>OW026369.1:42328508-42930441 GCA_932273885.2 Leucozona laternaria | reverse complement strand
AGAGATTATTCATATCGGCGGAAAGGCCTGTTAATTTTCTATACGAAACTGAAAACTGCAACCTCTTACAAGGCTTGGTTGCGGAAATATCGTTATCCAAAGCCCTTTTTAGGGTTGCATCGAAATACAGTAATTTGACTTTGGATGCGAATATTTCGAGAACCAAACCTCGCAGAGTATTTTCGTTTTCAGTTTTAGAAAGCTCTTAAAAATTTAACAATGGATTTTTAAAACCGTTTCCGATTTCGAGGCTCGATTACGGAAATATCGCTATCCAAACACAAACGCTTTTGCATGTTTTGCACAGAAATGCAGTAAATCGAGCAATCACTTTGGATGAAAATATTTCGAGAACCAGACCTTCCACACGCTTTTGGTTTAGACCTCCAGATAGAGTTTGAAAAAACCTGTCTTTTGATGTATAGCTCGATGGGATTTGGAAACATTTTTTAAAAGTTGAAAAAAAGTGGCAAGGGGGTAGTCCATGATTTTTTTCAAAAATCATTGAAAAAATTTTTGTCAAAATTTTTACATCGCTGGAAAGCTCTGGGAATTTGCTATTCGCCACTGCAAACCGCAACCCCTTACGAGGCTTTGTTGTGGAATTATCGCCATCGACACTTTTTAAGGTTGGACCGAAAAAAACAAAGGAATATCATTTCTGATGTGAATATTTCGAGAACCGAAGCTTGCAAAATTTTTTTATTCATATCGGCGGAAAGGCCTGTTAATTTTCTATACGAAACTGAAAACTGCAACCTCTAACAAGGCTTGGTTGCGGAAATATCGTTATCCAAAGCCCTTTTTAGGGTTGCATCGAAATACAGTAATTTGACTTTGGATGCGAATATTTCGAGAACCAAACCTCGCAGAGTATTTTCGTTTTCAGTTTTAGAAAGCTCTTAAAAATTTAACGATGGATTTTTAAAACCGTTTCCGATTTCGAGGCTCGATTACGGAAATATCGCTATCCAAACACCAACGCTTTTGCATGTTTTGCACAGAAATGCAGTAAATTGAGCAATCACTTTGGATGAAAATATTTCGAGAACCAGACCTCGCAGAGTATTTTCGTTTTCAGTTTTAGAAAGCTCTTAAAAATTTAACAATGGATTTTTAAAACCGTTTCCGATTTCGAGGCTCGATTACGGAAATATCGCTATCCAAACACAAACGCTTTTGCATGTTTTGCACAGAAATGCAGTAAATCGAGCAATCACTTTGGATGAAAATATTTCGAGAACCAGACCTTCCACACGCTTTTGGTTTAGACCTCCAGATAGATAGATTATTCATATCGGCGGAAAGGCCTGTTAATTTTCTATACGAAACTGAAAACTGCAACCTCTTACAAGGCTTGGTTGCGGAAATATCGTTATCCAAAGCCCTTTTTAGGGTTGCATCGAAATACAGTAATTTGACTTTGGATGCGAATATTTCGAGAACCAAACCTCGCAGAGTATTTTCGTTTTCAGTTTTAGAAAGCTCTTAAAAATTTAACAATGGATTTTTAAAACCGTTTCCGATTTCGAGGCTCGATTACGGAAATATCGCTATCCAAACACCAACGCTTTTGCATGTTTTGCACAGAAATGCAGTAAATTGAGCAATCACTTTGGATGAAAATATTTCGAGAACCAGACCTCGCAGAGTATTTTCGTTTTCAGTTTTAGAAAGCTCTTAAAAATTTAACAATGGATTTTTAAAACCGTTTCCGATTTCGAGGCTCGATTACGGAAATATCGCTATCCAAACACAAACGCTTTTGCATGTTTTGCACAGAAATGCAGTAAATCGAGCAATCACTTTGGATGAAAATATTTCGAGAACCAGACCTTCCACACGCTTTTGGTTTAGACCTCCAGATAGAGTTTGAAAAAACCTGTCTTTTGATGTATAGCTCGATGGGATTTGGAAACATTTTTTAAAAGTTGAAAAAAAGTGGCAAGGGGGTAGTCCATGATTTTTTTCAAAAATCATTGAAAAAATTTTTGTCAAAATTTTTACATCGCTGGAAAGCTCTGGGAATTTGCTATTCGCCACTGCAAACCGCAACCCCTTACGAGTCTTTGTTGTGGAAATATCGCCATCGACACTTTTTAAGGTTGGACCGAAAAAAACAAAGTAATATCATTTCTGATGTGAATATTTCGAGAACCGAAGCTTGCAAAATTTTTTTATTCATATCGGCGGAAAGGCCTGTTAATTTTCTATACGAAACTGAAAACTGCAACCTCTTACAAGGCTTGGTTGCGGAAATATCGTTATCCAAAGCCCTTTTTAGGGTTGCATCGAAATACAGTAATTTGACTTTGGATGCGAATATTTCGAGAACCAAACCTCGCAGAGTATTTTCGTTTTCAGTTTTTTCAAAAATCATTGAAAAAATGTTTGTCAAAATTTTTACATCGCTGGAAAGCTCTGGGAATTTGCTATTCGCCACTGCAAACCGCAAGCCCTTACGAGGCTTTGTTGTGGAAATATCGCCATCGACACTTTTTAAGGTTGGACCGAAAAAAACAAAGTAATATCATTTCTGATGTGAATATTTCGAGAACCGAAGCTTGCAAAATTTTTGTATTCATATCGGCGGAAAGGCCTGTTAATTTTCTATACGAAACTGAAAACTGCAACCTCTTACAAGGCTTGGTTGCGGAAATATCGTTATCCAAAGCCCTTTTTAGGGTTGCATCGAAATACAGTAATTTGACTTTGGATGCGAATATTTCGAGAACCAAACCTCGCAGAGTATTTTCTTTTTCAGTTTTAGAAAGCTCTTAAAAATTTAACGATGGATTTTTAAAACCGTTTCCGATTTCGAGGCTCGATTACGGAAATATCGCCATCCAAACACAAACGCTTTTGCATGTTTTGCACAGAAATGCAGTAAATTGAGCAATCACTTTGGATGAAAATATTTCGAGAACCCGACCTTCCACCCGCTTTTGGTTTAGACCTCCGGATAGAGTTTGAAAAAACCTGTCTTTTGATGTATAGCTCGATGGGATTTGGAAACATTTTTTAAAAGTTGAAAAAAAGTGGCAAGGGGGTAGTCCATGATTTTTTTCAAAAATCATTGAAAAAATTTTTGTCAAAATTTTTACATCGCTGGAAAGCTCTGGGAATTTGCTATTCGCCACTGCAAACCGCAACCCCTTACGAGGCTTTGTTGTGGAAATATCGCCATCGACACTTTTTATGGTTGGACCGAAAAAAACAAAGTAATATCATTTCTGATGTGAATATTTCGAGAACCGAAGCTTGAAAAATTTTTTTATTCATATCGGCGGAAAGGCCTGTTAATTTTCTATACGAAACTGAAAACTGCAACCTCTTACAAGGCTTGGTTGCGGAAATATCGTTATCCAAAGCCCTTTTTAGGGTTGCATCGAAATACAGTAATTTGACTTTGGATGCGAATATTTCGAGAACCAACCTCGCAGAGTATTTTCTTTTTCAGTTTTAGAAAGCTCTTAAAAATTTAACGATGGATTTTTAAAACCGTTTCCGATTTCGAGGCTCGATTACGGAAATATCGCTATCCAAACACAAACGCTTTTGCATGTTTTGCACAGAAATGCAGTAAATCGAGCAATCACTTTGGATGAAAATATTTCGAGAACCAGACCTTCCACACGCTTTTGGTTTAGACGTCCGGATAGAGTTTGAAAAAACCTGTCTTTTGATGTATAGCTCGATGGGATTTGGAAACATTTTTTAAAAGTTGAAAAAAAGTGGCAAAATCATTGAAAAAATTTTTGTCAAAATTTTTACATCGCTGGAAAGCTCTGGGAATTTGCTATTCGCCACTGCAAACCGCAACCCCTTACGAGGCTTTGTTGTGGAAATATCGCCATCGACACTTTTTAAGGTTGGACCGAAAAAAACAAAGTAATATCATTTCTGATGTGAATATTTCGAGAACCGAAGCTTGCAAAATTTTTTTATTCATATCGGCGGAAAGGCCTGTTAATTTTCTATACGAAACTGAAAACTGCAACCTCTTACAAGGGTTGGTTGCGGAAATATCATTATCCAAAGCCCTTTTTAGGGTTGCATCGAAAAACAGTAATTTGACTTTGGATGCGAATATTTCGAGAACCAAATCTCGCAGAGTATTTTCGTTTTCAGTTTTAGAAAGCTCTTAAAAATTTAACAATGGATTTTTAAAACCGTTTCCGATTTCGAGGCTCGATTACGGAAATATCGCTATCCAAACACAAACGCTTTTGCATGTTTTGCACAGAAATGCAGTAAATCGAGCAATCACTTTGGATGAAAATATTTCGAGAACCCGACCTTCCACACGCTTTTGGCTTAGACGTCCGGATAGGGTTTGAAAAAACCTGTCTTTTGATGTATAGCTCCATGGGATTTGGAAACATTTTTTAAAAGTTGAAAAAAAGTGGCAAGGGGGTAGTCCATGATTTTTTTCAAAAATCATTGGAAAAATTTTTTTCAAAATTTTTACATCGCTGGAAAGCTCTGGGAATTTGCTATTCGCCACTGCAAACCGCAACCCCTTACGAGGCTTTGTTGTGGAAATATCGCCATCGACACTTTTTAAGGTTGGACCGAAAAAAACAAAGTAATATCATTTCTGATGTGAATATTTCGAGAACCGAAGCTTGCAAAATTTTGTATTCATATCGGCGGAAAGGCCTGTTAATTTTCTATACGAAACTGAAAACTGCAACCTCTTACAAGGCTTGGTTGCGGAAATATCGTTATCCAAAGCCCTTTTTAGGGTTGCATCGAAATACAGTAATTTGACTTTGGATGCGAATATTTCGAGAACCAAACCTCGCAGAGTATTTTCGTTTTCAGTTTTAGAAAGCTCTTAAAAATTTAACTCTGGATTTTTAAAACCGTTTCCGATTTCGAGGCTCGATTACGGAAATATCGCTATCCAAACACAAACGCTTTTGCATGTTTTGCACAGAAATGCAGTAAATCGAGCAATCACTTTGGATGAAAATATTTCGAGAACCAGACCTTCCACACGCTTTTGGTTTAGACCTCCGGATAGAGTTTGAAAAAACCTGTCTTTTGATGTATAGCTCGATGGGATTTGGAAACATTTTTTAAAAGTTGAAAAAAAGTGGCAAGGGGGTAGTCCATGATTTTTTTCAAAAATCATTGAAAAAATTTTTGTCAAAATTTTTACATCGCTGGAAAGCTCTGGGAATTTGCTATTCGCCACTGCAAACCGCAACCCCTTACGAGGCTTTGTTGTGGAAATATCGCCATCGACACTTTTTAAGGTTGGACCGAAAAAAACAAAGTAATATCATTTCTGATGTGAATATTTCGAGAACCGAAGCTTGCAAAATTTTTTTATTCATATCGGCGGAAAGGCCTGTTAATTTTCTATACGAAACAAAGTAATATCATTTCAGATGTGAATATTTCGAGAACCGAAGCTTGCAAAATTTTTGTATTCATATCGGCGGAAAGGCCTGTTAATTTTCTATACGAAACTGAAAACTGCAACCTCTTACAAGGCTTGGTTGCGGAAATATCATTATCAAAAGCCCTTTTTAGGGTTGCATCGAAATACAGTAATTTGACTTTGGATGCGAATATTTCGAGAACCAAATCTCGCAGAGTATTTTCGTTTTCAGTTTTAGAAAGCTCTTAAAAATTTAACAATGGATTTTTAAAACCGTTTCCGATTTCGAGGCTCGATTACGGAAATATCGCTATCCAAACACAAACGCTTTTGCATGTTTTGCACAGAAATGCAGTAAATCGAGCAATCACTTTGGATGAAAATATTTCGAGAACCAGACCTTCCACACGCTTTTGGTTTAGACCTCCGGATAGAGTTTGAAAAAACCTGTCTTTTGATGTATAGCTCGATGGGATTTGGAAACATTTTTTAAAAGTTGAAAAAAAGTGGCAAGGGGGTAGTCCATGATTTTTTTCAAAAATCATTGAAAAAATTTTTGTCAAAATTTTTACATCGCTGGAAAGCTCTGGGAATTTGCTATTCGCCACTGCAAACCGCAACCCCTTACGAGGCTTTGTTGTGGAAATATCGCCATCGACACTTTTTAAGGTTGGACCGAAAAAAACAAAGTTATATCATTTCTGATGTGAATATTTCGAGAACCGAAGCTTGCAAAATTTTTTTATTCATATTGGCGGAAAGGCCTGTTAATTTTCTTTACGAAACTGAAAACTGCAACCTCTTACAAGGCTTGGTTGCGGAAATATCGTTATCCAAAGCCCTTTTTAGGGTTGCATCGAAATACAGTAATTTGACTTTGGATGCGAATATTTCGAGAACCAAACCTCGCAGAGTATTTTCGTTTTCAGTTTTAGAAAGCTCTTAAAAATTTAACTCTGGATTTTTAAAACCGTTTCCGATTTCGAGGCTCGATTACGGAAATATCGCTATCCAAACACAAACGCTTTTGCATGTTTTGCACAGAAATGCAGTAAATCGAGCAATCACTTTGGATGAAAATATTTCGAGAACCAGACCTTCCACACGCTTTTGGTTTAGACCTCCGGATAGAGTTTGAAAAAACCTGTCTTTTGATGTATAGCTCGATGGGATTTGGAAACATTTTTTAAAAGTTGAAAAAAAGTGGCAAGGGGGTAGTCCATGATTTTTTTCAAAAATCATTGAAAAAATTTTTGTCAAAATTTTTACATCGCTGGAAAGCTCTGGGAATTTGCTATTCGCCACTGCAAACCGCAACCCCTTACGAGGCTTTGTTGTGGAAATATCGCCATCGACACTTTTTAAGGTTGGACCGAAAAAAACAAAGTAATATCATTTCTGATGTGAATATTTCGAGAACCGAAGCTTGCAAAATTTTTTTATTCATATCGGCGGAAAGGCCTGTTAATTTTCTATACGAAACTGAAAACTGCAACCTCTTACAAGGCTTGGTTGCGGAATATCGTTATCCAAAGCCCTTTTTAGGGTTGCATCGAAATACAGTAATTTGACTTTGGATGCGAATATTTCGAGAACCAAACTCGCAGAGTATTTTCGTTTTCAGTTTTAGAAAGCTCTTAAAAATTTAACAATGGATTTTTAAAACCGTTTCCGATTTCGAGGCTCCATTACGGAAATATCGCTATCCAAACACAAACGCTTTTGCATGTTTTGCACAGAAATGCAGTAAATCGAGCAATCACTTTGGATGAAAATACTTCGAGAACCAGACCTTCCACACGCTTTTGGTTTAGACCTCCGGATAGAGTTTGAAAAAACCTGTCTTTTGATGTATAGCTCGATGGGATTTGGAAACATTTTTTAAAAGTTGAAAAAGAGTGGCAAGGGGGTAGTCCATGATTTTTTTCAAAAATCATTGAAAAAATTTTTATCAAAATTTTTACATCGCTGGAAAGCTCTGGGAATTTGCTATTCGCCACTGCAAACCGCAACCCCTTACGAGGCTTTGTTGTGGAAATATCGCCATCGACACTTTTTAAGGTTGGACCGAAAAAAACAAAGTAATATCATTTCTGATGTGAATATTTCGAGAACCGAAGCTTGCAAAATTTTTTTATTCATATCGGCGGAGAGGCCTGTTAATTTTCTATACGAAACTGAAAATTGCAACCTCTTACAAGGCTTGGTTGCGGAAATATCGTTATCCAAAGCCCTTTTTAGGGTTGCATCGAAATACAGTAATTTGACTTTGGATGCGAATATTTCGAGAACCAAACCTCGCAGAGTATTTTCGTTTTCAGTTTTAGAAAGCTCTTAAAAATTTAACAATGGATTTTTAAAACCGTTTCCGATTTCGAGGCTCGATTACGGAAATATCGCTATCCAAACACAAACGCTTTTGCATGTTTTGCACAGAAATGCAGTAAATCGAGCAATCACTTTGGATGAAAATATTTCGAGAACCAGACCTTCCACACGCTTTTGGTTTAGACGTCCGGATAGAGTTTGAAAAAACCTGTCTTTTGATGTATAGCTTGATGGGATTTGGAAACATTTTTTAAAAGTTGAAAAAAAGTGGCAAGGGGGTAGTCCATGATTTTTTTCAAAAATCATTGAAAAAATTTTTACATCGCTGGAAAGCTCTGGGAATTTGCTATTCGCCACTGCAAACCGCAACCCCTTACGAGGCTTTGTTGTGGAAATATCGCCATCGACACTTTTTAAGGTTGGACCGAAAAAAACAAAGTAATATCATTTCTGATGTGAATATTTCGAGAACCGAAGCTTGCAAAATTTTTTTATTCATATCGGCGGAAAGGCCTGTTAATTTTCTATACGAAACTGAAAACTGCAACCTCTTACAAGGCTTGGTTGCAGAAATATCGTTATCCAAAGCCCTTTTTAGGGTTGCATCGAAATACAGTAATTTGACTTTGGATGCGAATATTTCGAGAACCAAACCTCGCAGAGTATTTTCGTTTTCAGTTTTAGAAAGCTCTTAAAAATTTAACAATGGATTTTTAAAACCGTTTCCGATTTCGAGGCTCGATTACGGAAATATCGCTATCCAAACACAAACGCTTTTGCATGTTTTGCACAGAAATGCAGTAAATCGAGCAATCACTTTGGATGAAAATATTTCGAGAACCAGACCTTCCACACGCTTTTGGTTTAGACCTCCGGATAGAGTTTGAAAAAACCTGTCTTTTGATGTATAGCTCGATGGGATTTGGAAACATTTTTTAAAAGTTGAAAAAAAGTGGCAAGGGGGTAGTCCATGATTTTTTTCAAAAATCATTGAAAAAATTTTTGTCAAAATTTTTACATCGCTGGAAAGCTCTGGGAATTTGCTATTCGCCACTGCAAACCGCAACCCCTTACGAGGCTTTGTTGTGGAAATATCGCCATCGACACTTTTTAAGGTTGGACCGAAAAAAACAAAGTAATATCATTTCTGATGTGAATATTTCGAGAACCGAAGCTTGCAAAATTTTTTTATTCATATCGGCGGAAAGGCCTGTTAATTTTCTATACGAAACTGAAAACTGCAACCTCTTACAAGGCTTGGTTGCGGAAATATCGTTATCCAAAGCCCTTTTTAGGGTTGCATCGAAATACAGTAATTTGACTTTGGATGCGAATATTTCGAGAACCAAACCTCGCGGAGTATTTTCGTTTTCAGTTTTAGAAAGCTCTTAAAAATTTATCAATGGATTTTTAAAACCGTTTCCGATTTCGAGGCTCGATTACGGAAATATCGCTATCCAAACACAAACGCTTTTGCATGTTTTGCACAGAAATGGAGTAAATCGAGCAATCACTTTGGATGAAAATATTTCGAGAACCAGACCTTCCACACGCTTTTGGTTTAGACGTCCGGATAGAGTTTGAAAAAACCTGTCTTTTGATGTATAGCTTGATGGGATTTGGAAACATTTTTTAAAAGTTGAAAAAAAGTGGCAAGGGGGTAGTCCATGATTTTTTTCAAAAATCATTGAAAAAATTTTTACATCGCTGGAAAGCTCTGGGAATTTGCTATTCGCCACTGCAAACCGCAACCCCTTACGAGGCTTTGTTGTGGAAATATCGCCATCGACACTTTTTAAGGTTGGACCGAAAAAAACAAAGTAATATCATTTCTGATGTGAATATTTCGAGAACCGAAGCTTGCAAAATTTTTTTATTCATATCGGCGGAAAGGCCTGTTAATTTTCTATACGAAACTGAAAACTGCAACCTCTTACAAGGCTTGGTTGCAGAAATATCGTTATCCAAAGCCCTTTTTAGGGTTGCATCGAAATACAGTAATTTGACTTTGGATGCGAATATTTCGAGAACCAAACCTCGCAGAGTATTTTCGTTTTCAGTTTTAGAAAGCTCTTAAAAATTTAACAATGGATTTTTAAAACCGTTTCCGATTTCGAGGCTCGATTACGGAAATATCGCTATCCAAACACAAACGCTTTTGCATGTTTTGCACAGAAATGCAGTAAATCGAGCAATCACTTTGGATGAAAATATTTCGAGAACCAGACCTTCCACACGCTTTTGGTTTAGACCTCCGGATAGAGTTTGAAAAAACCTGTCTTTTGATGTATAGCTCGATGGGATTTGGAAACATTTTTTAAAAGTTGAAAAAAAGTGGCAAGGGGGTAGTCCATGATTTTTTTCAAAAATCATTGAAAAAATTTTTGTCAAAATTTTTACATCGCTGGAAAGCTCTGGGAATTTGCTATTCGCCACTGCAAACCGCAACCCCTTATGAGGCTTTGTTGTGGAAATATCGCCATCGACACTTTTTAAGGTTGGACCGAAAAAAACAAAGTAATATCATTTCTGATGTGAATATTTCGAGAACCGAAGCTTGCAAAATTTTGTATTCATATCGGCGGAAAGGCCTGCTAATTTTCTATACGAAACTGAAAACTGCAACCTCTTACAAGGCTTGGTTGCGGAAATATCGTTATCCAAAGCCCTTTTTAGGGTTGCATCGAAATACAGTAATTTGACTTTGGATGCGAATATTTCGAGAACCAAATCTCGCAGAGTATTTTCGTTTTCAGTTTTAGAAAGCTCTTAAAAATTTAACAATGGATTTTTAAAACCGTTTCCGATTTCGAGGCTCGATTACGGAAATATCGCTATCCAAACACAAACGCTTTTGCATGTTTTGCACAGAAATGCAGTAAATCGAGCAATCACTTTGGATGAAAATATTTCGAGAACCAGACCTTCCACACGCTTTTGGTTTAGACCTCCGGATAGAGTTTGAAAAAACCTGTCTTTTGATGTATAGCTCGATGGGATTTGGAAACATTTTTTAAAAGTTGAAAAAAAGTGGCAAGGGGGTAGTCCATGATTTTTTTCAAAAATCATTGAAAAAATTTTTGTCAAAATTTTTACATCGCTGGAAAGCTCTGGGAATTTGCTATTCGCCACTGCAAACCGCAACCCCTTATGAGGCTTTGTTGTGGAAATATCGCCATCGACACTTTTTAAGGTTGGACCGAAAAAAACAAAGTAATATCATTTCTGATGTGAATATTTCGAGAACCGAAGCTTGCAAAATTTTGTATTCATATCGGCGGAAAGGCCTGCTAATTTTCTATACGAAACTGAAAACTGCAACCTCTTACAAGGCTTGGTTGCGGAAATATCGTTATCCAAAGCCCTTTTTAGGGTTGCATCGAAATACAGTAATTTGACTTTGGATGCGAATATTTCGAGAACCAAATCTCGCAGAGTATTTTCGTTTTCAGTTTTAGAAAGCTCTTAAAAATTTAACAATGGATTTTTAAAACCGTTTCCGATTTCGAGGCTCGATTACGGAAATATCGCTATCCAAACACAAACGCTTTTGCATGTTTTGCACAGAAATGCAGTAAATCGAGCAATCACTTTGGATGAAAATATTTCGAGAACCAGACCTTCCACACGCTTTTGGTTTAGACCTCCGGATAGAGTTTGAAAAAACCTGTCTTTTGATGTATAGCTCGATGGGATTTGGAAACATTTTTTAAAAGTTGAAAAAAAGTGGCAAGGGGGTAGTCCATGATTTTTTTCAAAAATCATTGAAAAAATTTTTGTCAAAATTTTTACATCGCTGGAAAGCTCTGAGAATTTGCTATTCGCCACTGCAAACCGCAACCCCTTACGAGGCTTTGTTGTGGAAATATCGCCATCGACACTTTTTAAGGTTGGACCGAAAAAAACAAAGTAATATCATTTCTGATGTGAATATTTCGAGAACCGAAGCTTGCAAAACTTTTTTAATCATATCGGCGGAAAGGCCTGTTAATTTTCTATACGAAACTGAAAACTGCAACCTCTTACAAGGCTTGGTTGCGGAAATATCGTTATCCAAAGCCCTTTTTAGGGTTGCATCGAAATACAGTAATTTGACTTTGGATGCGAATATTTCGAGAACCAAACCTCGCAGAGTATTTTCGTTTTCAGTTTTAGAAAGCTCTTAAAAATTTAACAATGGATTTTTAAAACCGTTTCCGATTTCGAGGCTCGATTACGGAAATATCGCTATCCAAACACAAACGCTTTTGCATGTTTTGCACAGAAATGCAGTAAATCGAGCAATCACTTTGGATGAAAATATTTCGAGAACCAGACCTTCCACACGCTTTTGGTTTAGACCTCCGGATAGAGTTTGAAAAAACCTGTCTTTTGATGTATAGCTCGATGGGATTTGGAAACATTTTTTAAAAGTTGAAAAAAAGTGGCAAGGGGGTAGTCCATGATTTTTTTCAAAAATCATTGAAAAAATTTTTGTCAAAATTTTTACATCGCTGGAAAGCTCTGGGAATTTGCTATTCGCCACTGCAAACCGCAACCCCTTACGAGGCTTTGTTGTGGAAATATCGCCATCGACACTTTTTAAGGTTGGACCGAAAAAAACAAAGTAATATCATTTCTGATGTGAATATTTCGAGAACCGAAGCTTGCAAAATTTTTTTATTCATATCGGCGGAAAGGCCTGTTAATTTTCTATACGAAACTGAAAACTGCAACCTCTTACAAGGCTTGGTTGCGGAAATATCGTTATCCAAAGCCCTTTTTAGGGTTGCATCGAAATACAGTAATTTGACTTTGGATGCGAATATTTCGAGAACCAAATCTCGCAGAGTATTTTCGTTTTCAGTTTTAGAAAGCTCTTAAAAATTCAACAATGGATTTTTAAAACCGTTTCCGATTTCGAGGCTCGATTACGGAAATATCGCTATCCAAACACAAACGCTTTTGCATGTTTTGCACAGAAATGCAGTAAATCGAGCAATCACTTTGGATGAAAATATTTCGAGAACCAGACCTTCCACACGCTTTTGGTTTAGACCTCTAGATAGAGTTTGAAAAAACCTGTCTTTTGATGTATAGCTCGATGGGATTTGGAAACATTTTTTAAAAGTTGAAAAAAAGTGGCAAGGGGGTAGTCCATGATTTTTTTCAAAAATCATTGAAAAAATTTTTGTCAAAATTTTTACATCGCTGGAAAGCTCTGGGAATTTGCTATTCGCCACTGCAAACCGCAACCCCTTACGAGGCTTTGTTGTGGAAATATCGCCATCGACACTTTTTAAGGTTGGACCGAAAAAAACAAAGTAATATCATTTCTGATGTGAATATTTCGAGAACCGAAGCTTGCAAAATTTTTTTATTCATATTGGCGGAAAGGCCTGTTAATTTTCTTTACGAAACTGAAAACTGCAACCTCTTACAAGGCTTGGTTGCGGAAATATCGTTATCCAAAGCCCTTTTTAGGGTTGCATCGAAATACAGTAATTTGACTTTGGATGCGAATATTTCGAGAACCAAACCTCGCAGAGTATTTTCGTTTTCAGTTTTAGAAAGCTCTTAAAAATTTAACAATGATTTTTAAAACCGTTTCCGATTTCGAGGCTCGATTACGGAAATATCGCTATCCAAACACAAACGCTTTTGCATGTTTTGCACAGAAATGCAGTAAATCGAGCAATCACTTTGGATGAAAATATTTCGAGAACCCGACCTTCCACACGCTTTTGGTTTAGACGTCCGGATAGAGTTTGAAAAAACCTGTCTTTTGATGTATAGCTCGATGGGATTTGGAAACATTTTTTAAAAGTTGAAAAAAAGTGGCAAGGGGGTAGTCCATGATTTTTTTCAAAAATCATTGAAAAATTTTTTTCAAAATTTTTACATCGCTGGAAAGCTCTGGGAATTTGCTATTCGCCACTGCAAACCGCAACCCCTTACGAGGCTTTGTTGTGGAAATATCGCCATCGACACTTTTTAAGGTTGGACCGAAAAAAACAAAGTAATATCATTTCTGATGTGAATATTTCGAGAACCGAAGCTTGCAAAATTTTTTTATTCATATCGGCGGAAAGGCCTGTTAATTTTCTATACGAAACTGAAAACTGCAACCTCTTACAAGGCTTGGTTGCGGAAATATCGTTATCCAAAGCCCTTTTTAGGGTTGCATCGAAATACAGTAATTTGAATTTGGATGCGAATATTTCGAGAACCAAATCTCGCAGAGTATTTTCGTTTTCAGTTTTAGAAAGCTCTTAAAAATTTAACAATGGATTTTTAAAACCGTTTCCGATTTCGAGGCTCGATTACGGAAATATCGCTATCCAAACACAAACGCTTTTGCATGTTTTGCACAGAAATGCAGTAAATCGAGCAATCACTTTGGATGAAAATATTTCGAGAACCAGACCTTCCACACGCTTTTGGTTTAGACCTCTAGATAGAGTTTGAAAAAACCTGTCTTTTGATGTATAGCTCGATGGGATTTGGAAACATTTTTTAAAAGTTGAAAAAAAGTGGCAAGGGGGTAGTCCATGATTTTTTTCAAAAATCATTGAAAAAATTTTTGTCAAAATTTTTACATCGCTGGAAAGCTCTGGGAATTTGCTATTCGCCACTGCAAACCGCAACCCCTTACGAGGCTTTGTTGTGGAAATATCGCCATCGACACTTTTTAAGGTTGGACCGAAAAAAACAAAGTAATATCATTTCTGATGTGAATATTTCGAGAACCGAAGCTTGCAAAATTTTTTTATTCATATCGGCGGAAAGGCCTGTTAATTTTCTATACGAAACTGAAAACTGCAACCTCTTACAAGGCTTGGTTGCGGAAATATCGTTATCCAAAGCCCTTTTTAGGGTTGCATCGAAATACAGTAATTTGACTTTGGATGCGAATATTTCGAGAACCAAATCTCGCAGAGTATTTTCGTTTTCAGTTTTAGAAAGCTCTTAAAAATTTAACAATGGATTTTTAAAACCGTTTCCGATTTCGAGGCTCGACTACGGACACAAACGCTTTTGCATGTTTTGCACAGAAATGCAGTAAATCGAGCAATCACTTTGGATGATAATATTTCGAGAACCAGACCTTCCACACGCTTTTGGTTTAGACCTCTAGATAGAGTTTGAAAAAACCTGTCTTTTGATGTATAGCTCGATGGGATTTGGAAACATTTTTTAAAAGTTGAAAAAAAGTGGCAAGGGGGTAGTCCATGATTTTTTTCAAAAATCATTGAAAAAATTTTTGTCAAAATTTTTACATCGCTGGAAAGCTCTGGGAATTTGCTATTCGCCACTGCAAACCGCAACCCCTTACGAGGCTTTGTTGTGGAAATATCGCCATCGACACTTTTTAAGGTTGGACCGAAAAAAACAAAGTAATATCATTTCTGATGTGAATATTTCGAGAACCGAAGCTTGCAAAATTTTTTTATTCATATCGGCGGAAAGGCCTGTTAATTTTCTATACGAAACTGAAAACTGCAACCTCTTACAAGGCTTGGTTGCGGAAATATCGTTATCCAAAGCCCTTTTTAGGGTTGCATCGAAATACAGTAATTTGACTTTGGATGCGAATATTTCGAGAACCAAACCTCGCAGAGTATTTTCGTTTTCAGTTTTAGAAAGCTCTTAAAAATTTAACAATGATTTTTAAAACCGTTTCCGATTTCGAGGCTCGATTACGGAAATATCGCTATCCAAACACAAACGCTTTTGCATGTTTTGCACAGAAATGCAGTAAATCGAGCAATCACTTTGGATGAAAATATTTCGAGAACCAGACCTTCCACACGCTTTTGGTTTAGACCTCTAGATAGAGTTTGAAAAAACCTGTCTTTTGATGTATAGCTCGATGGGATTTGGAAACATTTTTTAAAAGTTGAAAAAAAGTGGCAAGGGGGTAGTCCATGATTTTTTTCAAAAATCATTGAAAAAATTTTTGTCAAAATTTTTACATCGCTGGAAAGCTCTGGGAATTTGCTATTCGCCACTGCAAACCGCAACCCCTTACGAGGCTTTGTTGTGGAAATATCGCCATCGACACTTTTTAAGGTTGGACCGAAAAAAACAAAGTAATATCATTTCTGATGTGAATATTTCGAGAACCGAAGCTTGCAAAATTTTTTTATTCATATCGGCGGAAAGGCCTGTTAATTTTCTATACGAAACTGAAAACTGCAACCTCTTACAAGGCTTGGTTGCGGAAATATCGTTATCCAAAGCCCTTTTTAGGGTTGCATCGAAATACAGTAATTTGACTTTGGATGCGAATATTTCGAGAACCAAACCTCGCAGAGTATTTTCGTTTTCAGTTTTAGAAAGCTCTTAAAAATTTAACAATGATTTTTAAAACCGTTTCCGATTTCGAGGCTCGATTACGGAAATATCGCTATCCAAACACAAACGCTTTTGCATGTTTTGCACAGAAATGCAGTAAATCGAGCAATCACTTTGGATGAAAATATTTCGAGAACCAGACCTTCCACACGCTTTTGGTTTAGACCTCTAGATAGAGTTTGAAAAAACCTGTCTTTTGATGTATAGCTCGATGGGATTTGGAAACATTTTTTAAAAGTTGAAAAAAAGTGGCAAGGGGGTAGTCCATGATTTTTTTCAAAAATCATTGAAAAATTTTTTTCAAAATTTTTACATCGCTGGAAAGCTCTGGGAATTTGCTATTCGCCACTGCAAACCGCAACCCCTTACGAGGCTTTGTTGTGGAAATATCGCCATCGACACTTTTTAAGGTTGGACCGAAAAAAACAAAGTAATATCATTTCTGATGTGAATATTTCGAGAACCGAAGCTTGCAAAATTTTTTTATTCATATCGGCGGAAAGGCCTGTTAATTTTCTATACGAAACTGAAAACTGCAACCTCTTACAAGGCTTGGTTGCGGAAATATCGTTATCCAAAGCCCTTTTTAGGGTTGCATCGAAATACAGTAATTTGAATTTGGATGCGAATATTTCGAGAACCAAATCTCGCAGAGTATTTTCGTTTTCAGTTTTAGAAAGCTCTTAAAAATTTAACAATGGATTTTTAAAACCGTTTCCGATTTCGAGGCTCGATTACGGAAATATCGCTATCCAAACACAAACGCTTTTGCATGTTTTGCTCAGAAATGCAGTAAATCGAGCAATCACTTTGGATGATAATATTTCGAGAACCAGACCTTCCACACGCTTTTGGTTTAGACCTCTAGATAGAGTTTGAAAAAACCTGTCTTTTGATGTATAGCTCGATGGGATTTGGAAACATTTTTTAAAAGTTGAAAAAAAGTGGCAAGGGGGTAGTCCATGATTTTTTTCAAAAATCATTGAAAAATTTTTTTCAAAATTTTTACATCGCTGGAAAGCTCTGGGAATTTGCTATTCGCCACTGCAAACCGCAACCCCTTACGAGGCTTTGTTGTGGAAATATCGCCATCGACACTTTTTAAGGTTGGACCGAAAAAAACAAAGTAATATCATTTCTGATGTGAATATTTCGAGAACCGAAGCTTGCAAAATTTTTTTATTCATATCGGCGGAAAGGCCTGTTAATTTTCTATACGAAACTGAAAACTGCAACCTCTTACAAGGCTTGGTTGCGGAAATATCGTTATCCAAAGCCCTTTTTAGGGTTGCATCGAAATACAGTAATTTGACTTTGGATGCGAATATTTCGAGAACCAAACCTCGCAGAGTATTTTCGTTTTCAGTTTTAGAAAGCTCTTAAAAATTTAACAATGATTTTTAAAACCGTTTCCGATTTCGAGGCTCGATTACGGAAATATCGCTATCCAAACACAAACGCTTTTGCATGTTTTGCACAGAAATGCAGTAAATCGAGCAATCACTTTGGATGAAAATATTTCGAGAACCAGACCTTCCACACGCTTTTGGTTTAGACCTCTAGATAGAGTTTGAAAAAACCTGTCTTTTGATGTATAGCTCGATGGGATTTGGAAACATTTTTTAAAAGTTGAAAAAAAGTGGCAAGGGGGTAGTCCATGATTTTTTTCAAAAATCATTGAAAAAATTTTTGTCAAAATTTTTACATCGCTGGAAAGCTCTGGGAATTTGCTATTCGCCACTGCAAACCGCAACCCCTTACGAGGCTTTGTTGTGGAAATATCGCCATCGACACTTTTTAAGGTTGGACCGAAAAAAACAAAGTAATATCATTTCTGATGTGAATATTTCGAGAACCGAAGCTTGCAAAATTTTTTTATTCATATTGGCGGAAAGGCCTGTTAATTTTCTTTACGAAACTGAAAACTGCAACCTCTTACAAGGCTTGGTTGCGGAAATATCGTTATCCAAAGCCCTTTTTAGGGTTGCATCGAAATACAGTAATTTGACTTTGGATGCGAATATTTCGAGAACCAAACCTCGCAGAGTATTTTCGTTTTCAGTTTTAGAAAGCTCTTAAAAATTTAACAATGATTTTTAAAACCGTTTCCGATTTCGAGGCTCGATTACGGAAATATCGCTATCCAAACACAAACGCTTTTGCATGTTTTGCACAGAAATGCAGTAAATCGAGCAATCACTTTGGATGAAAATATTTCGAGAACCAGACCTTCCACACGCTTTTGGTTTAGACCTCTAGATAGAGTTTGAAAAAACCTGTCTTTTGATGTATAGCTCGATGGGATTTGGAAACATTTTTTAAAAGTTGAAAAAAAGTGGCAAGGGGGTAGTCCATGATTTTTTTCAAAAATCATTGAAAAATTTTTTTAAAAATTTTTACATCGCTGGAAAGCTCTGGGAATTTGCTATTCGCCACTGCAAACCGCAACCCCTTACGAGGCTTTGTTGTGGAAATATCGCCATCGACACTTTTTAAGGTTGGACCGAAAAAAACAAAGTAATATCATTTCTGATGTGAATATTTCGAGAACCGAAGCTTGCAAAATTTTTTTATTCATATCGGCGGAAAGGCCTGTTAATTTTCTATACGAAACTGAAAACTGCAACCTCTTACAAGGCTTGGTTGCGGAAATATCGTTATCCAAAGCCCTTTTTAGGGTTGCATCGAAATACAGTAATTTGAATTTGGATGCGAATATTTCGAGAACCAAATCTCGCAGAGTATTTTCGTTTTCAGTTTTAGAAAGCTCTTAAAAATTTAACAATGGATTTTTAAAACCGTTTCCGATTTCGAGGCTCGATTACGGAAATATCGCTATCCAAACACAAACGCTTTTGCATGTTTTGCACAGAAATGCAGTAAATCGAGCAATCACTTTGGATGAAAATATTTCGAGAACCAGACCTTCCACACGCTTTTGGTTTAGACCTCTAGATAGAGTTTGAAAAAACCTGTCTTTTGATGTATAGCTCGATGGGATTTGGAAACATTTTTTAAAAGTTGAAAAAAAGTGGCAAGGGGGTAGTCCATGATTTTTTTCAAAAATCATTGAAAAAATTTTTGTCAAAATTTTTACATCGCTGGAAAGCTCTGGGAATTTGCTATTCGCCACTGCAAACCGCAACCCCTTACGAGGCTTTGTTGTGGAAATATCGCCATCGACACTTTTTAAGGTTGGACCGAAAAAAACAAAGTAATATCATTTCTGATGTGAATATTTCGAGAACCGAAGCTTGCAAAATTTTTTTATTCATATCGGCGGAAAGGCCTGTTAATTTTCTATACGAAATTGAAAACTGCAACCTCTTACAAGGCTTGGTTGCGGAAATATCGTTATCCAAAGCCCTTTTTAGGGTTGCATCGAAATACAGTAATTTGACTTTGGATGCGAATATTTCGAGAACCAAACCTCGCAGAGTATTTTCGTTTTCAGTTTTAGAAAGCTCTTAAAAATTTAACAATGATTTTTAAAACCGTTTCCGATTTCGAGGCTCGATTACGGAAATATCGCTATCCAAACACAAACGCTTTTGCATGTTTTGCACAGAAATGCAGTAAATCGAGCAATCACTTTGGATGAAAATATTTCGAGAACCAGACCTTCCACACGCTTTTGGTTTAGACCTCTAGATAGAGTTTGAAAAAACCTGTCTTTTGATGTATAGCTCGATGGGATTTGGAAACATTTTTTAAAAGTTGAAAAAAAGTGGCAAGGGGGTAGTCCATGATTTTTTTCAAAAATCATTGAAAAAATTTTTGTCAAAATTTTTACATCGCTGGAAAGCTCTGGGAATTTGCTATTCGCCACTGCAAACCGCAACCCCTTACGAGGCTTTGTTGTGGAAATATCGCCATCGACACTTTTTAAGGTTGGACCGAAAAAAACAAAGTAATATCATTTCTGATGTGAATATTTCGAGAACCGAAGCTTGCAAAATTTTTTTATTCATATCGGCGGAAAGGCCTGTTAATTTTCTATACGAAACTGAAAACTGCAACCTCTTACAAGGCTTGGTTGCGGAAATATCGTTATCCAAAGCCCTTTTTAGGGTTGCATCGAAATACAGTAATTTGACTTTGGATGCGAATATTTCGAGAACCAAATCTCGCAGAGTATTTTCGTTTTCAGTTTTAGAAAGCTCTTAAAAATTTAACAATGGATTTTTAAAACCGTTTCCGATTTCGAGGCTCGACTACGGACACAAACGCTTTTGCATGTTTTGCACAGAAATGCAGTAAATCGAGCAATCACTTTGGATGAAAATATTTCGAGAACCAGACCTTCCACACGCTTTTGGTTTAGACCTCTAGATAGAGTTTGAAAAAACCTGTCTTTTGATGTATAGCTCGATGGGATTTGGAAACATTTTTTAAAAGTTGAAAAAAAGTGGCAAGGGGGTAGTCCATGATTTTTTTCAAAAATCATTGAAAAAATTTTTGTCAAAATTTTTACATCGCTGGAAAGCTCTGGGAATTTGCTATTCGCCACTGCAAACCGCAACCCCTTACGAGGCTTTGTTGTGGAAATATCGCCATCGACACTTTTTAAGGTTGGACCGAAAAAAACAAAGTAATATCATTTCTGATGTGAATATTTCGAGAACCGAAGCTTGCAAAATTTTTTTATTCATATTGGCGGAAAGGCCTGTTAATTTTCTTTACGAAACTGAAAACTGCAACCTCTTACAAGGCTTGGTTGCGGAAATATCGTTATCCAAAGCCCTTTTTAGGGTTGCATCGAAATACAGTAATTTGACTTTGGATGCGAATATTTCGAGAACCAAACCTCGCAGAGTATTTTCGTTTTCAGTTTTAGAAAGCTCTTAAAAATTTAACAATGATTTTTAAAACCGTTTCCGATTTCGAGGCTCGATTACGGAAATATCGCTATCCAAACACAAACGCTTTTGCATGTTTTGCACAGAAATGCAGTAAATCGAGCAATCACTTTGGATGAAAATATTTCGAGAACCAGACCTTCCACACGCTTTTGGTTTAGACCTCTAGATAGAGTTTGAAAAAACCTGTCTTTTGATGTATAGCTCGATGGGATTTGGAAACATTTTTTAAAAGTTGAAAAAAAGTGGCAAGGGGGTAGTCCATGATTTTTTTCAAAAATCATTGAAAAATTTTTTTCAAAATTTTTACATCGCTGGAAAGCTCTGGGAATTTGCTATTCGCCACTGCAAACCGCAACCCCTTACGAGGCTTTGTTGTGGAAATATCGCCATCGACACTTTTTAAGGTTGGACCGAAAAAAACAAAGTAATATCATTTCTGATGTGAATATTTCGAGAACCGAAGCTTGCAAAATTTTTTTATTCATATCGGCGGAAAGGCCTGTTAATTTTCTATACGAAACTGAAAACTGCAACCTCTTACAAGGCTTGGTTGCGGAAATATCGTTATCCAAAGCCCTTTTTAGGGTTGCATCGAAATACAGTAATTTGAATTTGGATGCGAATATTTCGAGAACCAAATCTCGCAGAGTATTTTCGTTTTCAGTTTTAGAAAGCTCTTAAAAATTTAACAATGGATTTTTAAAACCGTTTCCGATTTCGAGGCTCGATTACGGAAATATCGCTATCCAAACACAAACGCTTTTGCATGTTTTGCACAGAAATGCAGTAAATCGAGCAATCACTTTGGATGAAAATATTTCGAGAACCAGACCTTCCACACGCTTTTGGTTTAGACCTCTAGATAGAGTTTGAAAAAACCTGTCTTTTGATGTATAGCTCGATGGGATTTGGAAACATTTTTTAAAAGTTGAAAAAAAGTGGCAAGGGGTTAGTCCATGATTTTTTTCAAAAATCATTGAAAAAATTTTTGTCAAAATTTTTACATCGCTGGAAAGCTCTGGGAATTTGCTATTCGCCACTGCAAACCGCAACCCCTTACGAGGCTTTGTTGTGGAAATATCGCCATCGACACTTTTTAAGGTTGGACCGAAAAAAACAAAGTAATATCATTTCTGATGTGAATATTTCGAGAACCGAAGCTTGCAAAATTTTTTTATTCATATCGGCGGAAAGGCCTGTTAATTTTCTATACGAAACTGAAAACTGCAACCTCTTACAAGGCTTGGTTGCGGAAATATCGTTATCCAAAGCCCTTTTTAGGGTTGCATCGAAATACAGTAATTTGACTTTGGATGCGAATATTTCGAGAACCAAATCTCGCAGAGTATTTTCGTTTTCAGTTTTAGAAAGCTCTTAAAAATTTAACAATGGATTTTTAAAACCGTTTCCGATTTCGAGGCTCGATTACGGAAATATCGCTATCCAAACACAAACGCTTTTGCATGTTTTGCACAGAAATGCAGTAAATCGAGCAATCACTTTGGATGAAAATATTTCGAGAACCAGACCTTCCACACGCTTTTGTTTTAGACCTCCGGATAGAGTTTGAAAAAACCTGTCTTTTGATGTATAGCTCGATGGGATTTGGAAACATTTTTTAAAAGTTGAAAAAAAGTGGCAAGGGGGTAGTCCATGATTTTTTTCAAAAATCATTGAAAAAATTTTTGTCAAAATTTTTACATCGCTGGAAAGCTCTGGGAATTTGCTATTCGCCACTGCAAACCGCAACCCCTTACGAGGCTTTGTTGTGGAAATATCGCCATCGACACTTTTTAAGGTTGGACCGAAAAAAACAAAGTAATATCATTTCTGATGTGAATATTTCGAGAACCGAAGCTTGCAAAATTTTTTTATTCATATCGGCGGAAAGGCCTGTTAATTTTCTATACGAAACTGAAAACTGCAACCTCTTACAAGGCTTGGTTGCGGAAATATCGTTATCCAAAGCCCTTTTTAGGGTTGCATCGAAATACAGTAATTTGACTTTGGATGCGAATATTTCGAGAACCAAATCTCGCAGAGTATTTTCGTTTTCAGTTTTAGAAAGCTCTTAAAAATTTAACAATGGATTTTTAAAACCGTTTCCGATTTCGAGGCTCGACTACGGACACAAACGCTTTTGCATGTTTTGCACAGAAATGCAGTAAATCGAGCAATCACTTTGGATGAAAATATTTCGAGAACCAGACCTTCCACACGCTTTTGGTTTAGACCTCTAGATAGAGTTTGAAAAAACCTGTCTTTTGATGTATAGCTCGATGGGATTTGGAAACATTTTTTAAAAGTTGAAAAAAAGTGGCAAGGGGGTAGTCCATGATTTTTTTCAAAAATCATTGAAAAAATTTTTGTCAAAATTTTTACATCGCTGGAAAGCTCTGGGAATTTGCTATTCGCCACTGCAAACCGCAACCCCTTACGAGGCTTTGTTGTGGAAATATCGCCATCGACACTTTTTAAGGTTGGACCGAAAAAAACAAAGTAATATCATTTCTGATGTGAATATTTCGAGAACCGAAGCTTGCAAAATTTTTTTATTCATATCGGCGGAAAGGCCTGTTAATTTTCTTTACGAAACTGAAAACTGCAACCTCTTACAAGGCTTGGTTGCGGAAATATCGTTATCCAAAGCCCTTTTTAGGGTTGCATCGAAATACAGTAATTTGACTTTGGATGCGAATATTTCGAGAACCAAACCTCGCAGAGTATTTTCGTTTTCAGTTTTAGAAAGCTCTTAAAAATTTAACAATGATTTTTAAAACCGTTTCCGATTTCGAGGCTCGATTACGGAAATATCGCTATCCAAACACAAACGCTTTTGCATGTTTTGCACAGAAATGCAGTAAATCGAGCAATCACTTTGGATGAAAATATTTCGAGAACCCGACCTTCCACACGCTTTTGGTTTAGACGTCCGGATAGAGTTTGAAAAAACCTGTCTTTTGATGTATAGCTCGATGGGATTTGGAAACATTTTTTAAAAGTTGAAAAAAAGTGGCAAGGGGGTAGTCCATGATTTTTTTCAAAAATCATTGAAAAATTTTTTTCAAAATTTTTACATCGCTGGAAAGCTCTGGGAATTTGCTATTCGCCACTGCAAACCGCAACCCCTTACGAGGCTTTGTTGTGGAAATATCGCCATCGACACTTTTTAAGGTTGGACCGAAAAAAACAAAGTAATATCATTTCTGATGTGAATATTTCGAGAACCGAAGCTTGCAAAATTTTTTTATTCATATCGGCGGAAAGGCCTGTTAATTTTCTATACGAAACTGAAAACTGCAACCTCTTACAAGGCTTGGTTGCGGAAATATCGTTATCCAAAGCCCTTTTTAGGGTTGCATCGAAATACAGTAATTTGACTTTGGATGCGAATATTTCGAGAACCAAATCTCGCAGAGTATTTTCGTTTTCAGTTTTAGAAAGCTCTTAAAAATTTAACAATGGATTTTTAAAACCGTTTCCGATTTCGAGGCTCGATTACGGAAATATCGCTATCCAAACACAAACGCTTTTGCATGTTTTGCACATAAATGCAGTAAATCGAGCAATCACTTTGGATGAAAATATTTCGAGAACCAGACCTTCCACACGCTTTTGGTTTAGACCTCCGGATAGAGTTTGAAAAAACCTGTCTTTTGATGTATAGCTCGATGGGATTTGGAAACATTTTTTAAAAGTTGAAAAAAAGTGGCAAGGGGGTAGTCCATGATTTTTTTCAAAAATCATTGAAAAAATTTTTGTCAAAATTTTTACATCGCTGGAAAGCTCTGGGAATTTGCTATTCGCCACTGCAAACCGCAACCCCTTACGAGGCTTTGTTGTGGAAATATCGCCATCGACACTTTTTAAGGTTGGACCGAAAAAAACAAAGTAATATCATTTCTGATGTGAATATTTCGAGAACCGAAGCTTGCAAAATTTTTTTATTCATATCGTCATATCGGCGGAAAGGCCTGTTAATTTTCTATACGAAACTGAAAACTGCAACCTCTTACAAGGCTTGGTTGCGGAAATATCGTTATCCAAAGCCCTTTTTAGGGTTGCATCGAAATACAGTAATTTGACTTTGGATGCGAATATTTCGAGAACCAAATCTCGCAGAGTATTTTCGTTTTCAGTTTTAGAAAGCTCTTAAAAATTTAACAATGGATTTTTAAAACCGTTTCCGATTTCGAGGCTCGACTACGGACACAAACGCTTTTGCATGTTTTGCACAGAAATGCAGTAAATCGAGCAATCACTTTGGATGAAAATATTTCGAGAACCAGACCTTCCACACGCTTTTGGTTTAGACCTCTAGATAGAGTTTGAAAAAACCTGTCTTTTGATGTATAGCTCGATGGGATTTGGAAACATTTTTTAAAAGTTGAAAAAAAGTGGCAAGGGGGTAGTCCATGATTTTTTTCAAAAATCATTGAAAAAATTTTTGTCAAAATTTTTACATCGCTGGAAAGCTCTGGGAATTTGCTATTCGCCACTGCAAACCGCAACCCCTTACGAGGCTTTGTTGTGGAAATATCGCCATCGACACTTTTTAAGGTTGGACCGAAAAAAACAAAGTAATATCATTTCTGATGTGAATATTTCGAGAACCGAAGCTTGCAAAATTTTTTTATTCATATCGGCGGAAAGGCCTGTTAATTTTCTATACGAAACTGAAAACTGCAACCTCTTACAAGGCTTGGTTGCGGAAATATCGTTATCCAAAGCCCTTTTTAGGGTTGCATCGAAATACAGTAATTTGACTTTGGATGCGAATATTTCGAGAACCAAATCTCGCAGAGTATTTTCGTTTTCAGTTTTAGAAAGCTCTTAAAAATTTAACAATGGATTTTTAAAACCGTTTCCGATTTCGAGGCTCGACTACGGACACAAACGCTTTTGCATGTTTTGCACAGAAATGCAGTAAATCGAGCAATCACTTTGGATGAAAATATTTCGAGAACCAGACCTTCCACACGCTTTTGGTTTAGACCTCTAGATAGAGTTTGAAAAAACCTGTCTTTTGATGTATAGCTCGATGGGATTTGGAAACATTTTTTAAAAGTTGAAAAAAAGTGGCAAGGGGGTAGTCCATGATTTTTTTCAAAAATCATTGAAAAAATTTTTGTCAAAATTTTTACATCGCTGGAAAGCTCTGGGAATTTGCTATTCGCCACTGCAAACCGCAACCCCTTACGAGGCTTTGTTGTGGAAATATCGCCATCGACACTTTTTAAGGTTGGACCGAAAAAAACAAAGTAATATCATTTCTGATGTGAATATTTCGAGAACCGAAGCTTGCAAAATTTTTGTATTCATATTGGCGGAAAGGCCTGTTAATTTTCTTTACGAAACTGAAAACTGCAACCTCTTACAAGGCTTGGTTGCGGAAATATCGTTATCCAAAGCCCTTTTTAGGGTTGCATCGAAATACAGTAATTTGACTTTGGATGCGAATATTTCGAGAACCAAACCTCGCAGAGTATTTTCGTTTTCAGTTTTAGAAAGCTCTTAAAAATTTAACAATGATTTTTAAAACCGTTTCCGATTTCGAGGCTCGATTACGGAAATATCGCTATCCAAACACAAACGCTTTTGCATGTTTTGCACAGAAATGCAGTAAATCGAGCAATCACTTTGGATGAAAATATTTCGAGAACCCGACCTTCCACACGCTTTTGGTTTAGACGTCCGGATAGAGTTTGAAAAAACCTGTCTTTTGATGTATAGCTCGATGGGATTTGGAAACATTTTTTAAAAGTTGAAAAAAAGTGGCAAGGGGGTAGTCCATGATTTTTTTCAAAAATCATTGAAAAATTTTTTTCAAAATTTTTACATCGCTGGAAAGCTCTGGGAATTTGCTATTCGCCACTGCAAACCGCAACCCCTTACGAGGCTTTGTTGTGGAAATATCGCCATCGACACTTTTTAAGGTTGGACCGAAAAAAACAAAGTAATATCATTTCTGATGTGAATATTTCGAGAACCGAAGCTTGCAAAATTTTTTTATTCATATCGGCGGAAAGGCCTGTTAATTTTCTATACGAAACTGAAAACTGCAACCTCTTACAAGGCTTGGTTGCGGAAATATCGTTATCCAAAGCCCTTTTTAGGGTTGCATCGAAATACAGTAATTTGACTTTGGATGCGAATATTTCGAGAACCAAATCTCGCAGAGTATTTTCGTTTTCAGTTTTAGAAAGCTCTTAAAAATTTAACAATGGATTTTTAAAACCGTTTCCGATTTCGAGGCTCGATTACGGAAATATCGCTATCCAAACACAAACGCTTTTGCATGTTTTGCACATAAATGCAGTAAATCGAGCAATCACTTTGGATGAAAATATTTCGAGAACCAGACCTTCCACACGCTTTTGGTTTAGACCTCCGGATAGAGTTTGAAAAAACCTGTCTTTTGATGTATAGCTCGATGGGATTTGGAAACATTTTTTAAAAGTTGAAAAAAAGTGGCAAGGGGGTAGTCCATGATTTTTTTCAAAAATCATTGAAAAAATTTTTGTCAAAATTTTTACATCGCTGGAAAGCTCTGGGAATTTGCTATTCGCCACTGCAAACCGCAACCCCTTACGAGGCTTTGTTGTGGAAATATCGCCATCGACACTTTTTAAGGTTGGACCGAAAAAAACAAAGTAATATCATTTCTGATGTGAATATTTCGAGAACCGAAGCTTGCAAAATTTTTTTATTCATATCGTCATATCGGCGGAAAGGCCTGTTAATTTTCTATACGAAACTGAAAACTGCAACCTCTTACAAGGCTTGGTTGCGGAAATATCGTTATCCAAAGCCCTTTTTAGGGTTGCATCGAAATACAGTAATTTGACTTTGGATGCGAATATTTCGAGAACCAAATCTCGCAGAGTATTTTCGTTTTCAGTTTTAGAAAGCTCTTAAAAATTTAACAATGGATTTTTAAAACCGTTTCCGATTTCGAGGCTCGACTACGGACACAAACGCTTTTGCATGTTTTGCACAGAAATGCAGTAAATCGAGCAATCACTTTGGATGAAAATATTTCGAGAACCAGACCTTCCACACGCTTTTGGTTTAGACCTCTAGATAGAGTTTGAAAAAACCTGTCTTTTGATGTATAGCTCGATGGGATTTGGAAACATTTTTTAAAAGTTGAAAAAAAGTGGCAAGGGGGTAGTCCATGATTTTTTTCAAAAATCATTGAAAAAATTTTTGTCAAAATTTTTACATCGCTGGAAAGCTCTGGGAATTTGCTATTCGCCACTGCAAACCGCAACCCCTTACGAGGCTTTGTTGTGGAAATATCGCCATCGACACTTTTTAAGGTTGGACCGAAAAAAACAAAGTAATATCATTTCTGATGTGAATATTTCGAGAACCGAAGCTTGCAAAATTTTTTTATTCATATCGGCGGAAAGGCCTGTTAATTTTCTATACGAAACTGAAAACTGCAACCTCTTACAAGGCTTGGTTGCGGAAATATCGTTATCCAAAGCCCTTTTTAGGGTTGCATCGAAATACAGTAATTTGACTTTGGATGCGAATATTTCGAGAACCAAATCTCGCAGAGTATTTTCGTTTTCAGTTTTAGAAAGCTCTTAAAAATTTAACAATGGATTTTTAAAACCGTTTCCGATTTCGAGGCTCGACTACGGACACAAACGCTTTTGCATGTTTTGCACAGAAATGCAGTAAATCGAGCAATCACTTTGGATGAAAATATTTCGAGAACCAGACCTTCCACACGCTTTTGGTTTAGACCTCTAGATAGAGTTTGAAAAAACCTGTCTTTTGATGTATAGCTCGATGGGATTTGGAAACATTTTTTAAAAGTTGAAAAAAAGTGGCAAGGGGGTAGTCCATGATTTTTTTCAAAAATCATTGAAAAAATTTTTGTCAAAATTTTTACATCGCTGGAAAGCTCTGGGAATTTGCTATTCGCCACTGCAAACCGCAACCCCTTACGAGGCTTTGTTGTGGAAATATCGCCATCGACACTTTTTAAGGTTGGACCGAAAAAAACAAAGTAATATCATTTCTGATGTGAATATTTCGAGAACCGAAGCTTGCAAAATTTTTGTATTCATATTGGCGGAAAGGCCTGTTAATTTTCTTTACGAAACTGAAAACTGCAACCTCTTACAAGGCTTGGTTGCGGAAATATCGTTATCCAAAGCCCTTTTTAGGGTTGCATCGAAATACAGTAATTTGACTTTGGATGCGAATATTTCGAGAACCAAACCTCGCAGAGTATTTTCGTTTTCAGTTTTAGAAAGCTCTTAAAAATTTAACAATGGATTTTTAAAACCGTTTCCGATTTCGAGGCTCGATTACGGAAATATCGCTATCCAAACACAAACGCTTTTGCATGTTTTGCACAGAAATGCAGTAAATCGAGCAATCACTTTGGATGAAAATATTTCGAGAACCAGACCTTCCACACGCTTTTGGTTTAGACGTCCGGATAGAGTTTGAAAAAACCTGTCTTTTGATGTATAGCTCGATGGGATTTGGAAACATTTTTTAAAAGTTGAAAAAAAGTGGCAAGGGGGTAGTCCATGATTTTTTTCAAAAATCATTGAAAAAATTTTTGTCAAAATTTTTACATCGCTGGAAAGCTCTGGGAATTTGCTATTCGCCACTGCAAACCGCAACCCCTTACGAGGCTTTGTTGTGGAAATATCGCCATCGACACTTTTTAAGGTTGGACCGAAAAAAACAAAGTAATATCATTTCTGATGTGAATATTTCGAGAACCGAAGCTTGCAAAATTTTTTTATTCATATCGGCGGAAAGGCCTGTTAATTTTCTATACGAAACTGAAAACTGCAACCTCTTACAAGGCTTGGTTGCGGAAATATCGTTATCCAAAGCCCTTTTTAGGGTTGCATCGAAATACAGTAATTTGACTTTGGATGCGAATATTTCGAGAACCAAATCTCGCAGAGTATTTTCGTTTTCAGTTTTAGAAAGCTCTTAAAAATTTAACAATGGATTTTTAAAACCGTTTCCGATTTCGAGGCTCGACTACGGACACAAACGCTTTTGCATGTTTTGCACAGAAATGCAGTAAATCGAGCAATCACTTTGGATGAAAATATTTCGAGAACCAGACCTTCCACACGCTTTTGGTTTAGACCTCTAGATAGAGTTTGAAAAAACCTGTCTTTTGATGTATAGCTCGATGGGATTTGGAAACATTTTTTAAAAGTTGAAAAAAAGTGGCAAGGGGGTAGTCCATGATTTTTTTCAAAAATCATTGAAAAAATTTTTGTCAAAATTTTTACATCGCTGGAAAGCTCTGGGAATTTGCTATTCGCCACTGCAAACCGCAACCCCTTACGAGGCTTTGTTGTGGAAATATCGCCATCGACACTTTTTAAGGTTGGACCGAAAAAAACAAAGTAATATCATTTCTGATGTGAATATTTCGAGAACCGAAGCTTGCAAAATTTTTTTATTCATATCGGCGGAAAGGCCTGTTAATTTTCTATACGAAACTGAAAACTGCAACCTCTTACAAGGCTTGGTTGCGGAAATATCGTTATCCAAAGCCCTTTTTAGGGTTGCATCGAAATACAGTAATTTGACTTTGGATGCGAATATTTCGAGAACCAAACCTCGCAGAGTATTTTCGTTTTCAGTTTTAGAAAGCTCTTAAAAATTTAACAATGATTTTTAAAACCGTTTCCGATTTCGAGGCTCGATTACGGAAATATCGCTATCCAAACACAAACGCTTTTGCATGTTTTGCACAGAAATGCAGTAAATCGAGCAATCACTTTGGATGAAAATATTTCGAGAACCAGACCTTCCACACGCTTTTGGTTTAGACCTCCGGATAGAGTTTGAAAAAACCTGTCTTTTGATGTATAGCTCGATGGGATTTGGAAACATTTTTTAAAAGTTGAAAAAAAGTGGCAAGGGGGTAGTCCATGATTTTTTTCAAAAATCATTGAAAAAATTTTTGTCAAAATTTTTACATCGCTGGAAAGCTCTGGGAATTTGCTATTCGCCACTGCAAACCGCAACCCCTTACGAGGCTTTGTTGTGGAAATATCGCCATCGACACTTTTTAAGGTTGGACCGAAAAAAACAAAGTAATATCATTTCTGATGTGAATATTTCGAGAACCGAAGCTTGCAAAATTTTTTTATTCATATCGGCGGAAAGGCCTGTTAATTTTCTATACGAAACTGAAAACTGCAACCTCTTACAAGGCTTGGTTGCGGAAATATCGTTATCCAAAGCCCTTTTTAGGGTTGCATCGAAATACAGTAATTTGACTTTGGATGCGAATATTTCGAGAACCAAATCTCGCAGAGTATTTTCGTTTTCAGTTTTAGAAAGCTCTTAAAAATTTAACAATGGATTTTTAAAACCGTTTCCGATTTCGAGGCTCGACTACGGACACAAACGCTTTTGCATGTTTTGCACAGAAATGCAGTAAATCGAGCAATCACTTTGGATGAAAATATTTCGAGAACCAGACCTTCCACACGCTTTTGGTTTAGACCTCTAGATAGAGTTTGAAAAAACCTGTCTTTTGATGTATAGCTCGATGGGATTTGGAAACATTTTTTAAAAGTTGAAAAAAAGTGGCAAGGGGGTAGTCCATGATTTTTTTCAAAAATCATTGAAAAAATGTTTGTCAAAATTTTTACATCGCTGGAAAGCTCTGGGAATTTGCTATTCGCCACTGCAAACCGCAACCCCTTACGAGGCTTTGTTGTGGAAATATCGCCATCGACACTTTTTAAGGTTGGACCGAAAAAAACAAAGTAATATCATTTCTGATGTGAATATTTCGAGAACCGAAGCTTGCAAAATTTTTTTATTCATATCGGCGGAAAGGCCTGTTAATTTTCTATACGAAACTGAAAACTGCAACCTCTTACAAGGCTTGGTTGCGGAAATATCGTTATCCAAAGCCCTTTTTTAGGGTTGCATCGAAATACAGTAATTTGACTTTGGATGCGAATATTTCGAGAACCAAACCTCGCAGAGTATTTTCGTTTTCAGTTTTAGAAAGCTCTTAAAAATTTAACAATGGATTTTTAAAACCGTTTCCGATTTCGAGGCTCGACTACGGACACAAACGCTTTTGCATGTTTTGCACAGAAATGCAGTAAATCGAGCAATCACTTTGGATGAAAATATTTCGAGAACCCGACCTTCCACACGCTTTTGGTTTAGACGTCCGGATAGAGTTTGAAAAAACCTGTCTTTTGATGTATAGCTCGATGGGATTTGGAAACATTTTTTAAAAGTTGAAAAAAAGTGGCAAGGGGGTAGTCCATGATTTTTTTCAAAAATCATTGAAAAATTTTTTTCAAAATTTTTACATCGCTGGAAAGCTCTGGGAATTTGCTATTCGCCACTGCAAACCGCAACCCCTTACGAGGCTTTGTTGTGGAAATATCGCCATCGACACTTTTTAAGGTTGGACCGAAAAAAACAAAGTAATATCATTTCTGATGTGAATATTTCGAGAACCGAAGCTCGGCGGAAAGGCCTGTTAATTTTCTATACGAAACTGAAAACTGCAACCTCTTACAAGGCTTGGTTGCGGAAATATCGTTATCCAAAGCCCTTTTTAGGGTTGCATCGAAATACAGTAATTTGACTTTGGATGCGAATATTTCGAGAACCAAACCTCGCAGAGTATTTTCGTTTTCAGTTTTAGAAAGCTCTTAAAAATTTAACAATGGGTTTTTAAAACCGTTTCCGATTTCGAGGCTCGATTACGGAAATATCGCTATCCAAACACAAACGCTTTTGCATGTTTTGCACAGAAATGCAGTAAATCGAGCAATCACTTTGGATGAAAATATTTCGAGAACCAGACCTTCCACACGCTTTTGGTTTAGACCTCCGGATAGAGTTTGAAAAAACCTGTCTTTTGATGTATAGCTCGATGGGATTTGGAAACATTTTTTAAAAGTTGAAAAAAAGTGGCAAGGGGGTAGTCCATGATTTTTTTCAAAAATCATTGAAAAAATTTTTGTCAAAATTTTTACATCGCTGGAAAGCTCTGGGAATTTGCTATTCGCCACTGCAAACCGCAACCCCTTACGAGGCTTTGTTGTGGAAATATCGCCATCGACACTTTTTAAGGTTGGACCGAAAAAAACAAAGTAATATCATTTCTGATGTGAATATTTCGAGAACCGAAGCTTGCAAAATTTTGTATTCATATCGGCGGAAAGGCCTGTTAATTTTCTATACGAAACTGAAAACTGCAACCTCTTACAAGGCTTGGTTGCGGAAATATCGTTATCCAAAGCCCTTTTTAGGGTTGCATCGAAATACAGTAATTTGACTTTGGATGCGAATATTTCGAGAACCAAACCTCGCAGAGTATTTTCGTTTTCAGTTTTAGAAAGCTCTTAAAAATTTAACAATGGATTTTTAAAACCGTTTCCGATTTCGAGGCTCGATTACGGAAATATCGCTATCCAAACACAAACGCTTTTGCATGTTTTGCACAGAAATGCAGTAAATCGAGCAATCACTTTGGATGAAAATATTTCGAGAACCAGACCTTCCACACGCTTTTGGTTTAGACCTCCGGGTAGAGGTTGAAAAAACCTGTCTTTTGATGTATAGCTCGATGGGATTTGGAAACATTTTTTAAAAGTTGAAAAAAAGTGGCAAGGGGGTAGTCCATGATTTTTTTCAAAAATCATTGAAAAAATTTTTGTCAAAATTTTTACATCGCTGGAAAGCTCTGGGAATTTGCTATTCGCCACTGCAAACCGCAACCCCTTACGAGGCTTTGTTGTGGAAATATCGCCATCGACACTTTTTAAGGTTGGACCGAAAAAAACAAAGTAATATCATTTCTGATGTGAATATTTCGAGAACCGAAGCTTGCAAAATTTTTTTATTCATATCGGCGGAAAGGCCTGTTAATTTTCTATACGAAACTGAAAACTGCAACCTCTTACAAGGCTTGGTTGCGGAAATATCGTTATCCAAAGCCCTTTTTAGGGTTGCATCGAAATACAGTAATTTGACTTTGGATGCGAATATTTCGAGAACCAAACCTCGCAGAGTATTTTCGTTTTCAGTTTTAGAAAGCTCTTAAAAATTTAACAATGATTTTTAAAACCGTTTCCGATTTCGAGGCTCGATTACGGAAATATCGCTATCCAAACACAAACGCTTTTGCATGTTTTGCACAGAAATGCAGTAAATCGAGCAATCACTTTGGATGAAAATATTTCGAGAACCCGACCTTCCACACGCTTTTGGTTTAGACGTCCGGATAGAGTTTGAAAAAACCTGTCTTTTGATGCATAACTTGATGGGATTTGGAAACATTTTTTAAAAGTTGAAAAAAAGTGGCAAGGGGGTAGTCCATGATTTTTTTCAAAAATCATTGAAAAATTTTTTTCAAAATTTTTACATCGCTGGAAAGCTCTGGGAATTTGCTATTCGCCACTGCAAACCGCAACCCCTTACGAGGCTTTGTTGTGGAAATATCGCCATCGACACTTTTTAAGGTTGGACCGAAAAAAACAAAGTAATATCATTTCTGATGTGAATATTTCGAGAACCGAAGCTTGCAAAATTTTTTTATTCATATCGGCGGAAAGGCCTGTTAATTTTCTATACGAAACTGAAAACTGCAACCTCTTACAAGGCTTTGTTGCGGAAATATCGTTATCCAAAGCCCTTTTTAGGGTTGCATCGAAATACAGTAATTTGACTTTGGATGCGAATATTTCGAGAACCAAACCTCGCAGAGTATTTTCGTTTTCAGTTTTAGAAAGCTCTTAAAAATTTAACAATGGGTTTTTAAAACCGTTTCCGATTTCGAGGCTCGATTACGGAAATATCGCTATCCAAACACAAACGCTTTTGCATGTTTTGCACAGAAATGCAGTAAATCGAGCAATCACTTTGGATGAAAATATTTCGAGAACCAGACCTTCCACACGCTTTTGGTTTAGACCTCCGGATAGAGTTTGAAAAAACCTGTCTTTTGATGTATAGCTCGATGGGATTTGGAAACATTTTTTAAAAGTTGAAAAAAAGTGGCAAGGGGGTAGTCCATGATTTTTTTCAAAAATCATTGAAAAAATTTTTGTCAAAATTTTTACATCGCTGGAAAGCTCTGGGAATTTGCTATTCGCCACTGCAAACCGCAACCCCTTACGAGGCTTTGTTGTGGAAATATCGCCATCGACACTTTTTAAGGTTGGACCGAAAAAAACAAAGTAATATCATTTCTGATGTGAATATTTCGAGAACCGAAGCTTGCAAAATTTTTTTATTCATATTGGCGGAAAGGGCTGTTAATTTTCTTTACGAAACTGAAAACTGCAACCTCTTACAAGGCTTGGTTGCGGAAATATCGTTATCCAAAGCCCTTTTTATGGTTGCATCGAAATACAGTAATTTGACTTTGGATGCGAATATTTCGAGAACCAAACCCCGCAGAGTATTTTCGTTTTCAGTTTTAGAAAGCTCTTAAAAATTTAACAATGGATTTTTAAAACCGTTTCCGATTTCGAGGCTCGATTACGGAAATATCGCTATCCAAACACAAACGCTTTTGCATGTTTTGCACAGAAATGCAGTAAATCGAGCAATCACTTTGGATGAAAATATTTCGAGAACCAGACCTTCCACACGCTTTTGGTTTAGACCTCCGGATAGAGTTTGAAAAAACCTGTCTTTTGATGTATAGCTCGATGGGATTTGGAAACATTTTTTAAAAGTTGAAAAAAAGTGGCAAGGGGGTAGTCCATGATTTTTTTCAAAAATCATTGAAAAAATTTTTGTCAAAATTTTTACATCGCTGGAAAGCTCTGGGAATTTGCTATTCGCCACTGCAAACCGCAACCCCTTACGAGGCTTTGTTGTGGAAATATCGCCATCGACACTTTTTAAGGTTGGACCGAAAAAAACAAAGTAATATCATTTCTGATGTGAATATTTCGAGAACCGAAGCTTGCAAAATTTTTTTATTCATATCGGCGGAAAGGCCTGTTAATTTTCTATACGAAACTGAAAACTGCAACCTCTTACAAGGCTTGGTTGCGGAAATATCGTTATCCAAAGCCCTTTTTAGGGTTGCATCGAAATACAGTAATTTGACTTTGGATGCGAATATTTCGAGAACCAAATCTCGCAGAGTATTTTCGTTTTCAGTTTTAGAAAGCTCTTAAAAATTTAACAATGGATTTTTAAAACCGTTTCCGATTTCGAGGCTCGACTACGGACACAAACGCTTTTGCATGTTTTGCACAGAAATGCAGTAAATCGAGCAATCACTTTGGATGAAAATATTTCGAGAACCAGACCTTCCACACGCTTTTGGTTTAGACCTCTAGATAGAGTTTGAAAAAACCTGTCTTTTGATGTATAGCTCGATGGGATTTGGAAACATTTTTTAAAAGTTGAAAAAAAGTGGCAAGGGGGTAGTCCATGATTTTTTTCAAAAATCATTGAAAAAATTTTTGTCAAAATTTTTACATCGCTGGAAAGCTCTGGGAATTTGCTATTCGCCACTGCAAACCGCAACCCCTTACGAGGCTTTGTTGTGGAAATATCGCCATCGACACTTTTTAAGGTTGGACCGAAAAAAACAAAGTAATATCATTTCTGATGTGAATATTTCGAGAACCGAAGCTTGCAAAATTTTTTTATTCATATCGGCGGAAAGGCCTGTTAATTTTATATACGAAACTGAAAACTGCAACCTCTTACAAGGCTTGGTTGCGGAAATATCGTTATCCAAAGCCCTTTTTAGGGTTGCATCCGATTTCGAGGCTCGATTACGGAAATATCGCTATCCAAACACAAACGCTTTTGCATGTTTTGCACAGAAATGCAGTAAATCGAGCGATCACTTTGGATGAAAATATTTCGAGAACCAGACCTTCCACACGCTTTTGGTTTAGACCTCCGGATAGAGTTTGAAAAAACCTGTCTTTTGATGTATAGCTCGATGGGATTTGGAAACATTTTTTAAAAGTTGAAAAAAAGTGGCAAGGGGGTAGTCCATGATTTTTTTCAAAAATCATTGAAAAAATTTTTGTCAAAATTTTTACATCGCTGGAAAGCTCTGGGAATTTGCTATTCGCCACTGCAAACCGCAACCCCTTACGAGGCTTTGTTGTGGAAATATCGCCATCGACACTTTTTAAGGTTGGACCGAAAAAAACAAAGTAATATCATTTCTGATGTGAATATTTCGAGAACCGAAGCTTGCAAAATTTTTTTATTCATATCGGCGGAAAGGCCTGCTAATTTTCTATACGAAACTGAAAACTGCAACCTCTTACAAGGCTTGGTTGCGGAAATATCGTTATCCAAAGCCCTTTTTAGGGTTGCATCGAAATACAGTAATTTGACTTTGGATGCGAATATTTCGAGAACCAAACCTCGCAGAGTATTTTCGTTTTCAGTTTTAGAAAGCTCTTAAAAATTTAACAATGGATTTTTAAAACCGTTTCCGTTTTCGAGGCTCGATTACGGAAATATCGCTATCCAAACACAAACGCTTTTGCATGTTTTGCACAGAAATGCAGTAAATCGAGCAATCACTTTGGATGAAAATATTTCGAGAACCAGACCTTCCACACGCTTTTGGTTTAGACCTCCGGATAGAGTTTGAAAACACCTGTCTTTTGATGTATAGCTCGATGGGATTTGGAAACATTTTTTAAAAGTTGAAAAAAAGTGGCAAGGGGGTAGTCCATGATTTTTTTCAAAAATCATTGAAAAAATTTTTGTCAAAATTTTTACATCGCTGGAAAGCTCTGGGAATTTGCTATTCGCCACTGCAAACCGCAACCCCTTACGAGGCTTTGTTGTGGAAATATCGCCATCGACACTTTTTTAAGGTTGGACCGAAAAAAACAAAGTAATATCATTTCTGATGTGAATATTTCGAGAACCGAAGCTTGCAAAATTTTTTTATTCATATCGGCGGAAAGGCCTGTTAATTTTCTATACGAAACTGAAAACTGCAACCTCTTACAAGGCTTGGTTGCGGAAATATCGTTATCCAAAGCCCTTTTTAGGGTTGCATCGAAATACAGTAATTTGACTTTGGATGCGAATATTTCGAGAACCAAACCTCGCAGAGTATTTTCGTTTTCAGTTTTAGAAAGCTCTTAAAAATTTAACAATGGATTTTTAAAACCGTTTCCGATTTCGAGGCTCGATTACGGAAATATCGCTATCCAAACACAAACGCTTTTGCATGTTTTGCACAGAAATGCAGTAAATCGAGCAATCACTTTGGATGAAAATATTTCGAGAACCAGACCTTCCACACGCTTTTGGTTTAGACCTCCGGATAGAGTTTGAAAAAACCTGTCTTTTGATGTATAGCTCGATGGGATTTGGAAACATTTTTTAAAAGTTGAAAAAAAGTGGCAAGGGGGTAGTCCATGATTTTTTTCAAAAATCATTGAAAAAATTTTTGTCAAAATTTTTACATCGCTGGAAAGCTCTGGGAATTTGCTATTCGCCACTGCAAACCGCAACCCCTTACGAGGCTTTGTTGTGGAAATATCGCCATCGACACTTTTTAAGGTTGGACCGAAAAAAACAAAGTAATATCATTTCTGATGTGAATATTTCGAGAACCGAAGCTTGCAAAATTTTTTTATTCATATCGGCGGAAAGGCCTGTTAATTTTCTATACGAAACTGAAAACTGCAACCTCTTACAAGGCTTGGTTGCGGAAATATCGTTATCCAAAGCCCTTTTTAGGGTTGCATCGAAATACAGTAATTTGACTTTGGATGCGAATATTTCGAGAACCAAACCTCGCAGAGTATTTTCGTTTTCAGTTTTAGAAAGCTCTTAAAAATTTAACAATGGATTTTTAAAACCGTTTCCGATTTCGAGGCTCGATTACGGAAATATCGCTATCCAAACACAAACGCTTTTGCATGTTTTGCACAGAAATGCAGTAAATCGAGCAATCACTTTGGATGAAAATATTTCGAGAACCAGACCTTCCACACGCTTTTGGTTTAGACCTCCGGATAGAGTTTGAAAAAACCTGTCTTTTGATGTATAGCTCGATGGGATTTGGAAACATTTTTTAAAAGTTGAAAAAAAGTGGCAAGGGGGTAGTCCATGATTTTTTTCAAAAATCATTGAAAAAATTTTTGTCAAAATTTTTACATCGCTGGAAAGCTCTGGGAATTTGCTATTCGCCACTGCAAACCGCAACCCCTTACGAGGCTTTGTTGTGGAAATATCGCCATCGACACTTTTTAAGGTTGGACCGAAAAAAACAAAGTAATATCATTTCTGATGTGAATATTTCGAGAACCGAAGCTTGCAAAATTTTTTTATTCATATCGGCGGAAAGGCCTGTTAATTTTCTATACGAAACTGAAAACTGCAACCTCTTACAAGGCTTGGTTGCGGAAATATCGTTATCCAAAGCCCTTTTTAGGGTTGCATCCGATTTCGAGGCTCGATTACGGAAATATCGCTATCCAAACACAAACGCTTTTGCATGTTTTGCACAGAAATGCAGTAAATCGAGCAATCACTTTGGATGAAAATATTTCGAGAACCAGACCTTCCACACGCTTTTGGTTTAGACCTCCGGATAGAGTTTGAAAAAACCTGTCTTTTGATGTATAGCTCGATGGGATTTGGAAACATTTTTTAAAAGTTGAAAAAAAGTGGCAAGGGGGTAGTCCATGATTTTTTTCAAAAATCATTGAAAAAATTTTTGTCAAAATTTTTACATCGCTGGAAAGCTCTGGGAATTTGCTATTCGCCACTGCAAACCGCAACCCCTTACGAGGCTTTGTTGTGGAAATATCGCCATCGACACTTTTTAAGGTTGGACCGAAAAAAACAAAGTAATATCATTTCTGATGTGAATATTTCGAGAACCGAAGCTTGCAAAATTTTTTTATTCATATCGGCGGAAAGGCCTGTTAATTTTCTATACGAAACTGAAAACTGCAACCTCTTACAAGGCTTGGTTGCGGAAATATCGTTATCCAAAGCCCTTTTTAGGGTTGCATCGAAATACAGTAATTTGACTTTGGATGCGAATATTTCGAGAACCAAACCTCGCAGAGTATTTTCGTTTTCAGTTTTAGAAAGCTCTTAAAAATTTAACAATGGATTTTTAAAACCGTTTCCGATTTCGAGGCTCGATTACGGAAATATCGCTATCCAAACACAAACGCTTTTGCATGTTTTGCACAGAAATGCAGTAAATCGAGCAATCACTTTGGATGAAAATATTTCGAGAACCAGACCTTCCACACGCTTTTGGTTTAGACCTCCGGATAGAGTTTGAAAAAACCTGTCTTTTGATGTATAGCTCGATGGGATTTGGAAACATTTTTTAAAAGTTGAAAAAAAGTGGCAAGGGGGTAGTCCATGATTTTTTTCAAAAATCATTGAAAAAATTTTTGTCAAAATTTTTACATCGCTGGAAAGCTCTGGGAATTTGCTATTCGCCACTGCAAACCACAACCCCTTACGAGGCTTTGTTGTGGAAATATCGCCATCGACACTTTTTAAGGTTGGACCGAAAAAAACAAAGTAATATCATTTCTGATGTGAATATTTCGAGAACAAAAGCTTGCAAAATTTTTTTATTCATATTGGCGGAAAGGCCTGTTAATTTTCTTTACGAAACTGAAAACTGCAACCTCTTACAAGGCTTGGTTGCGGAAATATCGTTATCCAAAGCCCTTTTTAGGGTTGCATCGAAATACAGTAATTTGACTTTGGATGCGAATATTTCGAGAACCAAACCTCGCAGAGTATTTTCGTTTTCAGTTTTAGAAAGCTCTTAAAAATTTAACAATGGATTTTTAAAACCGTTTCCGATTTCGAGGCTCGATTACGGAAATATCGCTATCCAAACACAAACGCTTTTGCATGTTTTGCACAGAAATGCAGTAAATCGAGCAATCACTTTGGATGAAAATATTTCGAGAACCAGACCTTCCACACGCTTTTGGTTTAGACCTCCGGATAGAGTTTGAAAAAACCTGTCTTTTGATGTATAGCTCGATGGGATTTGGAAACATTTTTTAAAAGTTGAAAAAAAGTGGCAAGGGGGTAGTCCATGATTTTTTTCAAAAATCATTGAAAAAATTTTTGTCAAAATTTTTACATCGCTGGAAAGCTCTGGGAATTTGCTATTCGCCACTGCAAACCGCAACCCCTTACGAGGCTTTGTTGTGGAAATATCGCCATCGACACTTTTTAAGGTTGGACCGAAAAAAACAAAGTAATATCATTTCTGATGTGAATATTTCGAGAACCGAAGCTTGCAAAATTTTTTTATTCATATCGGCGGAAAGGCCTGTTAATTTTCTATACGAAACTGAAAACTGCAACCTCTTACAAGGCTTGGTTGCGGAAATATCGTTATCCAAAGCCCTTTTTAGGGTTGCATCGAAATACAGTAATTTGACTTTGGATGCGAATATTTCGAGAACCAAACCTCGCAGAGTATTTTCGTTTTCAGTTTTAGAAAGCTCTTAAAAATTTAACAATGGATTTTTAAAACCGTTTCCGATTTCGAGGCTCGATTACGGAAATATCGCTATCCAAACACAAACGCTTTTGCATGTTTTGCACAGAAATGCAGTAAATCGAGCAATCACTTTGGATGAAAATATTTCGAGAACCAGACCTTCCACACGCTTTTGGTTTAGACCTCCGGATAGAGTTTGAAAAAACCTGTCTTTTGATGTATAGCTCGATGGGATTTGGAAACATTTTTTAAAAGTTGAAAAAAAGTGGCAAGGGGGTAGTCCATGATTTTTTTCAAAAATCATTGAAAAAATTTTTGTCAAAATTTTTACATCGCTGGAAAGCTCTGGGAATTTGCTATTCGCCACTGCAAACCGCAACCCCTTACGAGGCTTTGTTGTGGAAATATCGCCATCGACACTTTTTAAGGTTGGACCGAAAAAAACAAAGTAATATCATTTCTGATGTGAATATTTCGAGAACCGAAGCTTGCAAAATTTTTTTATTCATATTGGCGGAAAGGCCTGTTAATTTTCTTTACGAAACTGAAAACTGCAACCTCTTACAAGGCTTGGTTGCGGAAATATCGTTATCCAAAGCCCTTTTTAGGGTTGCATCGAAATACAGTAATTTGACTTTGGATGCGAATATTTCGAGAACCAAACCTCGCAGAGTATTTTCGTTTTCAGTTTTAGAAAGCTCTTAAAAATTTAACAATGGATTTTTAAAACCGTTTCCGATTTCGAGGCTCGATTACGGAAATATCGCTATCCAAACACAAACGCTTTTGCATGTTTTGCACAGAAATGCAGTAAATCGAGCAATCACTTTGGATGAAAATATTTCGAGAACCAGACCTTCCACACGCTTTTGGTTTAGACCTCCGGATAGAGTTTGAAAAAACCTGTCTTTTGATGTATAGCTCGATGGGATTTGGAAACATTTTTTAAAAGTTGAAAAAAAGTGGCAAGGGGGTAGTCCATGATTTTTTTCAAAAATCATTGAAAAAATTTTTGTCAAAATTTTTACATCGCTGGAAAGCTCTGGGAATTTGCTATTCGCCACTGCAAACCGCAACCCCTTACGAGGCTTTGTTGTGGAAATATCGCCATCGACACTTTTTAAGGTTGGACCGAAAAAAACAAAGTAATATCATTTCTGATGTGAATATTTCGAGAACCGAAGCTTGCAAAATTTTTTTATTCATATCGGCGGAAAGGCCTGTTAATTTTCTATACGAAACTGAAAACTGCAACCTCTTACAAGGCTTGGTTGCGGAAATATCGTTATCCAAAGCCCTTTTTAGGGTTGCATCGAAATACAGTAATTTGACTTTGGATGCGAATATTTCGAGAACCAAACCTCGCAGAGTATTTTCGTTTTCAGTTTTAGAAAGCTCTTAAAAATTTAACAATGGATTTTTAAAACCGTTTCCGATTTCGAGGCTCGATTACGGAAATATCGCTATCCAAACACAAACGCTTTTGCATGTTTTGCACAGAAATGCAGTAAATCGAGCAATCACTGTGGATGAAAATATTTCGAGAACCAGACCTTCCACACGCTTTTGGTTTAGACCTCCGGATAGAGTTTGAAAAAACCTGTCTTTTGATGTATAGCTCGATGGGATTTGGAAACATTTTTTAAAAGTTGAAAAAAAGTGGCAAGGGGGTAGTCCATGATTTTTTTCAAAAATCATTGAAAAAATTTTTGTCAAAATTTTTACATCGCTAGAAAGCTCTGGGAATTTGCTATTCGCCACTGCAAACCGCAACCCCTTACGAGGCTTTGTTGTGGAAATATCGCCATCGACACTTTTTAAGGTTGGACCGAAAAAAACAAAGTAATATCATTTCTGATGTGAATATTTCGAGAACCGAAGCTTGCAAAATTTTTTTATTCATATCGGCGGAAAGGCCTGTTAATTTTCTATACGAAACTGAAAACTGCAACCTCTTACAAGGCTTGGTTGCGGAAATATCGTTATCCAAAGCCCTTTTTAGGGTTGCATCGAAATACAGTAATTTGACTTTGGATGCGAATATTTCGAGAACCAAACCTCGCAGAGTATTTTCGTTTTCAGTTTTAGAAAGCTCTTAAAAATTTAACAATGGATTTTTAAAACCGTTTCCGATTTCGAGGCTCGATTACGGAAATATCGCTATCCAAACACAAACGCTTTTGCATGTTTTGCACAGAAATGCAGTAAATCGAGCAATCACTTTGGATGAAAATATTTCGAGAACCAGACCTTCCACACGCTTTTGGTTTAGACCTCCGGATAGAGTTTGAAAAAACCTGTCTTTTGATGTATAGCTCGATGGGATTTGGAAACATTTTTTAAAAGTTGAAAAAAAGTGGCAAGGGGGTAGTCCATGATTTTTTTCAAAAATCATTGAAAAAATTTTTGTCAAAATTTTTACATCGCTGGAAAGCTCTGGGAATTTGCTATTCGCCACTGCAAACCGCAACCCCTTACGAGGCTTTGTTGTGGAAATATCGCCATCGACACTTTTTAAGGTTGGACCGAAAAAAACAAAGTAATATCATTTCTGATGTGAATATTTCGAGAACCGAAGCTTGCAAAATTTTTTTATTCATATCGGCGGAAAGGCCTGTTAATTTTCTATACGAAACTGAAAACTGCAACCTCTTACAAGGCTTGGTTGCGGAAATATCGTTATCCAAAGCCCTTTTTAGGGTTGCATCGAAATACAGTAATTTGACTTTGGATGCGAATATTTCGTGAACCAAACTTCGCAGAGTATTTTCGTTTTCAGTTTTAGAAAGCTCTTAAAAATTTAACAATGGATTTTTAAAACCGTTTCCGATTTCGAGGCTCGATTACGGAAATATCGCTATCCAAACACAAACGCTTTTGCATGTTTTGCACAGAAATGCAGTAAATCGAGCAATCACTTTGGATGAAAATATTTCGAGAACCCGACCTTCCACACGCTTTTGGGTTAGACGTCCGGATAGAGTTTGAAAAAACCTGTCTTTTGATGTATAGCTCGATGGGATTTGGAAACATTTTTTAAAAGTTGAAAAAAAGTGGCAAGGGGGTAGTCCATGATTTTTTTCAAAAATCATTGAAAAAATTTTTTTCAAAATTTTTACATCGCTGGAAAGCTCTGGGAATTTGCTATTCGCCACTGCAAACCGCAACCCCTTACGACGCTTTGTTGTGGAAATATCGCCATCGACACTTTTTAAGGTTGGACCGAAAAAAACAAAGTAATATCATTTCTGATGTGAATATTTCGAGAACCGAAGCTTGCAAAATTTTTTTATTCATATCGGCGGAAAGGCCTGTTACTTTTCTATACGAAACTGAAAACTGCAACCTCTTACAAGGCTTGGTTGCGGAAATATCGTTATCCAAAGCCCTTTTTAGGGTTGCATCGAAATACAGTAATTTGACTTTGGATGCGAATATTTCGAGAACCAAACCTCGCAGAGTATTTTCGTTTTCAGTTTTAGAAAGCTCTTAAAAATTTAACAATGGATTTTTAAAACCGTTTCCGATTTCGAGGCTCGATTACGGAAATATCGCTATCCAAACACAAACGCTTTTGCATGTTTTGCACAGAAATGCAGTAAATCGAGCAATCACTTTGGATGAAAATATTTCGAGAACCAGACCTTCCACACGCTTTTGGTTTAGACCTCCGGATAGAGTTTGAAAAAACCTGTCTTTTGATGTATAGCTCGATGGGATTTGGAAACATTTTTTAAAAGTTGAAAAAAAGTGGCAAGGGGGTAGTCCATGATTTTTTTCAAAAATCATTGAAAAAATTTTTGTCAAAATTTTTACATCGCTGGAAAGCTCTGGGAATTTGCTATTCGCCACTGCAAACCGCAACCCCTTACGAGGCTTTGTTGTGGAAATATCGCCATCGACACTTTTTAAGGTTGGACCGAAAAAAACAAAGTAATATCATTTCTGATGTGAATATTTCGAGAACCGAAGCTTGCAAAATTTTTTTATTCATATCGGCGGAAAGGCCTGTTAATTTTCTATACGAAACTGAAAACTGCAACCTCTTACAAGGCTTGGTTGCGGAAATATCGTTATCCAAAGCCCTTTTTAGGGTTGCATCGAAATACAGTAATTTGACTTTGGATGCGAATATTTCGAGAACCAAACCTCGCAGAGTATTTTCGTTTTCAGTTTTAGAAAGCTCTTAAAAATTTAACAATGGATTTTTAAAACCGTTTCCGATTTCGAGGCTCGATTACGGAAATATCGCTATCCAAACACAAACGCTTTTGCATGTTTTGCACAGAAATGCAGTAAATCGAGCAATCACTTTGGATGAAAATATTTCGAGAACCAGACCTTCCACACGCTTTTGGTTTAGACCTCCGGATAGAGTTTGAAAAAACCTGTCTTTTGATGTATAGCTCGATGGGATTTGGAAACATTTTTTAAAAGTTGAAAAAAAGTGGCAAGGGGGTAGTCCATGATTTTTTTCAAAAATCATTGAAAAAATTTTTGTCAAAATTTTTACATCGCTAGAAAGCTCTGGGAATTTGCTATTCGCCACTGCAAACCGCAACCCCTTACGAGGCTTTGTTGTGGAAATATCGCCATCGACACTTTTTAAGGTTGGACCGAAAAAAACAAAGTAATATCATTTCTGATGTGAATATTTCGAGAACCGAAGCTTGCAAAATTTTTTTATTCATATCGGCGGAAAGGCCTGTTAATTTTCTATACGAAACTGAAAACTGCAACCTCTTACAAGGCTTGGTTGCGGAAATATCGTTATCCAAAGCCCTTTTTAGGGTTGCATCGAAATACAGTAATTTGACTTTGGATGCGAATATTTCGAGAACCAAACCTCGCAGAGTATTTTCGTTTTCAGTTTTAGAAAGCTCTTAAAAATTTAACAATGGATTTTTAAAACCGTTTCCGATTTCGAGGCTCGATTACGGAAATATCGCTATCCAAACACAAACGCTTTTGCATGTTTTGCACAGAAATGCAGTAAATCGAGCAATCACTTTGGATGAAAATATTTCGAGAACCAGACCTTCCACACGCTTTTGGTTTAGACCTCCGGATAGAGTTTGAAAAAACCTGTCTTTTGATGTATAGCTCGATGGGATTTGGAAACATTTTTTAAAAGTTGAAAAAAAGTGGCAAGGGGGTAGTCCATGATTTTTTTCAAAAATCATTGAAAAAATTTTTGTCAAAATTTTTACATCGCTGGAAAGCTCTGGGAATTTGCTATTCGCCACTGCAAACCGCAACCCCTTACGAGGCTTTGTTGTGGAAATATCGCCATCGACACTTTTTAAGGTTGGACCGAAAAAAACAAAGTAATATCATTTCTGATGTGAATATTTCGAGAACCGAAGCTTGCAAAATTTTTTTATTCATATCGGCGGAAAGGCCTGTTAATTTTCTATACGAAACTGAAAACTGCAACCTCTTACAAGGCTTGGTTGCGGAAATATCGTTATCCAAAGCCCTTTTTAGGGTTGCATCGAAATACAGTAATTTGACTTTGGATGCGAATATTTCGTGAACCAAACTTCGCAGAGTATTTTCGTTTTCAGTTTTAGAAAGCTCTTAAAAATTTAACAATGGATTTTTAAAACCGTTTCCGATTTCGAGGCTCGATTACGGAAATATCGCTATCCAAACACAAACGCTTTTGCATGTTTTGCACAGAAATGCAGTAAATCGAGCAATCACTTTGGATGAAAATATTTCGAGAACCCGACCTTCCACACGCTTTTGGGTTAGACGTCCGGATAGAGTTTGAAAAAACCTGTCTTTTGATGTATAGCTCGATGGGATTTGGAAACATTTTTTAAAAGTTGAAAAAAAGTGGCAAGGGGGTAGTCCATGATTTTTTTCAAAAATCATTGAAAAAATTTTTTTCAAAATTTTTACATCGCTGGAAAGCTCTGGGAATTTGCTATTCGCCACTGCAAACCGCAACCCCTTACGACGCTTTGTTGTGGAAATATCGCCATCGACACTTTTTAAGGTTGGACCGAAAAAAACAAAGTAATATCATTTCTGATGTGAATATTTCGAGAACCGAAGCTTGCAAAATTTTTTTATTCATATCGGCGGAAAGGCCTGTTACTTTTCTATACGAAACTGAAAACTGCAACCTCTTACAAGGCTTGGTTGCGGAAATATCGTTATCCAAAGCCCTTTTTAGGGTTGCATCGAAATACAGTAATTTGACTTTGGATGCGAATATTTCGAGAACCAAACCTCGCAGAGTATTTTCGTTTTCAGTTTTAGAAAGCTCTTAAAAATTTAACAATGGATTTTTAAAACCGTTTCCGATTTCGAGGCTCGATTACGGAAATATCGCTATCCAAACACAAACGCTTTTGCATGTTTTGCACAGAAATGCAGTAAATCGAGCAATCACTTTGGATGAAAATATTTCGAGAACCAGACCTTCCACACGCTTTTGGTTTAGACCTCCGGATAGAGTTTGAAAAAACCTGTCTTTTGATGTATAGCTCGATGGGATTTGGAAACATTTTTTAAAAGTTGAAAAAAAGTGGCAAGGGGGTAGTCCATGATTTTTTTCAAAAATCATTGAAAAAATTTTTGTCAAAATTTTTACATCGCTGGAAAGCTCTGGGAATTTGCTATTCGCCACTGCAAACCGCAACCCCTTACGAGGCTTTGTTGTGGAAATATCGCCATCGACACTTTTTAAGGTTGGACCGAAAAAAACAAAGTAATATCATTTCTGATGTGAATATTTCGAGAACCGAAGCTTGCAAAATTTTTTTATTCATATCGGCGGAAAGGCCTGTTAATTTTCTATACGAAACTGAAAACTGCAACCTCTTACAAGGCTTGGTTGCGGAAATATCGTTATCCAAAGCCCTTTTTAGGGTTGCATCGAAATACAGTAATTTGACTTTGGATGCGAATATTTCGAGAACCAAACCTCGCAGAGTATTTTCGTTTTCAGTTTTAGAAAGCTCTTAAAAATTTAACAATGGATTTTTAAAACCGTTTCCGATTTCGAGGCTCGATTACGGAAATATCGCTATCCAAACACAAACGCTTTTGCATGTTTTGCACAGAAATGCAGTAAATCGAGCAATCACTTTGGATGAAAATATTTCGAGAACCAGACCTTCCACACGCTTTTGGTTTAGACCTCCGGATAGAGTTTGAAAAAACCTGTCTTTTGATGTATAGCTCGATGGGATTTGGAAACATTTTTTAAAAGTTGAAAAAAAGTGGCAAGGGGGTAGTCCATGATTTTTTTCAAAAATCATTGAAAAAATTTTTGTCAAAATTTTTACATCGCTAGAAAGCTCTGGGAATTTGCTATTCGCCACTGCAAACCGCAACCCCTTACGAGGCTTTGTTGTGGAAATATCGCCATCGACACTTTTTAAGGTTGGACCGAAAAAAACAAAGTAATATCATTTCTGATGTGAATATTTCGAGAACCGAAGCTTGCAAAATTTTTTTATTCATATCGGCGGAAAGGCCTGTTAATTTTCTATACGAAACTGAAAACTGCAACCTCTTACAAGGCTTGGTTGCGGAAATATCGTTATCCAAAGCCCTTTTTAGGGTTGCATCGAAATACAGTAATTTGACTTTGGATGCGAATATTTCGAGAACCAAACCTCGCAGAGTATTTTCGTTTTCAGTTTTAGAAAGCTCTTAAAAATTTAACAATGGATTTTTAAAACCGTTTCCGATTTCGAGGCTCGATTACGGAAATATCGCTATCCAAACACAAACGCTTTTGCATGTTTTGCACAGAAATGCAGTAAATCGAGCAATCACTTTGGATGAAAATATTTCGAGAACCAGACCTTCCACACGCTTTTGGTTTAGACCTCCGGATAGAGTTTGAAAAAACCTGTCTTTTGATGTATAGCTCGATGGGATTTGGAAACATTTTTTAAAAGTTGAAAAAAAGTGGCAAGGGGGTTTTTTTCAAAAATCATTGAAAAAATTTTTGTCAAAATTTTTACATCGCTGGAAAGCTCTGGGAATTTGCTATTCGCCACTGCAAACCGCAACCCCTTACGAGGCTTTGTTGTGGAAATATCGCCATCGACACTTTTTAAGGTTGGACCGAAAAAAACAAAGTAATATCATTTCTGATGTGAATATTTCGAGAACCGAAGCTTGCAAAATTTTTTTATTCATATCGGCGGAAAGGCCTGTTAATTTTCTATACGAAACTGAAAACTGCAACCTCTTACAAGGCTTGGTTGCGGAAATATCGTTATCCAAAGCCCTTTTTAGGGTTGCATCGAAATACAGTAATTTGACTTTGGATGCGAATATTTCGTGAACCAAACTTCGCAGAGTATTTTCGTTTTCAGTTTTAGAAAGCTCTTAAAAATTTAACAATGGATTTTTAAAACCGTTTCCGATTTCGAGGCTCGATTACGGAAATATCGCTATCCAAACACAAACGCTTTTGCATGTTTTGCACAGAAATGCAGTAAATCGAGCAATCACTTTGGATGAAAATATTTCGAGAACCCGACCTTCCACACGCTTTTGGGTTAGACGTCCGGATAGAGTTTGAAAAAACCTGTCTTTTGATGTATAGCTCGATGGGATTTGGAAACATTTTTTAAAAGTTGAAAAAAAGTGGCAAGGGGGTAGTCCATGATTTTTTTCAAAAATCATTGAAAAAATTTTTTTCAAAATTTTTACATCGCTGGAAAGCTCTGGGAATTTGCTATTCGCCACTGCAAACCGCAACCCCTTACGACGCTTTGTTGTGGAAATATCGCCATCGACACTTTTTAAGGTTGGACCGAAAAAAACAAAGTAATATCATTTCTGATGTGAATATTTCGAGAACCGAAGCTTGCAAAATTTTTTTATTCATATCGGCGGAAAGGCCTGTTACTTTTCTATACGAAACTGAAAACTGCAACCTCTTACAAGGCTTGGTTGCGGAAATATCGTTATCCAAAGCCCTTTTTAGGGTTGCATCGAAATACAGTAATTTGACTTTGGATGCGAATATTTCGAGAACCAAACCTCGCAGAGTATTTTCGTTTTCAGTTTTAGAAAGCTCTTAAAAATTTAACAATGGATTTTTAAAACCGTTTCCGATTTCGAGGCTCGATTACGGAAATATCGCTATCCAAACACAAACGCTTTTGCATGTTTTGCACAGAAATGCAGTAAATCGAGCAATCACTTTGGATGAAAATATTTCGAGAACCAGACCTTCCACACGCTTTTGGTTTAGACGTCCGGATAGAGTTTGAAAAAACCTGTCTTTTGATGTACAGCTCGATGGGATTTGGAAACATTTTTTAAAAGTTGAAAAAAAGTGGCAAGGGGGTAGTCCATGATTTTTTTCAAAAATCATTGAAAAAATTTTTGTCAAAATTTTTACATCGCTGGAAAGCTCTGGGAATTTGCTATTCGCCACTGCAAACCGCAACCCCTTACGAGGCTTTGTTGTGGAAATATCGCCATCGACACTTTTTAAGGTTGGACCGAAAAAAACAAAGTAATATCATTTCTGATGTGAATATTTCGAGAACCGAAGCTTGCAAAATTTTTTTATTCATATCGGCGGAAAGGCCTGTTAATTTTCTATACGAAACTGAAAACTGCAACCTCTTACAAGGCTTGGTTGCGGAAATATCGTTATCCAAAGCCCTTTTTAGGGTTGCATCGAAATACAGTAATTTGACTTTGGATGCGAATATTTCGAGAACCAAACCTCGCAGAGTATTTTCGTTTTCAGTTTTAGAAAGCTCTTAAAAATTTAACAAAGGATTTTTAAAACCGTTTCCGATTTCGAGGCTCGATTACGGAAATATCGCTATCCAAACACAAACGCTTTTGCATGTTTTGCACAGAAATGCAGTAAATCGAGCAATCACTTTGGATGAAAATATTTCGAGAACCAGACCTTCCACACGCTTTTGGTTTAGACCTCCGGATAGAGTTTGAAAAAACCTGTCTTTTGATGTATAGCTCGATGGGATTTGGAAACATTTTTTAAAAGTTGAAAAAAAGTGGCAAGGGGGTAGTCCATGATTTTTTTCAAAAATCATTGAAAAAATTTTTGTCAAAATTTTTACATCGCTGGAAAGCTCTGGGAATTTGCTATTCGCCACTGCAAACCGCAACCCCTTACGAGGCTTTGTTGTGGAAATATCACCATCGACACTTTTTAAGGTTGGACCGAAAAAAACAAAGTAATATCATTTCTGATGTGAATATTTCGAGAACCGAAGCTTGCAAAATTTTTTTATTCATATCGGCGGAAAGGCCTGTTAATTTTCTATACGAAACTGAAAACTGCAACCTCTTACAAGGCTTGGTTGCGGAAATATCGTTATCCAAAGCCCTTTTTAGGGTTGCATCGAAATACAGTAATTCGACTTTGGATGCGAATATTTCGAGAACCAAACCTCGCAGAGTATTTTCGTTTTCAGTTTTAGAAAGCTCTTAAAAATTTAACAATGGATTTTTAAAACCGTTTCCGATTTCGAGGCTCGATTACGGAAATATCGCTATCCAAACACAAACGCTTTTGCATGTTTTGCACAGAAATGCAGTAAATCGAGCAATCACTTTGGATGAAAATATTTCGAGAACCAGACCTTCCACACGCTTTTGGTTTAGACCTCCGGATAGAGTTTGAAAAAACCTGTCTTTTGATGTATAGCTCGATGGGATTTGGAAACATTTTTTAAAAGTTGAAAAAAAGTGGCAAGGGGGTAGTCCATGATTTTTTTCAAAAATCATTGAAAAAATTTTTGTCAAAATTTTTACATCGCTGGAAAGCTCTGGGAATTTGCTATTCGCCACTGCAAACCGCAACCCCTTACGAGGCTTTGTTGTGGAAATATCGCCATCGACACTTTTTAAGGTTGGACCGAAAAAAACAAAGTAATATCATTTCTGATGTGAATATTTCGAGAACCGAAGCTTGCAAAATTTTTTTATTCATATCGGCGGAAAGGCCTGTTAATTTTCTATACGAAACTGAAAACTGCAACCTCTTACAAGGCTTGGTTGCGGAAATATCGTTATCCAAAGCCCTTTTTAGGGTTGCATCGAAATACAGTAATTTGACTTTGGATGCGAATATTTCGAGAACCAAACCTCGCAGAGTATTTTCGTTTTCAGTTTTAGAAAGCTCTTAAAAATTTAACAAAGGATTTTTAAAACCGTTTCCGATTTCGAGGCTCGATTACGGAAATATCGCTATCCAAACACAAACGCTTTTGCATGTTTTGCACAGAAATGCAGTAAATCGAGCAATCACTTTGGATGAAAATATTTCGAGAACCAGACCTTCCACACGCTTTTGGTTTAGACCTCCGGATAGAGTTTGAAAAAACCTGTCTTTTGATGTATAGCTCGATGGGATTTGGAAACATTTTTTAAAAGTTGAAAAAAAGTGGCAAGGGGGTAGTCCATGATTTTTTTCAAAAATCATTGAAAAAATTTTTGTCAAAATTTTTACATCGCTGGAAAGCTCTGGGAATTTGCTATTCGCCACTGCAAACCGCAACCCCTTACGAGGCTTTGTTGTGGAAATATCACCATCGACACTTTTTAAGGTTGGACCGAAAAAAACAAAGTAATATCATTTCTGATGTGAATATTTCGAGAACCGAAGCTTGCAAAATTTTTTTATTCATATCGGCGGAAAGGCCTGTTAATTTTCTATACGAAACTGAAAACTGCAACCTCTTACAAGGCTTGGTTGCGGAAATATCGTTATCCAAAGCCCTTTTTAGGGTTGCATCGAAATACAGTAATTCGACTTTGGATGCGAATATTTCGAGAACCAAACCTCGCAGAGTATTTTCGTTTTCAGTTTTAGAAAGCTCTTAAAAATTTAACAATGGATTTTTAAAACCGTTTCCGATTTCGAGGCTCGATTACGGAAATATCGCTATCCAAACACAAACGCTTTTGCATGTTTTGCACAGAAATGCAGTAAATCGAGCAATCACTTTGGATGAAAATATTTCGAGAACCAGACCTTCCACACGCTTTTGGTTTAGACCTCCGGATAGAGTTTGAAAAAACCTGTCTTTTGATGTATAGCTCGATGGGATTTGGAAACATTTTTTAAAAGTTGAAAAAAAGTGGCAAGGGGGTAGTCCATGATTTTTTTCAAAAATCATTGAAAAAATTTTTGTCAAAATTTTTACATCGCTGGAAAGCTCTGGGAATTTGCTATTCGCCACTGCAAACCGCAACCCCTTACGAGGCTTTGTTGTGGAAATATCGCCATCGACACTTTTTAAGGTTGGACCGAAAAAAACAAAGTAATATCATTTCTGATGTGAATATTTCGAGAACCGAAGCTTGCAAAATTTTTTTATTCATATCGGCGGAAAGGCCTGTTAATTTTCTATACGAAACTGAAAACTGCAACCTCTTACAAGGCTTGGTTGCGGAAATATCGTTATCCAAAGCCCTTTTTAGGGTTGCATCGAAATACAGTAATTTGACTTTGGATGCGAATATTTCGAGAACCAAACCTCGCAGAGTATTTTCGTTTTCAGTTTTAGAAAGCTCTTAAAAATTTAACAAAGGATTTTTAAAACCGTTTCCGATTTCGAGGCTCGATTACGGAAATATCGCTATCCAAACACAAACGCTTTTGCATGTTTTGCACAGAAATGCAGTAAATCGAGCAATCACTTTGGATGAAAATATTTCGAGAACCAGACCTTCCACACGCTTTTGGTTTAGACCTCCGGATAGAGTTTGAAAAAACCTGTCTTTTGATGTATAGCTCGATGGGATTTGGAAACATTTTTTAAAAGTTGAAAAAAAGTGGCAAGGGGGTAGTCCATGATTTTTTTCAAAAATCATTGAAAAAATTTTTGTCAAAATTTTTACATCGCTGGAAAGCTCTGGGAATTTGCTATTCGCCACTGCAAACCGCAACCCCTTACGAGGCTTTGTTGTGGAAATATCGCCATCGACACTTTTTAAGGTTGGACCGAAAAAAACAAAGTAATATCATTTCTGATGTGAATATTTCGAGAACCGAAGCTTGCAAAATTTTTTTATTCATATCGGCGGAAAGGCCTGTTAATTTTCTATACGAAACTGAAAACTGCAACCTCTTACAAGGCTTGGTTGCGGAAATATCGTTATCCAAAGCCCTTTTTAGGGTTGCATCGAAATACAGTAATTTGACTTTGGATGCGAATATTTCGAGAACCAAACCTCGCAGAGTATTTTCGTTTTCAGTTTTAGCAAGCTCTTAAAAATTTAGCAATGGGTTTTTAAAACCGTTTCCGATTTCGAGGCTCGATTACGGAAATATCGCTATCCAAACACAAACGCTTTTGCATGTTTTGCACAGAAATGCAGTAAATCGAGCAATCACTTTGGATGAAAATATTTCGAGAACCAGACCTTCCACACGCTTTTGGTTTAGACCTCCGGATAGAGTTTGAAAAAACCTGTCTTTTGATGTATAGCTCGATGGGATTTGGAAACATTTTTTAAAAGTTGAAAAAAAGTGGCAAGGGGGTAGTCCATGATTTTTTTCAAAAATCATTGAAAAAATTTTTACATCGCTGGAAAGCTCTGGGAATTTGCTATTCGCCACTGCAAACCGCAACCCCTTACGAGGCTTTGTTGTGGAAATATCGCCATCGACACTTTTTAAGGTTGGACCGAAAAAAACAAAGTAATATCATTTCTGATGTGAATATTTCGAGAACCGAAGCTTGCAAAATTTTTGTATTCATATCGGCGGAAAGGCCTGTTAATTTTCTATACGAAACTGAAAACTGCAACCTCTTACAAGGCTTGGTTGCGGAAATATCGTTATCCAAAGCCCTTTTTAGGGTTGCATCGAAATACAGTAATTTGACTTTGGATGCGAATATTTCGAGAACCAAACCTCGCAGAGTATTTTCGTTTTCAGTTTTAGAAAGCTCTTAAGAATTTAACAATGGATTTTTAAAACCGTTTCCGATTTCGAGGCTCGATTACGGAAATATCGCTATCCAAACACAAACGCTTTTGCATGTTTTGCACAGAAATGCAGTAAATCGAGCAATCACTTTGGATGAAAATATTTCGAGAACCAGACCTTCCACACGCTTTTGGTTTAGACCTCCGGATAGAGTTTGAAAAAACCTGTCTTTTGATGTATAGCTCGATGGGATTTGGAAACATTTTTTAAAAGTTGAAAAAAAGTGGCAAGGGGGTAGTCCATGATTTTTTTCAAAAATCATTGAAAAAATTTTTGTCAAAATTTTTACATCGCTGGAAAGCTCTGGGAATTTGCTATTCGCCACTGCAAACCGCAACCCCTTACGAGGCTTTGTTGTGGAAATATCGCCATCGACACTTTTTAAGGTTGGACCGAAAAAAACAAAGTAATATCATTTCTGATGTGAATATTTCGAGAACCGAAGCTTGCAAAATTTTTTTATTCATATCGGCGGAAAGGCCTGTTAATTTTCTATACGAAACTGAAAACTGCAACCTCTTACAAGGCTTGGTTGCGGAAATATCGTTATCCAAAGCCCTTTTTAGGGTTGCATCGAAATACAGTAATTTGACTTTGGATGCGAATATTTCGAGAACCAAACCTCGCAGAGTATTTTCGTTTTCAGTTTTAGAAAGCTCTTAAAAATTTAACAATGGATTTTTAAAACCGTTTCCGATTTCGAGGCTCGATTACGGAAATATCGCTATCCAAACACAAACGCTTTTGCATGTTTTGCACAGAAATGGAGTAAATCGAGCAATCACTTTGGATGAAAATATTTCGAGAACCAGACCTTCCACACGCTTTTGGTTTAGACCTCCGGATAGAGTTTGAAAAAACCTGTCTTTTGATGTATAGCTCGATGGGATTTGGAAACATTTTTTAAAAGTTGAAAAAAAGTGGCAAGGGGGTAGTCCATGATTTTTTTCAAAAATCATTGAAAAAATTTTTACATCGCTGGAAAGCTCTGGGAATTTGCTATTCGCCACTGCAAACCGCAACCCCTTACGAGGCTTTGTTGTGGAAATATCGCCATCGACACTTTTTAAGGTTGGACCGAAAAAAACAAAGTAATATCATTTCTGATGTGAATATTTCGAGAACCGAAGCTTGCAAAATTTTTGTATTCATATCGGCGGAAAGGCCTGTTAATTTTCTATACGAAACTGAAAACTGCAACCTCTTACAAGGCTTGGTTGCGGAAATATCGTTATCCAAAGCCCTTTTTAGGGTTGCATCGAAATACAGTAATTTGACTTTGGATGCGAATATTTCGAGAACCAAACCTCGCAGAGTATTTTCGTTTTCAGTTTTAGAAAGCTCTTAAAAATTTAGCAATGGGTTTTTAAAACCGTTTCCGATTTCGAGGCTCGATTACGGAAATATCGCTATCCAAACACAAACGCTTTTGCATGTTTTGCACAGAAATGCAGTAAATCGAGCAATCACTTTGGATGAAAATATTTCGAGAACCAGACCTTCCACACGCTTTTGGTTTAGACCTCCGGATAGAGTTTGAAAAAACCTGTCTTTTGATGTATAGCTCGATGGGATTTGGAAACATTTTTTAAAAGTTGAAAAAAAGTGGCAAGGGGGTAGTCCATGATTTTTTTCAAAAATCATTGAAAAAATTTTTACATCGCTGGAAAGCTCTGGGAATTTGCTATTCGCCACTGCAAACCGCAACCCCTTACGAGGCTTTGTTGTGGAAATATCGCCATCGACACTTTTTAAGGTTGGACCGAAAAAAACAAAGTAATATCATTTCTGATGTGAATATTTCGAGAACCGAAGCTTGCAAAATTTTTGTTTTCATATCGGCGGAAAGGCCTGTTAATTTTCTATACGAAACTGAAAACTGCAACCTCTTACAAGGCTTGGTTGCGGAAATATCGTTATCCAAAGCCCTTTTTAGGGTTGCATCGAAATACAGTAATTTGACTTTGGATGCGAATATTTCGAGAACCAAACCTCGCAGAGTATTTTCGTTTTCAGTTTTAGAAAGCTCTTAAAAATTTAACAATGGATTTTTAAAACCGTTTCCGATTTCGAGGCTCGATTACGGAAATATCGCTATCCAAACACAAACGCTTTTGCATGTTTTGCACAGAAATGCAGTAAATCGAGCAATCACTTTGGATGAAAATATTTCGAGAACCAGACCTTCCACACGCTTTTGGTTTAGACCTCCGGATAGAGTTTGAAAAAACCTGTTTTTTGATGTATAGCTCGATGGGATTTGGAAACATTTTTTAAAAGTTGAAAAAAAGTGGCAAGGGGGTAGTCCATGATTTTTTTCAAAAATCATTGAAAAAATTTTTACATCGCTGGAAAGCTCTGGGAATTTGCTATTCGCCACTGCAAACCGCAACCCCTTACGAGGCTTTGTTGTGGAAATATCGCCATCGACACTTTTTAAGGTTGGACCGAAAAAAACAAAGTAATATCATTTCTGATGTGAATATTTCGAGAACCGAAGCTTGCAAAATTTTTGTATTCATATCGGCGGAAAGGCCTGTTAATTTTCTATACGAAACTGAAAACTGCAACCTCTTACAAGGCTTGGTTGCGGAAATATCGTTATCCAAAGCCCTTTTTAGGGTTGCATCGAAATACAGTAATTTGACTTTGGATGCGAATATTTCGAGAACCAAACCTCGCAGAGTATTTTCGTTTTCAGTTTTAGAAAGCTCTTAAAAATTTAGCAATGGGTTTTTAAAACCGTTTCCGATTTCGAGGCTCGATTACGGAAATATCGCTATCCAAACACAAACGCTTTTGCATGTTTTGCACAGAAATGCAGTAAATCGAGCAATCACTTTGGATGAAAATATTTCGAGAACCAGACCTTCCACACGCTTTTGGTTTAGACCTCCGGATAGAGTTTGAAAAAACCTGTCTTTTGATGTATAGCTCGATGGGATTTGGAAACATTTTTTAAAAGTTGAAAAAAAGTGGCAAGGGGGTAGTCCATGATTTTTTTCAAAAATCATTGAAAAAATTTTTACATCGCTGGAAAGCTCTGGGAATTTGCTATTCGCCACTGCAAACCGCAACCCCTTACGAGGCTTTGTTGTGGAAATATCGCCATCGACACTTTTTAAGGTTGGACCGAAAAAAACAAAGTAATATCATTTCTGATGTGAATATTTCGAGAACCGAAGCTTGCAAAATTTTTGTATTCATATCGGCGGAAAGGCCTGTTAATTTTCTATACGAAACTGAAAACTGCAACCTCTTACAAGGCTTGGTTGCGGAAATATCGTTATCCAAAGCCCTTTTTAGGGTTGCATCGAAATACAGTAATTTGACTTTGGATGCGAATATTTCGAGAACCAAACCTCGCAGAGTATTTTCGTTTTCAGTTTTAGAAAGCTCTTAAAAATTTAACAATGGATTTTTAAAACCGTTTCCGATTTCGAGGCTCGATTACGGAAATATCGCTATCCAAACACAAACGCTTTTGCATGTTTTGCACAGAAATGCAGTAAATCGAGCAATCACTTTGGATGAAAATATTTCGAGAACCAGACCTTCCACACGCTTTTGGTTTAGACCTCCGGATAGAGTTTGAAAAAACCTGTTTTTTGATGTATAGCTCGATGGGATTTGGAAACATTTTTTAAAAGTTGAAAAAAAGTGGCAAGGGGGTAGTCCATGATTTTTTTCAAAAATCATTGAAAAAATTTTTGTCAAAATTTTTACATCGCTGGAAAGCTCTGGGAATTTGCTATTCGCCACTGCAAACCGCAACCCCTTACGAGGCTTTGTTGTGGAAATATCGCCATCGACACTTTTTAAGGTTGGACCGAAAAAAACAAAGTAATATCATTTCTGATGTGAATATTTCGAGAACCGAAGCTTGCAAAATTTTTTTATTCATATCGGCGGAAAGGCCTGTTAATTTTCTATACGAAACTGAAAACTGCAACCTCTTACAAGGCTTGGTTGCGGAAATATCGTTATCCAAAGCCCTTTTTAGGGTTGCATCGAAATACAGTAATTTGACTTTGGATGCGAATATTTCGAGAACCAAACCTCGCAGAGTATTTTCGTTTTCAGTTTTAGCAAGCTCTTAAAAATTTAGCAATGGGTTTTTAAAACCGTTTCCGATTTCGAGGCTCGATTACGGAAATATCGCTATCCAAACACAAACGCTTTTGCATGTTTTGCACAGAAATGCAGTAAATCGAGCAATCACTTTGGATGAAAATATTTCGAGAACCAGACCTTCCACACGCTTTTGGTTTAGACCTCCGGATAGAGTTTGAAAAAACCTGTCTTTTGATGTTTAGCTCGATGGGATTTGGAAACATTTTTTAGAAGTTGAAAAAAAGTGGCAAGGGGGTAGTCCATGATTTTTTTCAAAAATCATTGAAAAAATTTTTACATCGCTGGAAAGCTCTGGGAATTTGCTATTCGCCACTGCAAACCGCAACCCCTTACGAGGCTTTGTTGTGGAAATATCGCCATCGACACTTTTTAAGGTTGGACCGAAAAAAACAAAGTAATATCATTTCTGATGTGAATATTTCGAGAACCGAAGCTTGCAAAATTTTTGTATTCATATCGGCGGAAAGGCCTGTTAATTTTCTATACGAAACTGAAAACTGCAACCTCTTACAAGGCTTGGTTGCGGAAATATCGTTATCCAAAGCCCTTTTTAGGGTTGCATCGAAATACAGTAATTTGACTTTGGATGCGAATATTTCGAGAATCAAACCTCGCAGAGTATTTTCGTTTTCAGTTTTAGAAAGCTCTTAAAAATTTAACAATGGATTTTTAAAACCGTTTCCGATTTCGAGGCTCGATTACGGAAATATCGCTATCCAAACACAAACGCTTTTGCATGTTTTGCACAGAAATGCAGTAAATCGAGCAATCACTTTGGATGAAAATATTTCGAGAACCAGACCTTCCACACGCTTTTGGTTTAGACCTCCGGATAGAGTTTGAAAAAACCTGTCTTTTGATGTATAGCTCGATGGGATTTGGAAACATTTTTTAAAAGTTGAAAAAAAGTGGCAAGGGGGTAGTCCATGATTTTTTTCAAAAATCATTGAAAAAATTTTTGTCAAAATTTTTACATCGCTGGAAAGCTCTGGGAATTTGCTATTCGCCACTGCAAACCGCAACCCCTTACGAGGCTTTGTTGTGGAAATATCGCCATCGACACTTTTTAAGGTTGGACCGAAAAAAACAAAGTAATATCATTTCTGATGTGAATATTTCGAGAACCGAAGCTTGCAAAATTTTTGTATTCATATCGGCGGAAAGGCCTGTTAATTTTCTATACGAAACTGAAAACTGCAACCTCTTACAAGGCTTGGTTGCGGAAATATCGTTATCCAAAGCCCTTTTTAGGGTTGCATCGAAATACAGTAATTTGACTTTGGATGCGAATATTTCGAGAACCAAACCTCGCAGAGTATTTTCGTTTTCAGTTTTAGAAAGCTCTTAAAAATTTAGCAATGGGTTTTTAAAACCGTTTCCGATTTCGAGGCTCGATTACGGAAATATCGCTATCCAAACACAAACGCTTTTGCATGTTTTGCACAGAAATGCAGTAAATCGAGCAATCACTTTGGATGAAAATATTTCGAGAACCAGACCTTCCACACGCTTTTGGTTTAGACCTCCGGATAGAGTTTGAAAAAACCTGTCTTTTGATGTATAGCTCGATGGGATTTGGAAACATTTTTTAAAAGTTGAAAAAAAGTGGCAAGGGGGTAGTCCATGATTTTTTTCAAAAATCATTGAAAAAATTTTTACATCGCTGGAAAGCTCTGGGAATTTGCTATTCGCCACTGCAAACCGCAACCCCTTACGAGGCTTTGTTGTGGAAATATCGCCATCGACACTTTTTAAGGTTGGACCGAAAAAAACAAAGTAATATCATTTCTGATGTGAATATTTCGAGAACCGAAGCTTGCAAAATTTTTGTATTCATATCGGCGGAAAGGCCTGTTAATTTTCTATACGAAACTGAAAACTGCAACCTCTTACAAGGCTTGGTTGCGGAAATATCGTTATCCAAAGCCCTTTTTAGGGTTGCATCGAAATACAGTAATTTGACTTTGGATGCGAATATTTCGAGAACCAAACCTCGCAGAGTATTTTCGTTTTCAGTTTTAGAAAGCTCTTAAAAATTTAACAATGGATTTTTAAAACCGTTTCCGATTTCGAGGCTCGATTACGGAAATATCGCTATCCAAACACAAACGCTTTTGCATGTTTTGCACAGAAATGCAGTAAATCGAGCAATCACTTTGGATGAAAATATTTCGAGAACCAGACCTTCCACACGCTTTTGGTTTAGACCTCCGGATAGAGTTTGAAAAAACCTGTCTTTTGATGTATAGCTCGATGGAAACATTTTTTAAAAGTTGAAAAAAAGTGGCAAGGGGGTAGTCCATGATTTTTTTCAAAAATCATTGAAAAAATTTTTGTCAAAATTTTTACATCGCTGGAAAGCTCTGGGAATTTGCTATTCGCCACTGCAAACCGCAACCCCTTACGAGGCTTTGTTGTGGAAATATCGCCATCGACACTTTTTAAGGTTGGACCGAAAAAAACAAAGTAATATCATTTCTGATGTGAATATTTCGAGAACCGAAGCTTGCAAAATTTTTTTATTCATATCGGCGGAAAGGCCTGTTAATTTTCTATACGAAACTGAAAACTGCAACCTCTTACAAGGCTTGGTTGCGGAAATATCGTTATCCAAAGCCCTTTTTAGGGTTGCATCGAAATACAGTAATTTGACTTTGGATGCGAATATTTCGAGAACCAAACCTCGCAGAGTATTTTCGTTTTCAGTTTTAGAAAGCTCTTAAAAATTTAACAATGGATTTTTAAAACCGTTTCCGATTTCGAGGCTCGATTACGGAAATATCGCTATCCAAACACAAACGCTTTTGCATGTTTTGCACAGAAATGGAGTAAATCGAGCAATCACTTTGGATGAAAATATTTCGAGAACCAGACCTTCCACACGCTTTTGGTTTAGACCTCCGGATAGAGTTTGAAAAAACCTGTCTTTTGATGTATAGCTCGATGGGATTTGGAAACATTTTTTAAAAGTTGAAAAAAAGTGGCAAGGGGGTAGTCCATGATTTTTTTCAAAAATCATTGAAAAAATTTTTACATCGCTGGAAAGCTCTGGGAATTTGCTATTCGCCACTGCAAACCGCAACCCCTTACGAGGCTTTGTTGTGGAAATATCGCCATCGACACTTTTTAAGGTTGGACCGAAAAAAACAAAGTAATATCATTTCTGATGTGAATATTTCGAGAACCGAAGCTTGCAAAATTTTTGTATTCATATCGGCGGAAAGGCCTGTTAATTTTCTATACGAAACTGAAAACTGCAACCTCTTACAAGGCTTGGTTGCGGAAATATCGTTATCCAAAGCCCTTTTTAGGGTTGCATCGAAATACAGTAATTTGACTTTGGATGCGAATATTTCGAGAACCAAACCTCGCAGAGTATTTTCGTTTTCAGTTTTAGAAAGCTCTTAAAAATTTAGCAATGGGTTTTTAAAACCGTTTCCGATTTCGAGGCTCGATTACGGAAATATCGCTATCCAAACACAAACGCTTTTGCATGTTTTGCACAGAAATGCAGTAAATCGAGCAATCACTTTGGATGAAAATATTTCGAGAACCAGACCTTCCACACGCTTTTGGTTTAGACCTCCGGATAGAGTTTGAAAAAACCTGTCTTTTGATGTATAGCTCGATGGGATTTGGAAACATTTTTTAAAAGTTGAAAAAAAGTGGCAAGGGGGTAGTCCATGATTTTTTTCAAAAATCATTGAAAAAATTTTTACATCGCTGGAAAGCTCTGGGAATTTGCTATTCGCCACTGCAAACCGCAACCCCTTACGAGGCTTTGTTGTGGAAATATCGCCATCGACACTTTTTAAGGTTGGACCGAAAAAAACAAAGTAATATCATTTCTGATGTGAATATTTCGAGAACCGAAGCTTGCAAAATTTTTGTATTCATATCGGCGGAAAGGCCTGTTAATTTTCTATACGAAACTGAAAACTGCAACCTCTTACAAGGCTTGGTTGCGGAAATATCGTTATCCAAAGCCCTTTTTAGGGTTGCATCGAAATACAGTAATTTGACTTTGGATGCGAATATTTCGAGAACCAAACCTCGCAGAGTATTTTCGTTTTCAGTTTTAGAAAGCTCTTAAAAATTTAACAATGGATTTTTAAAACCGTTTCCGATTTCGAGGCTCGATTACGGAAATATCGCTATCCAAACACAAACGCTTTTGCATGTTTTGCACAGAAATGCAGTAAATCGAGCAATCACTTTGGATGAAAATATTTCGAGAACCAGACCATCCACACGCTTTTGGTTTAGACCTCCGGATAGAGTTTGAAAAAACCTGTCTTTTGATGTATAGCTCGATGGGATTTGGAAACATTTTTTAAAAGTTGAAAAAAAGTGGCAAGGGGGTAGTCCATGATTTTTTTCAAAAATCATTGAAAAAATTTTTACATCGCTGGAAAGCTCTGGGAATTTGCTATTCGCCACTGCAAACCGCAACCCCTTACGAGGCTTTGTTGTGGAAATATCGCCATCGACACTTTTTAAGGTTGGACCGAAAAAAACAAAGTAATATCATTTCTGATGTGAATATTTCGAGAACCGAAGCTTGCAAAATTTTTGTATTCATATCGGCGGAAAGGCCTGTTAATTTTCTATACGAAACTGAAAACTGCAACCTCTTACAAGGCTTGGTTGCGGAAATATCGTTATCCAAAGCCCTTTTTAGGGTTGCATCGAAATACAGTAATTTGACTTTGGATGCGAATATTTCGAGAACCAAACCTCGCAGAGTATTTTCGTTTTCAGTTTTAGAAAGCTCTTAAAAATTTAACAATGGATTTTTAAAACCGTTTCCGATTTCGAGGCTCGATTACGGAAATATCGCTATCCAAACACAAACGCTTTTGCATGTTTTGCACAGAAATGCAGTAAATCGAGCAATCACTTTGGATGAAAATATTTCGAGAACCAGACCTTCCACACGCTTTTGGTTTAGACCTCCGGATAGAGTTTGAAAAAACCTGTCTTTTGATGTATAGCTCGATGGGATTTGGAAACATTTTTTAAAAGTTGAAAAAAAGTGGCAAGGGGGTAGTCCATGATTTTTTTCAAAAATCATTGAAAAAAATTTTGTCAAAATTTTTACATCGCTGGAAAGCTCTGGGAATTTGCTATTCGCCACTGCAAACCGCAACCCCTTACGAGGCTTTGTTGTGGAAATATCGCCATCGACACTTTTTAAGGTTGGACCGAAAAAAACAAAGTAATATCATTTCTGATGTGAATATTTCGAGAACCGAAGCTTGCAAAATTTTTGTATTCATATCGGCGGAAAGGCCTGTTAATTTTCTATACGAAACTGAAAACTGCAACCTCTTACAAGGCTTGGTTGCGGAAATATCGTTATCCAAAGCCCTTTTTAGGGTTGCATCGAAATACAGTAATTTGACTTTGGATGCGAATATTTCGAGAACCAAACCTCGCAGAGTATTTTCGTTTTCAGTTTTAGAAAGCTCTTAAAAATTTAACAATGGATTTTTAAAACCGTTTCCGATTTCGAGGCTCGATTACGGAAATATCGCTATCCAAACACAAACGCTTTTGCATGTTTTGCACAGAAATGCAGTAAATCGAGCAATCACTTTGGATGAAAATATTTCGAGAACCAGACCTTCCACACGCTTTTGGTTTAGACCTCCGGATAGAGTTTGAAAAAAACTGTCTTTTGATGTATAGCTCGATGGGATTTGGAAACATTTTTTAAAAGTTGAAAAAAAGTGGCAAGGGGGTAGTCCATGATTTTTTTCAAAAATCATTGAAAAAATTTTTGTCAAAATTTTTACATCGCTGGAAAGCTCTGGGAATTTGCTATTCGCCACTGCAAACCGCAACCCCTTACGAGGCTTTGTTGTGGAAATATCGCCATCGACACTTTTTAAGGTTGGACCGAAAAAAACAAAGTAATATCATTTCTGATGTGAATATTTCGAGAACCGAAGCTTGCAAAATTTTTTTATTCATATCGGCGGAAAGGCCTGTTAATTTTCTATACGAAACTGAAAACTGCAACCTCTTACAAGGCTTGGTTGCGGAAATATCGTTATCCAAAGCCCTTTTTAGGGTTGCATCGAAATACAGTAATTTGACTTTGGATGCGAATATTTCGAGAACCAAACCTCGCAGAGTATTTTCGTTTTCAGTTTTAGAAAGCTCTTAAAAATTTAACAATGGATTTTTAAAACCGTTTCCGATTTCGAGGCTCGATTACGGAAATATCGCTATCCAAACACAAACGCTTTTGCATGTTTTGCACAGAAATGCAGTAAATCGAGCAATCACTTTGGATGAAAATATTTCGAGAACCAGACCTTCCACACGCTTTTGGTTTAGACCTCCGGATAGAGTTTGAAAAAACCCGTCTTTTGATGTATAGCTCGATGGGATTTGGAAACATTTTTTAAAAGTTGAAAAAAAGTGGCAAGGGGGTAGTCCATGATTTTTTTCAAAAATCATTGAAAAAATTTTTGTCAAAATTTTTACATCGCTGGAAAGCTCTGGGAATTTGCTATTCGCCACTGCAAACCGCAACCCCTTACGAGGCTTTGTTGTGGAAATATCGCCATCGACACTTTTTAAGGTTGGACCGAAAAAAACAAAGTAATATCATTTCTGATGTGAATATTTCGAGAACCGAAGCTTGCAAAATTTTTTTATTCATATCGCATATCGGCGGAAAGGCCTGTTAATTTTCTATACGAAACTGAAAACTGCAACCTCTTACAAGGCTTGGTTGCGGAAATATCGTTATCCAATGCCCTTTTTAGGGTTGCATCGAAATACAGTAATTTGACTTTGGATGCGAATATTTCGAGAACCAAACCTCGCAGAGTATTTTCGTTTTCAGTTTTAGAAAGCTCTTAAAAATTTAACAATGGATTTTTAAAACCGTTTCCGATTTCGAGGCTCGATTACGGAAATATCGCTATCCAAACACAAACGCTTTTGCATGTTTTGCACAGAAATGCAGTAAATCGAGCAATCACTTTGGATGAAAATATTTCGAGAACCAGACCTTCCACACGCTTTTGGTTTAGACCTCCGGATAGAGTTTGAAAAAACCCGTCTTTTGATGTATAGCTCGATGGGATTTGGAAACATTTTTTAAAAGTTGAAAAAAAGTGGCAAGGGGGTAGTCCATGATTTTTTTCAAAAATCATTGAAAAAATTTTTGTCAAAATTTTTACATCGCTGGAAAGCTCTGGGAATTTGCTATTCGCCACTGCAAACCGCAACCCCTTACGAGGCTTTGTTGTGGAAATATCGCCATCGACACTTTTTAAGGTTGGACCGAAAAAAACAAAGTAATATCATTTCTGATGTGAATATTTCGAGAACCGAAGCTTGCAAAATTTTTTTATTCATATCGCATATCGGCGGAAAGGCCTGTTAATTTTCTATACGAAACTGAAAACTGCAACCTCTTACAAGGCTTGGTTGCGGAAATATCGTTATCCAAAGCCCTTTTTAGGGTTGCATCGAAATACAGTAATTTGACTTTGGATGCGAATATTTCGAGAACCAAACCTCGCAGAGTATTTTCGTTTTCAGTTTTAGAAAGCTCTTAAAAATTTAACAATGGATTTTTAAAACCGTTTCCGATTTCGAGGCTCGATTACGGAAATATCGCTATCCAAACACAAACGCTTTTGCATGTTTTGCACAGAAATGCAGTAAATCGAGCAATCACTTTGGATGAAAATATTTCGAGAACCAGACCTTCCACACGCTTTTGGTTTAGACCTCCGGATAGAGTTTGAAAAAACCCGTCTTTTGATGTATAGCTCGATGGGATTTGGAAACATTTTTTAAAAGTTGAAAAAAAGTGGCAAGGGGGTAGTCCATGATTTTTTTCAAAAATCATTGAAAAAATTTTTGTCAAAATTTTTACATCGCTGGAAAGCTCTGGGAATTTGCTATTCGCCACTGCAAACCGCAACCCCTTACGAGGCTTTGTTGTGGAAATATCGCCATCGACACTTTTTAAGGTTGGACCGAAAAAAACAAAGTAATATCATTTCTGATGTGAATATTTCGAGAACCGAAGCTTGCAAAATTTTTTTATTCATATCGGCGGAAAGGCCTGTTAATTTTCTATACGAAACTGAAAACTGCAACCTCTTACAAGGCTTGGTTGCGGAAATATCGTTATCCAAAGCCCTTTTTAGGGTTGCATCGAAATACAGTAATTTGACTTTGGATGCGAATATTTCGAGAACCAAACCTCGCAGAGTATTTTCGTTTTCAGTTTTAGAAAGCTCTTAAAAATTTAACAATGGATTTTTAAAACCGTTTCCGATTTCGAGGCTCGATTACGGAAATATCGCTATCCAAACACAAACGCTTTTGCATGTTTTGCACAGAAATGCAGTAAATCGAGCAATCACTTTGGATGAAAATATTTCGAGAACCAGACCTTCCACACGCTTTTGGTTTAGACCTCCGGATAGAGTTTGAAAAAACCCGTCTTTTGATGTATAGCTCGATGGGATTTGGAAACATTTTTTAAAAGTTGAAAAAAAGTGGCAAGGGGGTAGTCCATGATTTTTTTCAAAAATCATTGAAAAAATTTTTGTCAAAATTTTTACATCGCTGGAAAGCTCTGGGAATTTGCTATTCGCCACTGCAAACCGCAACCCCTTACGAGGCTTTGTTTTGGAAATATCGCCATCGACACTTTTTAAGGTTGGACCGAAAAAAACAAAGTAATATCATTTCTGATGTGAATATTTCGAGAACCGAAGCTTGCAAAATTTTTGTATTCATATCGGCGGAAAGGCCTGTTAATTTTCTATACGAAACTGAAAACTGCAACCTCTTACAAGGCTTGGTTGCGGAAATATCGTTATCCAAAGCCCTTTTTAGGGTTGCATCGAAATACAGTAATTTGACTTTGGATGCGAATATTTCGAGAACCAAACCTCGCAGAGTATTTTCGTTTTCAGTTTTAGAAAGCTCTTAAAAATTTAACAATGGATTTTTAAAACCGTTTCCGATTTCGAGGCTCGATTACGGAAATATCGCTATCCAAACACAAACGCTTTTGCATGTTTTGCACAGAAATGCAGTAAATCGAGCAATCACTTTGGATGAAAATATTTCGAGAACCAGACCTTCCACACGCTTTTGGTTTAGACCTCCGGATAGAGTTTGAAAAAACCCGTCTTTTGATGTATAGCTCGATGGGATTTGGAAACATTTTTTAAAAGTTGAAAAAAAGTGGCAAGGGGGTAGTCCATGATTTTTTTCAAAAATCATTGAAAAAATTTTTGTCAAAATTTTTACATCGCTGGAAAGCTCTGGGAATTTGCTATTCGCCACTGCAAACCGCAACCCCTTACGAGGCTTTGTTTTGGAAATATCGCCATCGACACTTTTTAAGGTTGGACCGAAAAAAACAAAGTAATATCATTTCTGATGTGAATATTTCGAGAACCGAAGCTTGCAAAATTTTTTTATTCATATCGGCGGAAAGGCCTGTTAATTTTCTATACGAAACTGAAAACTGCAACCTCTTACAAGGCTTGGTTGCGGAAATATCGTTATCCAAAGCCCTTTTTAGGGTTGCATCGAAATACAGTAATTTGACTTTGGATGCGAATATTTCGAGAACCAAACCTCGTAGAGTATTTTCGTTTTCAGTTTTAGAAAGCTCTTAAAAATTTAACAATGGATTTTTAAAACCGTTTCCGATTTCGAGGCTCGATTACGGAAATATCGCTATCCAAACACAAACGCTTTTGCATGTTTTGCACAGAAATGCAGTAAATCGAGCAATCACTTTGGATGAAAATATTTCGAGAACCAGACCTTCCACACGCTTTTGGTTTAGACCTCCGGATAGAGTTTAAAAAAACCTGTCTTTTGATGTATAGCTCGATGGGATTTGGAAACATTTTTTAAAAGTTGAAAAAAAGTGTGCAAGGGGGTAGTCCATGATTTTTTCAAAAATCATTGAAAAAATTTTTGTCAAAATTTTTACATCGCTGGAAAGCTCTGGGAATTTGCTATTCGCCACTGCTAACCGCAACCCCTTACGAGGCTTTGTTGTGGAAATATCGCCATCGACACTTTTTAAGGTTGGACCGAAAAAAACAAAGTAATATCATTTCTGATGTGAATATTTCGAGAACCGAAGCTTGCAAAATTTTTTTATTCATATCGGCGGAAAGGCCTGTTAATTTTCTATACGAAACTGAAAACTGCAACCTCTTACAAGGCTTGGTTGCAGAAATATCGTTATCCAAAGCCCTTTTTAGGGTTGCATCGAAATACAGTAATTTGACTTTGGATGCGAATATTTCGAGAACCAAACCTCGCAGAGTATTTTAGTTTTCAGTTTTAGAAAGCTCTTAAAAATTTAACAATGGATTTTTAAAACCGTTTCCGATTTCGAGGCTCGATTACGGAAATATCGCTATCCAAACACAAACGCTTTTGCATGTTTTGCACAGAAATGCAGTAAATCGAGCAATCACTTTGGATGAAAATATTTCGAGAACCAGACCTTCCACACGCTTTTGGTTTAGACCTCCGGATAGAGTTTGAAAAAACCTGTCTTTTGATGTATAGCTCGATGGGATTTGGAAACATTTTTTAAAAGTTGAAAAAAAGTGGCAAGGGGGTAGTCCATGATTTTTTTCAAAAATCATTGAAAAAATTTTTACATCGCTGGAAAGCTCTGGGAATTTGCTATTCGCCACTGCAAACCGCAACCCCTTACGAGGCTTTGTTGTGGAAATATCGCCATCGACACTTTTTAAGGTTGGACCGAAAAAAACAAAGTAATATCATTTCTGATGTGAATATTTCGAGAACCGAAGCTTGCAAAATTTTTTTATTCATATCGGCGGAAAGGCCTGTTAATTTTCTATACGAAACTGAAAACTGCAACCTCTTACAAGGCTTGGTTGCGGAAATATCGTTATCCAAAGCCCTTTTTAGGGTTGCATCGAAATACAGTAATTTGACTTTGGATGCGAATATTTCGACAACCAAACCTCGCAGAGTATTTTCGTTTTCAGTTTTAGAAAGCTCTTAAAAATTTAACAATGGATTTTTAAAACCGTTTCCGATTTCGAGGCTCGATTACGGAAATATCGCTATCCAAACACAAACGCTTTTGCATGTTTTGCACAGAAATGCAGTAAATCGAGCAATCACTTTGGATGAAAATATTTCGAGAACCAGACCTTCCACACGCTTTTGGTTTAGACCTCCGGATAGAGTTTGAAAAAAACTGTCTTTTGATGTATAGCTCGATGGGATTTGGAAACATTTTTTAAAAGTTGAAAAAAAGTGGCAAGGGGGTAGTCCATGATTTTTTTCAAAAATCATTGAAAAAATGTTTGTCAAAATTTTTACATCGCTGGAAAGCTCTGGGAATTTGCTATTCGCCACTGCAAACCGCAACCCCTTACGAGGCTTTGTTGTGGAAATATCGCCATCGACACTTTTTAAGGTTGGACCGAAAAAAACAAAGTAATATCATTTCTGATGTGAATATTTCGAGAACCGAAGCTTGCAAAATTTTTTTATTCATATCGGCGGAAAGGCCTGTTAATTTTCTATACGAAACTGAAAACTGCAACCTCTTACAAGGCTTGGTTGCGGAAATATCGTTATCCAAAGCCCTTTTTAGGGTTGCATCGAAATACAGTAATTTGACTTTGGATGCGAATATTTCGAGAACCAAACCTCGCAGAGTATTTTCGTTTTCAGTTTTAGAAAGCTCTTAAAAATTTAACAATGGATTTTTAAAACCGTTTCCGATTTCGAGGCTCGATTACGGAAATATCGCTATCCAAACACAAACGCTTTTGCATGTTTTGCACAGAAATGCAGTAAATCGAGCAATCACTTTGGATGAAAATATTTCGAGAACCAGACCTTCCACACGCTTTTGGTTTAGACCTCCGGATAGAGTTTGAAAAAACCTGTCTTTTGATGTATAGCTCGATGGGATTTGGAAACATTTTTTAAAAGTTGAAAAAAAGTGGCAAGGGGGTAGTCCATGATTTTTTTCAAAAATCATTGAAAAAATTTTTGTCAAAATTTTTACATCGCTGGAAAGCTCTGGGAATTTGCTATTCGCCACTGCAAACCGCAACCCCTTACGAGGCTTTGTTGTGGAAATATCGCCATCGACACTTTTTAAGGTTGGACCGAAAAAAACAAAGTAATATCATTTCTGATGTGAATATTTCGAGAACCGAAGCTTGCAAAATTTTTTTATTCATATCGGCGGAAAGGCCTGTTAATTTTCTATACGAAACTGAAAACTGCAACCTCTTACAAGGCTTGGTTGCGGAAATATCGTTATCCAAAGCCCTTTTTAGGGTTGCATCGAAATACAGTAATTTGAATTTGGATGCGAATATTTCGAGAACCAAACCTCGCAGAGTATTTTCGTTTTCAGTTTTAGAAAGCTCTTAAAAATTTAACAATGGATTTTTAAAACCGTTTCCGATTTCGAGGCTCGATTACGGAAATATCGCTATCCAAACACAAACGCTTTTGCATGTTTTGCACAGAAATGCAGTAAATCGAGCAATCACTTTGGATGAAAATATTTCGAGAACCAGACCTTCCACACGCTTTTGGTTTAGACCTCCGGATAGAGTTTGAAAAAACCCGTCTTTTGATGTATAGCTCGATGGGATTTGGAAACATTTTTTAAAAGTTGAAAAAAAGTGGCAAGGGGGTAGTCCATGATTTTTTTCAAAAATCATTGAAAAAATTTTTGTCAAAATTTTTACATCGCTGGAAAGCTCTGGGAATTTGCTATTCGCCACTGCAAACCGCAACCCCTTACGAGGCTTTGTTGTGGAAATATCGCCATCGACACTTTTTAAGGTTGGACCGAAAAAAACAAAGTAATATCATTTCTGATGTGAATATTTCGAGAACCGAAGCTTGCAAAATTTTTTTATTCATATCGGCGGAAAGGCCTGTTAATTTTCTATACGAAACTGAAAACTGCAACCTCTTACAAGGCTTGGTTGCGGAAATATCGTTATCCAAAGCCCTTTTTAGGGTTGCATCGAAATACAGTAATTTGACTTTGGATGCGAATATTTCGAGAACCAAACCTCGTAGAGTATTTTCGTTTTCAGTTTTAGAAAGCTCTTAAAAATTTAACAATGGATTTTTAAAACCGTTTCCGATTTCGAGGCTCGATTACGGAAATATCGCTATCCAAACACAAACGCTTTTGCATGTTTTGCACAGAAATGCAGTAAATCGAGCAATCACTTTGGATGAAAATATTTCGAGAACCAGACCTTCCACACGCTTTTGGTTTAGACCTCCGGATAGAGTTTAAAAAAACCTGTCTTTTGATGTATAGCTCGATGGGATTTGGAAACATTTTTTAAAAGTTGAAAAAAAGTGGCAAGGGGGTAGTCCATGATTTTTTCAAAAATCATTGAAAAAATTTTTGTCAAAATTTTTACATCGCTGGAAAGCTCTGGGAATTTGCTATTCGCCACTGCAAACCGCAACCCCTTACGAGGCTTTGTTGTGGAAATATCGCCATCGACACTTTTTAAGGTTGGACCGAAAAAAACAAAGTAATATCATTTCTGATGTGAATATTTCGAGAACCGAAGCTTGCAAAATTTTTTTATTCATATCGGCGGAAAGGCCTGTTAATTTTCTATACGAAACTGAAAACTGCAACCTCTTACAAGGCTTGGTTGCGGAAATATCGTTATCCAAAGCCCTTTTTAGGGTTGCATCGAAATACAGTAATTTGACTTTGGATGCGAATATTTCGAGAACCAAACCTCGCAGAGTATTTTCGTTTTCAGTTTTAGAAAGCTCTTAAAAATTTAACAATGGATTTTTAAAACCGTTTCCGATTTCGAGGCTCGATTACGGAAATATCGCTATCCAAACACAAACGCTTTTGCATGTTTTGCACAGAAATGCAGTAAATCGAGCAATCACTTTGGATGAAAATATTTCGAGAACCAGACCTTCCACACGCTTTTGGTTTAGACCTCCGGATAGAGTTTGAAAAAACCCGTCTTTTGATGTATAGCTCGATGGGATTTGGAAACATTTTTTAAAAGTTGAAAAAAAGTGGCAAGGGGGTAGTCCATGATTTTTTTCAAAAATCATTGAAAAAATTTTTGTCAAAATTTTTACATCGCTGGAAAGCTCTGGGAATTTGCTATTCGCCACTGCAAACCGCAACCCCTTACGAGGCTTTGTTGTGGAAATATCGCCATCGACACTTTTTAAGGTTGGACCGAAAAAAACAAAGTAATATCATTTCTGATGTGAATATTTCGAGAACCGAAGCTTGCAAAATTTTTTTATTCATATCGGCGGAAAGGCCTGTTAATTTTCTATACGAAACTGAAAACTGCAACCTCTTACAAGGCTTGGTTGCGGAAATATCGTTATCCAAAGCCCTTTTTAGGGTTGCATCGAAATACAGTAATTTGACTTTGGATGCGAATATTTCGAGAACCAAACCTCGTAGAGTATTTTCGTTTTCAGTTTTAGAAAGCTCTTAAAAATTTAACAATGGATTTTTAAAACCGTTTCCGATTTCGAGGCTCGATTACGGAAATATCGCTATCCAAACACAAACGCTTTTGCATGTTTTGCACAGAAATGCAGTAAATCGAGCAATCACTTTGGATGAAAATATTTCGAGAACCAGACCTTCCACACGCTTTTGGTTTAGACCTCCGGGTAGAGTTTGAAAAAACCTGTCTTTTGATGTATAGCTCGATGGGATTTGGAAACATTTTTTAAAAGTTGAAAAAAAGTGGCAAGGGGGTAGTCCATGATTTTTTTCAAAAATCATTGAAAAAATGTTTGTCAAAATTTTTACATCGCTGGAAAGCTCTGGGAATTTGCTATTCGCCACTGCAAACCGCAACCCCTTACGAGGCTTTGTTGTGGAAATATCGCCATCGACACTTTTTAAGGTTGGACCGAAAAAAACAAAGTAATATCATTTCTGATGTGAATATTTCGAGAACCGAAGCTTGCAAAATTTTTTTATTCATATCGGCGGAAAGGCCTGTTAATTTTCTATACGAAACTGAAAACTGCAACCTCTTACAAGGCTTGGTTGCGGAAATATCGTTATCCAAAGCCCTTTTTAGGGTTGCATCGAAATACAGTAATTTGACTTTGGATGCGAATATTTCGAGAACCAAACCTCGCAGAGTATTTTCGTTTTCAGTTTTAGAAAGCTCTTAAAAATTTAACAATGGATTTTTAAAACCGTTTCCGATTTCGAGGCTCGATTACGGAAATATCGCTATCCAAACACAAACGCTTTTGCATGTTTTGCACAGAAATGCAGTAAATCGAGCAATCACTTTGGATGAAAATATTTCGAGAACCAGACCTTCCACACGCTTTTGGTTTAGACGTCCGGATAGAGTTTGAAAAAACCTGTCTTTTGATGTATTGCTCGATGGGATTTGGAAACATTTTTTAAAAGTTGAAAAAAGTGGCAAGGGGGTAGTCCATGATTTTTTTCAAAAATCATTGAAAAAATGTTTGTCAAAATTTTTACATCGCTGGAAAGCTCTGGGAATTTGCTATTCGCCACTGCAAACCGCAACCCCTTACGAGGCTTTGTTGTGGAAATATCGCCATCGACACTTTTTAAGGTTGGACCGAAAAAAACAAAGTAATATCATTTCTGATGTGAATATTTCGAGAACCGAAGCTTGCAAAATTTTTGTATTCATATCGGCGGAAAGGCCTGTTAATTTTCTATACGAAACTGAAAACTGCAACCTCTTACAAGGCTTGGTTGCGGAAATATCGTTATCCAAAGCCCTTTTTAGGGTTGCATCGAAATACAGTAATTTGACTTTGGATGCGAATATTTCGAGAACCAAACCTCGCAGAGTATTTTCGTTTTCAGTTTTAGAAAGCTCTTAAAAATTTAACAATGGATTTTTAAAACCGTTTCCGATTTCGAGGCTCGATTACGGAAATATCGCTATCCAAACACAAACGCTTTTGCATGTTTTGCACAGAAATGCAGTAAATCGAGCAATCACTTTGGATGAAAATATTTCGAGAACCAGACCTTCCACACGCTTTTGGTTTAGACCTCCGGATAGAGTTTGAAAAAACCTGTCTTTTGATGTATAGCTCGATGGGATTTGGAAACATTTTTTAAAAGTTGAAAAAAGTGGCAAGGGGGTAGTCCATGATTTTTTTCAAAAATCATTGAAAAAATGTTTGTCAAAATTTTTACATCGCTGGAAAGCTCTGGGAATTTGCTATTCGCCACTGCAAACCGCAACCCCTTACGAGGCTTTGTTGTGGAAATATCGCCATCGACACTTTTTAAGGTTGGACCGAAAAAAACAAAGTAATATCATTTCTGATGTGAATATTTCGAGAACCGAAGCTTGCAAAATTTTTTTATTCATATCGGCGGAAAGGCCTGTTAATTTTCTATACGAAACTGAAAACTGCAACCTCTTACAAGGCTTGGTTGCGGAAATATCGTTATCCAAAGCCCTTTTTAGGGTTGCATCGAAATACAGTAATTTGACTTTGGATGCGAATATTTCGAGAACCAAACCTCGCAGAGTATTTTCGTTTTCAGTTTTAGAAAGCTCTTAAAAATTTAACAATGGATTTTTAAAACCGTTTCCGATTTCGAGGCTCGATTACGGAAATATCGCTATCCAAACACAAACGCTTTTGCATGTTTTGCACAGAAATGCAGTTAATCGAGCAATCACTTTGGATGAAAATATTTCGAGAACCAGACCTTCCACACGCTTTTGGTTTAGACCTCCGGATAGAGTTTGAAAAAACCTGTCTTTTGATGTATAGCTCGATGGGATTTGGAAACATTTTTTAAAAGTTGAAAAAAAGTGGCAAGGGGGTAGTCCATGATTTTTTTCAAAAATCGTTGAAAAAATTTTTGTCAAAATTTTTACATCGCTGGAAAGCTCTGGGAATTTGCTATTCGCCACTGCAAACCGCAACCCCTTACGAGGCTTTGTTGTGGAAATATCGCCATCGACACTTTTTAAGGTTGGACCGAAAAAAACAAAGTAATATCATTTCTGATGTGAATATTTCGAGAACCGAAGCTTGCAAAATTTTTTTATTCATATCGGCGGAAAGGCCTGTTAATTTTCTATACGAAACTGAAAACTGCAACCTCTTACAAGGCTTGGTTGCGGAAATATCGTTATCCAAAGCCCTTTTTAGGGTTGCATCGAAATACAGTAATTTGACTTTGGATGCGAATATTTCGAGAACCAAACCTCGCAGAGTATTTTCGTTTTCAGTTTTAGAAAGCTCTTAAAAATTTAAAAATTGATTTTTATAACCGTTTCCGATTTCGAGGCTCGATTACGGAAATGTCGCTATCCAAACACAAACGCTTTTGCATGTTTTGCACAGAAATGCAGTAAATCGAGCAATCACTTTGGATGAAAATATTTCGAGAACCAGACCTTCCACACGCTTTTGCTTTAGACCTCCGGATAGAGTTTGAAAAAACCTGTCTTTTGATGTATAGCTCGATGGGATTTGGAAACATTTTTTAAAAGTTGAAAAAAAGTGGCAAGGGGGTAGTCCATGATTTTTTTCAAAAATCGTTGAAAAAATTTTTGTCAAAATTTTTACATCGCTGGAAAGCTCTGGGAATTTGCTATTCGCCACTGCAAACCGCAACCCCTTACGAGGCTTTGTTGTGGAAATATCGCCATCGACACTTTTTAAGGTTGGACCGAAAAAAACAAAGTAATATCATTTCTGATGTGAATATTTCGAGAACCGAAGCTTGCAAAATTTTTTTATTCATATCGGCGGAAAGGCCTGTTAATTTTCTATACGAAACTGAAAACTGCAACCTCTTACAAGGCTTGGTTGCGGAAATATCGTTATCCAAAGCCCTTTTTAGGGTTGCATCGAAATACAGTAATTTGACTTTGGATGCGAATATTTCGAGAACCAAACCTCGCAGAGTATTTTCGTTTTCAGTTTTAGAAAGCTCTTAAAAATTTAACAATGGATTTTTAAAACCGTTTCCGATTTCGAGGCTCGATTACGGAAATATCGCTATCCAAACACAAACGCTTTTGCATGTTTTGCACAGAAATGCAGTAAATCGAGCAATCACTTTGGATGAAAATATTTCGAGAACCAGACCTTCCACACGCTTTTGGTTTAGACCTCCGGATAGAGTTTGAAAAAACCTGTCTTTTGATGTATAGCTCGATGGGATTTGGAAACATTTTTTAAAAGTTGAAAAAAAGTGGCAAGGGGGTAGTCCATGATTTTTTTCAAAAATCGTTGAAAAAATTTTTGTCAAAATTTTTACATCGCTGGAAAGCTCTGGGAATTTGCTATTCGCCACTGCAAACCGCAACCCCTTACGAGGCTTTGTTGTGGAAATATCGCCATCGACACTTTTTAAGGTTGGACCGAAAAAAACAAAGTAATATCATTTCTGATGTGAATATTTCGAGAACCGAAGCTTGCAAAATTTTTTTATTCATATCGGCGGAAAGGCCTGTTAATTTTCTATACGAAACTGAAAACTGCAACCTCTTACAAGGCTTGGTTGCGGAAATATCGTTATCCAAAGCCCTTTTTAGGGTTGCATCGAAATACAGTAATTTGACTTTGGATGCGAATATTTCGAGAACCAAACCTCGCAGAGTATTTTCGTTTTCAGTTTTAGAAAGCTCTTAAAAATTTAAAAATTGATTTTTAAAACCGTTTCCGATTTCGAGGCTCGATTACGGAAATATCGCTATCCAAACACAAACGCTTTTGCATGTTTTGCACAGAAATGCAGTAAATCGAGCAATCACTTTGGATGAAAATATTTCGAGAACCAGACCTTCCACACGCTTTTGGTTTAGACCTACGGATAGAGTTTGAAAAAACCTGTCTTTTGATGTATAGCTCGATGGGATTTGGAAACATTTTTTAAAAGTTGAAAAAAAGTGGCAAGGGGGTAGTCCATGATTTTTTTCAAAAATCGTTGAAAAAATTTTTGTCAAAATTTTTACATCGCTGGAAAGCTCTGGGAATTTGCTATTCGCCACTGCAAACCGCAACCCCTTACGAGGCTTTGTTGTGGAAATATCGCCATCGACACTTTTTAAGGTTGGACCGAAAAAAACAAAGTAATATCATTTCTGATGTGAATATTTCGAGAACCGAAGCTTGCAAAATTTTTTTATTCATATCGGCGGAAAGGCCTGTTAATTTTCTATACGAAACTGAAAACTGCAACCTCTTACAAGGCTTGGTTACGGAAATATCGTTATCCAAAGCCCTTTTTAGGGTTGCATCGAAATACAGTAATTTGACTTTGGATGCGAATATTTCGAGAACCAAACCTCGCAGAGTATTTTCGTTTTCAGTTTTAGAAAGCTCTTAAAAATTTAACAATGGATTTTTAAAACCGTTTCCGATTTCGAGGCTCGATTACGGAAATATCGCTATCCAAACACAAACGCTTTTGCATGTTTTGCACAGAAATGCAGTAAATCGAGCAATCACTTTGGATGAAAATATTTCGAGAACCAGACCTTCCACACGCTTTTGGTTTAGACCTCCGGATAGAGTTTGAAAAAACCTGTCTTTTGATGTATAGCTCGATGGGATTTGGAAACATTTTTTAAAAGTTGAAAAAAAGTGGCAAGGGGGTAGTCCATGATTTTTTTCAAAAATCATTGAAAAAATTTTTGTCAAAATTTTTACATCGCTGGAAAGCTCTGGGAATTTGCTATTCGCCACTGCAAACCGCAACCCCTTACGAGGCTTTGTTGTGGAAATATCACCATCGACACTTTTTAAGGTTGGACCGAAAAAAACAAAGTAATATCATTTCTGATGTGAATATTTCGAGAACCGAAGCTTGCAAAATTTTTTTATTCATATCGGCGGAAAGGCCTGTTAATTTTCTATACGAAACTGAAAACTGCAACCTCTTACAAGGCTTGGTTGCGGAAATATCGTTATCCAAACCCCTTTTTAGGGTTGCATCGAAATACAGTAATTTGACTTTGGATGCGAATATTTCGAGAACCAAACCTCGCAGAGTATTTTCGTTTTCAGTTTTAGAAAGCTCTTAAAAATTTAACACTGGATTTTTAAAACCGTTTCCGATTTCGAGGCTCGATTACGGAAATATCGCTATCCAAACACAAACGCTTTTGCATGTTTTGCACAGAAATGCAGTAAATCGAGCAATCACTTTGGATGAAAATATTTCGAGAACCCGACCTTCCACACGCTTTTGGTTTAGACGTCCGGATAGAGTTTGAAAAAACCTGTCTTTTGATGTATAGCTCGATGGGATTTGGAAACATTTTTTAAAAGTTGAAAAAGAGTGGCAAGGGGGTAGTCCATGATTTTTTTCAAAAATCATTGAAAAAATTTTTGTCAAAATTTTTACATCGCTGGAAAGCTCTGGGAATTTGCTATTCGCCACTGCAAACCGCAACCCCTTACGAGGCTTTGTTGTGGAAATATCGCCATCGACACTTTTTAAGGTTGGACCGAAAAAAACAAAGTAATATCATTTCTGATGTGAATATTTCGAGAACCGAAGCTTGCAAAATTTTTTTATTCATATCGGCGGAAAGGCCTGTTAATTTTCTATACGAAACTGAAAACTGCAACCTCTTACAAGGCTTGGTTGCGGAAATATCGTTATCCAAAGCCCTTTTTAGGGTTGCATCGAAATACAGTAATTTGACTTTGGATGCGAATATTTCGAGAACCAAACCTCGCAGAGTATTTTCGTTTTCAGTTTTAGAAAGCTCTTAAAAATTTAACAATGGATTTTTAAAACCGTTTCCGATTTCGAGGCTCGATTACGGAAATATCGCTATCCAAACACAAACGCTTTTGCATGTTTTGCACAGAAATGCAGTAAATCGAGCAATCACTTTGGATGAAAATATTTCGAGAACCAGACCTTCCACACGCTTTTGGTTTAGACCTCCGGATAGAGTTTGAAAAAACCTGTCTTTTGATGTATAGCTCGATGGGATTTGGAAACATTTTTTAAAAGTTGAAAAAAAGTGGCAAGGGGGTAGTCCATGATTTTTTTCAAAAATCGTTGAAAAAATTTTTGTCAAAATTTTTACATCGCTGGAAAGCTCTGGGAATTTGCTATTCGCCACTGCAAACCGCAACCCCTTACGAGGCTTTGTTGTGGAAATATCGCCATCGACACTTTTTAAGGTTGGACCGAAAAAAACAAAGTAATATCATTTCTGATGTGAATATTTCGAGAACCGAAGCTTGCAAAATTTTTTTATTCATATCGGCGGAAAGGCCTGTTAATTTTCTATACGAAACTGAAAACTGCAACCTCTTACAAGGCTTGGTTACGGAAATATCGTTATCCAAAGCCCTTTTTAGGGTTGCATCGAAATACAGTAATTTGACTTTGGATGCGAATATTTCGAGAACCAAACCTCGCAGAGTATTTTCGTTTTCAGTTTTAGAAAGCTCTTGAAAATTTAACAATGGATTTTTAAAACCGTTTCCGATTTCGAGGCTCGATTACGGAAATATCGCTATCCAAACACAAACGCTTTTGCATGTTTTGCACAGAAATGCAGTAAATCGAGCAATCACTTTGGATGAAAATATTTCGAGAACCAGACCTTCCACACGCTTTTGGTTTAGACCTCCGGATAGAGTTTGAAAAAACCTGTCTTTTGATGTATAGCTCGATGGGATTTGGAAACATTTTTTAAAAGTTGAAAAAAAGTGGCAAGGGGGTAGTCCATGATTTTTTTCAAAAATCATTGAAAAAATTTTTGTCAAAATTTTTACATCGCTGGAAAGCTCTGGGAATTTGCTATTCGCCACTGCAAACCGCAACCCCTTACGAGGCTTCGTTGTGGAAATATCGCCATCGACACTTTTTAAGGTTGGACCGAAAAAAACAAAGTAATATCATTTCTGATGTGAATATTTCGAGAACCGAAGCTTGCAAAATTTTTTTATTCATATCGGCGGAAAGGCCTGTTAATTTTCTATACGAAACTGAAAACTGCAACCTCTTACAAGGCTTGGTTGCGGAAATATCGTTATCCAAAGCCCTTTTTAGGGTTGCATCGAAATACAGTAATTTGACTTTGGATGCGAATATTTCGAGAACCAAACCTCGCAGAGTATTTTCGTTTTCAGTTTTAGAAAGCTCTTAAAAATTTAACAATGGATTTTTAAAACCGTTTCCGATTTCGAGGCTCGATTACGGAAATATCGCTATCCAAACACAAACGCTTTTCCATGTTTTGCACAGAAATGCAGTAAATCGAGCAATCACTTTGGATGAAAATATTTCGAGAACCAGACCTTCCACACGCTTTTGGTTTAGACCTCCGGATAGAGTTTGAAAAAACCTGTCTTTTGATGTATAGCTCGATGGGATTTGGAAACATTTTTTAAAAGTTGAAAAAAAGTGGCAAGGGGGTAGTCCATGATTTTTTTCAAAAATCATTGAAAAAATTTTTGTCAAAATTTTTACATCGCTGGAAAGCTCTGGGAATTTGCTATTCGCCACTGCAAACCGCAACCCCTTACGAGGCTTTGTTGTGGAAATATCGCCATCGACACTTTTTAAGGTTGGACCGAAAAAAACAAAGTAATATCATTTCTGATGTGAATATTTCGAGAACCGAAGCTTGCAAAATTTTTTTATTCATATCGGCGGAAAGGCCTGTTAATTTTCTATACGAAACTGAAAACTGCAACCTCTTACAAGGCTTGGTTGCGGAAATATCGTTATCCAAAGCCCTTTTTAGGGTTGCATCGAAATACAGTAATTTGACTTTGGATGCGAATATTTCGAGAACCAAACCTCGCAGAGTATTTTCGTTTTCAGTTTTAGAAAGCTCTTAAAAATTTAACAATGGATTTTTAAAACCGTTTCCGATTTCGAGGCTCGATTACGGAAATATCACTATCCAAACACAAACGCTTTTGCATGTTTTGCACAGAAATGCAGTAAATCGAGCAATCACTTTGGATGAAAATATTTCGAGAACCAGACCTTCCACACGCTTTTGGTTTAGACCTCCGGATAGAGTTTGAAAAAACCTGTCTTTTGATGTATAGCTCGATGGGATTTGGAAACATTTTTTAAAAGTTGAAAAAAAGTGGCAAGGGGGTAGTCCATGATTTTTTTCAAAAATCGTTGAAAAAATTTTTGTCAAAATTTTTACATCGCTGGAAAGCTCTGGGAATTTGCTATTCGCCACTGCAAACCGCAACCCCTCACGAGGCTTTGTTGTGGAAATATCGCCATCGACACTTTTTAAGGTTGGACCGAAAAAAACAAAGTAATATCATTTCTGATGTGAATATTTCGAGAACCGAAGCTTGCAAAATTTTTTTATTCATATCGGCGGAAAGGCCTGTTAATTTTCTATACGAAACTGAAAACTGCAACCTCTTACAAGGCTTGGTTGCGGAAATATCGTTATCCAAAGCCCTTTTTAGGGTTGCATCGAAATACAGTAATTTGACTTTGGATGCGAATATTTCGAGAACCAAACCTCGCAGAGTATTTTCGTTTTCAGTTTTAGAAAGCTCTTAAAAATTTAACAATGGATTTTTAAAACGTTTCCGATTTCGAGGCTCGATTACGGAAATATCGCTATCCAAACACAAACGCTTTTGCATGTTTTGCACAGAAATGCAGTAAATCGAGCAATCACTTTGGATGAAAATATTTCGAGAACCAGACCTTCCACACGCTTTTGGTTTAGACCTCCGGATAGAGTTTGAAAAAACCTGTCTTTTGATGTATAGCTCGATGGGATTTGGAAACATTTTTTAAAAGTTGAAAAAAAGTGGCAAGGGGGTAGTCCATGATTTTTTTCAAAAATCATTGAAAAAATTTTTGTCAAAATTTTTACATCGCTGGAAAGCTCTGGGAATTTGCTATTCGCCACTGCAAACCGCAACCCCTTACGAGGCTTTGTTGTGGAAATATCGCCATCGACACTTTTTAAGGTTGGACCGAAAAAAACAAAGTAACATCATTTCTGATGTGAATATTTCGAGAACCGAAGCTTGCAAAATTTTTTTATTCATATCGGCGGAAAGGCCTGTTAATTTTCTATACGAAACTGAAAACTGCAACCTCTTACAAGGCTTGGTTGCGGAAATATCGTTATCCAAAGCCCTTTTTAGGGTTGCATCGAAATACAGTAATTTGACTTTGGATGCGAATATTTCGAGAACCAAACCTCGCAGAGTATTTTCGTTTTCAGTTTTAGAAAGCTCTTAAAAATTTAACAATGGATTTTTAAAACCGTTTCCGATTTCGAGGCTCGATTACGGAAATATCGCTATCCAAACACAAACGCTTTTGCATGTTTTGCACAGAAATGCAGTAAATCGAGCAATCACTTTGAATGAAAATATTTCGAGAACCAGACCTTCCACACGCTTTTGGTTTAGACCTCCGGATAGAGTTTGAAAAAACATGTCTTTTGATGTATAGCTCGATGGGATTTGGAAACATTTTTTAAAAGTTGAAAAAAAGTGGCAAGGGGGTAGTCCATGATTTTTTTCAAAAATCATTGAAAAAATTTTTGTCAAAATTTTTACATCGCTGGAAAGCTCTGGGAATTTGCTATTCGCCACTGCAAACCGCAACCTTTTACGAGGCTTTGTTGTGGAAATATCGCCATCGACACTTTTTAAGGTTGGACCGAAAAAAACAAAGTAATATCATTTCTGATGTGAATATTTCGAGAACCGAAGCTTGCAAAATTTTTTTATTCATATCGGCGGAAAGGCCTGTTAATTTTCTATACGAAACTGAAAACTGCAACCTCTTACAAGGCTTGGTTGCGGAAATATCGTTATCCAAAGCCCTTTTTAGGGTTGCATCGAAATACAGTAATTTGACTTTGGATGCGAATATTTCGAGAACCAAACCTCGCAGAGTATTTTCGTTTTCAGTTTTAGAAAGCTCTTAAAAATTTAACAATGGATTTTTAAAACCGTTTCCGATTTCGAGGCTCGATTACGGAAATATCGCTATCCAAACACAAACGCTTTTGCATGTTTTGCACAGAAATGCAGTAAATCGAGCAATCACTTTGGATGAAAATATTTCGAGAACCAGACCTTCCACACGCTTTTGGTTTAGACCTCCGGATAGAGTTTGAAAAAACCTGTCTTTTGATGTATAGCTCGATGGGATTTGGAAACATTTTTTAAAAGTTGAAAAAAAGTGGCAAGGGGGTAGTCCATGATTTTTTTCAAAAATCATTGAAAAAATTTTTGTCAAAATTTTTACATCGCTGGAAAGCTCTGGGAATTTGCTATTCGCCACTGCAAACCGCAACCCCTTACGAGGCTTTGTTGTGGAAATATCGCCATCGACACTTTTTAAGGTTGGACCGAAAAAAACAAAGTAATATCATTTCTGATGTGAATATTTCGAGAACCGAAGCTTGCAAAATTTTTTTATTCATATCGGCGGAAAGGCCTGTTAATTTTCTATACGAAACTGAAAACTGCAACCTCTTACAAGGCTTGGTTGCGGAAATATCGTTATCCAAAGCCCTTTTTAGGGTTGCATCGAAATACAGTAATTTGACTTTGGATGCGAATATTTCGAGAACCAAACCTCGCAGAGTATTTTCGTTTTCAGTTTTAGAAAGCTCTTAAAAATTTAACAATGGATTTTTAAAACCGTTTCCGATTTCGAGGCTCGATTACGGAAATATCGCTATCCAAACACAAACGCTTTTGCATGTTTTGCACAGAAATGCAGTAAATCGAGCAATCACTTTGGATGAAAATATTTCGAGAACCAGACCTTCCACACGCTTTTGGTTTAGACCTCCGGATAGAGTTTGAAAAAACCTGTCTTTTGATGTATAGCTCGATGGGATTTGGAAACATTTTTTAAAAGTTGAAAAAAAGTGGCAAGGGGGTAGTCCATGATTTTTTTCAAAAATCGTTGAAAAAATTTTTGTCAAAATTTTTACATCGCTGGAAAGCTCTGGGAATTTGCTATTCGCCACTGCAAACCGCAACCCCTTACGAGGCTTTGTTGTGGAAATATCGCCATCGACACTTTTTAAGGTTGGACCGAAAAAAACAAAGTAACATCATTTCTGATGTGAATATTTCGAGAACCGAAGCTTGCAAAATTTTTTTATTCATATCGGCGGAAAGGCCTGTTAATTTTCTATACGAAACTGAAAACTGCAACCTCTTACAAGGCTTGGTTGCGGAAATATCGTTATCCAAAGCCCTTTTTAGGGTTGCATCGAAATACAGTAATTTGACTTTGGATGCGAATATTTCGAGAACCAAACCTCGCAGAGTATTTTCGTTTTCAGTTTTAGAAAGCTCTTAAAAATTTAACAATGGATTTTTAAAACCGTTTCCGATTTCGAGGCTCGATTACGGAAATATCGCTATCCAAACACAAACGCTTTTGCATGTTTTGCACAGAAATGCAGTAAATCGAGCAATCACTTTGGATGAAAATATTTCGAGAACCAGACCTTCCACACGCTTTTGGTTTAGACCTCCGGATAGAGTTTGAAAAAACCTGTCTTTTGATGTATAGCTCGATGGGATTTGGAAACATTTTTTAAAAGTTGAAAAAAAGTGGCAAGGGGGTAGTCCATGATTTTTTTCAAAAATCGTTGAAAAAATTTTTGTCAAAATTTTTACATCGCTGGAAAGCTCTGGGAATTTGCTATTCGCCACTGCAAACCGCAACCCCTTACGAGGCTTTGTTGTGGAAATATCGCCATCGACACTTTTTAAGGTTGGACCGAAAAAAACAAAGTAACATCATTTCTGATGTGAATATTTCGAGAACCGAAGCTTGCAAAATTTTTTTATTCATATCGGCGGAAAGGCCTGTTAATTTTCTATACGAAACTGAAAACTGCAACCTCTTACAAGGCTTGGTTGCGGAAATATCGTTATCCAAAGCCCTTTTTAGGGTTGCATCGAAATACAGTAATTTGACTTTGGATGCGAATATTTCGAGAACCAAACCTCGCAGAGTATTTTCGTTTTCAGTTTTAGAAAGCTCTTAAAAATTTAACAATGGATTTTTAAAACCGTTTCCGATTTCGAGGCTCGATTACGGAAATATCGCTATCCAAACACAAACGCTTTTGCATGTTTTGCACAGAAATGCAGTAAATCGAGCAATCACTTTGGATGAAAATATTTCGAGAACCAGACCTTCCACACGCTTTTGGTTTAGACCTCCGGATAGAGTTTGAAAAAACCTGTCTTTTGATGTATAGCTCGATGGGATTTGGAAACATTTTTTAAAAGTTGAAAAAAAGTGGCAAGGGGGTAGTCCATGATTTTTTTCAAAAATCATTGAAAAAATTTTTGTCAAAATTTTTACATCGCTGGAAAGCTCTGGGAATTTGCTATTCGCCACTGCAAACCGCAACCCCTTACGAGGCTTTGTTGTGGAAATATCGCCATCGACACTTTTTAAGGTTGGACCGAAAAAAACAAAGTAATATCATTTCTGATGTGAATATTTCGAGAACCGAAGCTTGCAAAATTTTTTTATTCATATCGGCGGAAAGGCTTGTTAATTTTCTATACGAAACTGAAAACTGCAACCTCTTACAAGGCTTGGTTGCGGAAATATCGTTATCCAAATCCCTTTTTAGGGTTGCATCGAAATACAGTAATTTGACTTTGGATGCGAATATTTCGAGAACCAAACCTCGCAGAGTATTTTCGTTTTCAGTTTTAGAAAGCTCTTAAAAATTTAACAATGGATTTTTAAAACCGTTTCCGATTTCGAGGCTCGATTACGGAAATATCGCTATCCAAACACAAACGCTTTTGCATGTTTTGCACAGAAATGCAGTAAATCGAGCAATCACTTTGGATGAAAATATTTCGAGAACCAGACCTTCCACACGCTTTTGGTTTAGACCTCCGGATAGAGTTTGAAAAAACCTGTCTTTTGATGTATAGCTCGATGGGATTTGGAAACATTTTTTAAAAGTTGAAAAAAAGTGGCAAGGGGGTAGTCCATGATTTTTTTCAAAAATCGTTGAAAAAATTTTTGTCAAAATTTTTACATCGCTGGAAAGCTCTGGGAATTTGCTATTCGCCACTGCAAACCGCAACCCCTTACGAGGCTTTGTTGTGGAAATATCACCATCGACACTTTTTAAGGTTGGACCGAAAAAAACAAAGTAATATCATTTCTGATGTGAATATTTCGAGAACCGAAGCTTGCAAAATTTTTTTATTCATATCGGCGGAAAGGCCTGTTAATTTTCTATACGAAACTGAAAACTGCAACCTCTTACAAGGCTTGGTTGCGGAAATATCGTTATCCAAAGCCCTTTTTAGGGTTGCATCGAAATACAGTAATTTGACTTTGGATGCGAATATTTCGAGAACCAAACCTCGCAGAGTATTTTCGTTTTCAGTTTTAGAAAGCTCTTAAAAATTTAACAATGGATTTTTAAAACCGTTTCCGATTTCGAGGCTCGATTACGGAAATATCGCTATCCAAACACAAACGTTTTTGCATGTTTTGCACAGAAATGCAGTAAATCGAGCAATCACTTTGGATGAAAATATTTCGAGAACCAGACCTTCCACACGCTTTTGGTTTAGACCTCCGGATAGAGTTTGAAAAAACCTGTCTTTTGATGTATAGCTCGATGGGATTTGGAAACATTTTTTAAAAGTTGAAAAAAAGTGGCAAGGGGGTAGTCCATGATTTTTTTCAAAAATCATTGAAAAAATTTTTGTCAAAATTTTTACATCGCTGGAAAGCTCTGGGAATTTGCTATTCGCCACTGCAAACCGCAACCCCTTACGAGGCTTTGTTGTGGAAATATCGCCATCGACACTTTTTAAGGTTGGACCGAAAAAAACAAAGTAATATCATTTCTGATGTGAATATTTCGAGAACCGAAGCTTGCAAAATTTTTTTATTCATATCGGCGGAAAGGCCTGTTAATTTTCTGTACGAAACTGAAAACTGCAACCTCTTACAAGGCTTGGTTGCGGAAATATCGTTATCCAAAGCCCTTTTTAGGGTTGCATCGAAATACAGTAATTTGACTTTGGATGCGAATATTTCGAGAACCAAACCTCGCAGAGCATTTTCGTTTTCAGTTTTAGAAAGCTCTTAAAAATTTAACAATGGATTTTTAAAACCGTTTCCGATTTCGAGGCTCGATTACGGAAATATCGCTATCCAAACACAAACGCTTTTGCATGTTTTGCACAGAAATGCAGTAAATCGAGCAATCACTTTGGATGAAAATATTTCGAGAACCAGACCTTCCACACGCTTTTGGTTTAGACCTCCGGATAGAGTTTGAAAAAACCTGTCTTTTGATGTATAGCTCGATGGGATTTGGAAACATTTTTTAAAAGTTGAAAAAAAGTGGCAAGGGGGTAGTCCATGATTTTTTTCAAAAATCGTTGAAAAAATTTTTGTCAAAATTTTTACATCGCTGGAAAGCTCTGGGAATTCGCTATTCGCCACTGCAAACCGCAACCCCTTACGAGGCTTTGTTGTGGAAATATCGCCATCGACACTTTTTAAGGTTGGACCGAAAAAAACAAAGTAATATCATTTCTGATGTGAATATTTCGAGAACCGAAGCTTGCAAAATTTTTTTATTCATATCGGCGGAAAGGCCTGTTAATTTTCTGTACGAAACTGAAAACTGCAACCTCTTACAAGGCTTGGTTGCGGAAATATCGTTATCCAAAGCCCTTTTTAGGGTTGCATCGAAATACAGTAATTTGACTTTGGATGCGAATATTTCGAGAACCAAACCTCGCAGAGCATTTTCGTTTTCAGTTTTAGAAAGCTCTTAAAAATTTAACAATGGATTTTTAAAACCGTTTCCGATTTCGAGGCTCGATTACGGAAATATCGCTATCCAAACACAAACGCTTTTGCATGTTTTGCACAGAAATGCAGTAAATCGAGCAATCACTTTGGATGAAAATATTTCGAGAACCAGACCTTCCACACGCTTTTGGTTTAGACCTCCGGATAGAGTTTGAAAAAACCTGTCTTTTGATGTATAGCTCGATGGGATTTGGAAACATTTTTTAAAAGTTGAAAAAAAGTGGCAAGGGGGTAGTCCATGATTTTTTTCAAAAATCGTTGAAAAAATTTTTGTCAAAATTTTTACATCGCTGGAAAGCTCTGGGAATTTGCTATTCGCCACTGCAAACCGCAACCCCTTACGAGGCTTTGTTGTGGAAATATCGCCATCGACACTTTTTAAGGTTGGACCGAAAAAAACAAAGTAATATCATTTCTGATGTGAATATTTCGAGAACCGAAGCTTGCAAAATTTTTTTATTCATATCGGCGGAAAGGCCTGTTAATTTTCTATACGAAACTGAAAACTGCAACCTCTTACAAGGCTTGGTTGCGGAAATATCGTTATCCAAAGCCCTTTTTAGGGTTGCATCGAAATACAGTAATTTGACTTTGGATGCGAATATTTCGAGAACCAAACCTCGCAGAGTATTTTCGTTTTCAGTTTTAGAAAGCTCTTAAAAATTTAACAATGGATTTTTAAAACCGTTTCCGATTTCGAGGCTCGATTACGGAAATATCGCTATCCAAACACAAACGCTTTTGCATGTTTTGCACAGAAATGCAGTAAATCGAGCAATCACTTTGGATGAAAATATTTCGAGAACCAGACCTTCCACACGCTTTTGGTTTAGACCTCCGGATAGAGTTTGAAAAAACCTGTCTTTTGATTTATAGCTCGATGGGATTTGGAAACATTTTTTAAAAGTTGAAAAAAAGTGGCAAGGGGGAGTCCATGATTTTTTTCAAAAATCATTGAAAAAATTTTTGTCAAAATTTTTACATCGCTGGAAAGCTCTGGGAATTTGCTATTCGCCACTGCAAACCGCAACCCCTTACGAGGCTTTGTTGTGGAAATATCACCATCGACACTTTTTAAGGTTGGACCGAAAAAAACAAAGTAATATCATTTCTGATGTGAATATTTCGAGAACCGAAGCTTGCAAAATTTTTTTTATTCATATCGGCGGAAAGGCCTGTTAATTTTCTATACGAAACTGAAAACTGCAACCTCTTACAAGGCTTGGTTGCGGAAATATCGTTATCCAAAGCCCTTTTTAGGGTTGCATCGAAATACAGTAATTTGACTTTGGATGCGAATATTTCGAGAACCAAACCTCGCAGAGTATTTTCGTTTTCAGTTTTAGAAAGCTCTTAAAAATTTAACAATGGATTTTTAAAACCGTTTCCGATTTCGAGGCTCGATTACGGAAATATCGCTATCCAAACACAAACGCTTTTGCATGTTTTGCACAGAAATGCAGTAAATCGAGCAATCACTTTGGATGAAAATATTTCGAGAACCAGACCTTCCACACGCTTTTGGTTTAGACCTCCGGATAGAGTTTGAAAAAACCTGTCTTTTGATGTGTAGCTCGATGGGATTTGGAAACATTTTTTAAAAGTTGAAAAAAAGTGGCAAGGGGGTAGTCCATGATTTTTTTCAAAAATCATTGAAAAAATTTTTGTCAAAATTTTTACATCGCTGGAAAGCTCTGGGAATTTGCTATTCGCCACTGCAAACCGCAACCCCTTACGAGGCTTTGTTGTGGAAATATCGTCATCGACACTTTTTAAGGTTGGACCGAAAAAAACAAAGTAATATCATTTCTGATGTGAATATTTCGAGAACCGAAGCTTGCAAAATTTTTTTGTTCATATCGGCGGAAAGGCCTGTTAATTTTCTATACGAAACTGAAAACTGCAACCTCTTACAAGGCTTGGTTGCGGAAATATCGTTATCCAAAGCCCTTTTTAGGGTTGCATCGAAATACAGTAATTTGACTTTGGATGCGAATATTTCGAGAACCAAACCTCGCAGAGTATTTTCGTTTTCAGTTTTAGAAAGCTCTTAAAAATTTAACAATGGATTTTTAAAACCGTTTCCGATTTCGAGGCTCGATTACGGAAATATCGCTATCCAAACACAAACGCTTTTGCATGTTTTGCACAGAAATGCAGTAAATCGAGCAATCACTTTGGATGAAAATATTTCGAGAACCCGACCTTCCACACGCTTTTGGTTTAGACGTCCGGATAGAGTTTGAAAAAACCTGTCTTTTGATGTATAGCTCGATGGGATTTGGAAACATTTTTTAAAAGTTGAAAAAAAGTGGCAAGGGGGTAGTCCATGATTTTTTTCAAAAATCATTGAAAAAATTTTTGTCAAAATTTTTACATCGCTGGAAAGCTCTGGGAATTTGCTATTCGCCACTGCAAACCGCAACCCCTTACGAGGCTTTGTTGTGGAAATATCGCCATCGACACTTTTTAAGGTTGGACCGAAAAAAACAAAGTAATATCATTTCTGATGTGAATATTTCGAGAACCGAAGCTTGCAAATTTTTTTTATTCATATCGGCGGAAAGGCTTGTTAATTTTCTATACGAAACTGAAAACTGCAACCTCTTACAAGGCTTGGTTGCGGAAATATCGTTATCCAAAGCCCTTTTTAGGGTTGCATCGAAATACAGTAATTTGACTTTGGATGCGAATATTTCGAGAACCAAACCTCGCAGAGTATTTTCGTTTTCAGTTTTAGAAAGCTCTTAAAAATTTAACACTGGATTTTTAAAACCGTTTCCGATTTCGAGGCTCGATTACGGAAATATCGCTATCCAAACACAAACGCTTTTGCATGTTTTGCACAGAAATGCAGTAAATCGAGCAATCACTTTGGATGAAAATATTTCGAGAACCAGACCTTCCACACGCTTTTGGTTTAGACCTCCGGATAGAGTTTGAAAAAACCTGTCTTTTGATGTATAGCTCGATGGGATTTGGAAACATTTTTTAAAAGTTGAAAAAAAGTGGCAAGGGGGTAGTCCATGATTTTTTTCAAAAATCATTGAAAAAATTTTTGTCAAAATTTTTACATCGCTGGAAAGCTCTGGGAATTTGCTATTCGCCACTGCAAACCGCAACCCCTTACGAGGCTTTGTTGTGGAAATATCGCCATCGACACTTTTTAAGGTTGGACCGAAAAAAACAAAGTAATATCATTTCTGATGTGAATATTTCGAGAACCGAAGCTTGCAAATTTTTTTTATTCATATCGGCGGAAAGGCCTGTTAATTTTCTATACGAAACTGAAAATTGCAACCTCTTACAAGGCTTGGTTGCGGAAATATCGTTATCCAAAGCCCTTTTAAGGGTTGCATCGAAATACAGTAATTTGACTTTGGATGCGAATATTTCGAGAACCAAACCTCGCAGAGTATTTTTGTTTAATGTTTTAGAAAGCTCTTCAAAATCTAATAATCGATTTTTAAAACCGTTTCCGATTTCGAGGCTCGATTACGGAAATATCGCTATCCAAACACAAACGCTTTTGCATGTTTTGCACAGAAATGCAGTAAATCGAGCAATCACTTTGGATGAAAATATTTCGAGAACCAGACCTTCCACACGCTTTTGGTTTAGACGTCCGGATAGAGTTTGAAAAAACCTGTCTTTTGATGTATAGCTCGATGGGATTTGGAAACATTTTTTAAAAGTTGAAAAAAAGTGGCAAGGGGGTAGTCCATGATTTTTTTCAAAAATCATTGAAAAAATTTTTGTCAAAATTTTTACATCGCTGGAAAGCTCTGGGAATTTGCTATTCGCCACTGCAAACCGCAACCCCTTACGAGGCTTTGTTGTGGAAATATGACCATCGACACTTTTTAAGGTTGGACCAAAAAAAACAAAGTAATATCATTTCTGATGTGAATATTTCGAGAACCGAAGCTTGCAAAATTTTTGTATTCATAACGGCGGAAAGGCTTGTTAATTTTCTATACGAAACTGAAAACTGCAACCTCTTACAAGGCTTGGTTGCGGAAATATCGTTATCCAAAGCCCTTTTTAGGGTTGCATCGAAATACAGTAATTTGACTTTGGATGCGAATATTTCGAGAACCAAACCTCGCAGAGTATTTTCGTTTTCAGTTTTAGAAAGCTCTTAAAAATTTAACAATGGATTTTTAAAACCGTTTCCGATTTCGAGGCTCGATTACGGAAATATCGCTATCCAAACACAAACGCTTTTGCATGTTTTGCACAGAAATGCAGTAAATCGAGCAATCACTTTGGATGAAAATATTTCGAGAACCAGACCTTCCACACGCTTTTGGTTTAGACCTCCGGATAGAGTTTGAAAAAACCTGTCTTTTGATGTATAGCTCGATGGGATTTGGAAACATTTTTTAAAAGTTGAAAAAAAGTGGCAAGGGGGTAGTCCATGATTTTTTTCAAAAATCATTGAAAAAATTTTTGTCAAAATTTTTACATCGCTGGAAAGCTCTGGGAATTTGCTATTCGCCACTGCAAACCGCAACCCCTTACGAGGCTTTGTTGTGGAAATATCGCCATTGACACTTTTTAAGGTTGGACCGAAAAAAACAAAGTAATATCATTTCTGATGTGAATATTTCGAGAACCGAAGCTTGCAAAATTTTTTTATTCATATCGGCGGAAAGGCCTGTTAATTTTCTATACGAAACTGAAAACTGCAACCTCTTACAAGGCTTGGTTGCGGAAATATCGTTATCCAAAGCCCTTTTTAGGGTTGCATCGAAATACAGTAATTTGACTTTGGATGCGAATATTTCGAGAACCAAACCTCGCAGAGTATTTTCGTTTTCAGTTTTAGAAAGCTCTTAAAAATTTAACAATGGATTTTTAAAACCGTTTCCGATTTCGAGGCTCGATTACGGAAATATCGCTATCCAAACACAAACGCTTTTGCATGTTTTGCACAGAAATGCAGTAAATCGAGCAATCACTTTGGATGAAAATATTTCGAGAACCAGACCTTCCACACGCTTTTGGTTTAGACCTCCGGATAGAGTTTGAAAAAACCTGTCTTTTGATGTATAGCTCGATGGGATTTGGAAACATTTTTTAAAAGTTGAAAAAAAGTGGCAAGGGGGTAGTCCATGATTTTTTTCAAAAATCATTGAAAAAATTTTTGTCAAAATTTTTACATCGATGGAAAGCTCTGGGAATTTGCTATTCGCCACTGCAAACCGCAACCCCTTACGAGGCTTTGTTGTGGAAATATCGCCATCGACACTTTTTAAGGTTGGACCGAAAAAAACAAAGTAATATCATTTCTGATGTGAATATTTCGAGAACCGAAGCTTGCAAAATTTTTTTATTCATATCGGCGGAAAGGCCTGTTAATTTTCTATACGAAACTGAAAACTGCAACCTCTTACAAGGCTTGGTTGCGGAAATATCGTTATCCAAAACTGCATCGAAATACAGTAATTTGACTTTGGATGCGAATATTTCGAGAACCAAACCTCGCAGAGTATTTTCGTTTTCAGTTTTAGAAAGCTCTTAAAAATTTAACAATGGATTTTTAAAACCGTTTCCGATTTCGAGGCTCGATTACGGAAATATCGCTATCCAAACACAAACGCTTTTGCATGTTTTGCACAGAAATGCAGTAAATCGAGCAATCACTTTGGATGAAAATATTTCGAGAACCAGACCTTCCACACGCTTTTGGTTTAGACCTCCGGATAGAGTTTGAAAAAACCTGTCTTTTGATGTATAGCTCGATGGGATTTGGAAACATTTTTTAAAAGTTGAAAAAAAGTGGCAAGGGGGTAGTCCATGATTTTTTTCAAAAATCATTGAAAAAATTTTTGTCAAAATTTTTACATCGCTGGAAAGCTCTGGGAATTTGCTATTCGCCACTGCAAACCGAAACCCCTTACGAGGCTTTGTTGTGGAAATATCGCCATCGACACTTTTTAAGGTTGGACCGAAAAAAACAAAGTAATATCATTTCTGATGTGAATATTTCGAGAACCGAAGCTTGCAAAATTTTTTTATTCATATCGGCGGAAAGGCCTGTTAATTTTCTATATGAAACTGAAAACTGCAACCTCTTACAAGGCTTGGTTGCGGAAATATCGTTATCCAAAGCCCTTTTTAGGGTTGCATCGAAATACAGTAATTTGACTTTGGATGCGAATATTTCGAGAACCAAACCTCGCAGAGTATTTTCGTTTTCAGTTTTAGAAAGCTCTTAAAAATTTAACAATGGATTTTTAAAACCGTTTCCGATTTCGAGGCTCGATTACGGAAATATCGCTATCCAAACACAAACGCTTTTGCATGTTTTGCACAGAAATGCAGTAAATCGAGCAATCACTTTGGATGAAAATATTTCGAGAACCAGACCTTCCACACGCTTTTGGTTTAGACCTCCGGATAGAGTTTGAAGAAACCTGTCTTTTGATGTATAGCTCGATGGGATTTGGAAACATTTTTTAAAAGTTGAAAAAAAGTGGCAAGGGGGTAGTCCATGATTTTTTTCAAAAATCATTGAAAAAATGTTTGTCAAAATTTTTACATCGATGGAAAGCTCTGGGAATTTGCTATTCGCCACTGCAAACCGCAACCCCTTACGAGGCTTTGTTGTGGAAATATCGCCATCGACACTTTTTAAGGTTGGACCGAAAAAAACAAAGTAATATCATTTCTGATGTGAATATTTCGAGAACCGAAGCTTGCAAAATTTTTTTATTCATATCGGCGGAAAGGCCTGTTAATTTTCTATACGAAACTGAAAACTGCAACCTCTTACAAGGCTTGGTTGCGGAAATATCGTTATCCAAAACTGCATCGAAATACAGTAATTTGACTTTGGATGCGAATATTTCGAGAACCAAACCTCGCAGAGTATTTTCGTTTTCAGTTTTAGAAAGCTCTTAAAAATTTAACAATGGATTTTTAAAACCGTTTCCGATTTCGAGGCTCGATTACGGAAATATCGCTATCCAAACACAAACGCTTTTGCATGTTTTGCACAGAAATGCAGTAAATCGAGCAATCACTTTGGATGAAAATATTTCGAGAACCAGACCTTCCACACGCTTTTGGTTTAGACCTCCGGATAGAGTTTGAAAAAACCTGTCTTTTGATGTATAGCTCGATGGGATTTGGAAACATTTTTTAAAAGTTGAAAAAAAGTGGCAAGGGGGTAGTCCATGATTTTTTTCAAAAATCATTGAAAAAATTTTTGTCAAAATTTTTACATCGCTGGAAAGCTCTGGGAATTTGCTATTCGCCACTGCAAACCGCAACCCCTTACGAGGCTTTGTTGTGGAAATATCGCCATCGACACTTTTTAAGGTTGGACCGAAAAAAACAAAGTAATATCATTTCTGATGTAAATATTTCGAGAACCGAAGCTTGCAAAATTTTTTTATTCATATCGGCGGAAAGGCCTGTTAATTTTCTATACGAAACTGAAAACTGCAACCTCTTACAAGGCTTGGTTGCGGAAATATCGTTATCCAAAGCCCTTTTTAGGGTTGCATCGAAATACAGTAATTTGACTTTGGATGCGAATATTTCGAGAACCAAACCTCGCAGAGTATTTTCGTTTTCAGTTTTAGAAAGCTCTTAAAAATTTAACAATGGATTTTTAAAACCGTTTCCGATTTCGAGGCTCGATTACGGAAATATCGCTATCCAAACACAAACGCTTTTGCATGTTTTGCACAGAAATGCAGTAAATCGAGCAATCACTTTGGATGAAAATATTTCGAGAACCAGACCTTCCACACGCTTTTGGTTTAGACCTCCGGATAGAGTTTGAAGAAACCTGTCTTTTGATGTATAGCTCGATGGGATTTGGAAACATTTTTTAAAAGTTGAAAAAAAGTGGCAAGGGGGTAGTCCATGATTTTTTTCAAAAATCATTGAAAAAATGTTTGTCAAAATTTTTACATCGATGGAAAGCTCTGGGAATTTGCTATTCGCCACTGCAAACCGCAACCCCTTACGAGGCTTTGTTGTGGAAATATCGCCATCGACACTTTTTAAGGTTGGACCGAAAAAAACAAAGTAATATCATTTCTGATGTGAATATTTCGAGAACCGAAGCTTGCAAAATTTTTTTATTCATATCGGCGGAAAGGCCTGTTAATTTTCTATACGAAACTGAAAACTGCAACCTCTTACAAGGCTTGGTTGCGGAAATATCGTTATCCAAAGCCCTTTTTAGGGTTGCATCGAAATACAGTAATTTGACTTTGGATGCGAATATTTCGAGAACCAAACCTCGCAGAGTATTTTCGTTTTCAGTTTTAGAAAGCTCTTAAAAATTTAACAATGGATTTTTAAAACCGTTTCCGATTTCGAGGCTCGATTACGGAAATATCGCTATCCAAACACAAACGCTTTTGCATGTTTTGCACAGAAATGCAGTAAATCGAGCAATCACTTTGGATGAAAATATTTCGAGAACCAGACCTTCCACACGCTTTTGGTTTAGACCTCCGGATAGAGTTTGAAAAAACCTGTCTTTTGATGTATAGCTCGATGGGATTTGGAAACATTTTTTAAAAGTTGAAAAAAAGTGGCAAGGGGGTAGTCCATGATTTTTTTCAAAAATCATTGAAAAAATTTTTGTCAACATTTTTACATCGCTGGAAAGCTCTGGGAATTTGCTATTCGCCACTGCAAACCGCAACCCCTTACGAGGATTTGTTGTGGAAATATCGCCATCGACACTTTTTGTGGTTGGACCGAAAAAAACAAAGTAATATCATTTCTGATGTGAATATTTCGAGAACCGAAGCTTGCAAAATTTTTTTATTCATATCGGCGGAAAGGCCTGTTAATTTTCTATACGAAACTGAAAACTGCAACCTCTTACAAGGCTTGGTTGCGGAAATATCGTTATCCAAAGCCCTTTTTAGGGTTGCATCGAAATACAGTAATTTGACTTTGGATGCGAATATTTCGAGAACCAAACCTCGCAGAGTATTTTCGTTTTCAGTTTTAGAAAGCTCTTAAAAATTTAACAATGGATTTTTAAAACCGTTTCCGATTTCGAGGCTCGATTACGGAAATATCGCTATCCAAACACAAACGCTTTTGCATGTTTTGCACAGAAATGCAGTAAATCGAGCAATCACTTTGGATGAAAATATTTCGAGAACCAGACCTTCCACACGCTTTTGGTTTAGACCTCCGGATAGAGTTTGAAAAAACCTGTCTTTTGATGTATAGCTCGATGGGATTTGGAAACATTTTTTAAAAGTTGAAAAAAAGTGGCAAGGGGGTAGTCCATGATTTTTTTCAAAAATCATTGAAAAAATTTTTGTCAAAATTTTTACATCGATGGAAAGCTCTGGGAATTTGCTATTCGTTACTGCAAACCGCAACCCCTTACGAGGCTTTGTTGTGGAAATATCGCCATCGACACTTTTTAAGGTTGGACCGAAAAAAACAAAGTAATATCATTTCTGATGTGAATATTTCGAGAACCGAAGCTTGCAAAATTTTTTTATTCATATCGGCGGAAAGGCCTGTTAATTTTCTATACGAAACTGAAAACTGCAACCTCTTACAAGGCTTGGTTGCGGAAATATCGTTATCCAAAACTGCATCGAAATACAGTAATTTGACTTTGGATGCGAATATTTCGAGAACCAAACCTCGCAGAGTATTTTCGTTTTCAGTTTTAGAAAGCTCTTAAAAATTTAACAATGGATTTTTAAAACCGTTTCCGATTTCGAGGCTCGATTACGGAAATATCGCTATCCAAACACAAACGCTTTTGCATGTTTTGCACAGAAATGCAGTAAATCGAGCAATCACTTTGGATGAAAATATTTCGAGAACCAGACCTTCCACACGCTTTTGGTTTAGACCTCCGGATAGAGTTTGAAAAAACCTGTCTTTTGATGTATAGCTCGATGGGATTTGGAAACATTTTTTAAAAGTTGAAAAAAAGTGGCAAGGGGGTAGTCCATGATTTTTTTCAAAAATCATTGAAAAAATTTTTGTCAAAATTTTTACATCGATGGAAAGCTCTGGGAATTTGCTATTCGCCACTGCAAACCGCAACCCCTTACGAGGCTTTGTTGTGGAAATATCGCCATCGACACTTTTTAAGGTTGGACCGAAAAAAACAAAGTAATATCATTTCTGATGTGAATATTTCGAGAACCGAAGCTTGCAAAATTTTTTTATTCATATCGGCGGAAAGGCCTGTTAATTTTCTATACGAAACTGAAAACTGCAACCTCTTACAAGGCTTGGTTGCGGAAATATCGTTATCCAAAGCCCTTTTTAGGGTTGCATCGAAATACAGTAATTTGACTTTGGATGCGAATATTTCGAGAACCAAACCTCGCAGAGTATTTTCGTTTTCAGTTTTAGAAAGCTCTTAAAAATTTAACAATGGATTTTTAAAACCGTTTCCGATTTCGAGGCTCGATTACGGAAATATCGCTATCCAAACACAAACGCTTTTCCATGTTTTGCACAGAAATGCAGTAAATCGAGCAATCACTTTGGATGAAAATATTTCGAGAACCAGACCTTCCACACGCTTTTGGTTTAGACCTCCGGATAGAGTTTGAAAAAACCTGTCTTTTGATGTATAGCTCGATGGGATTTGGAAACATTTTTTAAAAGTTGAAAAAAGTGGCAAGGGGGTAGTCCATGATTTTTTTCAAAAATCATTGAAAAAATTTTTGTCAAAATTTTTACATCGATGGAAAGCTCTGGGAATTTGCTATTCGCCACTGCAAACCGCAACCCCTTACGAGGCTTTGTTGTGGAAATATCGCCATCGACACTTTTTAAGGTTGGACCGAAAAAATACAAAGTAATATCATATCTGATGTGAATATTTCGAGAACCGAAGCTTGCAAATTTTTTTTATTCATATCGGCGGAAAGGCCTGTTAATTTTCTATACGAAACTGAAAACTGCAACCTCTTACAAGGCTTGGTTGCGGAAATATCGTTATCCAAAGCCCTTTTAAGGGTTGCATCGAAATACAGTAATTTGACTTTGGATGCGAATATTTCGAGAACCAAACCTCGCAGAGTATTTTCGTTTTCAGTTTTAGAAAGCTCTTAAAAATTTAACAATGGATTTTTAAAACCGTTTCCGATTTCGAGGCTCGATTACGGAAATATCGCTATCCAAACACAAACGCTTTTGCATGTTTTGCACAGAAATGCAGTAAATCGAGCAATCACTTTGGATGAAAATATTTCGAGAACCAGACCTTCCACACGCTTTTGGTTTAGACCTCCGGATAGAGTTTGAAAAAACCTGTCTTTTGATGTATAGCTCGATGGGATTTGGAAACATTTTTTAAAAGTTGAAAAAAAGTGGCAAGGGGGTAGTCCATGATTTTTTTCAAAAATCATTGAAAAAATTTTTGTCAAAATTTTTACATCGCTGGAAAGCTCTGGGAATTTGCTATTCGCCACTGCAAACCGCAACCCCTTACGAGGCTTTGTTGTGGAAATATCGCCATCGACACTTTTTAAGGTTGGACCGAAAAAAACAAAGTAATATCATTTCTGATGTGAATATTTCGAGAACCGAAGCTTGCAAAATTTTTTTATTCATATCGGCGGAAAGGCCTGTTAATTTTCTATACGAAACTGAAAACTGCAACCTCTTACAAGGCTTGGTTGCGGAAATATCGTTATCCAAAGCCCTTTTTAGGGTTGCATCGAAATACAGTAATTTGACTTTGGATGCGAATATTTCGAGAACCAAACCTCGCAGAGTATTTTCGTTTTCAGTTTTAGAAAGCTCTTAAAAATTTAACAATGGATTTTTAAAACCGTTTCCGATTTCGAGGCTCGATTACGGAAATATCGCTATCCAAACACAAACGCTTTTGCATGTTTTGCACAGAAATGCAGTAAATCGAGCAATCACTTTGGATGAAAATATTTCGAGAACCAGACCTTCCACACGCTTTTGGTTTAGACGTCCGGATAGAGTTCGAAAACCCTTTCTTTTGATGTATAGCTCGATGGGTTTTGGAAACATTTTTTAAAAGTTGAAAAAAAGAGGCAAGGGGGTAGTCCATGATTTTTTTCAAAAATCATTGAAAAATTTTTTGTCGAAATTTTTACATCGCTGGAAAGGTCTGGGAATTTGCTATTCGCCACTGCAAACCGCAACCCCTTACGAGGCTTTGTTGTGGAAATATCGCCATCGACACACTTTTTAAGGTTGGACCGAAAAAAACAACGTAATATCATTTCTGATGTGAATATTTCGAGAACCGAAGCTTGCAAATTTTTTTTATTCATATCGGCGGAAAGGCCTGTTAATTTTCTATACGAAACTGAAAACTGCAACCTCTTACAAGGCTTGGTTGCGGAAATATCGTTATCCAAAGCCCTTTTTAGGGTTGCATCGAAATACAGTAATTTGACTTTGGATGCGAATATTTCGAGAACCAAACCTCGCAGAGTATTTTCGTTTTCAGTTTTAGAAAGCTCTTCAAAATTTAACAATGGATTTTTAAAACCGTTTCCGATTTCGAACGCACGAGAACCAGACCTTCCACACGCTTTTGGTTTAGACGTCCGGATAGAGTTTGAAAAACCCTTTCTTTTGATGTATAGCTCGATGGGATTTGGAAACATTTTTTAAAAGTTGAAAAAAAGTGGCAAGGGGTAGCCCATGATTTTTTTCAAAAATCATTGAAAAAATTTTTGTCAAAATTTTTACATCGCTGGAAAGCTCTGGGAATTTGCTATTCGCCACTGCAAACCGCAACCCCTTACGAGGCTTTGTTGTGGAAATATCGCCATCGACACACTTTTTAAGGTTGGACCGAAGAAAAACAATGTAATATCATTTCTGATGTGAATATTTCGAGAACCGAAGCTTGCAAATTTTTTTTATTCATATCGGCGGAAAGGCATGTTAATTTTCTATACGAAACTGAAAACTGCAACCTCTTACAAGGCTTGGTTGCGGAAATATCGTTATCCAAAGCCCTTTTAAGGGTTGCATCGAAATACAGTAATTTGACTTTGGATGCGAATATTTCGAGAACCAAACCTCGCAGAGTATTTTTGTTTTCAGTTTTAGAAAGCTCTTAAAAATCTAATAATCGATTTTTAAAACCGTTTCCGATTTCGAGGCTCGATTACGGAAATATCGCTATCCAAACACAAACGCTTTTGCATGTTTTGCACAGAAATGCAGTAAATCGAGCAATCACTTTGGATGAAAATATTTCGAGAACCAGACCTTCCACACGCTTTTGGTTTAGACGTCCGGATAGAGTTTGAAAAAACCTGTCTTTTGATGTATAGCTTGATGGGATTTGGAAACATTTTTTAAAAGTTGAAAAAAAGTGGCAAGGGGGTAGTCCATGATTTTTTTCAAAAATCATTGAAAAAATTTTTACATCGCTGGAAAGCTCTGGGAATTTGCTATTCGCCACTGCAAACCGCAACCCCTTACGAGGCTTTGTTGTGGAAATATCGCCATCGACACTTTTTAAGGTTGGACCGAAAAAAACAAAGTAATATCATTTCTGATGTGAATATTTCGAGAACCGAAGCTTGCAAATTTTTTTTATTCATATCGGCGGAAAGGCCTGTTAATTTTCTATACGAAACTGAAAACTGCAACCTCTTACAAGGCTTGGTTGCGGAAATATCGTTATCCAAAGCCCTTTTTAGGGTTGCATCGAAATACAGTAATTTGACTTTGGATGCGAATATTTCGAGAACCAAACCTCGCAGAGTATTTTCGTTTTCAGTTTTAGAAAGCTCTTAAAAATTTAACAATGGATTTTTAAAACCGTTTCCGATTTCGAGGCTCGATTACGGAAATATCGCTATCCAAACACAAACGCTTTTGCATGTTTTGCACAGAAATGCAGTAAATCGAGCAATCACTTTGGATGAAAATATTTCGAGAACCAGACCTTCCACACGCTTTTGGTTTAGACGTCCGGATAGAGTTTGAAAACCCTTTCTTTTGATGTATAGCTCGATGGGTTTTGGAAACATTTTTTAAAAGTTGAAAAAAAGAGGCAAGGGGGTAGTCCATGATTTTTTTCAAAAATCATTGAAAAATTTTTTGTCGAAATTTTTACATCGCTGGAAAGGTCTGGGAATTTGCTATTCGCCACTGCAAACCGCAACCCCTTACGAGGCTTTGTTGTGGAAATATCGCCATCGACACACTTTTTAAGGTTGGACCGAAAAAAACAACGTAATATCATTTCTGATGTGAATATTTCGAGAACCGAAGCTTGCAAATTTTTTTTATTCATATCGGCGGAAAGGCCTGTTAATTTTCTATACGAAACTGAAAACTGCAACCTCTTACAAGGCTTGGTTGCGGAAATATCGTTATCCAAAGCCCTTTTTAGGGTTGCATCGAAATACAGTAATTTGACTTTGGATGCGAATATTTCGAGAACCAAACCTCGCAGAGTATTTTCGTTTTCAGTTTTAGAAAGCTCTTAAAAATTTAACAATGGATTTTTAAAACCGTTTCCGATTTCGAGGCTCGATTACGGAAATATCGCTATCCAAACACAAACGCTTTTGCATGTTTTGCACAGAAATGCAGTAAATCGAGCAATCACTTTGGATGAAAATATTTCGAGAACCAGACCTTCCACACGCTTTTGGTTTAGACGTCCGGATAGAGTTTGAAAACCCTTTCTTTTGATGTATAGCTCGATGGGTTTTGGAAACATTTTTTAAAAGTTGAAAAAAAGAGGCAAGGGGGTAGTCCATGATTTTTTTCAAAAATCATTGAAAAATTTTTTGTCGAAATTTTTACATCGCTGGAAAGGTCTGGGAATTTGCTATTCGCCACTGCAAACCGCAACCCCTTACGAGGCTTTGTTGTGGAAATATCGCCATCGACACACTTTTTAAGGTTGGACCGAAAAAAACAACGTAATATCATTTCTGATGTGAATATTTCGAGAACCGAAGCTTGCAAATTTTTTTTATTCATATCGGCGGAAAGGCCTGTTAATTTTCTATACGAAACTGAAAACTGCAACCTCTTACAAGGCTTGGTTGCGGAAATATCGTTATCCAAAGCCCTTTTTAGGGTTGCATCGAAATACAGTAATTTGACTTTGGATGCGAATATTTCGAGAACCAAACCTCGCAGAGTATTTTCGTTTTCAGTTTTAGAAAGCTCTTCAAAATTTAACAATGGATTTTTAAAACCGTTTCCGATTTCGAACGCACGAGAACCAGACCTTCCACACGCTTTTGGTTTAGACGTCCGGATAGAGTTTGAAAAACCCTTTCTTTTGATGTATAGCTCGATGGTTGTTGAAAAAAAGTGGCAAGGGGTAGTCCATGATTTTTTTCAAAAATCATTGAAAAAATTTTTGTCAAAATTTTTACATCGCTGGAAAGCTCTGGGAATTTGCTATTCGCCACTGCAAACCGCAACCCCTTACGAGGCTTTGTTGTGGAAATATCGCCATCGACACACTTTTTAAGGTTGGACCGAAGAAAAACAATGTAATATCATTTCTGATGTGAATATTTCGAGAACCGAAGCTTGCAAATTTTTTTTATTCATATCGGCGGAAAGGCATGTTAATTTTCTATACGAAACTGAAAACTGCAACCTCTTACAAGGCTTGGTTGCGGAAATATCGTTATCCAAAGCCCTTTTAAGGGTTGCATCGAAATACAGTAATTTGACTTTGGATGCGAATATTTCGAGAACCAAACCTCGCAGAGTATTTTTGTTTTCAGTTTTAGAAAGCTCTTAAAAATCTAATAATCGATTTTTAAAACCGTTTCCGATTTCGAGGCTCGATTACGGAAATATCGCTATCCAAACACAAACGCTTTTGAATGTTTTGCACAGAAATGCAGTAAATCGAACAATCACTTTGGATGAAAATATTTCGAGAACCAGACCTTCGACACGCTTTTGGTTTAGACGTCCGGATAGAGTTTGAAAAACCCTTTCTTTTGATGTATAGCTCGATGGGTTTTGGAAACATTTTTTAAAAGTTGAAAAAAAGTGGCAAGGGGGTAGTCCATGATTTTTTTCAAAAATCATTGAAACATTTTTTGTCAACATTTTTACATCGCTGGAAAGCTCTGGGAATTTGCTATTCGCCACTGCAAACCGCAACCCCGCAACCCCTTACGAGGCTTTGTTGTGGAAATATTGCCATCGACACACTTTTTAAGGTTGGACCGAAAAAAAACAATGTAATATCATTTCTGATGTGAATATTTCGAGAACCGAAGCTTGCAAATTTTTTTTATTCATATCGGCGGAAAGGCCTGTTAATTTTCTATACGAAACTGAAAACTGCAACCTCTTACAAGGCTTGGTTGCGGAAATATCGTTATCCAAAGCCCTTTTTAGGGTTGCATCGAAATACAGTAATTTGACTTTGGATGCGAATATTTCGAGAACCAAACCTCGCAGAGTATTTTTGTTTTCAGTTTTAGAAAGCTCTTAAAAATCTAATAATCGATTTTTAAAACCGTTTCCGATTTCGAGGCTCGATTACGGAAATATCGCTATCCAAACACAAACGCTTTTGAATGTTTTGCACAGAAATGCAGTAAATCGAACAATCACTTTGGATGAAAATATTTCGAGAACCAGACCTTCGACACGCTTTTGGTTAAGACGTCCGGATAGAGTTTGAAAAACTCTTTCTTTTGATGTATAGCTCGATGGGTTTTGGAAACATTTTTTAAAAGTTGAAAAAAAGTGGCAAGGGGGTAGTCCATGATTTTTTTCAAAAATCATTGAAAAATTTTTTGTCAACATTTTTACATCGCTGGAAAGCTCTGGGAATTTGCTATTCGCCACTGCAAACCGCAACCCCGCAACCCCTTACGAGGCTTTGTTGTGGAAATATTGCCATCGACACACTTTTTAAGGTTGGACCGAAAAAAAACAATGTAATATCATTTCTGATGTGAATATTTCGAGAACCGAAGCTTGCAAATTTTTTTTATTCATATCGGCGGAAAGGCCTGTTAATTTTCTATACGAAACTGAAAACTGCAACCTCTTACAAGGCTTGGTTGCGGAAATATCGTTATCCAAAGCCCTTTTTAGGGTTGCATCGAAATACAGTAATTTGACTTTGGATGCGAATATTTCGAGAACCAAACCTCGCAGAGTATTTTTGTTTTCAGTTTTGAAAGCTCTTAAAAATCTTATAATCGATTTTCAAAACCGTTTCCGATTTCGAGGCTCGATTACGGAAATATCGCTATCCAAAGACAAACGCTTTTAGATGTTTTGCACAGAAATGCAGTAAATCGAGCAATCACTTTGGATGTAAATATTTCGAGAACCAGACCTTCCACACGCTTTTGGTTTAGACGTCCGGATAGAGTTTGAAAAGCCCTTTCTTTTGATGTATAGCTCGATTTGTTTTGGAAACATTTTTTAAAAGTTGAAAAAAAGAGGCAAGGGGGTAGTCCATGATTTTTTTCAAAAATCATTGAAACATTTTTTGTCGAAGTTTTTACATCGCTGGAAGGGTCTGGGAATTTGCTATTCGCCACTGCAAACCGCAACCCCTTACGAGGCTTTGTTGTGGAAATATCGCCATCGACACACTTTTCAAGGTTGGACCGAAAAAAAACAATGTAATATCATTTCTGATGTGAATATTTCGAGAACCGAAGCTTGCAAATTTTTTTTATTCATATCGGCGGAAAGGCCTGTTAATTTTCTATACGAAACTGAAAACTGCAACCTCTTACAAGGCTTGGTTGCGGAAATATCGATATCCAAAGCCCTTTTTAGGGTTGCATCGAAATACAGTAATTTGACTTTGGATGCGAATATTTCGACAACCAAACCTCGCAGAGTATTTTCGTTTTCAGTTTTAGAAAGCTCTTAAAAATTTAACAGTGGATTTTTAAAACCGTTTCCGATTTCGAGGCTCAATTACGGAAATATCGCTATCCAAACACAAACGCTTTTGCATGTTTTGCACAGAAATGCAGTAAATCGAGCAATCACTTTGGATGAAAATATTTCGAGAACCAGACCTTCCACACGCTTTTGGTTTAGACCTCCGGATAGAGTTTGAAAAAACCTGTCTTTTGATGTATAGCTCGATGGGATTTGGAAACATTTTTTAAAAGTTGAAAAAAAGTGGCAAGGGGGTAGTCCATGATTTTTTTCAAAAATCATTGAAAAATTTTTTGTCGAAATTTTTACATCGCTGGAAAGGTCTGGAAATTTGCTATTCGCCACTGCAAACCGCAACCCCTCACGAGGCTTTGTTGTGGAAATATCGCCATCGACACACTTTTTAAGGTTGGACCGAAAAAAAAAACAATGTAATATCATTTCTGATGTGAATATTTCGAGAACCGAAGCTTGCAAATTTTTTTTATTCATATCGGCGGAAAGGCCTGTTAATTTTCTATACGAAACTGAAAACTGCAACCTCTTACAAGGCTTGGTTGCGGAAATATCGTTATCCAAAGCCCTTTTTAGGGTTGCATCGAAATACAGTAATTTGACTTTGGATGCGAATATTTCGAGAACCAAACCTCGCAGAGTATTTTTGTTTTCAGTTTTGAAAGCTCTTAAAAATCTTATAATCGATTTTCAAAACCGTTTCCGATTTCGAGGCTCGATTACGGAAATATCGCTATCCAAAGACAAACGCTTTTAGATGTTTTGCACAGAAATGCAGTAAATCGAGCAATCACTTTGGATGTAAATATTTCGAGAACCAGACCTTCCACACGCTTTTGGTTTAGACGTCCGGATAGAGTTTGAAAAGCCCTTTCTTTTGATGTATAGCTCGATTTGTTTTGGAAACATTTTTTAAAAGTTGAAAAAAAGAGGCAAGGGGGTAGTCCATGATTTTTTTCAAAAATCATTGAAACATTTTTTGTCGAAGTTTTTACATCGCTGGAAGGGTCTGGGAATTTGCTATTCGCCACTGCAAACCGCAACCCCTTACGAGGCTTTGTTGTGGAAATATCGCCATCGACACACTTTTCAAGGTTGGACCGAAAAAAAACAATGTAATATCATTTCTGATGTGAATATTTCGAGAACCGAAGCTTGCAAATTTTTTTTATTCATATCGGCGGAAAGGCCTGTTAATTTTCTATACGAAACTGAAAACTGCAACCTCTTACAAGGCTTGGTTGCGGAAATATCGATATCCAAAGCCCTTTTTAGGGTTGCATCGAAATACAGTAATTTGACTTTGGATGCGAATATTTCGACAACCAAACCTCGCAGAGTATTTTCGTTTTCAGTTTTAGAAAGCTCTTAAAAATTTAACAGTGGATTTTTAAAACCGTTTCCGATTTCGAGGCTCAATTACGGAAATATCGCTATCCAAACACAAACGCTTTTGCATGTTTTGTACAGAAATGCAGTAAATCGAGCAATCACTTTGGATGAAAATATTTCGAGAACCAGACCTTCCACACGCTTTTGGTTTAGACCTCCGGATAGAGTTTGAAAAAACCTGTCTTTTGATGTATAGCTCGATGGGATTTGGAAACATTTTTTAAAAGTTGAAAAAAAGTGGCAAGGGGGTAGTCCATGATTTTTTTCAAAAAGCATTGAAAAATTTTTTGTCGAAATTTTTACATCGCTGGAAAGGTCTGGAAATTTGCTATTCGCCACTGCAAACCGCAACCCCTCACGAGGCTTTGTTGTGGAAATATCGCCATCGACACACTTTTTAAGGTTGGACCGAAAAAAAAAACAATGTAATATCATTTCTGATGTGAATATTTCGAGAACCGAAGCTTGCAAATTTTTTTTATTCATATCGGCGGAAAGGCCTGTTAATTTTCTATACGAAACTGAAAACTGCAACCTCTTACAAGGCTTGGTTGCGGAAATATCGTTATCCAAAGCCCTTTTTAGGGTTGCATCGAAATACAGTAATTTGACTTTGGATGCGAATATTTCGAGAACCAAACCTCGCAGAGTATTTTTGTTTTCAGTTTTGAAAGCTCTTAAAAATCTTATAATCGATTTTCAAAACCGTTTCCGATTTCGAGGCTCGATTACGGAAATATCGCTATCCAAAGACAAACGCTTTTAGATGTTTTGCACAGAAATGCAGTAAATCGAGCAATCACTTTGGATGTAAATATTTCGAGAACCAGACCTTCCACACGCTTTTGGTTTAGACGTCCGGATAGAGTTTGAAAAGCCCTTTCTTTTGATGTATAGCTCGATTTGTTTTGGAAACATTTTTTAAAAGTTGAAAAAAAGAGGCAAGGGGGTAGTCCATGATTTTTTTCAAAAATCATTGAAACATTTTTTGTCGAAGTTTTTACATCGCTGGAAGGGTCTGGGAATTTGCTATTCGCCACTGCAAACCGCAACCCCTTACGAGGCTTTGTTGTGGAAATATCGCCATCGACACACTTTTTAAGGTTGGACCGAAAAAAACAACGTAATATCATTTCTGATGTGAATATTTCGAGAACCGAAGCTTGCAAATTTTTTTTATTCATATCGGCGGAAAGGCCTGTTAATTTTCTATACGAAACTGAAAACTGCAACCTCTTACAAGGCTTGGTTGCGGAAATATCGTTATCCAAAGCCCTTTTTAGGGTTGCATCGAAACACAGTAATTTGACTTTGGATGCGAATATTTCGAGAACCAAACCTCGCAGAGTATTTTTGTTTTCAGTTTTGAAAGCTCTTAAAAATCTTATAATGGATTTTTAAAACCGTTTCCGATTTCGAGGCTCGATTACGGAAATATCGCTATCCAAACACAAACGCTTTTGAATGTTTTGCACAGAAATGCAGTAAATCGAACAATCACTTTGGATGAAAATATTTCGAGAACCAGACCTTCCACACGCTTTTGGCTTAGACGTCCGGATAGAGTTTGAAAAACCCTTTCTTTTGATGTATAGCTCGATGGGTTTTGGAAACATTTTTTAAAAGTTGAAAAAAAGAGGCAAGGGGGTAGTCCAGTTTTTCAAAAATCATTGAAAAATTTTTTGTCGAAATTTTTACATCGCTGGAAAGGTCTGGGAATTTGCTATTCGCCACTGCAAACCGCAACCCCTTACGAGGCTTTGTTGTGGAAATATCGCCATCGACACTTTTTAAGGTTGGACCGAAAAAAACAAAGTAATATCATTTCTGATGTGAATATTTCGAGAACCGAAGCTTGCAAAATTTTTTTATACATATCGGCGGAAAGGCCTGTTAATTTTCTATACGAAACTGAAAACTGCAACCTCTTACAAGGCTTGGTTGCGGAAATATCGATATCCAAAGCCCTTTTTAGGGTTGCATCGAAATACAGTAATTTGACTTTGGATGCGAATATTTCGACAACCAAACCTCGCAGAGTATTTTCGTTTTCAGTTTTAGAAAGCTCTTAAAAATTTAACAGTGGATTTTTAAAACCGTTTCCGATTTCGAGGCTCAATTACGGAAATATCGCTATCCAAACACAAACGCTTTTGCATGTTTTGCACAGAAATGCAGTAAATCGAGCAATCACTTTGGATGAAAATATTTCGAGAACCAGACCTTCCACACGCTTTTGGTTTAGACCTCCGGATAGAGTTTGAAAAAACCTGTCTTTTGATGTATAGCTCGATGGGATTTGGAAACATTTTTTAAAAGTTGAAAAAAAGTGGCAAGGGGGTAGTCCATGATTTTTTTCAAAAATCATTGAAAAATTTTTTGTCGAAATTTTTACATCGCTGGAAAGGTCTGGAAATTTGCTATTCGCCACTGCAAACCGCAACCCCTCACGAGGCTTTGTTGTGGAAATATCGCCATCGACACACTTTTTAAGGTTGGACCGAAAAAAAAAACAATGTAATATCATTTCTGATGTGAATATTTCGAGAACCGAAGCTTGCAAATTTTTTTTATTCATATCGGCGGAAAGGCCTGTTAATTTTCTATACGAAACTGAAAACTGCAACCTCTTACAAGGCTTGGTTGCGGAAATATCGTTATCCAAAGCCCTTTTTAGGGTTGCATCGAAATACAGTAATTTGACTTTGGATGCGAATATTTCGAGAACCAAACCTCGCAGAGTATTTTTGTTTTCAGTTTTGAAAGCTCTTAAAAATCTTATAATCGATTATCAAAACCGTTTCCGATTTCGAGGCTCGATTACGGAAATATCGCTATCCAAAGACAAACGCTTTTAGATGTTTTGCACAGAAATGCAGTAAATCGAGCAATCACTTTGGATGTAAATATTTCGAGAACCAGACCTTCCACACGCTTTTGGTTTAGACGTCCGGATAGAGTTTGAAAAACCTTTTCTTTTGATGTATAGCTCGATGGGTTTTGGAAACATTTTTTAAAAGTTGAAAAAAGAGGCAAGGGGGTAGTCCATGATTTTTTTCAAAAATCATTGAACAATTTTTTGTCGAAATTTTTACATCGCTGGAAAGGTCTGGGAATTTGCTATTCGCCACTGCAAACCGCAACCCCTTACGAGGCTTTGTTGTGGAAATATCGCCATCGACACACTTTTCAAGGTTGGACCGAAAAAAAACAATGTAATATCATTTCTGATGTGAATATTTCGAGAACCGAAGCTTGCAAATTTTTTTTATTCATATCGGCGGAAAGGCCTGTTAATTTTCTATACAAAACTGAAAACTGCAACCTCTTACAAGGCTTGGTTGCGGAAATATCGTTATCCAAAGCCCTTTTTAGGGTTGCATCGAAATACAGTAATTTGACTTTGGATGCGAATATTTCGACAACCAAACCTCGCAGAGTATTTTCGTTTTCAGTTTTAGAAAGCTCTTTAAAATCTAATAATCGATTTTTAAAACCGTTTCCGGTTTCGAGGCTCGATTACTTAAATATCGCTATCCAAACACAAACGCTTTTGAATGTTTTGCACAGAAATGCAGTAAATCGAACAATCACTTTGGATGAAAATATTTCGAGAACCAGACCTTCCACACGCTTTTGGTTTAGACGTCCGGATAGAGTTTGAAAAGCCCTTTCTTTTGATGCATAGCTCGATTTGTTTTGGAAACATTTTTTAAAAGTTGAAAAAAAGAGGCAAGGGGGTAGTCCATGATTTTTTTCAAAAATCATTGAAACATTTTTTGTCGAAGTTTTTACATCGCTGGAAGGGTCTGGGAATTTGCTATTCGCCACTGCAAACCGCAACCCCTTACGAGGCTTTGTTGTGGAAATATCGCCATCGACACACTTTTCAAGGTTGGACCGAAAAAAAACAATGTAATATCATTTCTGATGTGAATATTTCGAGAAAGGAAGCTTGCAAATTTTTTTTATTCATATCGGCGGAAAGGCCTGTTAATTTTCTATACGAAACTGAAAACTGCAACCTCTTACAAGGCTTGGTTGCGGAAATATCGTTATCCAAAGCCCTTTTTAGGGTTGCATCGAAATACAGTAATTTGACTTTGGATGCGAATATTTCGAGAACCAAACCTCGCAGAGTATTTTTGTTTTCAGTTTTAGAAAGCTCTTAAAAATCTAATAATCGATTTTTAAAACCGTTTCCGATTTCGAGGCTCGATTACGGAAATATCGCTATCCAAACACAAACGCTTTTGAATGTTTTGCACAGAAATGCAGTAAATCGAACAATCACTTTGGATGAAAATATTTCGAGAACCAGACCTTCCACACGCTTTTGGTTTAGACGTCCGGATAAAGTTTGAAAAACCCTTTCTTTTGATGTATAGCTCGATGGGTTTTGGAAACATTTTTTAAAAGTTGAAAAAAAAGAGGCAAGTCCATGATTTTTTTCAAAAATCATTGAAAAATTTTTTGTCGAAATTTTTACATCGCTGGAAAGGTCTGGGAATTTGCTATTCGCCACTGCAAACCGCAACCCCTTACGAGGCTTTGTTGTGGAAATATCGCCATCGACACACTTTTTAAGGTTGGACCGAAAAAAACAACGTAATATCATTTCTGATGTGAATATTTCGAGAACCGAAGCTTGCAAATTTTTTTTATTCATATCGGCGGAAAGGCCTGTTAATTTTCTATACGAAACTGAAAACTGCAACCTCTTACAAGGCTTGGTTGCGGAAATATCGTTATCCAAAGCCCTTTTTAGGGTTGCATCGAAATACAGTAATTTGACTTTGGATGCGAATATTTCGAGAACCAAACCTCGCAGAGTATTTTTGTTTTCAGTTTTGAAAGCTCTTAAAAATCTTATAATCGATTTTCAAAACCGTTTCCGATTTCGAGGCTCGATTACGGAAATATCGCTATCCAAAGACAAACGCTTTTAGATGTTTTGCACAGAAATGCAGTAAATCGAGCAATCACTTTGGATGTAAATATTTCGAGAACCAGACCTTCCACACGCTTTTGGTTTAGACGTCCGGATAGAGTTTGAAAAACCTTTTCTTTTGATGTATAGCTCGATGGGTTTTGGAAACATTTTTTAAAAGTTGAAAAAAAGAGGCAAGGGGGTAGTCCATGATTTTTTTCAAAAATCATTGAAAAATTTTTTGTCGAAATTTTTACATCGCTGGAAAGGTCTGGGAATTTGCTATTCGCCACTGCAAACCGCAACCCCTTACGAGGCTTTGTTGTGGAAATATCGCCATCGACACTTTTTAAGGTTGGACCGAAAAAAACAACGTAATATCATTTCTGATGTGAATATTTCGAGAACCGAAGCTTGCAAATTTTTTTTATTCATATCGGCGGAAAGGCCTGTTAATTTTCTATACGAAACTGAAAACTGCAACCTCTTACAAGGCTTGGTTGCGGAAATATCGTTATCCAAAGCCCTTTTTAGGGTTGCATCGAAATACAGTAATTTGACTTTGGATGCGAATATTTCGACAACCAAACCTCGCAGAGTATTTTCGTTTTCAGTTTTAGAAAGCTCTTTAAAATCTAATAATCGATTTTTAAAACCGTTTCCGGTTTCGAGGCTCGATTACTTAAATATCGCTATCCAAACACAAACGCTTTTGAATGTTTTGCACAGAAATGCAGTAAATCGAACAATCACTTTGGATGAAAATATTTCGAGAACCAGACCTTCGACACGCTTTTGGTTTAGACGTCCGGATAGAGTTTGAAAAGCCCTTTCTTTTGATGTATAGCTCGATTTGTTTTGGAAACATTTTTTAAAAGTTGAAAAAAAGAGGCAAGGGGGTAGTCCATGATTTTTTTCAAAAATCATTGAAACATTTTTTGTCGAAGTTTTTACATCGCTGGAAGGGTCTGGGAATTTGCTATTCGCCACTGCAAACCGCAACCCCTTACGAGGCTTTGTTGTGGAAATATCGCCATCGACACACTTTTCAAGGTTGGACCGAAAAAAAACAATGTAATATCATTTCTGATGTGAATATTTCGAGAAAGGAAGCTTGCAAATTTTTTTTATTCATATCGGCGGAAAGGCCTGTTAATTTTCTATACGAAACTGAAAACTGCAACCTCTTACAAGGCTTGGTTGCGGAAATATCGTTATCCAAAGCCCTTTTTAGGGTTGCATCGAAATACAGTAATTTGACTTTGGATGCGAATATTTCGAGAACCAAACCTCGCAGAGTATTTTCGTTTTCAGTTCTAGAAAGCTCTTAAAAATTTAACAATGGATTTTTAAAACTGTTTCCGATTTCGAGGCTCGATTACGGAAATATCGCTATCCAAACACAAACGCTTTTGCATGTTTTGCACAGAAATGCAGTAAATCGAGCAATCACTTTGGATGAAAATATTTCGAGAACCAGACCTTCCACACGCTTTTGGTTTAGTTGTCCGGATAGAGTTTGAAAAAACCAGTCTTTTGATGTATAGCTCGATGGGATTTGGAAACATTTTTTAAAAGTTGAAAAAAAGTGGCAAGGGGATAGTCCATGATTTTTTTCAAAAATCATTGAAAAAATTTTTGTCAAAATTTTTACATCGCTGGAAAGCTCTGGGAATTTGCTATTCGCCACTTTAAACCGCAACCCCTTACGAGGCTTTGTTGTGGAAATATCGCCATCGACACTTTTTAAGGTTGGACCGAAAAAAACAAAGTAATATCAACACAATTTTGAAGGTTTTATCGAAGTACACAAAGTAAAATCATTTTGGATGTGAATATTTCGAGAGCGAAAGGTGGCAAAATTTTGTGATTTATATCTATGGAAAGGCCTCTAAATTGGGAACCAGAGCTTCCACACGCTTTTCTTTTGATGTATAGCTCGATGGGTTTGGGAAACATTTAAAAAAAAAAAATTGAAGAAGTATAATTTTTTCCCATCATTTATTTCATTAATAAAAAAAATTATTGGTGAAAAAGACGCAGATAGGGGATGAAAAACCTATGCGTTAAATTAAAATCTTTATGGGTTTCCAAAATTCTACCAAATTTTTATAAATTTCGTTTGACTTATTGCATTTTCTCAGTATGAAACTTGTTGCTGGTATGACGTAAGCCACTTTTGCATGCAGTTATTCCAAATTAATATGAAATTTAATCAAAATCCACCATATGCGAGCTAATTTGTGAATCCTAGAAGTGACTAACTTCGAAATCGTATTATAGCACTAACGGACAAACTTTAAGCCCATTATTAGTTCGGGCTCGGGGAATCTCCTTTTCTGCTATGCACGATGCACCATCCATCTTGATGCCAATGGCAAAATTTTGCCATCAACTCTATCCCCTATAGTGTTAAGGAAACAGTATAAACTTGAACGCGTTTAATGTCATCTAAATCTTCATGGTGAAGAAAGTTAGTTTTAAACCTGCCAAACATATCTATGTTAGATGCATCATGCTATCCGGCCACATTCACTAAGCTAAAGGCATGGCACGGGCGGCGGCGGACGGGCGTGGTGGTGCTTTTTCCGTTTAATGTAAAGAACTTTCAAATGAGAGAATAATACTCAACCTTAAGCGCTCGTTTCAACTTTACACGCTCTGATGGTTGCATCTTGCATTTATTTAAATATTTTTATGTTGGAAAATCCTTTGGAGATTTGAATCTCTTCCAAGAGAAAACGACTTATACGAGTATTATGAACAACAGAGAAAAAAAAATCATATCAGTTTTTGCAAGACATCACCATATGAGGGGAAAATCTGATGGAAGATTTAGCCAGCTGTAAATATTGCTCGTATGTTCCCTGTGGTCTTTCATTTCGATGGATTTTTCAAATTAAGATTTGTTCAGGTGGAAAATTTGTGTGTTCTCTTAAATTTTTCTCAGGTTTAGGTAGAGGTTTTGGCAAGTTTTATTCCAGCGTAATCTGATCTTCAAGCGCTCAAAAACCGACTCCCTTCGAAGAGCGTGAGGCCAAAAGTCTGTCCTTGTTTTAAAAATCGAAGGTGGGTCCTCAACAGATGCTTTTAGAAACCATGTTAATGTAGTATGAAACAGCTGAAGGAGAGTAAAATCATTAATTCCTTTCACGCCTACAACTTTGTATGAGCATTTCATTTGCACTCAAGCTTTAACTACTCAACGCTCGATTATTTATTAATTAAAGTTCGAATGACTTTCGACACACTTACCATTAACAGCACAAACAAAAATGCCTCCAAACTCAACAACAACACTTTCAAGTTTCAATATTACTGTACAAGGTGTATAGCTATTCAATTTAAAGAACTCATGTTACCAATAAATCAAGCCAAGGGGCTTTGTGTGGATATAATTTCCATTAAAAATGAAACCTTCTCAAAATAGGCACCTACCCTCGTTAATTGAACTCATGTCCTTCATTTTACGAAACAATAAGTTCACGTTGCACGAAAAAGTCATAAATAAACAAAGGACTCCCTTTTGCTGCTCCTGCTCTTGGCTACTATACTGGTCCTGTTCAGTGTTCCCATTCCCAACCAACACATTTTCATCAACAGAAAACATTTCAAAAAAAAAAAAAAAAAAAAAAAAAACAGAAAAGAAAAGAAACTCGAACGAAAGAAATAAATTTCAGTAACTGAACCGAAGTAATGCGAAACATAAGCGACGGAATGCATAAATAAAAGGTCAGGTTTTATGATATTCCAAACCTTATACCATATTTCACTTTCAAAAAAAAAAAAAAAAAAAAAGCGAACATAAAAAATTGCTTGTTCCTTCGAGGACAAAGTTTTAATATCGTGACGAATGGCTGTCAAATGGAAGCAAAAATTCAATAAAGGCAGAAAAACTCGAAGTGATGCGGGGAACATTGCATTAATAAATATTTAATTAATATATTATGTAAAAGCTGAGGGGTTAAGCGAAATCTTGAGAGTCAAACAGTTGGAAGTAATGGGCTGTTTGGAAAAAAAATTCAAATGAAAAAATAGTTATGAAAAAGGAAATTGGTGTCGATACAACTTCTGGAAACACTACATCAAGTACAACCTAAAACAAACTGTCCTGACATTTTAACGTTATTTTTGGTTCTTAAAAATATATATTTTTTTTTCAAATCTTCTAGATTGTTTTAAGACCCGCTAAATGCCAATTTTAAAATACATATTTGGTAATTTTTAAGATACTTAAAAGTTGCCAAGTTTATAGCTCAGGCCCTCAAAAGTTTTTAGTATAGTTAACAGTATACTCATGAACCATATATTATGATAGTTTGTTATCATTAAATATTCAAAATCGAAAAATTTCCAATTAAAAAACAAATATTGGTAACCGTATATTAAATTTTTGAAAAACTAAATTGAAGGACATATCTTTTAAAACACCCATTACGATTTTAATTTTTTGGAACAACACTAGGAACAAATTTATAAACTCCAGAGAAATAAACAAAGTGGCAACTTTGAAGAAAGGTGAGATTTTTTATTGAAATTATTTTTTTAGGATTTTGCCGTTAACAACAATGTTTGGAACTACTAGAACTCGAAATTTCGATTTTCAGAAAAAGGGAAATTAGCTTAACAACAAAGTTATAGTGGATGCAGAGTGTGGTATTATATCCGTACCTTTCACCGAAGTTAAGGAAAATACAGGGGGCTCAAAAAAAAAATGGAACAATCGGGAACAAATCTAGAACAAATCTGGAAAAACCGGAACAAATTTATATTAGATTTAAAGAAAACTGACCTATCCGTTCAGACTGCAGGAGGCCTCCAGCCAAGTCATACAAATTTTCTGAGCTCACCCAACAAAATTCTGAAAAATTTTCGACTTAATCTCCATGACGTTGAATTAAAACATGATGTTGCAAATTTCAAATACAGTGGATGGAAAAGGAAATGAATTTTTCAGTTTTCGAAAACGTCATCTGCGTCAAAAATGCAATGCAGAATGTTCTTCTGTTCGAAAACGCAAATACAAAATTTACTGCACTGTTCCATAATGCAGTTTTATAAAGCCATCATCATCATCATCGTCGGCTCGACAACCGGGGTCCGGTCCTGGCCTCCTTCAACAAGTCTCTCCACCCATCCCGGTCTCGAGCCGCCGCCATCCAGTTGCGCACCCCAAGGCTCCGGCCGTCCTGGTCTACGCCATCTCTCCAGCGCAAGCATGGTCTACCACGCTGTCGTCTACCATAGAATGTACCACAAAGAACTTTCCGAGCAGGTTCCTCTTCGCTCATGCGAGCTAGGTGACCTGCCCACCGGAGTCTACCGAGCTTAATTTTTGTCACGATATCTGCTTCAAGTAGATTGCGTACAATTCATGATTGTACCGTCTCCGGAATCGTCCTTCCTCACATATGGGGCCAACAATTCTCCTTAAGACTTTTCTCTCGAACGCGGCTAAAAGGTCGGAGTGCCTTTTGGTAAGCACCTAAGTCTCGGATCCATATGTGAGTACTGGCAGGACCATGGTCCTGTACAGCAGCAGTTTTGAAGTTATGGTGAGATTTCTGGAGTTGAAGAGCTTTGACAGACTATAGTAGGCTCTGTTGGATTTGAGAAGCCGCCCGCGTATTTCTTCTTCTATATTGTTATCGGCTGCTACTATTGACCCAAGGTATTTAAAGGATTGCACCACTTCAAATTCGTGCTCCGCTACCTTGATTGTTTGACCAACTGTTCCTCTCGCATTCGACGCCACCATGTACTTTGTTTTACCTTCAATAATGTGCAGCCCCAGATTTTGTGCCGCCTGCTCGATCTGGATGAAGGAATCATGTACAGCTTGCTCAGTTCTTCCGATGATGTCGATGTCGTCTGCGTAAGCCAGTATCTGGCTGGACCTGTTGACGATGGTCCCTCTTGTTGCCGTGCCAGAGTCACGGATTGCTTTCTCCAACGCCAGGTTGAAGAGGAGGCAGGCCAAACCATCCCCTTGTCGGAGTCCATTAAAGATGTTGATTGGTTTGGATAGCAATCCGGCTATTTTTACTTGGCTTGTTACGTTGGTCATGGTCAACTTACATAGTCGTGTCAATTTATTTGGGATGCCGAATTCTCTCATGGCTTTGTAAAGTTCTACCCTGACTATGCTGTCGTAGGCGGCCTTAAAGTCTATAAACAGGTGGTATGTTGGGATGTTAAATTCTAGACATTTTTCCATCGCCTGCCTAAGGGTAAAGACCTGATCAGTTGTTGATTTGCCTGGAATGAAACCACACTGATATTGTCCGATGATGGTTTTAGCGTATGGGGTTATCCGGTCTTGTAGGATAGAGGAGGGTATCTTATAGGCGGTACTCAACAACGTGATACCTCTATAATTGCTGCACGTTGTGACATCTCCCCTTTATGTATGGGGCAAATTATACCTTTTCGCCGGTCTTCTGGAATTTCTTCATGCTCCCACACGTGCACTATAATCTCATGAATTGCTTGACGTAAAGCTGGCCCACCGTGTTGAAATAGTTCGGCTGGTATACCATCGGCTCCCGGGGCTTTGTTTTTCTTTAGCCGGCCTATAGCCTTCTCAACCTCTTCTATGCTTGGTGGCGGCAACATAGGGTACTCTTCTTGAAGTAGTGGAGCCTCCACTTCTGCAGTGAGCTGACCTTTAAGCAATTCATTGAAGTATACACTTCCCATCGCTCCAGTATGCTTTGAGGATCGGTGATCAGATTTCCCTCTCCGTCCTTGCAGTACGTGCAGCGTGGTGTGTTCTGCGTCATGTTTCGAAAATATCATCTGCGATGCAGCTGTGCAGTAAAAAAAATGAAGTTGATGAAAGAGAAAGACATATACATATTTGTTCGAGATATTGTTAGCACACTTTCTCATAAAATATGAATAGCTTTTGTTCAAAAACGTCAAATTAACTTGCAAGAAAAATCATTTCACGTTCATCAAAAGACATGTTGTGTACAAGCAGGATGATTGCATATTTGACGATTGCAACTTCTGCGTCATGAATAACGATCATTTGCCGGTCAAATCGACTTTACTTAACATTTTCGAAAACTTAATGTTTTTTTATAGAATTGGTTTTTAAATTGGGATCACAGTTTCTGTAGTGACAGTAAATTTGACAGTTGACAGTTGATTTGTGCTCAGTATTGCCGAATTCCTTCCAACAAAAGAATCGATTCTGTTCAGAATTTTTTCTAATCAAAATCGATTCTTTTCTGTCATAACAAATTTTGCGTTTTTAGCACACACAATACGAAGAATTGACATTTCTATTACGTCAAATTGAAAGTCGCGGAATTTTAAGAAGATGAGTTGTCTATTTTTCGGCTGCAACGAATTCTACATAATTAAACAAAATATTCAACAATATTTTCAGTCAATATATCTTCAAAAATAATTAATTGCGGGTGTCCTGTAACACACATAATCACATGAAAAAAAAATCGATTCTTTAACGAATTCCTTTCAATTGGCAGAAAAAAAATCGATTCGGTTTAGAAAAAAATCGATTCTGTTTAGAAAAAATTCGAATTCTTTGTTGAAAGGAATTCGCCATAAATCTAGCCCCATTTCTCCACAAATCACTCATTTTCCCCAACAAAATAAAAAAAAAAAAACCGATGTATCCGACCACTTTGTGAAATATGTATGTATTTATTATTCGTGAATTAGTTCATACATATATTTCAAATTGATTTGACAGCCTGCGAGAAAAAAAGGAAATTACCGAATCTGACATATGGCAAATTCAGTTAAGTTGAGTTTTCAAAAAATTCTCTCACAAATAATGGAGTCTGAAATTACTATGAAAATTATTGCGGAATATGTCAATATAAAATTGTACCCACAGCACACAAATCTAAGGTAATATATTGCACAGGTTGTCGGTCAGAAATTAAACATGGTGGCTCGAATGCCCACGAAAACTGCACATGGCATTACTTGAAACAACAACAAATATAAGCATATTGACAAGTAAAGAGACACTGGACCCGCCATTTTCACAGATGCGCAGAACTGATCAAAAAAGAAAACCTTTAATAATATGAGTACTGTGAATTGTTCCTATGTCTATTGTCTATGTACCTACATTTTCGATCGAATTACCTATTAATTAGAGTCTTAACTTTAGGTAACATTTTTTGAATTGTTTGACAAAAAAAAAAACAAATTTTAGTACATATTAATCACTATTATTAAACACACGACTTTTTTTGCCCGCCTTCGTACCTCTGATATTTGATTTTGTTCTCCAACCAGGGAGTGCTGTCAGATTGTTATTTTTTTATTTCTTCAAATTTTACAGTGACATTTCTGACATTTGGTGGCAGAGGTCCATTGGCCAGCTCTCATAAAAAGTTCTGAAAATTTAGATGAAATCTAACTTTTTATGACAGCTGGCCAAACAGATACGGAAATACGGATCCAGAAATTCAAAACTCTGAAATTTCAGATATGCGTTGAACACGTACATTTATTTAATAAGATTTATGTACATACATTTTTCGTAAGCGAAATATTTTTTTAATTAATTCTCAAAGAGCACAGATTTTTGATTTGTTTCAACGACTGTTGAACGTCAAAAAGTTAGTTGGACGTATATTCATGTATGTGTATGTGTGCGCGTTCAACGCATATCTGAATTTTTAGAATCCTGAATTTTCGGAACTTCTGATTAGCCAGTTGTCATAAAAAGTTAGATGTCATCTGAATTTTCAGAAGTTATTATGACAGCTGGCCAATCAGAAGCCCCAAAAATTCAGAATTCTGAGAATTCAGATATGCGTTCAACGCGGCCTTGTGCCTAAACAATATAAGATGAATTCACGTCAAAAAAAAAATCTGACGAGACAGTCCAATGTGAACACCGTCATTAAGTCTGATATGGATCCGTGAACATTGTAAACAACGCATGGACGACTTTGCATACGGATCCAAATATGGATCATCAAAACTGCGTTTTGAGGCTGAAATTAATATTAATTAGTAGTCCCACGGACCCACTTGTGCATGTACTGCTATAGAAAGACAGGTCACTATACTCAGTGACACAAAGAATTATTTAGGTGTACGTGGTACACTCCGTTTTGCAATGATCCAAGAACGACGGACAAAGCTGGGTCGGTTAATTTGCTTGAAGAGTGTAGCTCCTTTGGTTGTAGCGTTTCAGTTTTAGCTTTGTAATCCTTCTAATTCTTAGTCATCTATCTATCGTAGTTTTATGGGGTTTTCCATTGGTAAATTCAGATTTCAATTTATAAAATGTTTTTTTTTTCGTGGCGGATGGAACACTTTTTCAAATTGATTTATTTTTGTCATTGTATTCGTGTAGTTTCGTTTCTGTGTTAAGATTTCAAAAAAAAAACTTCATTCCTTGATGCACTTTAAGAAATATATTTTGAATACAATTTTCACACCGGAAATAAATTAATCAATTAAAAAAATACATTTGCAAACTGACAGCTGAAAAATATGTTGGTGGTAGTACAGGGAGGCGTAAATCTGCCGAAAAAATTTAGATCTTCAAAATTGATTTTAAATCAAATTGAATTTAAATCGGCTGTTTGACAGATCCAAATCAAAAATAAATTGATTTATTTTACCAATGGAAAACCCCATTAAAGTTAATAAAAATATTAAGGCCTTGAAGCATCTATCCACCAATTACGTAATTCTGAATGACATGACATTTATGTCCAAAATATTTCTGTGGAGGTTTCTATTTCAAATGAATTCCGTGAATAAACAAGGATTTCAACTAATAGGTACAAGCATAACATCTACGCATTTTCAAGCATAAAATTCTTTGAAACACATTTTGAAATTCCAATATATATAAATCGAAATTCCATATTCAGCCCAAACAAACTTATTCCATTTTATAAAGTAAAAACAATAATGCTCGTCCTTCTCGTTATTTTGCAAATTCACTTCAACATTTCATCTTATTTTCTTCAATATTCTAATCCTCTTCAATAATAGTTCCGAGGAAAATAAAAATCTCAATTCACTTCAAATCGTTCTGAACATTGACGTCAATGGTTCTGAAGGAAAAAAAAAACCCATTATCTACTTACTTTAAATAAACAACAACCCAACTTAGAATACTTAAACCAATTTATTATATCCAATAAAGAAAGAAAAATACTTTTTATATTGAAGTTCAAGTGTCCGTGTTTCTACCAACAAACTAGTAGATCCAAAATAACTCATTTCCTAGAGCCATAAATCATTAAAAATGAACCAGTATCCTTAAACTTGAATGTTAGTATCGTTGTTATCACTTTTAACCTTGCAATGGCACGTGTAATACAAGAATAAACTACTCCTTCCATATAGTTTTTTCTTATGGGTTCGGTGCCGATAGGGATTTGTATATTATGTTGGTCTTGGTCTAGAGGTCAAATGATGAGGGTTGATAGTAGAACTAATATTTTTTGGATTCGTATGTAAATGGACAATTTAGCACTAGCTCTATATCTCTAGCTCTATATCTCTAGCTTTATATCTCTAGCTCTATATCTCTAGCTCTATATCTCTAGCTCTATATCTCTAGCTTTATATCTCTAGCTCTATATCTCTAGCTCTATATCTCTAGCTTTATATCTCTAGCTTTATATATCTACCTCTATATCTCTAGCTCTAGCTCTAGCTCTAGCTCTAGCTCTAGCTCTAGCTCTAGCTCTAGCTCTAGCTCTAGCTCTAGCTCTAGCTCTAGCTCTAGCTCTAGCTCTAGCTCTAGCTCTAGCTCTAGCTCTAGCTCTAGCTCTAGCTCTAGCTCTAGCTCTAGCTCTAGCTCTAGCTCTAGCTCTAGCTCTAGCTCTAGCTCTAGCTCTAGCTCTAGCTCTAGCTCTAGCTCTAGCTCTAGCTCTAGCTCTAGCTCTAGCTCTAGCTCTAGCTCTAGCTCTAGCTCTAGCTCTAGCTCTAGCTCTAGCTCTAGCTCTAGCTCTAGCTCTAGCTCTAGCTCTAGCTCTAGCTCTAGCTCTAGCTCTAGCTCTAGCTCTAGCTCTAGCTCTAGCTCTAGCTCTAGCTCTAGCTCTAGCTCTAGCTCTAGCTCTAGCTCTAGCTCTAGCTCTAGCTCTAGCTCTAGCTCTAGCTCTAGCTCTAGCTCTAGCTCTAGCTCTAGCTCTAGCTCTAGCTCTAGCTCTAGCTCTAGCTCTAGCTCTAGCTCTAGCTCTAGCTCTAGCTCTAGCTCTAGCTCTAGCTCTAGCTCTAGCTCTAGCTCTAGCTCTAGCTCTAGCTCTAGCTCTAGCTCTAGCTCTAGCTCTAGCTCTAGCTCTAGCTCTAGCTCTAGCTCTAGCTCTAGCTCTAGCTCTAGCTCTAGCTCTAGCTCTAGCTCTAGCTCTAGCTCTAGCTCTAGCTCTAGCTCTAGCTCTAGCTCTAGCTCTAGCTCTAGCTCTAGCTCTAGCTCTAGCTCTAGCTCTAGCTCTAGCTCTAGCTCTAGCTCTAGCTCTAGCTCTAGCTCTAGCTCTAGCTCTAGCTCTAGCTCTAGCTCTAGCTCTAGCTCTAGCTCTAGCTCTAGCTCTAGCTTTTCCTCTAGCTCTAACTCTAGCTATCAGGTTTGCCATATTTCTAGTAAAATGCTCAGATAGCTAGCATCTGTTTGTGCAAGGATTTAGTCTAATAACAAAAGCTTTGATCGCTTGTAGGTACCCCACATCCTTTCGTATAACCAAAAACTAATTCCTGTCTATGAAACATTGTCACGGTAATATTTACCGCAACAAAAGTCACTCTTTCAATTGTCCAAATCCTTGTTCCTTCCTTCTCCATTTCTTCTTTTCCCCTACAGGTGTTCATTTCAATATACTGAGAGAAAGAGAAGGGCAGCCATGGTCCATCAGCCATCGGTTCATTCTCTCAGTATTTTGAAATAACAAAACTGAAATTGTCAAATTTTGACATTTGAAGTGGATGGGTGATCCAATTTACTGCGTCGATCTCGTGTGGGTGACAGATGGTCCCCAGTCCAAACCAAGCTATTGACAGACGGATGGTCTGGTCAATCCAAATCCAGAAAATAGCCCGAGCGACACTTGGTCCTCGGTTGCGGAAGTTACTCCTTGTGAGAATGGCTTGCTGCCCAACCTATCATTCAAATATACATACATATATATATTAAATTTATTTGTAAAAGATGGAACGTTAACGGCTAGCCCCACACATTCCCAAAATCTGCGCAAAAGTCCAACGGTTTCGATTAAATTCGCGATATAGGATATTTTATACTGCCAATCTCTCCTTCTCAAAAATTGTGTTTTGAATATCTTTTCACCTATTTTCAGTACAAGTGTTTTTCTAATTGTCGGGGACAAATGAACGCGAAAAAAAATATTGAGTTTCTTTTCAGTTTTCCGAAACTTTCTTTTAAAAAAAGGTTTAGTGGGTGAGAATAGGTGGCTGAATGCACCCATTGAATTGCCGCCCACTGGAAGTCATACAAGTGGTCGGCGAATTCAATGGTGACGGTGCACAAAGCTGGGGTGTAAAGTGCGAGTAGGAAAGGCTGTTGGGTTTCAACTACGTTGGCTCACTCACGCCAATATGCTGAGTGTTGCTGAGTAATGACGTGACCGAAACCCACGTCACTGATTGGCCGAAAGCACTAGGGCATTGGAAAAAAAGAAGAGGTCGTCCAGGCATGGTGAAAGCCTGGAAGATCACTTTTTACCCAGATTTAGAGCGAACGACAAGTTGAGAAGAATCGAGGAAATTTTTGGAAAGAAAGAAAAGAAATTCAAGTGCGTTTTTTTTGTGGAAAAAAATTTAATTTTGTGAAAAAGGAAGAAGAAGGTTTTTGGAGAACTTTTTTTAAGAAAAGAAGATAGTGAAAGTTGGTGGAGGGAGATTAATCTCAGAGAGGCCGGAGGAGTTGGCAGTTTCGTTTTTTTTAACAGATAAGTATAGTGGTAGTCCCTTTGGACGCAAAATAGTTTTTTTTTGAGTTTTATTTCCGTTTTATTTGTGTACGACTTAATAAAGAAGTCTTTATATCGGTTTGGCTTTTGCTTGCGTAAATTTCCGAAATTGCGGAACTCGTGACCCGTTTAGTTTATCCGGTTATTCCTTTCGGGACGAAGTGTTAACGGTCCATCTTTGTTTTAAAGCATTCTTTGTTCTCTTTTGTTCAAAAGATCTTGGGTTTTAGCCCTCCGTTTGCAAGGTTTCCCAAGCAAGTTAAATTCATTAAAATCCCTAATTTTTCCAAACTTAAATTTGTTCTTATTATTTAATAATTGCTTTCACCGTCGGTTTCGCTCCAAAGGTTTGCAATTTCCTTATTTTTCAAAAAAAATTGCTGGCGCCCCTTTTTCTTTTATTTTTAGGTACTTCGCCCCTGTGGCATACAATAAACATCATCTTTTAATTAATTCGTCGAATCAATTTTATTCGGCACAATAAAAATTTAAATCGTGAAAACCCACCCCTAATTGTGACCTAGCCGTGGTGGTAGCATTGGAAGTGCTACCTGTTGCACTTCTTGGAAATCGAACTTGTTTTCGTTTCCCATTTTTCCTTTGGTTGACATTCGTCTAACCAAACGTCGTGATATACTCGTCGCTGCCGGTCGTGTTATTTTTTTTTTAGTTCGTTCGTTCGTATGAAAGTAATTAGTTTTAATAATATTTATTTGTTTTGTTCGGTTTCGGTATCGGTCAATAAAAGTGCAACAAATTGGCACCCGAACGTGGGGCTTTGAAAGTGCAGAACATTCCGCCAAAAAAAAAAAATTTTTCGTTGTTGTTTGCAGTGTTTAGGGAAGTTTTCGTTTAATTTGCTTTGTACTTTTTTACTTTCGTTGTTCTTTTTTCTCTTCCCCCAGGAAAATAATCGTGTTGAAAAGTTGTGGAAACTGTGGTTATCTTTTGGAAAAACATATCTATTAATTGAAGCTGGAATAGTTCTTACATGTGAATTTAATAGTGATAGCTAGTGGAATACATACCTACGTACATAACATATACCTACCTACAGTGGTTTGTCTGGTTATTTATTTTCTAAAGAGTGAGTACCTATACCTACCAAATATTTTTTCATTTTCTTATGATTTAATTATCTTTTTTGTGAGTCGGAAATTAATTCCTTCTTTTAAACATACATATATATACATATTTTTTCTATATCCCTTAAGTGTCGCATAAATTTTCGTTGAAATTTTATTTACGGTGCCTATATACTTTATACATACCTATAAAGCCCGTTTGAATTGTTTACCTTAGTGATCGTGATTGATATATTTTTCTCACTCTAACAATCGTGTTGGTTTGAGTTATTTTGTTGAGTCTTTTTGTGGCATTTTTGGATTTCGCTTCGACAAAAAAAAAAACATTTGTTTACAATAAATTGAATAGGATTATAATCCTGTGTGACATTATCCCAAGTTCTCTTTGTTTTTCGGTGATTTTTGTTGTTATCTTGCGATCGATAATCTGAGTTTTTTTTTAATTGGTGGAAATTACTTTATGTAACATATACCTACAGTGTTGTGTGAAAATTTACTACAGGTGAAATAAATTGATTTAGCAAATAATTTAGTTTTTTCTTTTTGTGATTCTTTTTTTTGTGCGTTGGTTGAGTGACAATAATTTTTTTTGTTGATAAAGTTTTTTTGTTAGAACAAAATCGGCTGGGTGTGGATTTTGTTTGCTTCTTGCAATATTTTGATTTATTCTTCTTTTTAATCGTTAGTGGTTTTATTTTTATTGGTTATCGTTTTTTATTGTTATTGGTAGAATAATCAACTGGGTGTTGATTACGATAATTTCGGCGTTACAATATTGAATCGACCGGGTGTTGATTTTAATACTTTTATAATTCGTGGTAAATAAATAATTAATTGCATTTTTGTTTGCTATTTTTGGATTTTAGATTTAGACTTGTTTCATTCTTAGCTAAAGCTTTTGGTTGGTTTCGCGTGTTTTTTTTCAATAGGCAGGGCCTAACAATCAACTGGGTGTTGATTGTGGTTATTTTTTTTTTCTCCAATTTTGAAATATTTACCTTGTTTTTTTGTTATTTTTTTATTTTCGAAGTAACTATGGATGTCAATCGTTTAAGTAAAGAGGAACTAGTTTACGAGTTAGTTGCCCGCGGCTTAAAAGAAGGTACGGTGGATAACATGAGGATGACGCTTAGAGCATCCCGTACTCTAGAGCGTTCGGGTTCTATATCTTCGGAAAGCCCGCATTACCCTTTTTCTTTTGAGGATGATTTGAAGGCTGTTCGAACAAAAGCGTTAGAAATTAGGGATCTTTTGAAAACGCCGCCGAAGAATCCGAAGTCTTCGGAATATTTAAAGATTTTGACCAAGATTGAATGGTCGTTAGGTAGGATTAATAGGGCGAAGGCAGAGTCAACAGATGAGGTCAATGAGGTGGCCGACATTAAGGGGGAGTTGCTGCTACTTATGGCAATTCTAACTGAAGGAGGTGAGGAGACACCTCAGCCTAAAAATCAAGGAGACAAGTCGACAGCAGGCCTGGATGCGTTGCCAACTGCACATGTCGGCCAACGTGCGAGTTCAGGACTCCAGTTACAGGTCGAAGCCTGTGACCGGTTTCCTGAGCGTATCGAAAAGTGGAATTTGAAGTTTACTGGTGAGCGAAGTGACTCCGTAAACTCATTTTTGGAAAGGGTAGAAGAGCTACGAGAATCGCGAGGGGTTTCAAGTTCAAGGCTATTTAGGTCGGCAGTTGATCTGTTCACGGGGAAGGCACTTCTTTGGTTCAGGGCGATGAGGGAAACCATTTCAACTTGGGAAGAGTTAGTTAGGGAATTGAAGTTGGAGTTTTTACCCTCCAACTATGACGACCTCTTAATGGATGAGGTCAGGCGGCGTACCCAGGGTAAAGATGAGTCGATGGGGATCTACATCGCACTCATGCAGACCCTTTTTAAAAGATTTTCGGAGCCTCTGAGTGAGAATAGGAAGTTGTCCATTCTCATGAAGAATATTGCTCCGTTCTACCAGACGCAATTGGGGTTGGCTGATATTAAATCAGTCAACGAACTCGTTGCGTTGGGTAGAAAATTAGAGACGATTAGGACCAACGTCGAATCTTTCATCCCACCTCCTAGCAACCGTTCCAGGCAGTCTTTGGAGCCTGATGTTGCTTATGTTGCTTCCGTTCAGGAAACAAGAGCAACAGTTGCAGTTGATAGACACCCACCACCTCGTAGGCCCACTCGATGCTTCAACTGCAATGGGGAAGGACATTTTTCAAACACCTGTTCCGCTCCTAGGAGATGTTTTGGTTGTGGGGCTACAGGGACAACCCGACGCGATTGTAGACGCTGTTCGGGAAACGGGCAACGGACTCTTGGGCCAGCAGGACAAGAGCGCCGTCGCGTTTAAACGGGTCGCCTGCTGACGACCAGCTGGCGACAAAAGTTAAACTCGGTTTCACGTTAGAGACAAGTGGAGATGATAGGCGGCCATATTTAGGAATCAACATTTATGGGATTAGGTTTTTAGGACTTTTGGATTCGGGGGCTTCCCGAACAATAATATGTAGGGACGTCTGGAGGGTTCTTAAGGATTTAGGTTTAGGATTAGAAGATAGCAATATTAGGCAGGTTCAGTTAGCAGATGGTGCAGGTGTAGGAGTTTTAGGAAAAGTTAACTTACCAATAGTTGTGGAAGATAAATCGGTTTTGATCGAATGTTTAGTAATACCTTCACTCCCACATGCGATGATCCTTGGTGCGGATTTTTGGGCACTATCGGGAATCGTCCCGGATCTTCGATCACGCATGTGGAGCTTTTCAAGCCAAGAGATGGTGGCTTCGATTAATAGCACGTCTATCACAGAAGAGTCTGAGTTAGACGATGAGCAGAGGGCACAGCTAAATATTTTAGTTGAAGATTTGTTTAGGGACATGCCAGAAGGGCTTGGAGTTACAAATAGGGTTGAACACATCATTAGGACGACGTCAGAACCAATTAAACAAAGGTACTATCCGGTTTCACCGGCGATGCAGGTACACATCGACAAATCCCTTAAGGAAATGTTAGATGAGAATGTGATTGAAAAATCAAACAGCCCTTGGGCTTCTCCTATAGTGTTAATTAAGAAAAAGGATGATACCTTTAGGTTCTGCGTCGATTATAGAAAATTAAATCAGGTTACAGAAAGGGATGCTTATCCACTTCCAATAATCTCGGCGATTTTGGATAAGCTTAGGAATGCTAGGTTTCTTACATCGCTTGACATTAAGTCAGCTTATTGGCAAATTCCTATGTCGGAAGAATCTCGAAAGTTTACAGCTTTCACGGTTCCGGGTAGGGGTTTGTTTCAATTTAAACGCATGCCTTTTGGATTGCACAATGCTCCTGCAACATGGCAGAGGTTCATTGATAGCGTTTTAGGACCAGAGTTGGAGCCATTCGTTTTTGTGTATCTGGACGATATTATTATCGTAACAGATACTTTTGAAAAACACTTAGAAATTCTTAACGAAGTTTTAAAGAGACTTCGTGACGCAGGGTTAAAAGTAGGGCGGGATAAATGCAATTTTTGCAGGCCATCCCTTAAATTTTTAGGTTATGTAGTAGATAGGAACGGATTACACGTTGATCCGGAAAAAGTTGAGAGTATGGTTAGGATACCTGCACCCAAAAATGTTAAGGAAGTTAGAAGTTTTGTAGGGACTGTTTCTTGGTACAGGCGTTTTGTACCGAATTTTGCAACAGTAGTTAGGCCTTTAACTGATTTGCTGAAAAAGAGCAAAAAATTCGTCTGGACTGAGGAATGTGAAGACTCTTTTAGGAAAGCCAAGGAATACTTGATCACGGCTCCCATTTTGACCTGTCCCGATTTCAGTCTTCCATTTGTGGTCCAAACAGACGCTTCTGATTACGGTATCGGGGCCGTACTTACCCAAACTTTTGAGGAGGGGGAAAAGGTAATTTGTTACCTAAGTAGGTCACTGAATAGAAGTGAGAGGAACTATTCCACTACTGAGAAGGAATGTTTAGGGGTTTTGTGGGCGGTTGAGAAGTTGCGGCCGTACATCGAAGGAGTTCGATTCACGGTCATAACAGATCATTACTCACTTGTTTGGTTGAGTAACCTCAAGGACCCACAAGGTAGATTAGCGCGATGGGCGGTTCGCCTTCAGCAGTTCGATTTCAAGATCATTCATCGCAAGGGAAAAGACCATGTCGTGCCGGACATGTTATCTCGGGGAGTTCCAGTAGTGGCTGGGATTTCGGATGAGGATTTAGACCCTTGGGTGTCGAAAATGGTTTCGGCAGTTGAGTCGAATCCGTTAGATTATCCTGCTTGGAGAGTAGAAAGTGGCCGACTATATAAGTTTGTCAAATCGACACATATAGTCGTGCATGAAAATAATGAAGAGTGGAAGTTAGTGGTAGGCAAAAGTGATAGGTTAGGGATTTTGAAAGATTGCCATGATAGTCCGTTAGCTGGACACATGGGGGTGCGAAAAACGTTCGCTAGAGTAGGAGCTAGGTACTATTGGCCGAAAATGAGAAGAGATGTTGCAAGTTATGTTAGGAAATGTAGCATTTGTCAGCAAGTGAAACCAGTGAATGATAAACCAGCCGGTCTAATGACTGAGAGGATAGGAGTTTCTTCTCCGTGGGAGATGGTAAGTGTGGATTTAGTAGGGCCGTTACCCAAGTCGAGTAGAGGATTTATGTACATCCTTACAGTTGTAGATTACCTCACTAAGTTTCCGTTGCTATTCGCACTAAGGTCTGCTACTGCAAAGGCAGTATGCAAAGAGTTGGAGGATAATGTTTTCCTGTTATTTGGAGTTCCGAAAGTTGTCATCTGCGACAATGGTCCTCAATTTAGGAGTAGGGAATTAAAACAGCTTTGTGAGGGATATTCAACTAAGATTAGGTTTACACCACACTATCATCCTCAGGCTAACCCTGCGGAGAGGATCAACCAAATTATTAAGACTACGTTGAGAGCTTATGTTTCAGAGAATCACCGAATTTGGGATTCTCAATTAGCTAAGGTAGCTTGTGCTATACGCACCTCTCAACATGAGGTATTAGGAGTTTCACCTTACTACGCCAATTTCGGCAAAGAAATGTCTACGAGTGGTAGGGAAGAAGTTACAATTAGTGATCAGGGTATAGACAGAAATCAAACCATAGAATCAGTAGGAGAAATAGGGGAAAGGTTTAGGAGACTTAGGGCGGATATAGCTGTCAAACTTCGAACAGCTTCCAAGAAATCTGCAGAAGCATACAACCTCAGGAGGAGAGATATTCAATATCTTCCGAATGATGTTGTATGGCGCAGAAATTTTGATTTGTCGAATGCGGCAAACTACTATGCTGCAAAATTGGCACCGAAGTATGTCGGGCCTTTTAAAATTCGGAAAAGGTTATCTCCTTGGACATATGTCCTTGAAGATGACAATGGAAAAGATCGTGGCACTTGGCATACGAAAGATCTCAAACCGTATAATGGTTCTTCTGAAAATGATTGAGTCTAAAAAGTCCCAAGTAAAGTAATTTTTTTTTGTTTGTTTGTTTTGAATTTTCACTTTTTTTTGGTTTTGATTGGATTTTTTTTTTTGTTTGTTTTAGACTGCCATATTTGGCCTGATGGGTTTCTTTGTTGTTTCGTTTACCAAGCCCATCCGTAGGAAATGGTTTACTTTTGTCAAAAGGTAAACACATTTCCAAGGAGGAAAGGGTGGAGTTTGTCACGGTAATATTTACCGCAACAAAAGTCACTCTTTCAATTGTCCAAATCCTTGTTCCTTCCTTCTCCATTTCTTCTTTTCCCCTACAGGTGTTCATTTCAATATACTGAGAGAAAGAGAAGGGCAGCCATGGTCCATCAGCCATCGGTTCATTCTCTCAGTATTTTGAAATAACAAAACTGAAATTGTCAAATTTTGACATTTGAAGTGGATGGGTGATCCAATTTACTGCGTCGATCTCGTGTGGGTGACAGATGGTCCCCAGTACAAACCAAGCTATTGACAGACGGATGGTCTGGTCAATCCAAATCCAGAAAATAGCCCGAGCGACACTTGGTCCTCGGTTGCGGAAGTTACTCCTTGTGAGAATGGCTTGCTGCCCAACCTATCATTCAAATATACATACATATATATATTAAATTTATTTGTAAAAGATGGAACGTTAACGGCTAGCCCCACACATTCCCAAAATCTGCGCAAAAGTCCAACGGTTTCGATTAAATTCGCGATATAGGATATTTTATACTGCCAATCTCTCCTTCTCAAAAATTGTGTTTTGAATATCTTTTCACCTATTTTCAGTACAAGTGTTTTTCTAATTGTCGGGGACAAATGAACGCGAAAAAAAATATTGAGTTTCTTTTCAGTTTTCCGAAACTTTCTTTTAAAAAAAGGTTTAGTGGGTGAGAATAGGTGGCTGAATGCACCCATTGAATTGCCGCCCACTGGAAGTCATACAAGTGGTCGGCGAATTCAATGGTGACGGTGCACAAAGCTGGGGTGTAAAGTGCGAGTAGGAAAGGCTGTTGGGTTTCAACTACGTTGGCTCACTCACGCCAATATGCTGAGTGTTGCTGAGTAATGACGTGACCGAAACCCACGTCACTGATTGGCCGAAAGCACTAGGGCATTGGAAAAAAAGAAGAGGTCGTCCAGGCATGGTGAAAGCCTGGAAGATCACTTTTTACCCAGATTTAGAGCGAACGACAAGTTGAGAAGAATCGAGGAAATTTTTGGAAAGAAAGAAAAGAAATTCAAGTGCGTTTTTTTTGTGGAAAAAAATTTAATTTTGTGAAAAAGGAAGAAGAAGGTTTTTGGAGAACTTTTTTTAAGAAAAGAAGATAGTGAAAGTTGGTGGAGGGAGATTAATCTCAGAGAGGCCGGAGGAGTTGGCAGTTTCGTTTTTTTTAACAGATAAGTATAGTGGTAGTCCCTTTGGACGCAAAATAGTTTTTTTTTGAGTTTTATTTCCGTTTTATTTGTGTACGACTTAATAAAGAAGTCTTTATATCGGTTTGGCTTTTGCTTGCGTAAATTTCCGAAATTGCGGAACTCGTGACCCGTTTAGTTTATCCGGTTATTCCTTTCGGGACGAAGTGTTAACGGTCCATCTTTGTTTTAAAGCATTCTTTGTTCTCTTTTGTTCAAAAGATCTTGGGTTTTAGCCCTCCGTTTGCAAGGTTTCCCAAGCAAGTTAAATTCATTAAAATCCCTAATTTTTCCAAACTTAAATTTGTTCTTATTATTTAATAATTGCTTTCACCGTCGGTTTCGCTCCAAAGGTTTGCAATTTCCTTATTTTTCAAAAAAAATTGCTGGCGCCCCTTTTTCTTTTATTTTTAGGTACTTCGCCCCTGTGGCATACAATAAACATCATCTTTTAATTAATTCGTCGAATCAATTTTATTCGGCACAATAAAAATTTAAATCGTGAAAACCCACCCCTAATTGTGACCTAGCCGTGGTGGTAGCATTGGAAGTGCTACCTGTTGCACTTCTTGGAAATCGAACTTGTTTTCGTTTCCCATTTTTCCTTTGGTTGACATTCGTCTAACCAAACGTCGTGATATACTCGTCGCTGCCGGTCGTGTTATTTTTTTTTTAGTTCGTTCGTTCGTATGAAAGTAATTAGTTTTAATAATATTTATTTGTTTTGTTCGGTTTCGGTATCGGTCAATAAAAGTGCAACAACATGAAAACAAATAATTAAAGCTTATAATTTTGTTTTATTTTATCTGCATCGTCTTAATTATATTAAAAATCTTTTATAAAAAATATCTCATTTTTAGCGAAGTTACATTCTTACAACAATTCTTCAATTTTCTCCCACGCTCTAGTTTTCTGCTTTGCAGTTTTGGCCGTTACAAGTATTGCATAAGGACCCAATGTTCGGTATCCACTATTTATGTATCGCAAATATCCCAAATCTACGAGACTTGCTACAGCCGATTCAATTTGAGATTCAAGATCACCATTCGAAAATTCTCTACCAATAGCAAACAAAACAAATATTTAAATTTTTTTTTTTTAATTTACAGAAAACCAACTAACTCTTGTTTCAAAAGGTCAACAAGATCTTCTTGATTTAATCCGCATTTGTATTTTGGATGATCTTGAAACATTCTGACGACATCCAAAACAAAAAGAGGTAGGTGCATGTGATAAACGTTTTTTAAAAGTGGCCTTTTCGATGGATTCATAATTTTGGAAGATTTTTAAAATATCTATTTTTAATAAGAAAAAAAAGTAAAAAATAGAGAACGCGTTCAAGTTTTTTTTTTAAATTAAATTAGAACTGTATGATTTTGACAATTCATAAAAATGGAATACTTTATAGGAAAAATATTCAAATTCAAAATAAGAGTAAAGGCTCTCCCAAACCTCCGAGAAATATTCGTAGCGAATATGCGATGACCGAATATGTTCAAAGATCCGCATTGCGCGGGTACTCTCATTAATCACCATGTAAATAATAAATTTAAACAGGCGAAAGTGTCGTTGTCGTGTCGGAAAGTATTCGCGTTGGTTTGGGAGAGCCTTAAGAGAGACTGATACAAGGTGGGAGAGAAGCAATGTCGTATTGTTATAAATTGGTGTTTCAAAAATCAAAACCTTCATTGTGTGACACTTACCATTAGGTAAGGCTGACATGCTGATAACCACAGATAAGCTACATGAAGATGAGAATGTTTCGTAAGTTTCACCCTCCAAATCCCATTTGTTTACATTATTGTTTTTGTAATATCATCCCGTGTCGATGAATAGATGTTTATTGCAACAACAATTTAACCAGGTGTCTGAAGATCCCTACAGTCTATGTGTGAGGTTTTTATACACACATTCTCATTTTTTATCTGCAATCTGAAAGTTCAAGCTTGTATAGGCAAATTAAAATGGCTGCCGGGGATTCTCATTTTCATGTGGGTAATCTGTGCTCTCAACATGGACCCATCCGTAATGGAAAAAACTTTATGTTGTCATGATAAGGTACCTCTCGTCTAAGCCGCTCATATTCGACAGACAATTATTGTATATAGGTCGCCTCCATTCCTGCCGACTAGCAACACCCACCTAGGAATAATTATTATAATCGGTGCAACGTGTTTTATATTATTTCGAAGGATATTGACTGTCTCTTTATTTTTTTTAAATAATACAAAGCCAAACCATTTTGTTGTGAGAATTTTCTAATACACAGCACGTGGTTAATGTACCTGAACATGATGGCGATGGGTGGTGAGTGGTGACTTGTTACTGGTTTCAGAATGAATTCAGGATAGGTATTCATTTTTGAGTGTCATTGACTCAATGTTCATTTTTGTTCTGTTAAATATGCTTTTGCGCAGTAAAACCAATACAAAAAGCGAACTCTTAAATACAAAAATCCTACCACCAGTTGATTAATATCGATTTATGTTATAAATATGGGAACTCTGTTAAAACAACAACTCAATTTTTTGTTTAAACATTTTCTATTTCAATGAATTTCAACGTCTTGAAATTAAATTTAAATACCTACATAATTGATTGAATCACATATGTATGTATTTTTTGTGAATTTGTAGAAAAAACAACTGGGCCGAATTACCGCATCAGTTATCGAGTAATACGTGACTGAACTGAATTACAGTGAGTTTGGCATTACCGCTCACGTTATGGAGTCATCATCCCTATAGGTTTTACTCGTTCATTCGATCACTGATGGCACTCACTCGATCAGTCACTGATGCGGTAATTCGGCCCCTGAATTTGTGTGCGGTTCATTCGTTGTGGTCATATTTTGAATTGACAAAAACAAGTATTGGGGGTAGGTAAGGTAGTAGACTGTCCACCAGAATTTTTTTCCTTACAGAACTATGACCCAGTTTTTTTACCCACTGTCGTAGCTGTGCGAACCAGCAGGAAAAGGAAACATTAGTTCACTTCCTCTGTAAATGCCCTGCCCTAGCCCGTTTTAGGATACAATTACTTGGAAAGGCTTTCTTTGACGAACTTGACAAACTTTCCGAACTGAAGATCAAAGACTTGATCTCTTTCTTAAACACGAGTCGGCTCGTTGGCTGCCATTTCTACCTTCCTACGATGACGATGATTTTGTAGGCGAGATCGGTGAGGAACTCTGTTCCCCTCACAGATCTCACCAACAAAACTATCGTTATTGCGTAGTGAATAAAAATCGAAAATGTTTTTCGCACTATATTTATTATTTTTCTTAAGTTCAAACCTTAGAGGATATAAATATAATATGAAGTGCTCGTTTCTATCCCGTATGCATTGTAATGCCTGAAGCCTTGATAGGGGGCACTGTTTCACTTTACATTTTTCCTTAGCTCACTCAAAACAACACAAAACCAAACCGAAATACAATTTTGACAACAAACTCAAAACGAAAGCCAACCAATGCGACAGCTTAAGGCACTCGTTAATAAAACACGAGTAGGTATCGTTTTTTTTTTACGATACTCGTTACTCGTAATCGCAATTTAACGAATACGCGGCGTTATAAACGATATTCGTTTTATGTAATAAGCCCCCTGGTGTCTAAAGTTAACACCCGATTAGACACAGACACAGCTGCTATTCAAAGAGAATTTCGCAGCTCTGTTGAACTAGAAACAGTTCAAATATATATTCTATTACAATTCTACTACAATTTCCTTTCACAAATATAAAAAAAAAAAACGACTAAAAACAGCTGTTGCATTGTAAAGGGTTTTCCAATAAGAGGTGTTATTTTGATATTCAAAGAAAAATGGCATTTTTTGAGATACATGATCGGATGTTTATTTAATTGTAAAGAGGAAGGTATGCCGTTAATAATGGAACACAACATCAGCCAAATGGCCGCCACGACCACGCTTACAGGACCATATCCTTTTCATGAAATTTTCCATAACCAAATCGCAAAGTGGCTGCCCTATGTCCTCGATAGCCTCACGAATTCCATCTTTGAGGTCTTGAATCGACGCTGGGCTGTTGGCGTAGACCTTATCTTTCACGTGGCTCCAAAGGAAGAAGTCGCAAGGTGTTAAATCACAAGATCTCGGTGGCCAATTGTGATTACCTCTTCGAGAGATAAAACGGTCCGGAAACTTTTCCCGTAAAAGATCGATGGTTTCATTGCTTGTGTGGCACGTAGCGCCGTCTTGTTGAAAGTAAACGCTGTCCAGATCAATACCATCCAATTCCGGCCATAAAAAATCATTAATCATCTCTTGATAGCGCAATCCATTGACCGTAACTGTTGCTCCAGCCTCATTTTCGAAAAAGTAAGGTCCAATGACCCCGCCGGACCATAAACCGCACCAAACAGTCACGCGTTGAGGATGGAGAGGCTTTTCGACAATAACTCTTGGGTTTTCCGAGCCCCAGATACGACAGTTTTGCTTGTTGACGTAGCCTCCGAGGTGGAAATGGGCCTCATCAGTCAAGATGATTTTTCCATGAAATTCCGGATCATTTTCATGCATTTCAAGGACCCAATCAGCAAAAACACGACGTTGTTGATGATCAGCCGGCTTGAGTTCTTGTGTTAACTGAACTTTATAAGCCTTAAGACCCAAGTCTTTATGCAAAATACGGTGTAATGACGTTTGTGGAATGCCTAATTCCAAAGAACGACGAGGAATGGACAAACCTGGGTTTTCTTCAACACTTTGGGCTACAACAGCAATATTCTCAGTTGTTCTTGAGCGACGTGCACGGGTTTTATTCTTCACATCACTAACTTGTCCCAACAGCTCGAATTTGTCCACCAATTTCTGTATTGCGGTCCGACAAGGTGCTTCACGACGACCCAAAAATGTTTTAGTTTTACGAACCGTCTCTGCCAAATTTTCACCATTTTTATAGTGAATTTTAATAATTTCAATGCGTTGTTGAAGCGTGTATCGTTCCATTTTTATTAATGGCGTAGTTTCTACTTGTCAAATGTCAAAAAATGACAGCTTCAAAAGTGACAGCTACCGAAATAGCTATTCAAAATAACACCTCTTATTGGAAAACCCTTTATTATTTGTTTGACTCATGGTTAATATGTGTAAACATTAACGTTTGTTTTTTCCTACTGTCACGCACCACCCCTCTAGCTCCAGTGGAAACCCGAAAATTTCAACTGTCCAGAATTTTAGTACGGTGGATCTAAAAACAGAGTACACCAATCCATTTAGGGGGTGGATATTACCTAATGACATGTGTCAAAATGTGTCAACATTTTTGGTACGGCGAAACGCGAAACAGAGTACGCCAATCAATTGAGGAGTTGTAAATAACCTAATGTCAGGCCCAGCTCTCTAGGTCCATTAGAGCACCCATTAGAAGTGGTGAATTTTATTTTCATTCTTGTTTTTTTTTTTTTGACATTTTGCAGAGTTAAAAACAACTTAAACAGACGTTCTGCCGTGTACATTTTTAGACTCAAGTTTATCGTTAAAACATGGGTTTAAATTCTTTATGAATAACATAAACTCCAGTTTAGCTTAAGTGAGACAAAATAAGAACTTATCAGAGAACTATGAATACAGCCCAATGATTGGAGGTGCAGGTGGTAAAGTCACGCTGAGTTAAAAAAAAAATATGCACGACTGGGTCGCACGAACTTGCTCTTATGCGCGACCACATTGTGGTTCTATAGTCTGAAATAAATTAGCTATAGGAGCATATATTTTATCCATTTGCCAAATCTTAGTTTAGTTTCAGGTGGTATTATGTGAGTATACAAAAATTAACAATATAGCCTAGTGTTGCACATATGCAATATGCATATAAGGAAATTATACTATTTAAACTGGTAAATTGCTTAAATCAACAAAATTAGAAAGAAATTGATTAAAATACTTTGAATTCGTTTTAACCCAACGCGATGTACACCATCTGAATTCTTATATAAATCTTTATTTATGAGAAAAAAATTTTGAAAATCGTAGGAGCGGTTTTAAAAATAATTAATTTTTTATACACAAAATTTTGTTAACATTTTTGAGAAAAATAATTGGTACGCCAATTTAAAGCATTTATTAATGTTGCGTTAAAAATTGAACTTCACAAAAAAATCTGCTACCAGTTTTCAAAATATCGAATTTTCAAAAAATAATTTTGATTTTTTTTTAAAAAATCCAAAAATCATTTTTTAGAAAATTTTGATACGCACTTTTATTTATATTTGTTACAAGCTTCTGTATAAAAAATCTAATTTTATTCGGTTGATCAAATGTTGAGATAGTCGAAAATCAAAGAAACCGTTCTATGAGAGGTACTGTTAATAAACCTAAAATATAAACTTTAAAAATTTTAAATGATAGATCGTACTAATTTTAACACACAAAAAAACTTTTATGAAAATCGTAGGAGTCGTTTTTGAGAAACAAAATATTTTTCTTAACGGTTTTTCAACATTTGTATGGGAGGCACCGTTATTTTTGGGTATTAGAATAATTTTTGTCAAAAATCTTCTAGATAAAGTTAAAAAACTGCTATTTACCAAGTTTAATAAAAATCGACCAGGTCGTTTTTGAAATATTGAGTTTTCAAAAAAAAATATTAAAACTTTTTTTAAAAATCTAAAAACTATTTTTTTGAAAATTTTGGTACACAATATTATTTAGAATGTGTCAATACTTCTTCATAAAAAAATTGATCAGAATCAGTTTAACCGTTTTCGAGAAAAGCGAAAATCAAAAAAAATGGTTCTTTGGGAGGTACCATTAATAACCATTTTTCTGAACCATTTTTTTTATTAAACGGCAACTTATAACTATTTAAATTTATTGAGTTCTTAAAAACAAATTCGGTAGCGCTGGATTTGAGAAAAATAAGTTTTTCCTTTTTGGCCAAGAAATTTTGTATGACTGCTACTGTTAATTTTGGTCCTAAAAAAAAAGAGAAAAAAACGGGTGGGGGGAATGTCCAAAAAACGCTAGGTACCAAGTTTAAAGAAAATCGACCCATCCGTTTAGGCTGTAGTCGAACCGACAGACAGACAGACAGACAGACAGACAGACGGACGTTTTTGCGAGACCCACTTTTTTTGACTTCTCCATCATCGTAATGTAAAGTTTGATCAAAATCTCGAGTTCGATTTTTTGTACGAATCCATAACTTCCCATATAGTACCTATATCGCAAGTAAAAATAGATTGCAAGGCTGAAATTCATGTGCTTAAGCAGTCATTTTGAAGATCTATCCATTATTTTGAACTTTTCCCAATTCATATCGTTTCCATATAAAATACTCATTTCGCTAAATTCAGAATACGATATTACGAGGAAACCATACGAACACACCCAAATTGAATCCATTTAAAATTCGATTTGTAACAGAAACAGAAAAATGCTTTGCACATGAGAGGAGACGCGACCAGCGACTGTGAATAGCGAATCGCCGTGAATTTTTAAAATTTCATTTACATGGGTTGTCGTTGATGATCATAAAATATAAACAAGCAAAATGACAGTTTTGAAGTCAAATTCGAACGAACCCCCGCGCCGGTCTGAGGAATATGTCCTAATGTTGTGGATTACGAATTGACATTAATTTGGCAGTTCGTAGAAGATAAGTAAATTTTCCAATTTTAATTAATTTTATGCAGTGTTTTCTATTTAAATTTGTTGATTGAAGCATTTATTCACTTCTTTAAAAGAAAGTTGATGGGTATACTTGGCATAGAATTGAGTTTAAAAGATTTATTCCTAGGTATTCGCAGGTTGTAGCTCATGTACAAAGCGATAAAGCCAATACAGAATAAAAACAAAAAAAAATGGTCTGTCAAACTTAATTAGCAAATTTGAGATGAAACCACTTTTGTAATTCGCAAAATTACTTCATTTAATACCGGGATTATTTTGCATTGTAAGATTTTTGTATGTTTTTATCTGCAACGTCAAATGTGACAGCCATTATTTTGTGGCAACTGATAGATACAAAATTGCAAATAAAAAATAAAACCGGTCATCTATCTTTATGTAGGTAAGTTTGTGCTGAATTTTGATTTTTAAATGTAATTTGTATTACAATAATCTTGCTTTTTATGATTATGTACATACATGCCAGTAATTGGTTTCAAAAATAAATAAACAAATGTCAGTTGCCACAAAGTGATGATTTTGTGAACAAACGAGGGACACATTACTATTATGTAAAAAGATCTCTATTGAGCTGTAGACAGAAATGCATTTGCAAAATCTTCTTAAACTAAATTTGCACAATATTCTTCTGCTTAGGCCTGCCGCCCACTAGGCAACTTAGTTGCCGGCAACTTTAAGTTGCTTGGTGTTGCCGGCAACTCCGAGCAACTAAAGTTGCTTGCCCTCGCCCACTAGGCAACTTTTGAGAATTAATATTTGAGTTTTTTTGTATTTAATTTTCTATAAAAACGTGCTCTACCTAAACCTATCTCAATTTGACCTGTCTAAAATGCAAAATTAATGTAATATTTCAATGGACAACAAATAAAATCGTTAAATTTTTGAAAATTCCTGAAAGTTGCTCGGAAATTGCTTAGTGGGCGGGGGTCAGCAACTAAAAGTTGCCCGGAGTTGCCGGCAACTAAGTTCCGCGAGCAACTCCGAGCAACTTAAAGTTGCCGGCAACTAAGTTGCCCAGTGGGCGCTCTCCCATATAAGCCAATGTAATTGAACCGGGAGCAACTAAAAGTTGCTGGGGTGAGCAACTAAAAGTTGCCTAGTGGGCGGCAGGCCTTACGTTTACGCATTGTGGTCGATAATGCAGTTTGCTCAAGTCAAATGTTTGGAACGTATCATTTTCAGCCAGTTAAACTTTGGCTGCTTTTGAGGCGTTTGGGAAGCAAAATCTATTATTATTTTGATGGCAGTATAAAAGCGATGACTTTATTATTGATTGTTGCCAAACACAATTTCCATTTTGGCCCAATAGTCTACATAAATTTAATTTTATTATTTCAATGAATGAACTACCTTACCAATGATCATTACAATTTTAAAAGCCATCTTGTGTAAAAGGTTGGGTAAAAATGAAATTTTTTTTTTTGGCAAGAATTATTAATTAAATCACTACCTTATATTGGCATACAAATAATCACTAATTTGGGTTTCTAAAGTGACTCAAAGTTAAAATTTTCTATCATGAGTTTCGATGAAAGCTATAATTGGTACCTTAAGTCTAGTTAGTACCCAACTTTTCTTTCCAAACATCAGCTAAAACCCTAGCTAAATTTTGACATGAGAGCGTTGGGGAGAATATGTCACAGAGAACAGCTGTTATCTAAAATTAATTCAATAATTTTAAGCAAATAAAATGGTTTCTTCTCTTTGACTGAGAAAAATAGTTTTTTTTCCAAATATTATCCACGTCACTTTTTATTTTCACAGAGCAAAATTCACAAAAAAAAAATCAAGAGTTATAGAAACCTTCAAAATTAATCTCGAGAATTAAATGTGCCGAACAATTATTTCTTGCGCTAAATTTTGACAGATAGTGATGTACAGTAAGAAACAAAATTTTGATTTTTTAGCTGGAGCTGCGTACCGCTTGGCTTAAATGCTTTGCTTAATTTTGGAGAGAATTTTGTATGAAAACGAAAATTTAGCGCGATCTGCGTACTAGGCTTTAAAGTAAAATGCGCTAAAAAATGCAGCTGACAATTGTATCTTGTTCGTCAAAAATTGACGATCATTTGCCGGTCTTTGATTTGACATTTTCGAAAATTTTCGGTAATCCGGGGGAACGATTTGATACGTGTGAACACTTCTTGAACGATTCTGAAAAAAAAAAAAAAAAAACAGAAGCACATTTCTCTTCTTTTCAGAAGAAGAACTGTCATTCTGACTCCAATCGAAAAGGCCATTAGCTATTTCTACTGTGAATTTTTTGAATTTGAAAAAAAATTAACCAGATAGTTTTGAATAATAATTTGAACACGGTCAGCTTTTCAATATGCTCGACTTATGTCACATCGGACATTGAACGACACTCTAACCAAGTTCTTTAACCTTATTTTTTAACGTATTTCAAGCGTGAATCGAATTTCAGTGGCAAAATTTAATAGTCTCACCTCTCATTTTGCCCAGATACTCGAGTGTTTTTTTTTTTAAGTAAAACAAATTCCATTATGATTCTTAAATAAATTCAATTTATTTCTATTCCTATTAATTCCAAATTTCTATACGAAACATTTCCATCATATTTTTGCTCTCTTTTTTTTTAAATAAAATATACACATATCTTTTATAGTTACCGTTTTTTCTTTTTTTATCTTTTCTTTCAAAAGAGATGTCTTTCGAAACGTAATTCAATAACTTTTGCCAGATTAAAGTGTGCGTTACACTAGATTCTAATAAATAATTTTATTGTTTAAAATTTATGTTTAACCTAAGTTTTCTTATTTATTTTTATTATTGACATTATTTACAACTTAATATTTTTATTTTAAGTTTATGAGTTTCAAAATAATTGAAAACTATAATTTACGGAGAGATTTCACGAGAAAACAACCATGTCAATTTGGATTTTAAGGTTTTTTTTTTTCTTTTTAATTAGTTATGTTTAGTTAATGCTTAAAATCGCTTGATTTTAATTTCTGTTTTTTTTTTTTTGTATTTTAAACGAACGATATCAATGCTTAACTTTTAAAGTGTTTGTTTGTTGTTGCTGTCGGTAATAACATTTCGTGTGAGTGAATAGATCTTTTAAAAGGAAAACCTTGGAGTTATGTATGTATGCATGTTAGGGTGTCCCGTCGTTGTATGGAGAACAATTTTTTGTCGAGTTTTTCGTCGAAAGGGGTATCAAAAGTTGCGTATTAGCGCGTAGTATTTGGACATAACTTTTGGGCCTCTACCGACGTTTGAAGATTTACAAAAAAAACTATAAGATGCACATTTTGTTTTGTTTCTTTTTGTATTATTCCAATAATTTTTTTTTCATTTATAAGTTACATTTAAGTTAGTGTAAAGGTTTTAAACAAATCAAATATTTTCGGAAGTTAGAAATAAGTCTCCAAAACCAAAAATATACTCAAAATTTATTGTTAAAGAAGAGAATTTATTACTGAATTCGTTTTTATCTTTATAAATAAAGTCAACTCACTTTTTTAACAAATGAATCATAATGCTACTTTTTTTATAACAATGCAACCATAGGATGGCACTAAAATATATATTTGATGAAGGGAGGGGCAAATAGTTTATACCTCATTATGAAGTATATATAATTCATGACTTAAACGTTCAGAATTTTTTCTTTGATAATAAAGTGAAGCAATACAAACACGGCCCTAAAATATAATATATAGCTTCTAATAATTGCATATTTTCTACTCGTATGTGCTCTGATCATGAATTAGGAAAATTCATTAATAACATATTGAATGGATATCATTTTTACACTGTGCGATCTGTAATTTCGAGCTTTGATTTTTTATCAGCATTACATTTATGTACTCAATAAAAATTTTATTATTGTTTGGAAAAATACTAGAACTTACATAAAGCCCTAGGACTTTTTTTGCAGTTGTGAACCATCTTATATATGCCATTTTTTCACGTTTTCGATTGGCTAATATGGAAGGAAAGTAACCTGTTTTGATTATTTTCAATCATTACTAAGAAAATTGATTCTGGTTTCGCAAGGATTACATATTTTCTGCTAGAACTGTCCTATGGTTTTTCATGCTGGAGGTCTGGGATCAAATCCTAGCTTTGGCACTTTAGAAAATGTTTTTCTCAGAGGTACTGTGTCTTGAGGGGACAGACAAATCCTTCAAAAGTATCTCTTGTAATGATTAAGTGCGCTTCATCTTAGACGTTAAATCGTTGGTCCCATCTATTTCTGCTGGCTGGTTGAGAGTTATAAGTCATATAAGTTGTCGTGTGACAAATTCATATATTATTCATAAATTACAAGAGACGAATCGCGTATTATGATATTTACTATTCCATTCTCCTACAGGACTGCAGTAGCAACTGTTGCAGGAGATCGAAATTGAACTAAAAATGCATACCTATCACAAACTCTTGATACATACTGTATAGAACAAGTAGAATTTCAATTTTGCTAACTTGATGACGGTGACCGGCGTTGAAGTGTTTTAAGATGACTGATAAAAATATATGTCGCTCTACTGTCTCGACTAGTTGTATAGTATTGACTAACATTATGGTTTCGATTAACTCTACTGTATCGAATGAATCGTCTTTAACCGTTGGTAAAGCAGTAGAGGCAGAAGGCATCCATTTGATTATACAGATTGCACTACTTCTTTTCATCAAGTGGTTTTTTATTTTAATGGCGTCAGTTTTTTTTAACAATACCGATCACAGTTTTACTGAAATATCTTTGATCCGCTTGCGGCAAACATATTCTATCAAATGATATAAAAATAAGTTCTCAAATGCAAATAAAAACATTCAAATTACTAAAAGAAGTTAAGTTGACACGTTTAAAGAATTGTTGTTATACGAAATGAGGGAAACAAAAAAAAAACAATGAATATTTGCTTAGTTTTCAAAACTTCAACGAGCGGTAGAGCCCCAAAAGTACCCTCCAATTTTTATTTTATTATTTCTCCTGAATTATGCTGTTCAATACGCAACTTTTTAGGGGTCTTTCATTAAGATACTCCGAAAAAATTTTTGACGGAACACCCTAATGCATGTGTGTGAATGGAAATTTGTTGTATTTCACAATATTGTAATAAATTGTAAGTCTCTTATAATTAAATATGATTGGTTTTGTGTGAGAGAATGAGGTGAGAATTAAGGTGAGTTTTCGGTCGGTTTTAATCGTTTGAGTTTTATTTATACTTCAGGTGGAATCAAGTACACATCGAGAATGGATTATTAAAATATCTTTTATTTGTATCGCATGGCTGCTTTCTAATTAGTTATTATTCTTGTTATTCGATATTAAATTACACATAGTACTAATATAATTAGTTAATCGCTACAAAATTTTTCGATGTGAACTTATATTTTATCCTTAGGTAGTTCACTTTGGATAGTTGTTGTTTTTTTTTATTTTACATTATGTATATTGTTATTTTAAATATAGTCAAATTTACAAAGCTTATTTTGTGTTTTTATTTGTATTTGTATTTTCAGTTCAGTGCAGGCGGATACTAAATTATTTAAGAAACAAAATTATGTATAATTTAAAGTTAAGCTTTTAACGGCCTTTAGTCCATAAAAATTGGCGTTTCGTCCCGGCGATCTCACTTGGACTCATCATCAGTTAACTAGTGAGGGCCTTGTTAATACGCAATTTTTAAACTTATACAAATTGTGTATTGACAAGGCCCTCACTAGTCAACTACTAATGAGTCCAAGTGAGATCGCCGGGACGAAACGACAATATGTATGGACTAAAAGGCTGTTAAAAGCTATATTGTTTAAATATTATAAATTTTTATAAACTTTAAGATAAATATAAATAATGAGTGCGATATAAACAAAACTGTATTAGACTAACAACCATTAAGTTATTTTAGCTTGTAGAACTTACATACATAAATGTATATGGAAGCGCTCTAATAAAATATCAAGAAAACTTATTTCAAAATTCAGTTGAAAACACTATAAAATTAACAAGAAAAAGAAATGGAGTGGTGAAATGTATCTGTGTAAGTATACTTACTTTAATATTTCATAGTTGATAAATTGTCATGATTCATGAGAAAGTTTAAAAAAAGTCAAAAGCAGCTATGTATCTCCATATTTATTTAATGAAAATTTGCAAAAAATTGACTTAGGGCCCTATTATGACTCGCGAGTCGAACGTTCGACTCGCGAGTCGAACGTTCGACTCAGGTCGAACGATTTGGCGAATTATCAGTTCCGCGGTATTACGAATAGCGAACTTCGAAGTTCGCATTTGAAGACAAAACTACCAACATTTTGACATAAAAGGCGAACTTCAACTTGGCGATTCGCAAACAGTAATGCCAAACAGTCACGTTCGCCAATTTTTTAATGTGACTCGCGAGTCATAATAGGGCCCTTATTTTTACAGAATTGATTTTTTCTTAGGCCCAGTTTCAAAGTCGACAATTAGCGAAATAAGTGGCACATAAGTTTCCCGTATGAGGACTTTAGGCTAAGTTTCATAGCCAGCGTAAGTGGAACTAAAGTCACCAACATAGGAGAGACTTAAGAGCCACTTATTCAGGTAAGTATGCACTCTGTGATACTGCCCATAAATCTTTCACATTGGCTACTTAAATTACACTTTTCTGACTCTGAACCTGGGTTTCACTGTTTTACAAAATATGAACAACATATTGATTGAGTCACTACGAAAAATAAGGATATAACAAAAAAAATAAGCCAATTTTCGCAAAAAGACAGTATTCAAACGTAAAACCTATTTTCTGCACATCTTTGTGTTGACATTACCTTTTCGTTGCTTAAAGTTCTACGCTGATATATTGCGTTTAAGTGATGCGTCTAAATAAGGTTCCAATTAAGAGATATTCAAAGCCTTCGGTGTCTGTTCCTAAGTTATCTTCAACTCTCTTAACCATTCGCACTATGTTAAAACATTACAATATAAACAATTTAACCGACTTTCTTGTCGAGAAACTACTACTACTTTAATTTTTTGTGATTCTAAGTGAATTTTTAATTATGAGAATTCGGTATAGGGCGTTGCCTAAAGCTCTCCCACATGCAAGCAAGATTAATCCGAAAATATGGTAAATTTCTCAAAATAACATTAAAAACGTTTTCAGCTTATTTACAGTCACAAACTTATTCCAAATTATTGGAGCCGTTTGACCACTTTACTCCACATCGGACAGTGACAGATGTAAATTCCGACGACATATTTTTTTTATTTTGTGTAAATTTGTATTCTGCTTATTTGAATCGGTTCAGCTATGCTATAGATTCGCTTGAGTGAAAATCGTGGTTAATTGAAATTTACAATAATTACATCTGAGACAACCAGGCTGCCACAAAATATCCGAATTCAGAATCTACAAACTCAACACCAGCATCTCGCATGTAGATCTTGGATATTCCAGGAAATAGTAAAGCTGGATGCTGGCGTACTAACAATAAATAAAAACTAAAATACATATTCCATCAGACAAAATAAATATATATCTATAGGTTATACAAAAAGATAACATTGAAACCTAAGTACTATAGAGAGAACTAACTTTAAGTTGACTGAAAGGACAATTATCTGTAGACCGACACATAAGACCAACACTAGGATTGTTCGTAGAGCCTTGAAGTCACCCTGGGGTAGCCACAAAGCGTTTTTTGAAAAATCTGAAGTCATCCTGGTGACAAAATTCTGTTTTTTTTATACCTGGGGTCACCCTGAGCTCGCCCTAAAGTAGACCTAAAGAAACATTTGTTTTATTGTGGATTCGAGTGCTCCAGTGTTGTTGTTTATTTAAAAAAAAAAAGAAATTGAATGAATACAAAAATTTAATGTAATGCTAAAAAAAGGAATACAAAATGGAAACTTTTTTTTCTTGCTTAAAATGTCATCAGCACTCGGGCGTTTTTTGAGAACCAAAAAAGCCAGGGTTTTTTTTGACAATTCTTGTGGTTTTCAAGAAAACCTAGGTAAAGTTCAACGAACGAAGCTACTTTAATTCTGAAAGACTTTATTTGTTTGTTTTCTTTAAAAACATGTATTGCAGATAAGGTGTGTAACAGTAGCCATACATAATTAGAAACTGCCTTATAGCTTAGCAGGCAACGAAGCTTGGGATATAATAAAACAATTTTTGCAAAACCTGTATGGATGGATAAGTGGAAGTAAAGAAATAGGCTGTATTCATAAACGTCAGCCTAACTAAGAACTGCGTTATCTGCATTCATAAAGTCCTGGGGCCAAATTACGGCATCAGTGACTGATCGAGTGAGTGCCATCAGTGATCGAATGAACGAGTAAAACCTATGGGGATGATGACTCCATAACGTGAGCGGTAATGCCAAACTCACATAATTCAGTCACGTATTACTCGATAACTGATGCGGTAATTCAGCCCCTGATTTTCGATCGAACTAACCTAGCCGAACTGCAGTACCTACCGTTCATAAACGTCTCACTGTCGTCAGCATCGGGCAGATTGTGCAGCTGTATTTGTTTGGCTGCAGAAAGAGCGAGAATTATTAAAATAATTTTTAAGCCAACAAGAAGGACGAAGCGGCACTGACTCGTAAAGTATGTAAGTAATTGCAAATATGTTGTTAATTTTTTGATAAAAATAATTTAAATTATTGTTTTTAAAGGAATGATGAAAGTACTGTAGGTACTGTGTGGACAACTAACCACATTAAACTTTTAATTACAAGGCGAATAAGAAAAAAATTACATTGTGGAGGACCCTTCTATTTGGGATAAAGGAAATCAAAGAAAATCAAGTTCAACAAAATTTGTTTGGCAGCTATTTTTCTCTGACGTTTATGAACTCTGTTTACATACAAATCGGACTAAGTTTACTGCAGACATTCTGCATTGGGAGTGCGTTCACAAATGCATCAGAAAAGAAATGATATTGTACTAGCGCAGATTTTCTGCGTTTATGAATACACCCATATTCACCTTCCTATCTCTTCAAAAGACGTAGGTTCAACGATTCTAGTGATTTGATACTATCAAAACAAGTCTACGCTTCTCAAGAAGTTCAGTGAAAATCATGAGGCACGAAAACAAAAAACACAGGGTTTATCATAGTCTATGGTCCAAACTGAAATTGGTCACAGGCCAGGTTACTACCTAACTTGTCCCTACAATTAGTCAAGTTACCAACACATATTTAAGTGGAATAATTGAAGAAAAAAAACTGAATCAATTATGTACGAGGTAAGCTAAAACCTAGTGCAAAGTAGGGTTTTTTTTTTCTCAGCGTAAACTGTCACCTATTATAGTCTGTCAAAGCTCTTCAAATCCAGAAATCTCACCATAACTTCAAAACTGCTGCTGTACAGGACCATGGTCCTGCCAGTACTCACATATGGATCCGAGACTTGGGTGCTTAGCAAAAGGCACTCCGACCTTTTAGCCGCGTTCGAGAGAAAAGTCTTAAGGAGAATTGTTGGCCCCATATGTGAGGAAGGACGATTCCGGAGACGGTACAATCATGAATTGTATGCAATCTACCGTGAAGCAGATATCGTGACAAAAATTAAGCTCGGTAGACTCCGGTGGGCAGGGCACCTAGCTCCCATGAGCGAAGAGGAACCTGCTCGGAAAGTTCTTTGTTGTACATTCTATGGTAGACGACAGCGTGGTAGACCATGAAATGAAATGAAATGAATACAAAAGTAATGTTATCTCAGAGATCTTCGGCACTTAGGTCAGATATTTGTATACTATTATTAAGAAATCTCCGTACGGTTAGAGATTTTTTTAAGGGAGACACTCTTATTCTGTAAAAAGTGCAAGCGTTAGTAAATTAGAATAGGGTTTTGACTGAGATACCGATGCACATCATAAGTTTCAGATTTCTGAATATCACAATGAGAAAGAAAAACAGAGCTACTCGCAGGTGAAACATTCCACATTCGTATGGTGCAGTTTGAAAAAGAATTAACGTTTAAATGTTCTTGGGGAGCAATGCTACAAGCTATTTCTCTGCAACACTATGGTAATAAGCGTCGTCCGTTATGTATGTATTGTTATAACTTCTACCACCTATTATTTTAAAGCTCCTTTCTGAATTATTTTCAAAATGCTCAAGCTTTGGACAAATACACGCTTCATACTTTACAGCAAGATCAAAACGGGAGGGAATTTATCGCAGCGTAGAAGGAAGCCTAAGCAATTTGCAGCATTCTTAGCGTCAATGATGTGGTATAAGACCCTGTTTAGATTTTGACTGCCCACTACGTAGTGAAAAGTCAATGCGTGAATACACTTGTAATTTTCACTCATGTGCATCTCTGAACTATCTGTGAATTGGAACATTTGATGGTGAGCATCAAGAACCCTGACTTCAAAGATTAAAAAGTTGCAAAATAAAGAATATATAGCAATTAAATCTGCTTCAGCATCTTTGCAATAATTATCAAACCAATTATTCAAAAAGCATTTTCTGCTTCTACCCTCGGCCCACTACGCATTTTTAATTTTTATTCTTTTCTACCTCACCGTTCAACGCACAAACCAAAAATGAAAAAATGCAATAAAATGGAACATTTCGGATATGAAACATGACTGCTCACTACAGTCTTTATATTTTCTTCCTGACTGTTGCCTCCCTTGCCACCTCACCGATTTCACACCCCTAAACTGACGTCATTGCGTAGTGAAAAGTCACAATCTAAACAGAGTCTAATTCCATAGAAGGTGGTACAGTCGAACTTCCATAACTCGAACTTCCTTAAGTCGAATTTCTCTATTACTCCAAGTTTTATTGAGGACTTTGCATTTTAAACTTTATTTACATGAATTTTGCCCTCCATAATTCGAACTTCTGTAACTCGGATTTCTCTATATTTCGATTTTTTTAGATTGCGTTTGATGCCGAAAAGTCTCTGCAACTCGAACTTTTTCTCTAATTGGGGAAATCCCTTTTGTTTCAATTTTTTGAAAAGAACTTGAGTCTATAGACACCCCGAAACAAACGCGAATACTTCCGAATAACGACAAAACTGGGAAACATGGAAATCCATGAGAGCACTCACACTGGCGCGATGCGAATCTTCGAACATTTCCAGTCGTCGCATAATCGCTCCAAATGCTTCGCGTTGGTTTGGGAGAGCCTTAACTGTGATGAATTTCGAAAGTTTTTTTTGGGGATGAGTGATGGCTATGTTCAGGGTTTGTATGCTTTTTATTTGAACTTCGGGTTTGAACGGATTACACATTTTTCATGCGTAGAAGTTCCTAGTTAGGTTTCAATTTTTTTGTGGGAAAAGGATGAATTGAAGAATTTTAATGTCAGGAAGAACATTCAAGCATCTTCTTTTTGAACAAAAACTGAAGGCCATAAAATATATTTTACCTCAAAGTACACTTTCTATTACACTGAACAACAGAGAAAGTATTAAAAAAAATGCTGACACTTCAACAAACGAAAAAAACCTCAATGAGAAAAAAACCTCTTAAATTTGAGTGTTGGCAAGGCAGTCTCCAAGCAATGAAAACCTCATAATTTTAGGGACAGTTATAAAGCATCACAGATTTTTATGCACGATATTTTTTTTCCATTAGAAATGGCATTGTTAAAAAAAAACGGGCTGGATCGTTTTTTCAATCATATTAATCAAAAGTCATTTTCTTATTTTTAATACATCATTTATTGAAATAAAACAGATAAACTAAAAATGTTGTCTTATTTCTTTAAATCGAAGTTTCTATAACTCGAATTTATTTTGTTACATTTTGAGGGTTCGACTTATGGAAGTTCCACTGTATATATTCCACATACTGAAAATGGATAGCTGCCCAGTTTTTTTTTCGATACAATTACAGGTTTAGCTTTAATGATAAATTTTCGTTTTCGCAATTGAGCTTAGGTGTGAAGGTATTCTTGCTTGAAATTGCTTTATATAAAACAAGGCCTTTTAACATAAAATATGTTCCAAATTTCGAGGTCAAGATAATTAATTTTCATAGTTACGTGAACTAAATTGTGTTATCGGACTTCACCACAGTACAAGAGATATGAAAAACTTTAATTTTGCAAACGGAACAGAAAGCATTTGAAGAATTTATTATTATTTTTTTTTAAATCAATAAGCAAATTATGATTTTAAATGTGTATCGTTCCTTAAAATTAAGTTTAATGTCGTTTTGGAGTGGACGTTCGGAACTACTCCTTTTTCACTCTTTTTACTCCAAATTTTCCATCTTCAATAGGAATGGAACAGTTCCGAAATCCAAACGAAAACGACACAAGTAGACAGACATTTATATAATGTCTGTGTGACAACAATAATGTTACATGTTCACAAAAAAGTTTTCATATTCAAATGAAACAAATGCAAAAACAAAAGCCGGTAGCTATGGTGGGGATTTAAACTAAAATAAAAGCAATTGTTTTTGGTCCAAGAAAAGCCCCATGCCAAAAATTAAGAATAATCAGAAAAAAAAATATGAAATTAAAATTGCAATTGTTACTAAAATTTGAAGTAGGTATATTCTGTTTTGAGTTTCACTTCGAGTTGGAAGAAAATGTTACATAATGCATATCAGTATTGATTTTAAAAATAAAAGCTTCTAATGAGTAAAAACAATTTGATTTATACATTTCTTTCTTAATAATATTATTTATCAATTTCAATTTCTCTCGTAATTACATACATATAAGTTTTAGTTCTTTTTTTTTTTTAAATAATACGTAATAGTTTAAATTTATAATAATGTATTATGTTTTTATATTTTTTATGTAAGAAATGTTAATTTAAATAGTACATAATTGTATTTTATGTAATGCATGCAATACATAGAAGTTTAATAATTTGTAATTACAATGCATTTGAATTTGTTCGATCTAATATTAAAAATATACTTTTCTTTTTTATTTTATTTTTTTTTTTTTTAAATATAATATTTATTATCTTGTATGTATATTTAAATAGATATAACATTGTTTTTTTTTTTGTCGTAATTAAATAGAAATTTATTAATTTGCATTTTGTGTTATTTTTTTTTTTGGAAAGTTACTCAGTTTGCTTAGTTAGTTATATTATTTATTTATTAATTGTTTTTGTGAGCTTAAAATTCTATTATTATTTATTATTAAAAAAGAAAAGAAATACTATTTATAAGAATAGGGTTTCCGGCAAATGGATAACTAGTTTCACTTTTATTGATTTTTTTTTTTTGTTTTTATTTATAAATTATACATTTTTTTTCATTGTATACATAATATAATTTTATTTATTATTTATTTCTGTAATAGTTGCCTTTGAAAGGTTTTCTGTTTTATTAAAATTGCAAAACAAGACATAATTTTAAAGTATAAAATTAAAATAAAAAAGAAATAATAAAATATACAATCGTATATAAATAATTTAGTTTAATTAACGCTTGTTTTTTTTTTAATTAATTTTAATTTATTTTTTTTTCTAGGTTTTCTTCATAATTTAAATTATATTGGTTTTAAAATTTTTATTTAAATTATTAATTTAGTAACTGGCTTCGTGCCCTGCTAATATATAGAGGTCGTGTCCTTCATCACTTCCAAGTGAACCAGTTCTATAAAGTTGACTTTCAAGGGCAACGACTCTGTAAATAATAAAAAAAAATTGTGTGAGTGCCGGGACTCACGGTTAATATGTGCGAACATCAACGTGCGCGTATAAAACGGACTTGTTTTTGCTTGGAGGGGATCTTAAGATTTTTTCACTGAACGCACCCATCCTAGTATGCAGATCGTAACATTGCACACCGTAACGTTGCACGACGTAACGTTCACGTTTTTTTTCACTCTACCGCCAGCATAGATGTTTACACATCAAAAACGTAAGATTAAATTATTGCAGTTTGAGCTTTAGATTAAAAAAAAAATGATGCCCTTATTATAGAAGGCAACTATAAATTGAGTTGGGATCTCCCAATTGATGTAGGTATTATCAAACACAACTTGTTATTTGTCACAAGCCAACCTCGAAGAACAAGAGGCAACAAAATGTTTTTTTTTTTAATAGTACATTTAAGGTATTATGGAAGTCAATAATTGTCAAAAAATGAAAAATCCTGCAACTGCTTTTTAACAACATGCATTTTTAGGACAACCTGAACTTGATATAATGCTGGCGTCTAAGAAAGTTCGGTTTGCACAATGTGAGCAACAATAACTTCGTTCAGATCCTTAAATCTGGATCACCAAGTAACAAAAAAAAATTTTCGGCAGCTTTGGTGGTGTTTTTCTTTGCCTCTGTTAATATTGTTTATGATTCAGTATGAACTTAATCGACAGTTGAGAATAATATCGTCGGCTGTTGGAAAAAAAATTGATTTGAGATAAACCAACACTTCTGCATTTCTACATAAGTCGCAGGCACTATGGAATGATTAGAACTATCGATAGTTATTCAACTCAATCACTTAGGGTTTGGTTGACATTGTCGGAGTAAAGTTCTAATTACTTACTCGTTACTTACATATTATTCACAAATTAAATCCTCAAAGTAACATTGCGTTTCCCAATTATCGAGAAGAAATAGTTTTGAAAGATGAAAAACTCAAAATTATAGTTAATTGCCAAGTAAATTTGCTAGTTGACACTTGACACTTCACCTGGCTATAAAGGTAAGATAAACCTATTCAGATATTGTGAAACCTAAGTGAGGTTGGTAATTGATAATAATAAAGTTTCTAGTTTCTTAGTTAGAACTTTAATCAGTTATTGTGAAACAAGCCCTTAAACTATCAAACAAATTCGTTAAGTTAAATTAAGATTATGACTTGATGTTTTTGGTAAACAAGACTAATGTATGTAAATGTTTTGAAAATAAAAACAGAACAAGGGTTTATCCTAAGAACAAATGTATTCACTAATTTTGGAAAAAGGTAAAACAATATGAGAAAAAAAGCCAAGAATTCTCAAAGTAACATTTTATTTATTACGATTTTCGTTAAAAGTTGCAGTAAATATTCTATATATGACGACTTCTTCCCTCTTGAGACTTTATTTCAAAACGAAATACCCTTTAAATGTCAAAATATAATATATCCTCTATCTGTCGAACCAAAAACTGTCAAATTCCATCAAAGGATGTATTAAAAAAGGACGGCATAAGGAATGAAAAGTGCACTTTGTGCTTTCTACACAACATGCAAAAAGACCTTCGATACACGGTAGGGTATGCGACCGCAAGTCATCCAGTGGATGTGCACCGCATTTGTTCGAACCATACTTACGTATAGTTCGATCGTGTAGTGGAAAACTGTAGAAAAAGTTAGCTATATCAAAAACCTGAACAAGGTACTTAGACTAGCCTGCATAGGAATAATGAGGGCACGGTGGTCTACGCCATCGCCACAAGCAGGGCTGGAAATTATTCTCAATCTTCCAGTCCTGGACGAGTACATAAGATGAACAGCAGCCAAGACTTAAAGAAATGGGCTCTTGGAAACACAGGACCTACGGTCATGGGTCTATCTGTCAAGCAAAGGTATGACACAGTGGCCGGACTTGGTGTGACGACTGACTACTACCACCTGTAATAGATTTTAACAAATCTTCTCTATTCTAATACCCGAAAGGCATGGATGGGAACCCAACTCACTAGTCAGTGAACAGGGTATCCCCTTCTACACTGATGTTTCAAAAACGGCAGAAGAAACAGGAGCTGGGGTGCTCTGTGAAACTCTTAATAGGCAGTAGCAAAATGCCGAGGCATACTGAACCATATTTTTGCAACACCAACCAAGTCAAACTCTGCTGGGTTCCTGGACCCATAGCAGATGAACTGACAATTAGATATGGGACCAGACGTCCCCCCCTCATTGGCGTCATTAAAAGGAAGATACACATAACTACGAAAGAGAAAATCAATAACTCCTAGATATCCAGGAACGATTGCGTTGCCTCTAGAAACTTATGGCCTAGAATAAATGAAAAGAAACTCAGTATATTCTATCGCTGAGTAACTAGAATATTAAAACACTGATAGGCGTACTAACGGGACATTGTGCCATTGGCATATTGGATATCTCAAGGAACTGAGCTCCTTGCTTTTCTTATATATTTAATAAAAATTAAATTGAAAAAAATAAAAATATTTAATTTGAAAATTAAGTTTCCTAGAATGGAATGTCAATTACAGAATATTTTCTAGAAGCTTCCTTCAATTGGAGGATATAATTAGTATGGAACTCGAAATTCGAGAGCTGGCGAGCTTGTTTAGTTAATTTGCATGTTGTTTTAAACATCAGAAATAATTTGTTTGGACAAATATTAATTTTTCCCATTTAAACAAACTGACAAATTACTTAGAAAAAACACTTAAGAATAAATAATGATGAAGATCCCCTTTAAAAAAAAAAAATTATTGACGATGGCTATTTTTGGAAGGGAAACTTTTGTCTTACTTTCCATCTTGGAAATCACTATACAAAATTTCCCATAGTTGGAAAAAAATTACTTCTTTTGGTCAATGTTGTTTACATTGGAGATATTTCTTGACTAGCTTTCCAGTCACTTTCCAATAAAAGTTGCCTTAATTGGAAGGAAATTTTGCGACAGCTGGCCAATCAGAGACGAGAAACTTGCCTTGCCTTCAAGTCCCTTCGTCATCTGAACGTACCCATTATTTATCCCAAGCATTAGCACAGGTAAGTAACAGAAGAAGAAGTGATTTTTATAAAAATAATTACTCGGCATGGTTCATTTGTTTAAGATCTAAGAAACAGGTATGTATTTGTTTTATGCAAAAATTTTATAACAACCAATAAATTATATCAATTTATCATGAAAATGATAAGAATCAAAATAACCTATACAAAATACAATAGGGTGAGAGGGAGTCACGCGTAAGTGTTGGTTTTTTAAAACTGAAGGATTTATTTATAGATTTTGAAATGCTGCATCCGCTGCATTTAATGAAAGCAAAACCAAGAGAGTATATCAAATCAAGACAATATGAGAAAAAGTTATGGTTTTTTGGCCATTTTTTATATGAAGATGATTGTATACTGTCAAAACTCATAACTCATAAGTATAGGTTAAATTTTACAAACAAAACATTTCCAAAAATAATGATATGTTTATGAAATTCGGGGAAATATTTAAATTGTCTTGAAAGCAAGGATCAAAAGAGAAACTTATAAGAAAACTAAATTTTCCTAGATAAGACGAATCGTTCCGTAATAAAAAAAAGTGAGTGCCAGGACTCATGGTTAAGATGTGTAAACACCAACGTTCGTCTGAGTACCGGATCTTTGTTATTGAACGTACCCAACACTGCATCGTAATGTGAGCGTATTACACGTAAGGCCTACTTTTTAAGTTTAACCCTACCGCTGGCATAGATGAAAGATGGTAACACATCAAATAAAATACTTGCAAAAATAATTGCAATTCAAGCTCGGTTAGAAGGTGTTGTGTATGGAAAAAGGAGCTGTAATAGAGTTAATCGAATATTTTGCTGATTTATGGTGTGCTAAGAAAACTATCAATATAGTCGCCCGCGTGGTGTAGTGGTTAGTCCGTAGGACTGTCACACCGAAGGTCTGGGTATCGATTCTCAGCCTATACCTCCTAAGAACTAGAAATGTCTTTGCTTACAGGTGGTACTTCTTGCTAGGCATTGAGAAATTCGCCAAGAATATCTCTTGTCATAATAATGTGCCTCTCACCATAGCCGTTTGGATTATGCAAAAAATTCGAGGTCCCACCATTCCTGCCGATAACATGCACACAGGAGTGATTGAGAGTTTTAAGTAAGTAGGCCCTGGTTCTCCACGAGCTGTCACGCCACCAAATCTACTTATTTATATTTAATTTTAACAAAATAAAGTATTTATTAGAGTGAGAGAAAAGGAACAGTTCAGGAGTGTTAATCTCTAGCTGGGTTAGATAGTTTTACGTAACTGTAACGATTTCAAGATAATTTTCTGCGGGTATTATTTGTCCCAGAAATAAGAAACCATTAGATCGGTTTTTTTTTTTTTTTGTATCGCAATTTCTGCCTAGGAATTTTTCAGTCTCAATAAGTTTTGTGTGGTAAATGGAATGTCAAGTTGTTTTTGTTTGATGGGATGGGATTTTAAATTTTGTACGTGTTCATAATCTGAGCGGAGCGATTTGTAGTGTTAAAAAACTTTCGAGAGATATACTTGCCTAACATAAAATAATAAACCAAATTTGTACTTACTTATCACATCCCAATAGCCTGTAGGTTCGACACATATCTTTGATTTCTTGTGTTACTTCACCATTCCTTAGCGACTTGCCCTGCATGCCGTGCTTATGGAATGCCAAAATACTATCTGGTAGACAGACTATAAAATACAAAAGAGAAACAATGAATTTAGCAAAGCACTAGGCACTACTCTCCACTCAATGACTTACCTATACTCTCGACAGTAAAATCTAAAGTCAATTGTGAGACCATTTTTTTATGCTGCTTTGGATTACCCTGCAGCGTTACAATTTGTATAATATTGCCATAACAAACCAAAATCGCATCCTTCTCCACCTGATGCACTTTGACAACTTTAATGAACTCTCGTCGTGGTACCATGGTCGCGGTTCCATCAAATTCCAGGTCATCCGAATGGAACCAGCCCGCACCTACAACAAATACAACAATAAAACAAAAGAAAAAAAAAAAATCATAAATTCGATTGTCTTATGATGGATCAAAGTCAATACCACTGTTCATGTTGATCAATTCGAGTCTCAAGCTGCCGTTCATGCCCTTGCGAACACCCGTGCACACAATTGGATATTCTAGCTCAGGCGTGATGATCATCTCAAAGACCGGAGTCTGTCCACCGTTCTGAACTATATGACCACCAATTACTCCCGAATTCGATGGCCATTCGCATTGCTTTAGCAACATGAACTTATTCAATGGATCGTACCATTGCATTAGGAAGATGCCTGAGGGCGTTGCACCACACAAATATTTGTAGCCATTGTAGGGATTGCGGGTGACACAGCATTGGGTGCAACCTTTGGTGTCGGGAACTTTCGTTGTGAGGGCAAATTTACGCGGTACCAGTCTTTCGGGGATCTTATTCATGTGCAGGGAGAAGCGGTGAGTTTGCTTGGAGTGTAGGGCGATTAAGTCGTGTCGGTAAAGTTGGCACGATTTTCCTGAAAATAATTCAAAGATGAGCAAGGATGATTTTTTTTTTTTTTTTTTTTTTGTTTCCCTCAAAAATCTTACCAGACAAACTCATTAGAACATCTTTAATCACATACAGCCAAGTTGTTCGTCTCGGGAACAATTGATCGATGGCAGCGTCGTGTAGTTCATTCATATTAAGATTGAATATACCCTCTTCGGCTCCAATCAACAAATGCTGATCACGAGTCTCCGGATGGATCCATGAGGCTGTACAATGAACACGCAGTGGACAGCCATTGAATATCTTCGAAAAGCATGCGCCCATATGTACTTTTGGTGTGGGCGGTAGACCATTCGAAATTGGTCGTGGCGGGGTGTGTCGTCTTCGATGGGATCTCTTCGGAGGCACAGGAGGTGTATTGTTGAGTAGGTCGGGTTGGGTTTCTCTTTCTTTTTCTAAAATTAAACAAACCAAAATAAGTATATTATGCAAGAGGTGTGAAAATATTGTATTACCTTCTTCTTGTGTTCCACTATCACTTAGGCTTCTCGTCCTTGATGATTTACCCATATCGTTGAGTAAGCCCATCAATTGGTCCATCGAACTATGTCTTCGTGGAGAATCTTCGATTCCATTCTGAAAATTATTAAATTGATAGTGAATTAATTAATTTAAAGTAAATATTCTTGGTTATAAACATTTTAGAATCGAACGAATAAGGAAAAATACTTTTCAACGCAATACTGTTGATGAAGAAGAAAAGAAATCTAGTTAATGTCATTCGTATGTCGACTATCAATATAAAAATGTAAACAGCTTATTCGAGTTAAATTTAGGACCAAGAACTAAGTCCATATAACTTGCAATGGAAGACAGAGAAAGACTTTGGTCGTTGAACCGGGGTATGGTGAAGGGTTTTTTTTTAGTTTTGATAGTAAACAAAAAATCAGTTCAGTTTCACTTTGGTTTACACCTAGTCCAAAAGTCGTGGCCCATTTTCAAAGCCATATATCTGATCACGATGACCACAGGTGGGGATTTTTTCCGACACTAATTGTACCAACCCATCTTTATATACGCAGCTGCGTTTAAATGTCTTCTAATGATTAAAATCATAGAAGAGGGGACAGAACACCGCCCTGAGGTATTTCTCTTCTGACGTGTTTAGTCGACCCGTCTTCGTGGTCTTTTTTCTTGTTATTAAGTTATAAGTAAAGGGTGATTTTTTAAGAGGTTTAGAACTTTTTTTAAAAAAAAAACACAAAAAATTCGAAAAAATGAATGAAATATTTATTTGAATCGATAGTTTGAACCTTGCAATTTAATGTTTAAAGATAATTTCATGCAAATGTTGACCGCGGCTGCGTCTCAGGTAGCCCATCCGCTGAGTCCAATTTTGGCATACTCTTTCACACATATCGGCCGGTATCTCACGAATGAATGCATGGATGTTGGCTTCCAGTGCGTCAATCGAAGCGGGCTTGTCCCTATAGACATTAGCCTTGACATACCCCCACAAAAAATAATCTAATGGTGTCAAATCGCACGATCTAGGCGGCCAATTGACCGGCCCGAAACGTGAAATTAACTGTTCTCCAAACTCGCCTCGCAATTGCGCCATTGTTTCGCGTGCTGTGTGGCATGTGGCACCGTCTTGTTGAAACCACATATCATGCAAGTCAAGAACTTCCATTTCGGGCAAAAAAAAGTTTGTTATCATCGCTCGGTAGCGTTCACCATTGACAGTAACGCTGCGATTCGCATCATCTTTGAAGAAATATGGCCCAATAATGCCGCCGGCCCATAAACCGCACCAAACAGTGGCTTTTTCGGGATGCATTGGTAGCTGTTGCAATGCTTCTGGCTGATCTTCACTCCAAATGCGGCAATTTTGCTTATTTACGTACCCATTCAACCAAAAATGAGCCTCATCGCTGAACACAAGCAGCGCGCGATGAACATTTCGAACCGAGCACGAATTTTGATAGTAAAATTCAATAATTTGCAAGCGTTGTTCATTTGTAAGACGATCCATGGTTAAATTGCAAACCAAACTGAAGCTGTTTGACAGTGACACAAGGTACTAAACACACGTCAGCTGTCAAAACCAGTGTTGCCAAAACCAAACCAGCTTAAAAATCACCCATTATAAGTTATATGAAAAAACGGCTTGTCACGAGTTCTAAGCGGTTCGGGGTTGATGTTTCGCAGCCCGGAAAATGTATCATGATTAGTATTACCAAGGACTCATTCAGAGATCCACTAGGCTTTTTTAAAAATCGAAGGATTACAATGATCCTTGGATAGAACTTTGCTAAGCGTGCAACACTATGGAAATGCGCCTTCGCCATTGAAACAAATAGGGCGACACTATTAAAATTATGATTGCCAGTGCCGCCCTCGCTATTTCGAAAGTGTTTTGAAACGCATCTGTCATCTGACCAAAGTTAACTCACTAAATTTCTTGAGTTTAGCTCACCAATTTTATATCGGTACTGAAAAATGACTGAAATATGTTGGTTTTACACTTGATTTTATATGAAACTAGCTGGCCCGCCCAGCTTCGCATGGGTAGAAAAAAAATTACAATAGAAACCCACTTCACGTTTGAATGGCAAATTTCGTAAAAATATGTTCATCTAAGTCCATTAACCTTTATTACTTTCCCAACACAGAAAGAATTTTTGTGAACAAAAACCACTTTCTTGTGCTTATCACATTTCACTCAATAAATATCAATTTTTTATACATGTATAATCTTTCCAACACAAACAGAATTTTTAAAATCGGATATCCCTTTTTTGTTTTTACCCCACTTCACCCTATATGTAAATATCAATTTTGAAACAAAAATATCGTAAATCAATTTCCAAAAAAAAAAGCTTTGATACACAAAAAGTATTTTTGAAATTGAATACAACTTTTATTTTTTACTCCATTTCACCCTATAGTACCAATTTTTTGAAAAAAAATAACCCAAAAGCTATACTCTAAAATGACTTTTCAAACACCGAAAGAATTTCTAAAATCGAACAATTTTCTTATTTTTACCTTATTTCACTCTAAAAATCACAAAACTTAAAACAAAATTACCCTAAAGCCATTTCCTGAGAAGGAATTCTTAACAAAAAAAAAAAAAACAATTTCTTAAATCGAACAATTTAAATTTTTATTTTACTCCATTTCACCTTAAAAGTATAAAAATTTTGAAAAAGAACCTTTCAATAAAAAAAAAATTATTTCTCTGTGTCCACAGCGCCACCTGCTAAGAATTTTCCGACTTTTCTTTTTTCCTAAACATTCGCGTAGCAATTACGAACAAACTCACAGAAGGAACTATTCAATTTGGTCCAGAAGTTTTTAAGTTTTAAGGATCCGAACACACCACGATCCAATATTACAAAAATTACACTATAAGTACAGTGAACTCTCTCATAAGCGGACACTGACGGACGGTATCCAGATATTTGTCCACTTATGACAGGTGTCTGTGAGGAGACACTGTATATGAAATATATGTATAATTATATATGTAACTCACCTGATTACTTTCATTCCTAAAATCACAGTTATGGCTGCTATTCGCAACGCTACTACTATTCATATAGTTATTGCTGTTGCTGTTCGTCATATTATTTGCTGCCGTCCTCGATGCAGCAGTTGCTGCTGCTGCTGCTGCTGACGATGATGACGACGAAGATGCCGATACAGTTGCGTACATACTTTCCAAATTAGCATAGATCGCCTGGGCAGCACTGGAATTCGGTCCATGTCCATGTCCAGTGCTATTTTCTCTTAGCAACATTTGGCCATTCGATGTACTACTTACATTACTACTACTGCTGTTGCTGTTGGTATTGTTTATGATGGCATTGGGGGGTGATGGTATTATTGCGTCTACAGCTGTTGTTCGTAAATTACTAATCATACTCGTAGATAGTGGTCCCGCATTACCACCAACGACACCACTGCCAATAACACCTCCACCACCACCATCACTCCGTCCACTATTGCCTCCATCGCTGGGGCTAACTCCATTGATGGCCGAATGTGGACACAAGCAATCAGGTTTGAGTATATCTTTGGTATTATCGGTGAGTGGTAGTGTTGCTCTGAAAAGGATTTCAATAAAGATTGTTTAAACATAATTTTTGTGAACTAGAAATAAAGAAAAAAAAAAAAAACAATGCTTTCCAACAAATTTATATACAAATTTAAATACAAAAACAAAAATAAAGAAATTAAATAAAAAGAAAGACAGTAAAATTAAGGAGTAGATAGTAGCAGCAATAGTAAACCGTTTTTACTCTCAATTTGTCTTTAAAAAAAAAACAACCCAGACCCAAAGTGGAATCAAACTGATTGTACCCGCAATTGAAAAATTACAAACTATACTCATGCAAAGTGTGTCCTTAAAATTAACAAGCGCAATAAAGCTGTGGATTTGTAAAATAGAAATGGTATTAATGATGATGATTGGTGCTTCAATGAATACATTTACATATATTTACAGATGGGGGATCGAGTATATAATATTTAAGTTAAACTCTAAGGTTAGAGCACAAAGCAGCACTTGTATTAAGAGCGGCAAATTAAGTATAGACTTAAGGGTTTATGTGATACGGTATCTAAATAGGTGTTTGGTATTTTGGGTCAGGGTTGACTAATGGCTAGGATAGGACACAATCAATACGAGTAGAGCACTATAGGTTTTTTAATGCAATTTAAAGTCTAGGTGTTCTCGGCAGAAAAAATTCAAAATAAATAAATATAATAACGGGTGTTTTTTATTTAGACGTGTGGTTTTCAATCTGGCAATACTTTTTTCGGAGTTGGTCTTTTTGACAGCTGTCACTTGATTTATGCTCAGTTTGGTTTGCCATTTCATAATGAATAGACTTACTATACTGAACAACGTTTGCAAATCGTGCAAAATGGGCTCGAAACGAGATCGTTGTTGACCCCGATTTTCACAAGAAAAAATTTTTCAGCGATAAAGCTCATTTTTGGTTAAATGGGTACGTCAATAAGCAAAATTGTCGTATTTGGAGTGATCATAATCCACAAGCCATTGTTGAGACGCCGTTAGATCCTCAAAAAGTCATTGTTTCGTGTGCTCTAGTGGAAGAGGGAATCATTAATCCATATTTCTTCAAAAATGAAGCCGGCCATAATGTTACGGTCAATGCGGAACGCTATAGAGCCATGATTAATGACTTTTTCGTGCCTGAATTGGAGGATGTTGATGTGGACGACTTTTGGTTCCAACAAGACGGCGCTACATGCTATACAGCCAATGAAACAATCAATTTGTTGAGGGAAACTTTTGGTGAGCGCATTATCTCGCGTCGTGGGCCTGTGGCGTGGCCTCCAAGATCATGCGATTAAACACCGCTGGACTATTTTTTGTGGGCTTATTTGAAGTCGCTTGTCTACGCAGATAAGCCAGAGACGATTGACTCCTTTGAAGAGAATATTCTGCGCATTATTGCTGACATACGGCCCCAATAGCTGCAAAAAGTGGTCGAAAATTGGGGCTCTCGGCTGAAATTTATTCGAGCCAGCCGCGGCGGTCACTTGCCCGAAATCATTTTTAAAACATAATGGCAAACCCTTGTCTATAATAATAGAGCCAAATTCTTGGCCACCATAAAATTAAATGCGTTTTATTTCTTCTTGAAAACCACAAGTCTAAAAAAAAAAACCTTTATTTTTAAATTACTCACACTCTAGCTCGATGTTTCTTCTTCAAAAACTACAAAAAAAAAAAAGATACCAAGACGTGATTATCACCCTTATTACGGCCCCTATTATGACTCTCGATTCTACAAGTCGAACATTTGACATTTCTACAAAAAAAAAAAAAACTTCAAAATCGCCAAGAATTACAGTTCGAGTTCGAGTTCGACTTTAACAGATTTTGACAGATAAAGACGAACGTTGGCTTAAGGTAAAGAGTGACATTTCGATTTGAATTTTTTTTTTCAAATTTCATGTGATTTAGGCGAATCGGAAACTTAAATAACAAATGTCGACTAATTTATCTCGCGAGCTATAAGCGCCTATTGTCAATTATCAATTGTTAATTCATACAAATTGAAATTTATATTAATTTTTAAACTAAGGTCCAATTTTTCAATGCGAGATTAAAGTTAAACCCGAGTTAACTCATCAAATAAGTTAGGATAACTGAACAAATGCTTTTGATGTTTTATCTTCCGAATTTGTTTTTTGTCGTTCCGCATGCACTTTCCACCAAAAAACTGCTTCATCAGGTAACTGTGGATTGCTTTACCTAAGTAACTCTGGTTTATCTCACCACTAAAAAACTGTGACTTAATTTAAAACAAACTCGTGAAATGTTCTAGATAATAATCAATTTTTCTGTAATTTAAGTTATTAAATTATGGGGTTTCGAATATTCAATACAATTGACAATCGTTATAGGGCTGTCTAAGTGTGTTACTGTTAACCCCCGGATTATTCGAATTTCTAGGACTAACGGTAACACATAAACCAAATTCCATTTGAAAGACATGCCTTGTAATTATTCGGAATGTAATATGAAACGTTGAATGAAGTAACCTTTATGTTTTACCGGACCAATCCGGGGGTTTACAGGAACAAAGATATTCCTTGGATACCCTACATTCGGTATCCGATAAATAGGTAAACTTCAAAAATACCATCATTATAGTAGCAGAGTTAAGGACGGGTGAAGAGATAATAAATGAAAAGTAACAACTAAAAACAGATCGTAATCAATTAAAGAAGACTTTACAGTTGACAGAAGGAAGCATGGTAGGAAAAATTTGATTTGTGACAAATAGAGAACCAGCGAGCAAGATCGGTACAATGCGTAGAAGATCTATGAATCAGTCCGATACATGATGTCGATATACACAGACACACACCATATAAAGGAATATCTGATTGAAAAAAGGTATACGGCACTCTGCCATCTCTCTCAAGTCCAGTAATTACAGGCATTGATTACAGAAAAATTCACATAGAGCTGCTTTGTGTTAGCTTACTGTTCTTTTGAATGTTATAAAGGGCCAGTTTTAACCTCGAGTTAACCCAGTAAATGTTAGTCAGTTGACACCGAAAAACCAAACTGTAAAAAGGCCCTGTCGGTATAAATGCCACTAACAATTTTACAGGGCAAAAGGTATTCAAAAAAAATATTCAAGAACAATCTTATAGCTTTCAAAATTTCCTACAAAAAGGATAATGTGATTTTTTTTTTTAATAAAAGCAAACGTTGTCGAGATATGAAACTCAACGCAGAATTGGGAAAAAATTATATGTTGCATTTAAAGCCCCTAATATTAAAATTATTAAAAATAATAAATAAAGGGTGTTTATAAAACTTTGAAATGGAATAGAACAAAGATGTTTCTTTTTTTAAGTTTACATGAAATTTACTTTATTCGAAATAAAATTTTCTGGCATTATAATTTGAATATGATTTTTGGCGTATGACCGCCACCGCTGGCTCGGACGTAGTCTAATCTGGAGGTCCAATTTTCGATGACTTTTTTCCAACATTTGTGGCCGTATATCAACAATAACGCGGCGAATGCTGTCCTCCAACTGATGGTCAATCGTTTCGGGCTTATCGGCGTAGACTACCGACTTCACATATCCCCACAGAAAATAGTCAAGCGGAGGGCGTTAAATCGCACGATCTTAGAGGCCAGTTCACGGGTCCGTAACGTGAAACTATGCTGATACCAAACCAATAAACCAATAGTGGCACGAGCTGTGTGACATGTTGCGCCGTCTTGTTGAAACCGCAGCTTCTGCACATCATCGTTGTTCAATTGATGAACGAAAAAGTCAGTAATCATGGCTCTATAGCGGTCACTATTGACTGTTACGTTTTGGCCAGCATCGTTTTTAAAGAAGTACAGACAAATAATTCCACCAAACCATAAAGCACACCAAACAGTCAGTTTTTGTGGATGTAACGGTGTCTCAACATCCACTTTTGAGGATTATCATCACTCCAAATACAGCAGTTTTGATTATTGACGCATCCATTTAACCAAAAATGAGCTTTATCGCTGAACAAAATTCCCTTATGAAAATTGGGACCAACGGCAATCTTGTTTTGGGCCCATTTGGGCATAATTTGGAAGCGTTGTTCAGGCGTCAGTATATTCATGTTGAAATGCCAAACCAAACTTAAAATAAATCACTTGACAGCTGACAAAATGGCCGCCAGTTAAAATAGTGTTGCCAACTTAAATTTATATACCTTAAAAAAAACACCCTTTATTTTGAAAGATAGCCGGCGAATTATATCAGTGGAAATCACTAAAATAACGGTTTCAATCCATTGACACCGCAGCCAATCTCTAATGGAATTTGACAGTTACCGGTCTTCGTTTTGGATCCGGTGAGCTTTCTTTCTCACAATACATGCGCAAGTGGGTCCTTGGTGATTCTAATTTGTATACTAATTTGAGTCGCCAAACGCAGTTTTGTTGACTACGCTGTGCACGGATCCAAAACGGACTAGATTGCTTGAAGGGGATCTTCAAATGTTTGTCATTGAACGAACCTAATATCCTACTATGCAGATTTTCGTGACGTAATGTGCTAATGTGCATAAAGTTTGACCTCGTTTCGTAGTACAGAGCAAAGCCCACATTTTTAGTTCACACCTCAAAATAACTATTTAGTTTGCACAAAAAGGATAAAACATTTTTTTTTGTTCGATAAATCTTGATTGAAACGTTGTTATTCTGTGATACTTATGTGGTTTTCGGTTGGATTTCGGAACTGTGCCATTCCTATCTAAAATGAGAAATTTTGAGTAAAAGGTGTGAAAAAGAAGTAGCTCCGAACGTCCACTCGAAAACGACATTAGGGACCACGAACCTACTAACTCCGATCATCAAGTTTCATCGACTTATTCGAAGAAAACGAAAATACCGCCATCTGGCCTTTTAAGGGTTTAAAATTAAGGACAGGCAATTTGATCTTAAAATTGCTATCTAGTCAAAAATTCCAAAAACAAATGCCTTTTAAATATTTGCTCACGTTATCTCAAATTTAGGTACCTACATAAGTATTTTGTACCTTGATTTCACTCAGCTACTTCGATTCTTCATATGTATGTAATTATATATACCTACTATACAAACTTTTTCAACTTTATAAACATTATTATTTCAATAACATGAATCATTAGAAAATTAGATAAATAAAAAAATCCAAAACCACATTTCCAAAATATTAAAAATAATTATATTATACGTAAACCCAAAGCTCTAGCACCCAAACAATATTTAGCCACTAAAATGATAAAAGCTAATAAATTCAAATGAGATTGTTGTACATGATTTTGTGTCGTGTGATGTTTTTCATGATTCACATCTGTAACATGTTAAAAAAACAGAACTAAAAAAAAAAAAAAAAAACTACAACTTATATAAAATATATCTGTTTAAATATTTTTTTTTTCAATTTATCTGTTGGCATGTATGAAGTTAAATTTTATGAATTAAGATTGTTGTTTAGTGAATGATGAAAATGAGTTTTTGTTTAAATATAATTTACTGTATACAGTGAAAGAGTATAATGAAAAAGAATAGGGGGTGATAGGTTTGTTTGTTTTTTTTTTTTTTTTTTTTTTTTTTTTTGCAATAAACTATAATTACCTGAGCTTGAGCTCCTCATCAATATATTGTAAGAGGCTCCTACAATTAAAATATTAATCGTAAGAAAAAATAAGAATAAAGTGTGTGTATAAAAAACAACATTTATACAAAGCATCATCAATCAATGGGGGGGGGGGAGGTATTTAGGGCCGGAAAAAATTTCAAAACCAAGAACACATCAATCAAAACCAACAAAACAACAGAATTCTTCTTTTTTTTTTTTTCTTTAGAGGAAACCAACATTTTCTGAAAGTGTGTGTGGTGATCAATTAATAAAAATGAATAATTCCAAAACATTTTTTTTTTTTTTTTGAAAAAAAAAACCAAAACTTCTCTTTAATTGATGACTGGAAACGGTTAGAATAAAATTACGAATAAAAAACACACCAAGCGGGATTGCAAGAACACGATAAGTAGACACAAATTAAAACAAAGGTTAAGATTTTTTTTTAAAGAAATTTTATATTTTCTTCTGTGAAGAAACCCCAAGTTTTTGCATACCTGCATGCAATTTCCTCGAATCGGAATTATTTTGAAATTTAAATAAGAACCGATTTCTTTTACTACCTACAGTCAGTGGGGATACAAATCAACCTTTGCTTTACAAAAGGTGGTGTAGTTGCAATTTTTACACATGAGTAACCAGATGGCAATGATAGTCTTTCCAATTTTTATATTTCAGCAGCTGTCAAAGTTACCAATGACATCCATTTCACGCTTGCCGAACGTGGGGAAATTATTTAAAAAAAAAGTAGTTGGTGGGATAGAAGGCGATTTGAAATTTTATTTGGCGAGTCGAAAATCGGGTTGGCGATAAACCCTCAGAAAGGCGAAATTTTTTAGTTTTTGGCGATTTAAATTTTTTGAATCGAAATTCTAATATTCTTTTCTCTAATTTTCACTTAAACATTACATCTTTTTCATCGCTGTTTGCGCTGAATGAAGCTGTCGAATTATATTCCAAAACTGAAATTCGATTTCTTTCCCATCCCTTAAATAATTGACGTACGCAAAACGTCAAATCAAACAACTTTGAATTCTATCCATCAAAACTACAAGTTGCGAAATCTTATTTCATTTTTAAACCTGATGCCAAACTTGATGTGAACAAACGTTAGATTTTTTTTTTCTGTAAAGCTATGCATAAAAGACCGTTTTTACGCGAATAATTCCCGAACTCCAGACGCATTAAAAACGAACCTTACTCAAGTTATGGCCGAGATACCGCCCGAAATGTGCGAAAAAGTGGTTAAAAATGACCTCAAAAGAATCACATGCTGCGAATCTTCCCGAAGCAGCCATTTGAATGATATTGTTTTTCACACTTAATGGCAAAGTCCAAACTTTATAATGAAATAAAATTTACATCAAAAATGCAACGCTGTGTGTGTTTTATTTAGCTTTACTTTCGAAACCGAAAAATGAATGACCCTTTACAATGTAAAATTTAATAATATTAAATTGTGGACCGTACCAATTTTGCACACACAAATTTTTTTTTTATGGAAATCAATTTTTAAACCGAGTAGTTTTTGAAATATTGAGAGTTGAAAAAAAATGTTTTCAAAGTTTAAAAATTTAGAGTAATTTGGAGAACTAATTTTGAAAAAAAAAACAGCTAGGCAGTCATTAAGTAGCATATTTCTTTAATTTTAATTTTTGTCAATAATTGACGTGGGATGTAAATTAAACAACGGAACCACAGTGCTCTAGCCAAAAGGTCTGAGGAAAGACACCTTAAGTGTATCGGTCGATTGTCGTTTCTTCGAATAGACCTGAGACTTCAGGAAACCCCACCAGAAAAAGTCTAACGGGGTCAAATCGCACGATTTTGGTGGGCAATTCACGTCATATCCGCGAGAGTTAGCCTTACCCTGAAATCGTTCATGCAGAATGTCCATTGTGGCCTTTGCTGTGTGGCATGTAGCGCTGTTCTGTTGGAACTACATGTCGTCCATATCCATATTCAGCTTAATTGTGCGCTTTACCCGAACAACATTCCACCCGGAAAATTTGACATTTTACTTTTCGCCTATTGTGAGTTTTTACCAGAAATTTCATGGTCGAAAAATTCCTCTTATTGTGAACATTCATTTCGGGCGGAATGTAATGCCATTTTCAATTTTTTTTTTTTTGTAGGCGAACAAAATTTCGTTCGGGCGAAACTCACAATAGCTTTTTAAAATTCCGGGCGAACAAAAAATTTTAAGGTGAAATATATTTGGGGTGGAACTCACAATAAGACTGATTATCGGTAGCGCTATACGTTAATGCTGATCGCTGATGGCAATGACATCGTCGTTTTCAAAGAACTAAGGACTCTCACAAACAGCGAGGATATTTTCGGTTGATCTTGCGTTTCGTTGACGCAAGGACCTTGGCGGATTATTCATTGAACTCAAATTTGGCCACCAGATTTTGGATAATCGACTTGGTAGGACAACCACGTCAACCGTAAAATGGCCCCAAAAGATTTTGATACCAAAGTTTTAGCATTTGGAAATGCTGTTCAATCGTGTAACTTGCCATTTTGATTTGGCAGTTTTGACAGTTGTCACCAAAACAACATGGCCGCCACAGGCCAATAGAAGCCCCCTTTATTAAGCTATCCTTTCGATAAAAACAAGCATTCCGTAAAGTGTTCTATGGAACAAAAACGTATTCAAAACCCTTTTTGAAAATCTAAAAACCTAACCCAAGAGGTGTCAAGAAATATGGCAGTAACTTCTTTAAAATGCGTATAGATAGGCAACAAATATCTACCTCATTCCCCTAATTATCCTTAAAATATTTACCTATATTTCAAGCTACAAAAAATAAATAAAAAAAGGTTTCTTCTTCTCTATAAGTAGAACATTTCGAAATTTTGTGGCATTTCTGAAATTTATAATCACGCCTCATTACCACAAATACTTGATGCAGAGAAACTCTCTTACTCTCTGAGCACAATATAGATTAAAGTTAATTTATGCCCCAGCACATCCTTAACATAGACGATAGACGCAAGAAATGCGACTAATCCCTGCAGCAAAAGGGCAAACAAAAGCAAACACAAAAACGTAAAACGAAAAAAACCAAAAAACGAAAAAACAAAGCATTATGCCATAATTCCATCCGGTTAAATCACAAGCATGACGATCCCATTAAATTTATATCAAAAGCGTTCGGCTTTGTAGTTCTCGCTAAGACCTACTATATACAGCCAGTATCCATAGTATTTCTCCGTCTTAATGCCATATAAAAAGGGCAAACGACCTCTCACTATTATAATGTTGATGTTCTAAGACTTCTTCATCTGTTGGTGTGGCTGTTCCTGTCCTGTGGTGGTGTATATGTGTGTGTTGTGTGCATTCATTTCGATTCAGTAACCTTAAACTTGTAAACAACGTTCCCTTTTACTTGGATCCGTACGGCTGGCGTATCGGAGGATGAATCTATAGTCCACAATCTACACATTCATTTGCCTGATGGAATGTTTTTGCAGACAGTCTTTTTGTCTGCTTTCGCTCTATATACCTTCCCTATGCATATAGATAGATTTTCTTTTTCATTTAACATAGAGAAATAGCTTAAGAGAGCCAGTAACCCGTAAGAGGGTTGATTTCTGTAGGGGCGGGTGGTGTGAATTTATTTTTTTTTTTGCACACTATATAATCTGTCGCCAGCAATAGTGCTGGATTGATCAAACAGACAACTTTGAGTTAGGCAAGTAGCAAACTTTTCCCTCTAGACACTATTCTAAGTTAAGTAGGAAGGTGTACCATACCTACTTTTTATTGGACCGATTATTTACAAACAAACTCACTTGCTTTGACTATTGGGAGTAAGATAGAAGCTAATGTTATGAATTGAAACTTTAATGACTCTGCTCTTGGTGTTCACATAGAATGACTTTGAACAATAGGGCTAATATTATTTGAAGACAAATGCACTTCAAAGTTGCTAAACTAAAGTCATCAAATTCAGGACTGAGGTCTCTTTTAATTGTCCTCTGAATATTCTGAGTAGTCTAAGGTTTACAATTACAAGTGGCTTAGAGGTTGTGAGCGATTATTTTTAACGCAGTAGAGGGTACAAAATTTATTTTATCAAAAGCATTGTTGGCTTGGATTAAAATAAGATTTACCGTTTGTAATAGCTTTTAAAAGTTTAAAGAGATATAAAAAAAAAATAAATTTCAATTAATAAAGGACATTTTTTATCGAATTTGAGGTTCGCCAGAGGCGAAGGATACACACAGCAACCTGGCGATCTCCAGATGGTCCAGAAGGAAAGAGAAAAAAAACCCTGCGCAGTAAGAAAAGAGCATCCGCAGCCTCTCAGCCCAGGTAATTCGAGGAGTCTTGCACCGCCACCAACACCCGCCGGCCGGTTCTACAAAACAGCCAAGCAACTGGCATCTGATTATAAGAGCGGGAAGCAAGCTCTTCGAAACAGCAAAGGGAACCTAGTCACCGAAGCACAAGAAATTGTAGACCATTTCCAGCAGCTGCTTGATGGGCATTATGTAGAGGAAGCGACAAGAGAACAAAGAAGCATGAGATCAGTCAATGAAGATCCATCAGTCCCAGCGCCCAGTACCGAAGAGGTTTGGAAAGCCATCGACAAGCTTAAGAGCAACAAATCCACCTACCTACCTGCGGAACTCTTCAATTATGGAGGAGATGTTCTGGTAGGATGGATGCACCAGCTCATCAACCAAGTGTGGTGGGATAGCCTACCTGCGGAACTCTTCAAATATAGAGAAGATGTCCTGGTAGGGCGCATGCACCAGCTTATCCAGCCAAGTGTTGGAGGAGGAAATTATGCCCGACGACTGGTCAATTAGCTCTATATGCCCAATCTACAAAAAAGGCGATCCTATGTCCTGCAAAACCTTCAGAGGCATATCCCTGCTTGATAATTCCTACAAGATCCTATCCAACGTACTATGTGAGCGTCTAAAACCTTTCTGTACAGTTCTACTCTACGGCGCCGAGTGCTGGACGATAAATAAAAAAGGGGAATTGATACTGGGCACTTTCGAGAGAAAAATTATTCGGCGGATATTTGGGCGCGAAGAGGGCGAATGGGGGAGAAGATTTCATCGTGAATTGTATGAGCTGTACCAAGATGTGGATGTAGTCCAAAGAGCCAAAACACGTCGACTACACTGGGTCGGCCACATCGAGCGAATGGACTACAACGCTCTAGCCCAGAAAATCTTCGAATCCCAGCCCCAGGTTCGAGACGACCAGAAAGACCGTTTTTTTTTCATCCACTTAAATACGGGCTTGACAAAAAGGTCTTAATAAAGGGTGTTGTTTTTAGAGGTGTGGTTTTCAAGAAGAAATAAAACGCATACATTTTAAGCCGTGGCCAAGAGTTTAGCTTTATTAAAAAGATAAGGGTTTCGGGCAAGTGGCCTCCGCGGCTGGTTCGAATAAATTCCAGCCGAGAGGCCCAATTTTCGATCACTTTTTGCATCAATTGGGGCCGTATCTCAGCAATAACGCGCCGAATATTCTCTTCCATGGCGTCAATCGTCTCGGGCTTATCTGAGAAGACAAGCGCCTTCACATAACCCCATAAAAAATAGTCCAGCGGTGTTAAATCGCACGATCTTGCAGGCCACGCCACAGGCCCATGACGCAAAATAATGAGCTCACCAAAAGTTTCCTTCAATAAATTGATTGTTGCGTTGGCTGTATGGCATGTGGCGCCATCTTGTTGGAACCAATGGTCATCCACATCAAGATCCTCCAATTCAGGCACGAAAAAGCCATAAATCATGGCTCTATAGCCTTCCCCATGGACTGTAACATTATGACCGGCTTCATTTTTGAAGAAATATGGAGCAATGATTCCCTCTGCCCATAGAGCACACCAAACAGAGACTTTTTGAGGATGTAACGGCGTCTCAATAATGGCTTGTGGCTTATGATCACTCCAAATACGACAATTTTGCTTATCAATGCACTCATTCAACCAAAAATGAGCTTCATCGCTGAACAACATCTTCTTGTGAAAATCGGGATCGGTGGCCATCTCGTTTTGGGCGCTTGATGGTCATTCAGTCTGTTCGTTATGAAATGAATCAAGTGACAGCTGTCAAAACGACCAACTCCGAAAAAAGTATTGCCAGATTGAAAACCACACGTCTAAAAAAAAACACCCTGTACATATTTGAGATGCACTCTACTCTAGAACAAGTTCAATATTTCTGAACACTTCCTCAAAACGTACATAATGGGTGGTATGAATAAAAAGGAGCACCTGCTCAAAACTCAACGTGTTTTAGGAGCAGGTGCTCCATTTGGTATGAATAAAAAATTTGAAAAGGTGCTCAAGGATTGAGCTTTTTCGGGTTTGATAAGCACCTTCCCAAAATAAGCACCCGCTCAATTATAAGGTATGAATAAAGCAAATCACGTACTCAATCGAGAGGAGCACTTGCTCCTATTTGTGAGTTAGCTCATTTGACTGCTCAATAATAATTTTGTTACCATAAATAGCGGAGTTCATGGCAACAAAAAAAATACAACTTTCCTTCAGCGATAGGTGCAATTGATTGCACTCATGATCCTATCATCAAACCAGTTGTTCATGGGGACGAGTACACAGCATTAATGTTCAGGCAAAATGCAATTCCTTTGTTTTGAGCACCTTCTCGGATTCTGATGGAGCAACTGCTCTGAGTACATGCTCCGTTTTTATTCATATCACCCAATATATTGATTTAATAAAAAAAATATCCACGCGAATGCAAAAGCACAATTAAAGTCAAATTAACTAGGTATACCAATTTTGTCATTTTGTTTGTTATTTGCTTGCTATTCAGTCAAATGAGCTCAGACACAATTAAAACAAACAAAAAATGAAAACAACAAAAACACCAACATTTAGTAATAATTACGTTGAAAATAGAATTGCGCAGGCGATTTTTTTAAATTTATAATCTTTCTTTTATAAATTGTTAATTGGCTTTGCGCATTAGTTTTTGCGTTGCATTTTGATTTGTTTTGTTGTTGTTTGACATCTCTAACCTTAAGGACATATTGAAAATCATTGTTCCACTAACTTTTGACCCACGAGTTTGCACTTTATTGCTAAAATAAAATAATATTAAATGAAAATGTAAATAACTTATAAAAAAAAAACATCTACAAAATGGGAGATAGCGTTGCACTTATATGAAAAGGTAGTGATGTTAGACTTTTATTTAGCACAAGACTATAAAAAAGAAGAAAAAAAGCCAATTAGATGCTAAACTATTTTGAATATTTTTTAATATTCTTTAATCGATGCAAATTTTCGCCGTGTAAAGCCTGGTTTACAGTTTTCGTGCAAAAAAATTCAATGCGAAAATTTTCCCATATCAAAATTATTGAGGTGAATACAAAAAATAAAAAAAAAAGACTTTTGGCATGATTGGTTCAGTGTTTCATGATAAAAAGAAATACCCATTGCTGTCTAGGAATATCATTACAAATATGACATTTGATTTGAATGCAAGCTGTCAAAACAATTTATTTCCATGCAAAGCAGTTGTTTTGCGCGCGAAAAATATAGTGTGGTGAATATAGCAAACATTTTTTTGCGCGGTCGGTTTACACTCCCGCAAAAAAAAGTTGTTCATTTCACAAGATTATTTGGATGCAATTAGGATTTTTACATCCAAAAATAATTGTTTTTCATTTTTAGCCGTTATTTTTTTAAATCAGGGTAAATTGAGCAACTTATTACGGTTTGCTTTCACAGAATATATGTATATGGTCAATTGTGTTGAAAATTATGTATAAAGAAACACGGTCCGTCAAATGAAATGTCACCAAAATAATATTGGCATTGGGTACTGCTGACGAAGATAACACCGGATTTATATGAATAGTAAAGAGTTTTTGAAATAAAATTTTCCTAAACTAAAAATTAAAAAAAAAAAAGTTGAAAAAATACACAGCCTTATTTTGAGTTTCACCCGAAAAACTTTCCACCCCGAAAATTTGACATTTCACTTTTCGCTAATTGTGAATTTCCCCCGAAATTTCATGATCGAAAAATTCCTCTTATTGTGAACATTCATTTCGGGTGGAATGTAATTTCATTTTCACTTCTTTTTTGTAGGCGAACTAAATTTCGTTCGGGCGAATCTCACAATAGCTTTTAAGGTGAAATATTTTTCGGGTGTAACTCACAATAAGGCTGACAATTTTTTTTTTAATTTCCACGCTGAATCGTAGAATCGCTAAAAGTGAGTAAAGCTGACTGCCTCCACCGGTGGATTCGGTAATCGGTGTAGCCATTTTTGTTTTACTCAAATGTCTTTATCTCCGAAAAAAATCGAATGGTACTGCAACTGTGAATTAATTTAGCACCATTCCGCGTCAACGTGTTTTTTCTGGTGGTCTGCAGCGGTCGGATGTGTTTGAAAGAATACTCATTTTTTTGAGCAACCGGGTAATTGTTCGCCGAGTATGTGTCAAATAAGCCATAGGCCACGATTACAGTGGATCCGTAATCTAACGAAAAAATGTTCTGGAGTATGTATTTTTCACAATTGTTCGTCAGAAACGGGTTGATATACGCGCCACTATAAAAATACCCTAAAACTTTGAATTACAAAAATTTTGGGTCGAGTGATGTAATTTCAAGATTGTCTTAATATATGAAATAAAAAAAAAAAAATAAAAAAAGTCAGTTTTAACAACTTTTTGGATTTTTTTTCAAAATTTTGAGTTGGGAAATTAATTTTTCAAAAACTTTAAATTCAAATAAAATGAAAAAATGCCTTTAAAAAAAGCTATAACACCACATTGTAAGTGTCGCCGTTATTTTTTGATGTGTAAACATCTATGCTGGCGGTAGAGTGAAAAAAACGTGGTGTGCAACGTTACGATCTGCATACTTGGATGGGTGCGTTCAGTGAAAAAAATCTTAAGATCCCCTTCAAGCAAAAACAAGTCGGTTTGGGATCCGCGCACGTTTTTTTTTATAATATTTTTTTTTTTTTAATATTGTCATAGCTCAAAGAATCCAGTAAAAATAAAACTTGATATTGTGATATATGTATTAACAATAATTGTAGAAAACGGCGTAAGACAATAACGCCTAAAGCTGTTTGGAAATATCGCCCAAAAAAATAAAAAAATTAAATAACGTCAAAATTGGAAATATCACAAAAAAAAAATCCAGAAAAAGGAAATAACTCCCAAATCTTAGGAAATAACTCCCAAATCTAAGGAAATAACGCCCAAATGCGAAGAAAAAACGCCCAAATCAATATCTTGTCAATACTAACATTTACAATATGGATTTTTGAAAATTAATATGGCGTATAAACAGTGATGTTTGTAGGGGGGCATGCTGCCCTCCTGTTTGGCCACACTATAGGATTTGGGGTAGGTGCGAGGCTGGGTGTATGCAAAGTTTCTTTGAATTCAGATTCCTTAGATACCAAAGAGACTTTGCATACACCCTATATCCTATATTCTGCCCAAGCAGGGGGGTTTCAGGGGAGCAGCATGCCCCCCCCCCCATACATACCTCACTATTAATGCGCCGCAATTTGTTTTAAGATTATCATATATTATATATACCTTTCGCAAATATTAATAAAAACTTTGCGTATGCCGCTTGAAGAATTTGCATCACTAACCAACACTACTTTGTAGCTGCAGCACTGTTTTTTTATGTCACCAAAGGCTTCCGATTCCTTGAACAAGCTTTCTTGGTTGCCATGATTATGCACAAAGTTTTTTGTTTGTCAACAAGTTTCATAGAAATTTCACTTCGGAAATAACGCCCAAAATTTAGGAAAGAATGCCCAAGTTTTACAAAAACAATTTAGTTTGAAAATATTTGGGCGGTATATCTGACTCGAAATTTGGAAAAATATAAATTTGGGCGATATTTCCATTATTTTTTTTGTGGGGGGGGGGGGGCGATTAAAAAATTTGGACGATATTTCCAAATCGATTTGGGCGTTACTAACTTGGGCGTTATTGCCTAACGCCGTAGAAAACTGCTGACCAGCTGAGTATAACTTTGTCTAGGTTAACCGTATCATGTTGGTTTCAGTGTCATAAGTAAAAACATTAAAATAATGAGTCATGTGCTTATATTGTGCAGAATTAAATGTTTAAATCCCCTCTCAAACGGAAAAACCCTTCCCAAGTAGCTGTTTTTTTTTTTTTTTTTTTTTTTGTGTACTACATTCTACCTGTAGATACTATTAAGTCTTTCATTTAAACTAAATCCACTAAAAATACCGTAGACAATAAACATCCAAAGGCTTTTTAACTACCTATGACATCAAGAGGGCACTATAATCCTGATGAAGAATGAATTCACCTTTGCAACGCTACCTCCCAGAATATACACAAATCGATACATTCTAAGTTTCCCCTCCCCACATAAGAGCAATAATAAAACACTTAGCAAACTGAATGAAAATTTAGCAAAAATAAAATCGAATGAAGAAAATGAAGAGAAAAAAAAAAATCAAAAAATGCAATGCAATTTTTTTCGATATGAAAAGAATAAAAAAATTAAAATTAGAATGTTTGAATGCATTTGGCGATTGGATTTGAATTTGATTGAGTTGAGTTGTGTGGTTAAAGCCAATTTATTGTTCAAAATCTGAAAGCCCCGCTTATTTCGAAACAAAAAAAAAAAAAAATGTGAGAAAAACGAGTTAAATAAATGAGATTTGAAAAAATAAATTAAACAAAAGATGAAATTAAATGTGAGCATTTTTTTTTTTTTTTTTTTTTTGTGAAAATAATTGAGAGCGCAGCCAAAATGCGATACTATATGTATAAAATAGTCATGATGAAGGATTAACGAAAGCATACAAATTCAGTGTACTTACATATCGCTTGGTAGAGTTTCTGGACTAGATGAGCGTTCGTTCCATTGGGATGTTTGCATTGCTGGAAAAAAAAAAATAAAAATAAAAAAGACAATTTGAAATTGGTCAAAGAGCACGAACGAAACGAGAATGAAGGCATTCAACTATATAAATTCAATTAAGTGCGGAAGAGATTAGCACATCGTCTGCTTTTCTATTTATTTTTTTTTTTAATTGAGAAAAGATTCCTGCACTGTTTAAATTTGATGGAAACACAAACTAATATTTATGGATGTAATTATAAAGAAAATGAAAATAAAATTTGCTGATCAAAAGTTTTTTTCTTTTAAGCAATAATTTAATAACATCGCTGCACAACACAACTTCAGACTCTCAGCATTGACCTGAGAAGTGTTTGAGCAGGTCAGGTTTTTGGGATATTCTAATATAAAAGTTCAAAGAAAGCTACATTTCAGTTCTTGTTGCATAACGAAATAACTACACTCCAAAAAACTCGAATCAAATTCGAAAACAAATAAATATTTATTTAAATTGACTCATGTATTTTTAGTTTCAAGTCAACCTTGTTTAATTATTGTTTTTCTTTATCGTTGATTCATTGATTGTCAATATTTTGTTTACTTATTTTTGATATAAACAGAATTTAATTATTAAATATAAACCAGTTCCGATTGGCAGTTCAGACGAACATGGAAAGGGTGTTTTTTTTTTAGACGTGTGGTTTTCAATCTGGCAATACTTTTTTCGGAGTTGGTCTTTTTGACAGCTGTCACTTGATTTATGCTCAGTTTGGTATGCTATTTCACAATGAATAGACTTACTCCTGAACAACGTTTGCAAATCGTGCCCAAATGGGCCCAAAACTAGATGGCCACCGCTCCCGATTTTCACAAGAAAATTTTGTTCAGCGATGAAGCTCATTTTTGGTTGGATGGGTATGTTGATAAGCAAAATAGTCGTATTTGGAGTGATCATAAGCCACATGTCATTGTTGAGACGCCGTTACATCCTCAAAAAGTCACTGTTTGGTGTGCTTTATGGATAGAGGGAATCATTGGTCCATATTTCTTCAAAATGGAGCCGGCCATAATGTTACAGTCAATGGGGAACGCTATAGAGCCATGATTTATGACTTTTTCGTGCCTGGATTTGAGGATGTTGATGTGGACGACATTTGGTTCTAACAAGACGGCGGTACATGCAATACAGCCAACGAAACAATCAATTTATTGAAGGAAACTTTAGGTGAGCGCATTATTTCGCGTCGTGGCCCTGTGGCGTGGCCTCCAAGATCGTGCGATTTAACACCGCTGGAAATTTTTTTTTTTTTTGTGGGGTTATGTGAAGTCGCTTGTCTACGCAGATACGCCCGAGTAGATTTACGCCTTGGAAGATAATATTCGGGGCGTTATTGCTGAAATGCGGCCCCAATAGCTGCAAAAAGTAGTCGAAAATTGGGCCTCTCGGCTAGAATTTATTCGAGCCAGCCGCGGCGGCCATTTGCCCGAAATCATTTTTTTTTTTAACATAATGGCAAACCCTTATCTTTATATCGTTCTTATCGTTTTATGTCTTCTTGAAAACCAAACGTCTAAAAGAAACACCCTTTATATCTTTATCTTATTCGAGTTACGCTTTTAAGCTAACCACAACAGTTTAGTTATTAATAGAAAAGAGAAACCGGTGGTGTCAGATTAACAGCTTTGTTTTGTGGCGTCGATCGCTGCCGTCATTAAAAAGCTAAAAAGGCTGACAAAAAATTAAAATACAACTGATTTTTTGAATCCAAAAATTCGCACTTTGCATTCTCGATCATTATGGCTCCATAACATCAGCTAAACGCATTTTTAACTGAACATAAAAAATGTTTCAATATTATTTCCTTCAAAAGTATTCGATATGGTTGGTAAGTAATTTTTAAGTATCCGATGGACACCGAAGCCCTCGAACTAATTGACCTGAATATTCCAAGTATTAGCCTATGAGTGTGCCTGATGGCGGTTCATTAGTTTCCCAACAAAGCGCAGCAACGAACGCCACTTGTTAACCGAAAGGTGGCTTTCGGTCTAATCGCAGAAACCACAGGTCCTATTTTCCCATTAATTTCTTTTAGAGGTATAGAACTTTCAAAAGGAATAAAACAAAGATGATTTTTTTAAATTGACATGAAATTTACTTTATTCGAAAGATAATCTTCTGGCATTTTAATTTCAATGTGATTTCTGGCATATGACCGCCACGGCTGGCTCGGACGTAGTCTAATCTGGAGGTCCAATTTTCGATGACTTTTTTCCAACATTTGTGGCCGTATATCGGCAATAACGCGGCGAATGTTGTCCTCCAACTGATGGTCAATCGCTTCGGACTTATCGGCGTAGACTACCGACTTCACATATCCCCACAGAAAATAGTCAAACGGCGGACTTTAAATCGCACGATCTTGGAGGCCAATGCATGGGTCCGTAACGTGAAACTATGCTGTTACCAAACGTTTCCTTCAAATAATCAGTTGTGGCACGAGCTGTGTGACATGTTGAGCCTTCTTGTTGAAACCACAGCTCCTGCATATCATGGTTGTTCAATTGATAAACGAAAAATGGCCGCCAGTTAAAATAGTGTTGCGACCTTAAAGTTCTTTACCTCTAAAAAAAAAAAACCCTCAACAACTTGCGCGTTGCGCGAACCATTGTTCGTTAGAAAAAACGTGGAATGCCTTTTTCGGTTAGGTATGTGATTTTTTTGTTCCAAAAACCTGAAACACAGTTCAATTACAATGGCGCAAAATTTTAAACATTTAAAACCTACTCTAAATCATTTTTAAATTCGACGCCGACTCTAAAAATAAGTTTTAGAATGAGAGTCGACGCTTTGATAATTTTAAACGATATAAAGTATACTTTAACGCTAAAGCACTCGTCTAACTTTAAAAGCAGCAAAATGCTTCTCTATCTTTTTTAAAGTATACTTTATCCATTCAACGTTTGTAATTTCATAACAAAAATTTAAAGAAAAATGTTTAATGAAGATTCTAAGGGTGTAAATCAACAATCACGAAAACTGTCTTAGCTTTAATTTGTGGTGCATGCACCCAGTAACCATTAACACGACAAAACAACACCATCTCCACCTTACAAATGCGCTAAAAACCTTCATTAGTTAGAAGAGTTGTTTAAAGTATTTAAAATTAAGAAAAGGTAAGACAAAGGCTCGCAACTAAACGACTGCGTTTACTAGAGTAGGTTTTATTCCTTAAACGAGGACTGTTTAAAAATTTGCGCCAATCACTTTATGTTACAGGTACGAAATTTAATCAAAATCATTAGAGCCGTTATCGAGAAAATTTGAAAAAAAATATAAAATTGATTCTTGTTCTAGATGAGTTAAAATTAATTATTAAATACAATTAATCTATAACAAATTCAAAGCAAATCGGTCTTCCAGTCCAGGCTCTTCCAGTTAAGCCTCTAGCTCAAATGACAGTAGACGCACGGACCCACAGAGTCACAAACCGATGGACGGTGTGACGAAACCCGGTTTTTCGCACTCTTCGCCCTAAAGAATCAGTCAAAATGAAATGGTAAAAACGAACATAATATTAATAAAATGGTAAAAATGCTATGGACTCTGAACTCTCAAATTGATTGAGCTAGAAATATATGACAATCTTCAGTATTAGGCCGAGAGTTTTTGAGTGAAGTGTCAAGGGTGAAGCAGTTTAGCAACAAGGTAGGTACATACTTTTCGTGATTTCTCCGTATTCAACATCATTAATATAAATAAGTTCTATTAAAAGTAAGGACAGGCGGCTTTAACGCACACTGCTACTCCCACTTTTCTTCTATCTGTGAAGTATCGGGTTTTTCAATAAAAGCGCTACAAAAGTTTTTTTTTTTTCAAATAAAACAAAAACGGTTTGGGATATCAATGAAATTCTTTATTCCTGTGAAAGTACGTTTGATGCTATTATGTATGGAACTCGATTTCTTTTGCATGGCCACCACGGGCACGCTTGTAGAAGTCCAGACGCTGAACCCAATTTTCGACGGTTTTCAAGCATAAATCGGCCGCTACTGCTGCAATTTCATGTTCGATATTCGTGCGAAGTTCATCAATCGTCGCTGGCTTGTTGGAATAGACCATAGACTTGACGTAGTCCCACAGGAAATAGTCTAACGGCGTCAAATCGCACGACCGAGGCGGCCAAGTGACTGGACCATTTCGTGAGATAACACGTTCCCCAAACTTGGTTTCCAATAAATTGATTGTGACATTCGCTGTGTGGCTTGTGGCGCCGTCCTGTTGGAACCACATGTCCTCCAAGTCCATATCATCCAATTGGGGCCAAAAATATTCGGTTATCATTGAACGGTAGCGATCCCCATTCACAGTAACGTGCCGGTCTTGATCATCTCGGAAGAAGTACGGCCCAATGACGCCGCCCCGCCGGCCCATAAACCACACCAAACCGTGTCGGGATGCAATGATGACTCATGAAGTACGTGTGGATTGCTGCCTGACCAATACCGCATATTTTGTTTATTGACGAAGCCATTCAGCCAGAAATGAGCCTCATCGCTGAAGATGATTTTTCGATGAAAATCCGAATCATTTTCAAGTTGTTGCTCAGCCCAATTCACGAACAAACGACGCTTCTGGTGGTCAAGCGGCTTCAGTTCTTGCGTCAATTTAATCTTGTAAGGATGAAGGCCAAGATCTTTTCGCAAAATTCGCCACAACGACGTCACAGAGATGTCCAACGCTTGAGAACGACGTGTGAGAGACACATTTGGGCTTTCTGCAACTGAAGCCTCAGCGGCAGCAATATTCTCGACACTACGGGCACTTCTTTGTCTCACTGGCACGGGAACATTTTGTACTATGCCTGTGGATTCAAATTTTTCCACTAGACGCTGAATTGTTGATCTGCTAGGACGATTATGACGACTATAAATTGGACGCAGTGCTCTTAACGTTGAGGCCACTGACTCAGAATTTCGGTAGTAAATTTTAATAATTTCGACTCGTTGGTGGCTCGTATATCTTTCAATCATAAAATTTCAAACCTTACTGAAGAGAAATGTCAAAAGAGCGGCAAGATATATGGCGTCATTTGCTGTCCCTGTTGCTCTAATTTGTAGCGTCGCTGTTGAAAAACCCTTTATTATAGGTTTGCGTTAAATCGGAGTCCAATGAAATTTTAACTGTAGGTAAGGGGTATCACCAGAACACACCCACTTAATTCCCCCCCCCCCCCTCATTTTTCATAAGGGGTGGCGGTCATATTGAATTTGGTACATATTAAGTGTTAATGCAATTATCTCGGTAAATATTAGTTTAAGAGACAAAAAAAACTAAGACAACAAATATTCAAAATAAGATTTGCAACAATTTATGTTAAATACTTTTTTCCAAAATCTTGCATATTTTTTCTAAGATATGAGCATTTAAAAACTTTTAATTTGTTTCGTCATAAAATCAAAAAAAATCAATTAATATTCCAAAATTTAATTTTTAACTCATTGAAATTTAACCAAAACAATTCTCAAAACTGTACACCTGGGCACAGACACTTCTGTATACACCCGGCGATTTGCAGCTGCCACGAAAAAGTTTAGCATATTCTTCGTGTGCGGTTGTCGATTGAATCTAAACAACCGAAAACAAGCTTAGTATACCCGGCAAGCTTCGAGTGCGGAAGGCCTAAGGCCAGGCGCGCACATAACAGTTTGGTTGCGATTTTGAGCACTATGGGAATATATGAGAGTCCGCGCACATAAACCGGCCGAGTGCTCAAAATCGAAACCAAACTGTTGAGTTGCATGTGCGCGCCTGGCCTAAATGTTAATCATTTAAATACATCACACCGTACATAAATGTACCTATACGTGCTATAGGCACAACCTTAAAAAATCAATCCACATCGAAAAAAAGTTTAAAGAAATTAGATAAAAAAGATCTCCTGGCCCAGAAAAATAAAATAAAAATGCTATTATGTTATCCTGTTAAATGCGACATTTAAATGTTACAATTTTTCTTTTGTTACTTATTTACCTGTTCTTAATGTATGGTTCTGAGGAGAGATACCGTTCGGCCTTGCAGTCATTTTACTAGCTATTCTTTGTGGCACACCAGCAACTGTCTGAAATTGTAAAACAAACACATTATGTAATTTAATAAGCAATTAATTTAATTACATAGGTAAATAAATATAACAAATATATATGCATGTATTATATTTGATATGAGTTATTATTAGTTATCTTACTTAAAAAAATTGATAAGCTTCGTAAGCAACTCTTATCAAATCGATAACAAATATTTTAAGATACGGGTACACTGTGGCGTATGAGTGTTTATTTTTTTTTTCATTATTTTGCTCGATAAATACTAACAATCAAATAACATCTTTTAAATTTATTTTTATATATCAAACAAAACTTGATGATGATTGTTGAATTTGAAGTATAAGTACAAAAGTCAAACTCATTCATCTGGCTAAATTGCGAATAACAAACAAATTGCGTTTCAATTTGAATTGCGGACTTAAATAATTTTATAAATTTTATCACATTTTAAGAAATAATGCAACAATTATTTTTTAAATAAATCGCTAGTCAGGGAGGCGTCCGTAAGATTGCCTATCTTATCGCGGTTATTGAATAAGTGAACATTTCAGGTCTAACATTAACAAAACCGCTAGTCGGACAGGTTTCTTTTAGTTGCTATGGTCAGAAAAGGCAACTTCGAACTGCACTTTTGATTAAGTTTATCTATCTATCGAAGGATTTTTATAAAATAAGGTGAGAGCTAATTTTAAGACCAAAAATAACAGTTCCAGTGCCAGCCCCTTCGCAACTTAACGAAGAAATTATCATTTATCTATAGGAAACCGTTCTTTCGATTTTAATAAAGCAAAGTGTGTGGATAACATTGATTACGCTACTCTTCGGAATAAATTTCTCCTTTGAATTAAACTACAATTTTCCGAAGGTTTTTGATGCCCTGAATCAGATTCCGACATTTAGAATTGCTCCATAAGCATTCCCTACTATATACATACATACATATATGGCAAGTTATGAATTCGTACAAAAAATCAAACTCGAGGAAAGCCGAAAAAAGTGGGTCTCGCAAAAACGTCCGTCTGTCTGTTCGACTACAGCCTAAGAGGATGGGTCGATTTTCTTTGAACCTGGTACCTAGCGTTTTTTGGACAACATTCCCCTTACCCGTTTTTATCTTCTTTTTTTAGGACCAAAACTAACAGTAGTTTTCATACTAAATTTTTTGACCAAAAAGGAAAAAACTTATTTTTCTCAAAATGGGTCGCTAGGATGCTTGGTTCAGCTCAAAATCGCTGTTGAAGAAATAAAAAGCATTTACCAAATGCGCTTGTCACAAACCTACCATTTCATTACGGACCATAAAATGGAATATTTTGAAGGTTTTATTTTTGCATCTTGCGATACATGGTTGGAAAGGTAGCACTTTACAGAATTAACCCAATCCTTCTACATTAGCTTTGGTTATTTAGTTTTAACTAAAGGTTTACCATTTTTAAATAGACACAAGACTATATTAGATATCTCTTAAGGCTGAATTAAATTAACTTTAAGACAAGCTATCTGTCACAACACAGAGTCCTCGTCTTTCTTAAAGTACAGCTAAGACTTTAGATTTTTTTTTTAAACTCGAAGTGATTTTCTATTTTTTTTAAATCTTAAAACTTGGCCTTTATCTGTTTTCCCTTTTACTCGGTGTCAACAGTCACAACACCACAATTTATGTGGTATCGTATAGGCATAGGACGAAGTGCTTTTAATAGCTTATTACTTATTAGTCATCGTAGGCTTCCCAAGCTTTCAAATTTTTGTTTGCTCTGTATTTTTATTTTCTCCCTTTTCGTGCACACGTTTTTTCCATTAAAATACTAACTTTTTTTGCTGACTTTCCAAACGACTTTTCTTATCTTCTTGGCCTAATATTGACATTTTATTAACAAACTATAAAAAAATAATATCAAAAAAAGTGTAAGGGCAACTGTGTTTGCGTCCGTTTCTCAAATTATCATAGAATTCTAAACATTGAATTCATTTAGACGAGTATAGGTACAAGAAGTGTTACGTAAAAAAATTTCAATTCACTTAGACTCATTCCGCTTCTTCAAAAAAAAAAAAAAAAAATTCAAATAAGCCACCCGAATACTCAAACAGAAATATAATAAAACACTAGGTATTCCTCTGCGATGTAATCTATTCTATCTACCCATCCCTTACGACAAGACGCCCTCCGCCGCCACGCCGCACCGGCCAACGACGGACGATTCAATTTATGCACAAACTTAAGATCAAGGAAGAAGACACGAATATTTAAGAGCCTTATTAAATCTAATCCACATGAATATTCTTTAAGCAAATTTGAATTTATAACAAAATAAACTTGAAAAGGAGTTCGAATGGTAAATTAATAAAATTCAAACCACCACCACACCGTTGCGGCCGGCGGCACGGCGCACAGTGGTGCGAGAGCGGAAAAAAGTCTTTTGAAAAAGTCATATCTATCCTTTTAAAGTTTATGTTTAAGTACTCTTAGATAGCCCGAGCGTATGATTTAAAAGTATTTTTTAACATATATATTGTATGTTCTGATTTACAAGCCCTCAAAGTTGAAAAATAATTTTACTCAAATCGCGAACCGTATTTTCAACAAATTTTGAGATGTTTTTTTCCGAAGTTCCTGTAGATAAATTCTCTAGCTTCTTAAATAATTTAATTGGTCTATTTTCGATTATCTAAAAATAAAAAAAAATATTGATTATTTATAAAAGATACCTTCTATAAGTAGCCTGAAGCTTTAGTACTAAGAAAAAATGATTTTTTTTAAACTTTTTGATTAAAAAAAACAGCTCCAAAAGATACCAAGAAAGTAAGTATGCCACCATATGCTCCATATATTCATGTTAAAGCACAGAAAAAATCAGCTGCAGATACGTGCAGATGTGGAAGTTATGCTCAAAAATGTTTCACTCAATCGGATTTCAAAAAACTCCGTCTTGACGGTGGTGTTTACCAAAAAGTTTGATTACTTCGGTATTAATTGTCAGAATGAACTGGTTAAGCCTATTATTTTAAGAAAAAATGTCAAACTTTATTTTAAAAATAAAACAAAATTAATACATTGACCCAGGGCTGAGAATTTCGATTTTTGCGAAACCATTTATTTCTGCCTGGAAAATTTTTCAACTTTCAACTAAATTTTATTGAAAGCAACACACGAAAAATAATATAGTTTTATGATATTTTGAATTATATGATAGAGCTTAATACAAAATAAAGAAAAGGATTAGGGATAATCTTTTATTTTTTTTTAATTTTTCGCTAAAAGTAGGGCAGGTAAAAATAAAAAAAGGTGTTTTTTTTAAGTTTTATTGCTTTGTTTTTGTTGTGTATTGCGTAATTTTGTATTACCTGTAAGGATTAGTAATGGCTTATTAGATTAAAATCTCTTACTTAAATCTATATATATAAAGGATTAATGAAAAAAAGTCAGTATTGAGTTATTGAGCATTTGTGCAAGGTGTGTAAGACAAATTTTTACTCTTTGATCAACCAATAAGTGAACGTGAAGTGAAATATAATAACAAACATATATAGTGAATTCAATACATTAAAATATACATAGTTAATAATAATATTTTATTCAAAATAAAAAGTTCAGGTTTTACTAAAAAAAACTTTTATTTAAATATAACATCAAAACCCTCAAATTTTATAAAAATGTCAATAACTTTTTTTCTAACAATTTTTTCTTGACCAAATTTTGACCAAGCATGTATAAGACTAATCTTAACATGTTTGTCAAATTTCATTAAAATTCGTTTAATAGTTCAGATTTTACAGACTTTTTTCCGCTCTCCCATACAAACATCAAAACACTCAAATTTTAGAAAAAAAGTCAATAACTTTTTTACTAATGATTTTTTCTTAGCCAAATTTTGACAAAATGTGTATAAGACTAATTTAAAAATGTGAATCAAATTTGATCTTAATCCGTTAAACAGTTCAGATGTTACAGATTATTTTTCCGCTCTCCCATACAAACATCAAATCCCTCAAATTTTAGAAAAATGTCAATAACTTTGTTTGTAATTATTTTTTTTCAACCAAATTTTGACCAAATATGTATAAGACTAATATAAACATGTTTGCCAAATTTCATTGAAATCTGTTGAACCGTTCAGATAAAACAGACTTTTTTCCGCTCTCCCATACAAACCGAACCACTGTGCGGCGCGGGGTTGGCGTTGATAGGATTTATTACTATTGCTAGCTAAGCTTATACAGTATACACTTACCTCATCATCGCCATCCAAATAGAAATAAAAATGATTGGGGCTTAGATACTTCTGCAGCAGATCCGTTGCAACACGAACGGACATTTCACTTTGGACAAACGGATGTTGCAACAAACGTTCGGCAGTTGGACGCTTCTTTGGATTTTTTGTTAGCGCTGTTTTGATGAAATTGTGAAATGTTGGACTCCATTTGTCCTTGTCTTTCAGTGCTGGTGGCTTGAAGCCACTTTTTGACATTAGGAACAATGCACGCATTGGATGGAGATCGAACATTGGAGGTTGAAGTTCAGCAAGTTCTATTGAGAAAAATAACAAACAAAATAATATTTATTAACTTTTATTGATGATTACTCCGAAATTCACTATTAAGGAAATTTATAAGGAGGTCAAAAAATTATTGTGATAAAAGTAAAAATAAAACAGAACTGTAGAGTCTTGTTATAACTTTGATGTGGGGCTCGAGGGTAAATCATTGTATGTGTTCTTTAAAAAGTTAATTGAAAATAGTGATTTTCTCTTGTTTATTGACTTTTTCACCACCAGGAAAACATGTGAAGGTTAAAAACAATTGTTACATACCAACATCCATTTAACAAACAAAAAAGTTGAAATCATCAAACTTGGGCATCAAGATCGTTTCATTTAACGGGTGTTTTTTTTAGAGGCATAGAACTTTAAGTTGGCAACCCTTTTTTAACTGGCGGCCATTTTGTCAGCTGTCAAGTGATTTATTTGTAGTTTGGTTTGGCGTTTCAACATTAATAGACTGACGCCTGAACAACGCTTCCAAATTATGCCCACATGGGCCCAAAACAAGATCCCAATTTTCATAAGCGGATTTTTTTTAGCAATGAAGCTTACTTTTGGTTGAATGGATACTTCAATAAACAAAACTGCCGTATTTGGAGTGATGATAATCCTCAAGTGTATGTTGAGTCGCCGTTACATCCTCAAAAAGTCACTGTTTGGTGTGCTCTATGGGCAGAGGGAATCATCGGTCCATATTTCTTCAAAATGAAGCCGGCCATAATGTTAAAGATGGCAACACTTAGCGGGTTTTGAAATCCATTTATTAGCGAGTTGAACTGCAATGTTAGTTAGTTTTGCGTCTGTCTGGAGAGACTGATTCCAGAAGCTAAGATTCTTTTTTCTCACAAAACTTCAACTTTGAACAAGCTATAGGATGATTAAAATAAAATACTCGACTGGATCGCATGCTGTTGTGTTTCAAAGCTTTAGCGTGACATAACATTAAATGGTTGGCTTAAAACCAGCAGATAATTGAATGGATTTTTTCTTTGATTTTTTGTTCTCATAGAAAAATTATTTATATACATATATTTTAAATGCAATATTACTTGAACTACTTGGAACTACAGGGCTACAAAATTATATGAAAATCTATCAAGTCATTTAGGAGATATTCGGGAATAACCCAAAAATTACCCCAAAAAAACCTCAAAATACCATTTCTGTCATGTGATTTTGTTTTTGAAAAAAAAAAAAAAACATTATATGCAATATTATTGCAACTGGTTTAAACAATTACAGGTACGAAGTTTTTTTCAAAATTTTTAGAGACGTTTTCAAGAAAATTTAAAATTGTTTCATGGAAGCTACACGTTGTATGTAGATGAGCTAAAACACAAATTTACCCCCTAGGGAATCACATGCAAATAATCTGTACCAAATTTGAAGCAAATCGGCTCATTCGTTCGGGCTGAATGAGATCGAAGATTCTCGCGACCAAAACACCACCCGCAGGTTTAACAACAACAAAGCCAAGCAACTAGCTACTGGTTTTAAGACCGAATGCAGGCTTTCCGAAACTCCTAAGGTAACCTAGTCACTGAAACACAGATTAATTTCAAGTGAGCGAAGCAACATTTCCCAATTGTGGTAAGGTGGATAATTAAGCAGTTGTGATAATTTCCAATGTTTCGTTCAATGTATTCTATGTTTTATTTTTGCTGCTTTGCTATGTTGAGCAAAGCAACTCATACAAAAATGGGTAAAACTTGTAACATTGAATAGCCGTTCATTGGTCGTTATTAAGTTATGAAAATTTGAATATTATCGTGCGATGTTTCTATGTTTTTTTTTTATTTGCTTAACTGATATATCAAGTTAGCGGAACACCTCCTCGAAATTGAAAATTAATGGAATATTGAATAGTTTCTTGATTTGATTCGCTTTATTCATGTTTTCTATGTTTTGTTTTGCAATATTGATAAATGAATTTAGCATACAAAAAACATAGAAAACATGCAAAATAGTAGTAGTAATAGCTTAATTCATGTTTTCTATGTTTTTTTTATGAATTCATGTATTCAACAAAAAAAAAACAATTTTTGCTAAGCTCATATGAATTTAGGGAAAAACATAGAAAGCCAGAACGAAGAAAACTAAAAAAAACATCGCACAAAAAAAATTTCATAATTAATGAACGACTAACGGCAAATTATTGCCCAATTAAGCATTCAAAATATGTACTCCTTTTCTTAGGCGATGTCTGACTAACTTGTTATCAATATGGCTAAACAAAAAAAAAAACATAGAAGACATAGAAAAACAATTAAATGCAAACTATCGACTTCTCGTCCGGGGAATTTTGTTTCGCTACTTGGCATGCATGAAGCACAGGCAATAGTAGATGTATTCAAACAGTATTTCCAGCAGCTGCTAAATGGACATCATGTAGATTGTAGACCGAGTAATAGGGCACGAATTGAACCCACCTCTAGTCAATTAAGACTCAGTATTACCGCTCAGTAGACTTAAACCTACAAAGGGTTGAAATGGCAAAATATAACTTCATGTCATTAGAAACAGTGTTGCCAATTTAAAAACCGAACCTAATACACACAAAAATCAATTCTTTTTTAATTTATGGGACGTTTCGTCAACAAGTATGCTAGGAATTTAAAAAAAAAATATATTACAATCCTATAACACTTCGGTATGTATGTATGTATTCTATTCATCGAACGCACATGTTCTTCCTTTTTGGTATAATGGATTTTAAATCGAGGTAATAAATTAGGCAATTTTAACGGGATTTACGATCCTAATTGAAAACAATAAAACGAATTACTTTTTGTGTTCTCCAAAATGTCTGATTTTATTATAAAGGCTATTCAAGCCCTTCTTTGTGGGCTATTGTCGACTAAATCATTCTGTTTTGATGTTGTAGATTTATTACATCGAATTCTGTTTAAGTTTTTTTTTTTTTTTTAAACCTACTTTGATTAGTCAAATAAAAAAATGTTGAAGTTCCAAGAACTTTTTGATTGCACCCTTATACTCGTATGTATGTAGGTAGGATACATACTTTGAAGGGTCTAATCGATTTAATATTTCACTATGCCAACCCAATAAAGTAGGTAAGGCAATTTAAAAAAAAAAATAAAAAAAAAACCTTTTAACCATTTTACTTTAACTCTAACAACAAAGCCCAATATCCCATTTACCTACTTTTTGGCACAACGATTAGATAAGAAAACAAAAAGAAGGAAACACGAGTAAAATCTTACCAATAGCTGTAATTCCGCACGCCCATATATCACATAATTGATTGTAACCACCCTTCCGTTCAACAGCTGCTACCTCGGGTGCCATCCAATAAGGTGTTCCTGAAAAGAAAAAAAAAAACAAAGTGCTATTAGTTAAATTCTAAGGAAATGTTTTTTTTTTGTTACGTAAGAATATTTCCGAGATTTTCTAGAGTATGCAAATATAAAGCACCCTCGAGAATTCACTGAACTTGTATTCAAGGAAGACACTCTAAAGCGTGCAATATGAAACTTGCGATATGAATATGTAACTACAGTAAGGGCAAGTTATGGTGTTTTGAAAAAAAAAAAAAAAAAAACTGCTTCTTATTAAAAACCTACTTGCGATGGTGTAGAATACTAAACAAGTTAACCCAGTTTTTCTTCGTTCCTGCAATAGCATCAGCAGTCTATAGTCACTCCATTTACAACTTTCCATCTATGATGACAATGAGAAATTTTGAAAGATAAAAACGGCTATGAATTTTGAATTGTTGTCCAGTGTGTTTTGATTTTGAAATCTCATTTTTTTATTCTAAAGAAATTGAAGGCCACTGGAAACTAGCGGATCCCGTCGAACGCTGCATCGCCCTAATACTTATACATAGAAATTATGCCTGAGTTAATAAATATATTAAGGACCATAAATTTAGTTTTTTTTTCTCATAAACATAGTCTTCAATAAGGATTTTGGGGCATTTATAGAAAGTAAAAAATAAAAGAGGACCAAAAATAGAACCCTGTGGAACTCCATTTAAAAAAAAAAAAAAACTTTCAGAAAGGCATGGCCAAATAGAAATGAATCGAAAATCTCATTCACTGCCAAAATTCTTAGTAGACAGGAATGGGATGTCACCCATCCACACATCAGTGAACCCACGGAAGCAGTCTTCAACGAAGGGTCAAAACTGAAATGTGGGGTTGGAGGGGCATTCTTTTCGGAAACTCTTGACTTAGCCAGCTCATCTAGACTCCCTGACAACGGAAGTGTCTTTCAAGCTGAGGTTTTGGCAGTAACCAAAGCGGCTGAACGGCTGTCAATGTAAGCTATATAACCAGCTGTTATTACTTTTTTCATTGACAGCCAAGGAGGCATAAAGACACTCTCTTCCATCGAAATAAAGTCAAAACTCGTTTCCAGCTGCCGCGAAGAGCTCAATATTCTTGGCTCGCAGCACAACATTATGCTCTGCAGGGTTCCTAGGCCATATAGGAAGCCCAGGTTACGAGAAAGCATACGAACTGGCACGAATTGGATCATCAACTGATCCTAGCCTTCAAATAGAATGTGGCAAAGAAAATTTTATAGAGAAAACAAATGAAAGATGGACCCTACTTGACTCTTGTGCGCGAATGCCAAGAAACTTTGGCCATGTTTTGACAAGGGAAAGACAGATAGGATCTTAAAACTAAATAAGAAAACACTGTACTCTCTTGTAGGTGTCGTTACTGGACACAATCTGCTTAAGTACCACAAGAAAAACCTGAGGCTTCAGCACAGATGATTTATGCAGAGGTTGTGGCGATGAAGAAGCACATGAAAACTCTTCTCACTTCTTATGTCACTGCCCAGGACTCTCGCAACTAATTGTAAAATATAAACACCTAGGAAGCTACTTCTTTAATAACCTTGAAGAACTCTCCAACTTTTCCGTTATAAAATTGTCGGCACTTATCGAAGCCTCCAAATGGCTTGATAATCCATGATAATGATAATGGAGAGTTCAATCCTCCTGGGTATCACAAGGGATCTTGATTGATCTAATTGTGATAGGAATAAGATCCTCTATATCAGCCCAAAAACCCAACCTAACCTAAGTGCACATTTTGCTTAGAACATTAAAATCCTTCGGAAAAGTAGGTATAGTCCAGTTTTATGGTCAGAAATAAGATTTTCGCAGCTCTTTTTTTTTATTATCAGAGTCCGAAAGCAAGTACATGCGACGCATTTTTGCCCTAAATTTCATTACATTTTTCACATCTGATGCAGTTTCACTATTCTCATTAGGATTATTCTCAACTAATTTAAATTTTTTTTCAACACCATTCCAACCCACCACCCCCTCGTATACTACATTCCTCTTCGTCCTCCTCTGTGTGAACTCTTAGTGATGTACTTATTCGCCCCATTTGCAACCTAACTTAGTGGAGATTTCTTATAGGCAGACACCGGCACTTAATAAGGACTAAGAAAAAGCGTGTAAATGTTGTAGGTATAGTTAGGTTTAGCGTGGGTGGGTGGGTGTATGGATGGATGGATGGTGTTAATAATCAAAGAAGGTTGTTCTTCAAAGTGAATGGCACAAGAGAACCTTAAGAGATTAATGGTGTCAGGGTAAGTAAAGGGAGCCATTATATCCATAATACTCGTATATTACATTGGTACTGGTAGATGGCAGAATAATTTGTTTAAGAAATCAAAGATTTACTACTATACTGCCTTTGAAGGAGGGGTAGTGGCGGGCGCCAGCGTCGGCATTGGAGACAAGTACCTACTTTATTAAAATCAAGTTAATGTCCTCCTGTAAGCTTTTATGATTTCATTGAGTAATAACTTGTGAAAAGTGGAAAGTGAAAGCGCTGTTTTTATTATTTTTACGACGATATTTACTTAGGTTAGAAGTTAGAGGTATGCACTTTAAGGTATACGTAGTACTTGGAATACAAATTAGTGATTCAAATTAGCTTATTCTAGCTCGTAAAAAAGGGAATTCAAAAAGATATAAGTATAGATTATATTTGTATGAGTTTTTGTGTGAGTTCAAGTTATTTGTGCTTTGGCCTGAAAGAAGGTGACTGCAAAAGTTCAGCTTTCAAGTGGGCAAGTACCGGACAAAATATCATTAAGTTCCAACTCGATGTTTATCCTTTGATTTCTTTAATACAACGGGTGGGCCATCTAGTGGTTTCTTTTTGAATCAAAAGTTATTTCGACTGTGACAGCTGTTTCCCGCTTGAAGTCTTGACAGAAAGTCAGTATCATACCTCCGCGAAACGAAATGAGTCGTTTTAAGCTTGAACAACGTTGGGAGAAATTGAAAACTTATTTCCAAAGTTAGTGCCATATAGCCCAAACAGTGCATTTTTTGAAAAGGCGAAAACCCATCTATTGTGACGAGGCGCACTTTCATCTCGGCGGCTACGTTAGCAAACAAAATTGCGGCACCTGGGGCTCGGAAAACCGACACGTTATTGTCGAGAAACCAATGCATCCACAGAGAGTGACATTTTGCTGCGGATTGTGGAAAATGAGGCTGGGAAAAACGTTTCGGTCAACGGTGGGCGTTACAGAGCCATGTTAACCGACTTTTTTTTACTAAAATCGAAGACATGGATTCGGACGACCAGAATGGACGATGCAGAATGGAGCACATTGCCACACAGCCCATGCCACAATCGATCTTTTGAGCACCAAACTCCCAAATCGTGCGTTATAAGCCGTCTTTGCGATTTCAATTGGCCGCTTTGGTGCTGCAATTTGACCCCTTAGGACTTTTTTTTTGTGGGGAACCGTGAAGGACCGATGTTATGCCTTAACAATCCGGAAACGATTTAAGCACTTAAGGACAATATCATCCAAGTAATCCGCGGAGCTACAGCCAGAAACCATCAACAAGGTCTTGGAAAATTCGAGTGACAGAATGCGCTACTGCGAAGCCAGCCGAGGCAGCCACTTGAACGACGTTCTGTTCCATAATTTACTAATAAAAGCCATAATACATGGAAAATATTTAATTTTGTTAATTTTATTGCATTTTTAAAAAGTAACTTATATTTGGCCCACCCTGTACATATATTTTGATTTATAAGAATAAAATTTAAAAAATGGTTGAAGCGGTATTTGTTAAATGTAATTTGTAGCTATCTGGTTAAGTCGGTAATGCGAAAGGAGAAACAAAAAGTTCTATGGGTAGGGTGGGGCTAGTTGGGACAATTTTTACTTGAAGTCTCATAACTTTTTACCTACCTATTCATAGCGAACAATGAAACTGGGATCCATAGAAAAATGTACCTACATAATTTCGGCTTCTTAACAAGATTTAAAAAAAAAAAATTGAAAATATGTAATAGAAGGAGAATAAGATTGTCTGAAATGGACCGAGTACAACTTGCACTACTAGCGGGATAAGTTGTGCTAGTAGATAGGGTAAGTTGGATAATTGCCTAAAAAGTGGAAAAGAAGCTCTATTAAGGACGAAAACGTTCTTTTATTTTATTTTTGGTTAAAGTTTGGTCTACCTGGGCCCCATATCCCGTCAATTTGAAAAAAAAAAAAAAAAAAAATACTTAAAACGTTTAATTTCACACGAGGAATACTAAAACGTTACTCACCGAACTATTTCTTTTAATCTCATAATGACATTTTGCTGAAATGTGAATTTCTGTGCACAGAAATAGCTTGAACAGAAAATCACAGATAGGGGACATTTTTTTTAAAACTTTCGAGAGGATTTTTTTCTGTGCAAAACAATCAATTTTTTGAATATGGCTTTTCACACAAATGCGGAATAAAACAAATTTGGAGAAAACAGAAAATAAATAATAATGGAGTAAAAGGGGTGGAACATGGGTAACTCCGGAATTCCACTCAAAAACGACATACAAATGTACGAAATGTTGACAGGCGTTGCCAGCGGCTCATTTGTGTTTCGATTTCGAGTTTTTGAAAATATAAATCCCCCATTTCTGAAGTATATGGCCGGCCGCACATTGGATAAGAATTTGTATCGTACGTAAGAATATGAATACTGGTCGTACGAATCGAGTGCGCACACTGAATACGATTTTCTCCGTCGAATAGACAGTGTCCCGATGATGACGCTTTCGTGAAGTCCCTGCGCCCTTTTTCAACGCATGAAAGTTTTTTTTTTTTTAAATTCCAACAAGTCTACCTAAGACTCAGTGCTGGGGGGAATTTTAAAGAAAAATCCCATCAGCTAGTTGGAAAATTCCCTTGTTGTCCTACAAATCTTTTGTTTTTTTTTTCTCATTTTATTTCCCACACAATAAAATAATATATTTTCATTAAGTACCTACCAATCTACGTAATAATTGGAGTGTTTTGAGTCGACTATAAATTCCTTAACAGAATTCAATTTGATCCTAGAAGTCTTTTATATTATTGAAAGAATATTTTGAAGGTTTTATTTTATATTTGTATAGTTAAATTTTGGCTATACAAAATTATTCCTTCAGTTGAATTAAAGACTTCGTCGAGGGATATTTGAGAGGAAATTATTTTGTTTGAATTTTGTTAAAAATTTTTCAGTTTTTTTTTCGTTTCTTTTTCCGAGAAAATTTGATAAACAAGCAACTCCCACAAAATCAGTGGGTTTTGCCTTTCTCCTTTTAAACGTTAAAATACCCATGGAAAGGGATTTTTCCCATGATCTTTTAGCACTGTAACCACTAACTTGATAAACAAGCAATTCCCACAAAATCAGTTGGTTTTCCCTTTCTCTTTCTCCCTTTAGAGGTTAAAATTCCCAGTGGAAAGGGATTTTTCCCATGATCTTTTAGCACTGGTGCGACTAACTCGCACCCACTGTGCGCGCTCCTATAGTACCTGGAAGGTCTGGATTATTCCTGCGTTTTCGTAAGTGTTCGCATGAGTCAAATTCGTACGAAAACGCGCCCAATGTGCGGCCAGCCTAAGGCCTTTTAATCATCCTCAAGTACCAGCAGGATATATGTAAAATGATAACACATAATCTTATACCTTTTCTGTCACAGGCAAAAAGGGATAAAGTGCTTCTGGTTGAATATTAATTTTGTAAAATCATTTGCACACAAAAGTGGATACGCTGTTGTGGGATAAGTGTGGGTACGAAAACAGAAAATAAATAAATATTTATTTACATTTACATTTCGACTTAAGATTATGTATTTAATATAATGGTAAAGATAAAAAGAATTAATTTAATCAAAATAGGCCAACAATGCTGTTGGTTTTTATTAAAATTTGTCAAACGTGATTAACAACAACATCTACATCAAAATAGTTAAATTAAAAACAACAACAAAACTCAAGTATATACGATTGTGTGTGCAGCATTCAGGCACTACAATATACTGCTTGTCTACTTGAGTCAATCTATTGGGAGAGAGAGAGAGAGCTTTGAGAACAAAAAGGATGCGAAACGAAAAACCCCTGCCCCAAAGTGGATTTTGATGTCCTACTTTTGTAAAGTGGATATGAACCACCTACTTAGCCGGAGATAAACTCATCAAAATAAAGATATATAATATGTACGGTACGTACGTCCTTTTAGATTATGAAATACTGCAGTGGTATTTTTTTGTCACGTTTTTATTTTTTATTCTTTCTGAACGTTTTGCTTCGAGTGGGGAGACTAGGTCGATTTAAGTGGTTCGGCTTTGTGCCAAAAACAAACGAAAAGAAATAAAATATGGATGCGAAATTTTGCTGACTTCGAAAGGCAGGAAAAAACAAAAACTTTTCATATCAAATCGGATTGGGTTGTTTTACAAGTTTTGCTTACTTATAGAACAAAGTTAAGATAATAGACGAAGGAGTTGTGTGCTTGAGATTTGAATCATTAGAAAAAATTATGTTAAATACTGTTAGTTCTCATAGACATTGGAAAATGTTCGGAAGGAATTCGATATTCGTTGTAACTTAAAAGAAGAAAGACATCTAGAAAATTCTTTTCGGCTGGAGATAGAATTACAAAAAAGTCAGTCCTAAGCCAGACGTAGAGGGGTCTTCCAAGGAGAAAGTTAAACGAAGCAGGTTTCAAATAATATGGTGCACGTGGATATACAGGGTGATGCGCATACGGTGTGACAAAAAACCTAGAGCATTAGGTTGGGTTGAGATAAGAAAGGGGATCTATTCCCCTCCATTTAGCCGGGAGGGGCAATTTTCTAAAAAAAATTGACTTAAAACAGAAAAAAAAATATTGAAAAATAATGGTTGCGTTTACAATACTATGATACACCTTTTTGTAAAGTCAGAAATCTCTTCTTTTATTGTGTTTTTAAATGAAGTTGTTTTAGAAAATAGTTTTTGAAAAATTAATTTTCAAACTCAAAATTAAAAAAAAAAAAAAATTGAAACATTTTTTTTTTTTTTTTTTTTCAAACTAATTTTGTTCATAATTTTACGTTATTAATTACCTACTATTTTTGTTTCCACAAATCAATGCTCTTATTAGTTTTTAGTCAAAAACAGAAAACCAGATTAAATTAAGTATCCTTTACATTTGAAAAAAATTGAAAATAACTAAATCTACTTTACTAGCTTCGTAGTGCAAAATGAATCTTTAGATCAACTTAAGCAACGGATTGGAGTCAAATTAAGGGAATTTTATTTCGGTTATTTTCAATTTTCTTAAGAACTAGAAGAGATTTCAGCATCCGGTTTTTGGTGTTTGACTAAAAATTTATAAAAACATTGAATATTAAAAACAAAAATACTATTTTGTAACGTAAAATTTTGAACAAAATTAGTTTGAACAAATTTTTTTATTTTTTTTTTTTTTTAATTTTGAGTTTGAAAATTCATTTTTCAAAAACTATTTTCTAAAACAACTTCATTTAAAAACACAATAAAAGAAGAGATTTCTGGCTTTACAAAAAGGTATATCATGGTATTGTAAACGCAACCATTATTTTTCAATATTTTTTTTTCTGTTTTAAGTAAATTTTTTTTTTGGAAAATTGCCTCTCCCCCATCTTAACGGGAAAGAGTAAATAGGGTAAAAGTAAACTGAGTTCGAAAATCTATTTTCTAAGCAGTTTGAGCTAGAGAAATTATTTTTGTTTAAAAAAAAAATAAGTTTTAGAGAGATGAGCGTTTCAAACTCAAAAATTGCAGAAATCGATGTTTGACAAATGTGAGTGACAATGTATTCGCAACCGCTTCAAAAATTTAAGGATCCAATAATAGGATTAAATGTGGTGAAAATGTCGTAAATTTTCCATGAACAAAAAAAAATTGTCGCGATTGTTTTTTTTTTTAATTCCCAAAAATGGGAATTAAGTGGTAATGCTAACTTGACCGACATTTTTTCAGAGCTGAATTAAACCAGAGTTATCTTACTCTGGTCATTAATTAATCTATGGATAACTTAACAAATGTTTTTACTGAGGGGAATTCCCCTTACAAATTTAGAGGTCACTTAATTAATTACCAAATTTGGTTGAGTTAACTAGGGTTGAAGTTTAATCTCGCACCAAAAAACTGAGCCTAAGAGTGAGAAGACTTTTAAGAACTTTATGAGGATATTTGATGAAAAAATTGAAATACTAAAATACAATTGAGCTAATATACAGGTAGTCACGGACCTGGTTGGAAGTATTTTTGGGGTGTGGTTCTTGGGTATATTCTAAGATACAAATCGTTCTACAGTAAAGGTCTATCTCCAATTTTGACATCATTTATCGTGGATTAAAGAAAACGCTTACTTTGGTGTACCCCGACCAATGTTAACAAAAATTGCTCTGCTAATTTTAGTGGTAGAAACTTTGTTTACGACTCTAATTCCTCTAATTCCTGCCTTTAATTAAAGTTGATATCTTGTCTCAGTCTTAAAATATCGAATTTCTAGCCCGTTCCATTTTTCTTGCGCATGCCAATTTTTTGACTTAAGAGTCAATTTTTTCCAGAAAATGCGTAATAAACAAGGTTTTGCTATTTTATTTCTTTTTGACGTAATGATAGTAAAAATAAAAATCAATAAAAGATCGTGGAAAAACCCAAAGATAGAACTGGGGATACGTGCACTTTTATTGCATGCAACTTTTATTGGATGCAACTTTAATTGCATGCAACTTTTACTGCATGCAACTTTCATTGCATGCAACTTTTACTGCATGCAACTTTTATTGCATTGCAATGATTTTACCCGTCTCAGTTCCCTCAATGGCAGTGCTTTCTGTAGCCACGTGCATAGTGGGGGTTATAAGTGGAGGATCACCATAAAAGCTGCTGTAGGGCAGGTCCTCTTTGCTCTAGTAATGCATATATGCATGCGAGCCTTTATAATTTTTCTAGTAATTTCCTAGTTTGAGCAGTTGCTAGGATTTTCTTGTTGTCAATATACTTGGTTGATTTACAAAAATATAAGAAGACGATCAAAATTTCTATGCGAAATCGCAGAGAACTCAAGTAAGTGATCAACTAATTCCCCGCCAGCAAAAAAAAAAAAAAAAAAAACAATCTGAACGAAGTTTCACCAATTAAAATATAGGGTGACCGATTCCGGAATGATTTAGAATTCAAAACTCATAATTAAAAGCAATTTAAATGGATTATGGAATAAGCTCTAAGACCACCGAACATTTTAGAAATGATTTTAAATCGTTTCATCATTAAGACTTCCTATGTCACAAAACATTAGTTAACAAAAAAAAAACTATTATAGCAATAATTCCCTAGGCGACACAGCAAAGTCTTAAAGTTAATTAATTTTACCAACATATCATAAGACATGGCCTAATAAATTTGCTACCGTTTTCAGAATATAGAGTTAATAAAAGGCAGACAAAATAATAATTGTGTTATTCAATCTTGTTACATAATAAAAACAAAAACCCTTGACTTATGTACGGCACGCGGTGCGGCGTAAAAAGCCATGCGAATGCCCAGCATCAAAAGTCTCTATTGCAAAATCAAACGATTGAAATCTCTATCCCTATAATAAACCGTTCGATGGTTCAAATTAATAGCTTAAGTCACAATCTTTGACACCCCTTAAATTCTACCACAATATCCATACAGAAGAAAGAAAAGAAAAGACAAGACAAAACAAGACAATAAATTACCCCAACTTCAACATTTTTGCGGTTCTTTCACATTCATTATTATTTTTCCTGTATCCAATTCACCATCATCAAGACCAACCACCTTCCTCGAGCTCCAGCCAAACCAACCACAATTTGAAACTGGAATTGATGTCTGCCTAATTTTTATACACATACACCTTGCTATACTCTAACCACTATCTATAGACGAACTTAACCTAAAACCACACACTTACTTACACCTTCTTGTGTTAGGGAGGTAGATAGGTATAGTGAATGTCGAGTTGGGAAGGTCGTACCGGGGCGTCGCGTCGTCATCGTGTCGCCCCAATTCCCACACTCGGGGTGCAGGAGTGTAATTTTGTGGCTTAAAACATTCATCGATCTACTTAAACAAACCAGAAAGTGCATTTTACAAGCTTCTTGGCAACACGTTCCCCAAACTGTAAATAACCCAACATCAGCTTTATACCTATATATGTACATACTAACGTTATAGACGAAAACCTCTAAAAATAGCATAACTTTATACCACCAACACGGCACTAACCAACATGTTAGAATAAGAAATTCTCTAGAAATCCTTACTTAACGTCGCTGCTGTCATCTTCATAAGAGGGAAATAAAAAAAAAAAAAAAAAAAAAAAAAAAAAACAAAAAAAAGTTCAAGGTGAGGAAAACACGTCTTATTTTCCTTACAAAATCAGCAACGGGGAACAGGTCGAAAGTTATTCATTTAAAGGCTGCGAGATGCTGATGAGACTGTGTGTGCCTAAGCCATGGAGCAATTAAGAACCGTATCTGGATGACACTTTTCATCAGAGTTCCTCAAACAGCATACAAACAGAACTAAAACGAATAAATTTGCATATTATATTTCCAACTACATGAATTAATCAGCGGAATTCAGTTCGAGAGAGAGATAAACGATCTGACAGATGAATTGTACCTCAACATTAATCGTATCGTAGCGTGTCGTAGGCGTTCCTTGAGCTTCGTAGTTCAAATTCTGAGTTGAATTTACGAGGTCGAATTTGTTTTTAGTTTTTTTTTTTTTTTTTTTAATGTTATGTGCGATAAAAGAGGCAATATTTTAGCAAATCAATAAATCGTATAACTATAAGTGACTTTGAATTGAGATTACTTGCAGAAAATTTGGCGTTTTGATTTAACTTGCGCGAGTGGGAGGATTTTGCGGGGCACGAAGATTATACATATAAGCTTTAGGGTAATTTAAATTACTGAGTTTGACAGTTGTTGTAATGATTTGTTCACAATAATAAATATATGCCCGGATATAGAATTCAAGTCCAAACGACGGCTGAAGGAAAGTTAAATTTGTGTTCACATTCCACAATGATACAGGATTTTTTTTTAAACGAAAAAAATTGACTGATGGTCCTTCAAAAGCTTTCAAAAGGAGCTAGCTGGCCCCGCCCGGCTTCGCACGGGTAGACAAACCTAAGATTCGCATAAAAATTAAAAAAGACAATATATATATATTTAAGATACTTTTTGTAATTGAATACTTCTTTCTGGGTTTTAATCCAATTCACGTAATGAATGGCTAAATTCGAAAAAAATATGATTATCAAAGTCCAACCTTTATCACTTTCCCCATACAGAAAACCACTTTTTTGTGTATATGTATCCCATTTTACTCTATAAATATCAAATTTTTAAAATAACCTTTCAAACACAAAAAGAATTTTTGAAATCGAAAACATTTATAAAGGGTTTTCCAATAAGCCCGCTATTTCGGTAGCTGTCACTTTTGAAGCTGTCATTTTTTGACATTTGACAAGTAGAAACTACGCCATTAATAAAAATGGAACGATACACGCTTCAACAACGCATTGAAATTATTAAAATTCACTATAAAAATGGTGAAAATTTGGCAGAGACGGTTCGTAAAACTAAAACATTTTTGGGTCGTCGTGAAGCACCTTGTCGGACCGCAATACAGAAATTGGTGGACAAATTCGAGCTGTTGGGACAAGTTAGTGATGTGAAGAATAAAACCCGTGCACGTCGCTCAAGAACAACTGAGAATATTGCTGTTGTAGCCCAAAGTGTTTGTCCATTCCTCGTCGTTCTTTGGAATTAGGCATTCCACAAACGTCATTACACCGTATTTTGCATAAAGACTTGGGTCTTAAGGCTTATAAAGTTCAGTTAACACAAGAACTCAAGCCGGCTGATCATCAACAACGTCGTGTCTTTGCTGATTGGGTCCTTGAAATGCATGAAAATGATCCGGAATTTCATCGAAAAATCATCTTGACTGATGAGGCCCATTTCCACCTCGGAGGCTACGTCAACAAGCAAAACTGCCGCATCTGGGGCTCGGAAAACCCAAGAGTTATTGTTGAAAAGCCTCTCCATCCTCAACGCGTGACTGTTTGGTGCGGTTTATGGTCCGGCGGGGTCATTGGACCTTACTTTTTCGAAAATCAGGCTGGAGCAACAGTTACGGTCAATGGATTGCGCTATCGAGAGATGATTAATGATTTTTTTATGGCCGGAATTGGATGGTATTGAACTGGACAACGTTTACTTTCAACAAGACGGCGCTACGTGCCACACAAGCAATGAAACCATCGATCTTTTACGGGAAAAGTTTCCGGACCGTGTTCTCTCTCGAAGAGGTGATCACAATTGGCCACCGAGATCTTGTGATTTAACACCTTGCGACTTCTTCCTTTGGGGGCACGTGAAAGATAAGGTCTACGCCAACAGCCCAGCGTCGATTCAAGACCTCAAAGATGGAATTCGTGAGGCTATCGAGGACATAGGACAGCCACTTTGCGATTTGGTTATGGAAAATTTCATGAAAAGGATATGGTCCTGTAAGCGTGATCGTGGCGGCCATTTGGCTGATGTTGTGTTCCATTATTAACGGCATACCTTCCTCTTTATAATGAAATAAACATCCGATCATTTATCTCAAAAAATGACATTTTTCTTTGAATATCAAAATAACACCTCTTATTGGAAAACCCTTTACATTAACCTTTTTTATCTTTACTCTATTTCACCCTACAAATATCAAATTTAAAAAAAAAAAAGAGGCATTAGTCATATTCTGCACTAAGTTGATTGCAACTACAAAATTAGCTGCCCAAAAAAATAGCAACATATTAAAAAAAGTTTAAAAAAGTTTGCTTGTTGATTGAAAAAGTCAAAATTTTTGGTGAGATTTTAATCTTAGAATAGTTTTAAAATTTTTGGTAATTTTTTTTTTTTTTAAATGATACTTCGAATTGGGTAGAGTGAAACACTGAAATGAAGATCAACGTGAAGCCATTTTATCCATGCATAACAAGGGGAGAATCTATTAGAAACAGTCATTGGAAGCTCTGCAAGATTTGCGTTTAATGCTATAAACTCCAGAAAAACCAAAGAAACCAAAGGGCGCCAACTTAAATGACTGAGAGAGAAAGAGTCACTTTGGTATAAGAAAAGCTGAAGTGAATCGTTTCATGTCTGGAGCGTGAAATAGAAACGCAAATCAGTGCCAGAACTATTCGTCGTATCCTAAAGGATGTTGATTTTCACGCTTTATATCCGTTGAAGGTACCATTGCTAAAAAAAAAAAAAAATACATACCCAGAAGCGGATTTGTTTTTCAAAAATTTACCATATAAAAAAATGGTCCCCTTAAGACCAAGAAACAATGGAGGAATGTACTTGGAGTGATGAATCTATAATAAATTTGTTCGGAATGGATGGTTAAGAGTTTGCCCACCGCCCAAAGTGTGAGGCCTACAATACGAGGTACACAAAACCAATCGTAAGGCATGGAGGTGGCAGCATAATGCTATGGGGTTGTTTTTTCTACGTAGGCCGTTGGTCCAATATTTGTTAAATATGGTATAATGACAACGGAGTCGTATGTGATGGACATAGTGCAGACTGTTATGCTGCAGTGGGACGATAAAAATAAGCCTCTTAAATGGCGTTTCCAACAGGACAATAGCTCTGGTTTCAACGAAACAAAATAGCAGTTATTGAGTTAGTTAGCCTCTGTTAGTCTCACAAATGCTAGCCTTTTTGAGCACATTTTTCATTACATTCTCACACATTTCACGCGGTATTTCATTAATTTCATCACAAATATTTTGTCTGAGTTGCTCAAGCGTTTCTTGTTTGTTTGCATAATTCAAATAAAGGTGGTAGCATAGCACATAGCGGTCAGCCATCAGCCGAATAGGGGGAATAACATGTAGCATACGAAAACATGCACGTGCCGTAACTATTCGGACTGGTGGAAGTGTGATCATAGCCTCTTCGCGGCGGCCGCTAGAAACAAGCCTTTAAAAAGGTTTGGCTAATATGATCAGGCTGGTTCCACAGGTTGGCAACAGGTTAATTCCCTGTTCCGTAAAACAAGAAGAATTACGAGACCAGCAAGAAGCCTCGGAAAAAAAAAAAAAAAAAAAAAAAAAATTCTATGGTAGACGACAGCGTGGTAGACCATGCTTGCGCTGGAGAGATGGCGTAGACCAGGACGCCCGGAGCCTTGGGGTGCGCAACTGGATGGCGGCGGCTCGAGACCGGGATGGGTGGAGAGACTTGTTGAAGGAGGCCAGGACCGGACCCCGGTTGTCGAGCCGACGATGATGATGATGATAGCACATATTATTAAAATATGATTTTAAATAAAAAAAACTACCCTCTTTTACTGCATTTTTTCAATGTGTTTCCTTATTTAAGACGCTGTTTCTATTCAAGTGGCGCAAAAATATCAATGTTTTTAATGTATTAATTAGAAAAGTGATAAAAATAACCTAATGGTATTTTCAATTATTCTCTACATGCAGTTTTATTCGCAATAGATCCCTCTTGAAAGAACTTAAACCAAAAGGTGGATTTATAGATTTACCAAAGTTCTACACGCTCTGATAATAAAATAAAAGTCTGTTTCTATTCAAGAGGAGCGGAGTGTATATAGATAACACCCCGTATAAAATTTTAAAACAAAAAATCTTAACGAAAAAAAAAATCTATTTAATTAATTTTACTAAAACATTAAAAAAGGAGTTCTTCCTAAATCTTAAAATGCATACACTCCAAGGAATTCAACATCGGGAGAGCAATTCATTTTTGTGATTTCCCTGTTTTCGAAGATATTTAGTTTAAATTAAATCTTAAATTCATAATAATTTTTTTTATTTTTTTTTTTTTATTTTATATTTTTAAAGGAAGAAAAAAAAAAAGTAAACAATAGAAATAAACTTCAAGACATTTTTTTTTTTAAATAATAATAAATTCGTGTCAAGGATATGGCGCAGAGAACAACTTTTATATATATGTATTTATGTACGTTCCACAACGCGGAGTTTTTTTTTATTATTTTTATTTCATTTCCCTCAGAGGCGCTATAGAGGAAAATGCCTTATTAGAAAGAAGAAAATAAAAACTTGACGATAAGTGCGCTGAAAGCCGTGGAGACATAGACAAAGCAATTGGCCCTGTTTTTTTTTTCTTTCTTATTTTTTTTTTTTTAATTTTGCTTTATATATTTTTTGAAGAGCTAATTGAAAGTTTTTTTCAAGTAAGAACTTTTTTTCTCAACAGATAAGCGAGATAGAGAAAAGTTAATCAGTCATGTTCAGTTCATGTCTGTGTCTAGTTGGTGAGTAATTTTATTAATTAATCAGAAGTAAAAGAATATACGGAGGTATAACAAGTCAAAACAAATATGAACGAATCTATTTTTGTGCATATATGTATGTAAAAATCTGCCAAAAAGTATTATATTTCTGAAACTTCAGTAATATCAACCTAAAAAAATACAGGATCTTTCATTAAGCGCTTCCTATCTTTAAATTTAAATAAAACAAAGTGTATGTGAGATATCATCGAAATTTTCTATTCGTTTGAAAGGCCCATCGATGCCATTGGAGGCTATCGTGAATAAAATTTCCCTGGGAATGTTCCCCTGCTTCGAAAATTTTGAAACGCTAATATCTTTCCACTACACTACGTAATCGCGAATTTCGCTCATCGTAAAAGATGCCCAAACTTCCCTGGAAAATTAATTCCTGATAGCATTACATTCCAATGGAAAGTTTCGACCAAAGAAGGGAAACATTTCCAGGGAAATTTTGTTCACGATAGCCCCCATGGAATATATAATATTGTTCAAATGTCCGCTGCGGCTACTCTGGGTGGCGCACATTCGAAATGTCCAGTTTTCCATGACTCTGGCGCATAAATGGGTTATGTTGGGTTTGAGGGCCGCTGTGATTTTTTGGCTTATTTGCAAAGACCTGGGACTTCAGAAAACCCCATAAGGAAAAGTCTAACGGGGTCAAAACGCCCGATATTGGTGGCCAGTTCACATCACCTCCACGTGGAGATGACAATGCCCTCGAATATTTTGGGAATGAAAAAGCGGATGAATTCGCCGAAAATTGGGTAATGTCTTGATCCGAGCCAAACCGAAATATCGGTACTTATGCCACTGGAGCAAGGAAAGAATATAATCCACTCAAACTTCCCCGTAAACGCAAACGACAGATGATCTGCAATTGAGACATATCGGGTCTTCGAGGAACCTTTGGCCGAATATCGATAAGAAAAAAACAGAACACTAACTTAAGCTAAGCAGGCCTCAATCCTAACGGGTCAGAACTTAAAGGGAATGGGCATCAGCACATCCGACTTATATAGAGGGTGCGAAGATGAAGAGGCAGAGGAGGGCTCCTTTCACTTTCTTTGTGATTGCCCCAGGCTAGCAAGAACCAGAAAAGCAGCCCTCAGCGATTATTTTTTCGACGAACTGGGCGACCGACGCGACGTCTCGTTTCTGCCACTAAGAAACATCTTAAAATTCATCCAGAATTCCAGATGGTTCAGGGAGGCCATGCCTAAGCGTCCACTTGCTTCATCATAATTCCTCATCTCATGTGGATTGGTGTCGTCCCAAATTCATCATTTTAGTTTGTTGACTTACCCATTTATTCGGAAATGGGCCTCGTCGCTAAAGATGACCGTAAATGGGCGAAGCGTAAATGGCAAAACAGTTTGACAAAATGACAGCCAATTTGACAGATGTAGCTTCAACAATATGGCCACTATCAGCTGTCAAAGTTCGGATCTCTCTATTGGAAGAACATTTATGTCGTTTTCAGTTGGATTTCGGAACTGTTCCGTTCCTATTGTAAATGGAAAATTTGGAGTAAAAGTAGTGAAAAAGGAGTAGCTCCGAACGTCCACTCGAAAACGACATTATAAACAAGGAGGGTTCCTCAGACAAAAATCTCAATTTAAAGAGTACATTTTGACAATAAAGGTCATAAAATACCGAAGAAAAAACACTTTTAATTGACTTGCTAAATTTTTGAGCGATGTTAATTTATGAAATCTCAGAGAATTTAACTGCCTGTCATGGATTCAAAAGAAGTGATTAACCACGCCCATCCCATATGATTTTTTTTCTTTTCTCGAACCAATCTACACGCTCCAGTTTTTTGTCACACCTTATGCGAAAAACCCTTTATATGTTTCATTTTAATATTTATTTGACAGAAACTCAATGATGTAAAAGGTGGCGCGCGCCGATATAAAAGTTGTCACCCGATGTTCTTTGGCTGTAATCTTTGGTTCTGCTTTTGGATTATTCTTATTTGATGTCAAAAAACCAAAGTTTTTAAATTATAAAAAAAAAATTACATTACAAAAATTGTATAAAATGCAATGTATACCTATGTTTGTAAGTATACATAAGTAAAATTCCCAACAGATTGAGCTAAAATTTGTCGGCAATGTTACGAATTTATTATTATTTCTGTGAAGTTTGGTAAAAATGATTAGGCGTAGCAACGCTCGTCGATTAAGCACTACCACCTTTAGAATCAAAAACTACTGAACGAACTCCGCTGTAAGTTTCAGAGATGAGTTTTCAACTTATTTAAAGACATTAGAAAGCTGCGAAAGGGAATGACTAATAAAGAGCTTTGGCCTAGAGTGTACACGAACGAATTTGGTATCAAAAGAAAGGTGACGTGATACATGAGTGAAATAATTTTAAAATCTTTCACGGGAAAGTCGAGATATTTGAGCTGGAAGTTGCGCATTGCAAAATATTGATTTCAGATTTTGTTTCAAGTAATTGGCCATAATGGGCGAAATAATTAACGTAGAAAAATGATATTGATATAAAATGAAAGGTATTTAAATTTATAACAGTTTTCTATTAAATGTGGGTGTACGTTAAGGCGCTTCGCGCGACTTGAAAAAAAAAAAAAACTCTGGGTGCCTGAAGTATGCCCACCGGCGCGGCGGAGGGTCCTGGATCTGCGCGGCCGCATAAACAGTAATTTTATAAACCAAAACTGTTATAATTGGCATGTCTAGAGTCACTTCCATTTAAAATAGTAGGTATCAAAGTTATTTTGATATTTTAAACACATTTTGAGATATTGAGTTTTAACTTCTTGACAAAATCATTTTTTTGCGCGGTCTTTGCCACACCGATATTTCAAAAAATTCAGAAATGACATATAATTTTTTTAGCTCTAGTGAAAAGCTTATTTTATTACCTTTAATTTCATATAAAATGAGGTATACTTAATTAAATAAATACCTAATAATAAACACTCTGGCCAGATATGGGCAATTCCCTTTGTTATTAAGCTCTCTTTTGATTTTTTCATATAAATAAGTTTTTTTTTAATAGTGAAGATCTCCAATGGTCACGAATATGGCAGGACTTCATTCGTTAAGATTTTGTATCGAAATCATTACAGCTGAAAAGGGGGGGGGGGGGGCTACACTTTTGCAAGACCTGTGTTTCTGGTACTTAAGATCGTTATGTCACTTTTGATTAAAATCTCGTGTTCAATTTCTTTTTATTTAAAATGTATGTATATCGAAAGTACCTATAGACACTGTATCAGTTATTTTAACGGTCACAATTCTATACATATACCACATAGGTAAATAGGTTTTTAATATCCTCTTAAATTACTCAATGGTACACTTCTTCTTTGTAAAGACATTAAAAAACCACGACAACTTCCTCCGCAAAACATATATGAATACTTGACGACTTTTAATCAAGTAGGTACCAGTACCTATACTTTATGGAAATATGATAAAATAGATAGAGGTACAAAGAAAACACACCAGACGTCAAATTTTGAGTAAAATTTAAATACTGAGTGTAATTTACATTAAGCAATTTACAACCTCAAATAATGACGTAGCAATCTTAGTTGTTGTTGTTCCGCAAAAAGCCATTATCTCGCATGGACACGTTTGCCAAAACTATATCCTTTCTCTTATCATTCTATTCACCTCAGTAGTAAACTACCTCAAGGTTCAACAAACCCACCAAGAGTCCTCACAAAAAAAGAATCTACACGATGCACTCTGTCTTTGCATCCTTTATCTTCCTTGTGCCTTAGATAGTTCTGCCTGTTAGTGCTATGTCAGATTGGCAACGTTGCTAGAGGAAAAGGTACACGAGATATCCTCTATAACTGTTAACACAATACAACACAACACACAGAGATATGCAAACACAACATTAAATACATTCATACATAGGTAGGTATACCTATACACTATTGCCAACACTCACCTATAAAGCTCTTTCTTTTATTTATCGTTGCTGTAATTTGTGCTGACACACCGAAATCGGCCAATTTCACGTCACCGTATTCTGTTAGCAGGATGTTGGCTCCTTTTATATCACGATGCATTTTACCCATCTGATGTAGGTACTCGAGTCCTTTTAGTGTTTCTCTGCACATGTAGGCAATCTGTTGTTCAGTTAGTGGCCCAGTCACTTGGTAGATGTCCTGAAGGCTTCCACCACCGCAATACTCCATGCATATCCAAAGCTTGTCGCGTCGCAGGTAAGACCCATAGTAGGCTATGATATTCGGATGACGACAATCGCGCATCATTATTATCTCTTGCTGGATGATTTGTATGTCGTCGGAGGGTTCTAGTTTAATGACTTTTATAGCAGCTAATTCGTTGCTTTGCAGACGCTTTGCCTGTAAAGATGAAAAAGAGAAAAAATAGAAGGTTTATACAAAATGGTACACTGATACACGGTTTAAAATTTATTTAACTATAGAATGAAAATTATTTTAAAAGTTTGTCCGCTAAGACTAAGGTTGAACGGATTTCGATGAAATTTTTCAATAAAATAGTCAAGAGTTTAATGAATGGGACCATATACACAGCACAGTTTGATTTTTTTACATCAAAATATATTTAAAATACTCTTCCCTTCCAAAGTCGGTGACAAAAAAGTAAATTTTAATTTTCAGCCAAATCGAGGCACTTCTTTTTGACAAGGGATACTCTTAGGCCCAATTTTTCAGCAGTTTGCTAACTCTGCCAACGAATGTAGGTATCTACAGTTAGTAAGGGGTGTTTTTTTTTTTAGACGTGTGGTTTTCAATCTGGCAATACTTTTTTCGGAGTTAGTCTTTTTGACAGCTGTCACTTGATTTTTGCTCAGTTTGGTTTGCCATTTCATAATGAATAGACTTACTCCTGAACAACAACGCTTCCAAATTGTGCCCAAATAGGCCCAAAACAAGATTGCCGTTGATCCCAATTTTCATAAGCGAATTTTGTTTAGCGATGAAGCTCATTTTTGGTTGAATGGGTACGTTAATAAGCAAAATAGTCGTATTTGGAGTGATCATAATCCACAAGCTGTTGTTGAGACACCGTTACATCCTCAAAAAGTCACTGTTCGGTGTGCTCTATGGGCAGAGGGAATCATTGGTCAATATTTCTTCAAAAATGAAGCCGGCCATAATGTTACAGTCAATGGGGAACGCTATAGAGCCATGATTAATGACTTTTTCGTGCCTGAATTGTTCGGTTTGTATGGGAGCGAGGAAACAAATCGATAAAACCTGTAATATAAATCGGAGAGAAATGAAATTTGGCACACATGTGTGGGTTAGGGAAACACATATTTCCTCAAAATTTGGATTAAAAATAACAATTAAAAGAAAACAAATTTATGTTTTGTAACATTTTTTGCTTTAATATGTAAACATTATAAAAAATACTTATAATACTAATTACATAAATAAATAATTAAATAAATTAACAAATAAATAAATGTATAAATACATAAAAATAAATTACATAGTCATTAAAAAATATTAATTAATTAATTCAAGAGCTCCTTCACTCAATGGAAGGTTTTTTTTTTTTGGTTCCGGTCTCAATTGGGTTATAAAGGGATCAGATGATATCATGATCATGTGGGAAACATCCTTATTTGTAGATAGCCGAATATATTTCCTGGAGTGGTGGGTTCTGTAATATTTGTAGTCCTTATTTCTGCTTTCCTGGGCCTCCTCTGAAGGTGAACCCACTGGCAAAGATGCATTTTGTATTACTTCTGCTCCGTGTATTAAGATTTTATGAACTGTTGCAGGCATGTGATACCAAGGGTACAACGAAATCGCCAATTTAGCTGTCTCTTCAGAATAAACCTTAAATTTGTCTGTATCAATTGAAAAATTTCAGCAAATTACTTCCAATATGACTGAAAGTCTCGTTATCAACCTTGAATCTATTTTGGTGATCTCTGCTGTCAGAAGCGGATTTTCAAAAAATCTTCGTGATGTAATTATTGCCGTCATTTGTTGTTCCAGTTCCTTGCTTTGCAACGTCAGCCTTGATACCAACCTTTTCGATGAATTCAGCTTGGATTCGTTTTTTTTTCCACTTCCTTAATAACACGAGTGTCCTCACATGTTCTCCATGATTTAAAGCTTAAGTTGTAGTCGAGGTGCAACACGTATTCCATAAATCTAATCCTTGCATGTAGTGATGATATTCCTAGTTTAAGAGCATCTTCATTCAACATCTTGGTACATATAGTGGATTAGTGACAACCAAACTATTCTTATTACGTCTTACCTATCCTGAAAGGGTTTTCCGGAAAATGGTCGTTAAAAAGAAATTGTTTGTTTTTCATTCATATAACAGGTATCAATTCATATACCTAACATTAAGTATTAGGAAAAAACCATATACAGGTAAAACCACAAAAAGCACCTTTTTTTATTTTACCTGTCCCTATTTTTTGCGTAATGTCATACAAAATATAAAGATTATACCTGATTTCTGTTCATATTTTATTTAGGTACTAACATATAGTTTAATACATCATAATTTTTTTTGTTTTTATTGTAATTTTTTAAATAAAAGTTAGGAAACAATTGGAAAATAAGTCAGGCAAAAAAAGTTTTGCGCTAAAAATTGAATATCTCACAGGTTAGTCAATGGATTAATTTTATTTTATTTTTTAAAGAAAGGTACATATTTTTTCTAAAAATTAAGCTCTTATCTAGTTATCTGTGACAAGTATTTTCGAAGAAATTGTAATTTTTCGGGATCTATCGTCGTCAAAACCGTGTTTCTTAAGACCTGATTCAGGTGAACAAAATTGAACATAAGTCACAGGGTTGGATCCAGACGGATTTCATTCTTTTTGGACTAGTTAGGTGAGTATTGTAGCTTTCAAGTGAATGTAGTCAGAGCGTGTAGGCAAGTGTAGCTAAAATTGCAGCTCTAAGGAAAAAACATTAAAATTTTAATTTTAGAGCTCTCTGCTCTGACTTATCTAAAATATCCATATATATATATATGCATATGTTTTTTTTTAAGCTTAAAGTACATGTTTTTGAAATAAAAATCAAAATTCTGGCTTAAAGTTTTATAAACGCTATTTTTCGTGCCAAGAAGTTAGTGCAAGAAAATATAGGAATTTCAAAATTGAAAAAAGGGTAACTTTGGAGCCCTGTATCTTTAATACTTATGAACAAAAATTGCTCAAGTTTTCAAAAATCATAGACCAACTATATAACTATAATAAAGTAAACAAAATAACTTCAAACCAACACTTTCATTTTTTTGATTTATTTCCGCATTTTAACCACTGTGCGGCGCCACATGCCATACAGCCACCGAAACAATCAATTTATTGAAGGAAACTTTTGGTGAGCGCATTATCTCGCGTCGTGGGCCTGTGGATGGCGTGGCCTCCAAGATCGTGCGATTTAACACCGCTGGACTATTTTTTGTGGGGTTATGTGAAGTCGCTTGTCTGCGCAGTTAAGCCTGAGACGATTGACGCCGTGGAAGAGAATATTCGGCGCATTAATGCTGAAATACGGCCCCGATAGCTGCAAAAAGTGGTCGAAAATTGAGCCTCTATAGGCTGGAATTTATTCAAACCAGCCGCGGCAGCCACTTGCCCAAAATCATTTTTAAAACATTATGGCAAACCGTTATCTTTATAATAAAGCTGAATTCTTAGCCATAACATTAAGTGATATGCGTTTTATTTCTTCTTGAAAACCACACGCCTAAAAAAAACACCCTTTATAATCCGAAAATATTTGCCACTGATGGTTTTAGAGTACCTACGTAAGAGATTCTGTTTTCTTTTCGGATTAAGTCTTATTTCGACAAAATATTCTGAAACACGCTTTAAATTATTTTTTTTTTTGTCAAAAGTGCTTCTGTTAACAGAAACTTCAGTTTATGGAGCAGTTTCTCTATTCGGTATGAATGAAATTCTTAAATAAGAGCATATCCGTAGCACCTGCTTAGCAGTTTTTATTGGGCATCTACTCTGAGCACATACTGCATTTTATTCATATCACCCAATTACTTATTGCAATCCTGATTCGTTCGAAATTAAGCTACAGTGGGCTGGCTTGCGGGAGTTAATGGGCGAAATACAGAATTTTAAAAACTTGTTAAAGTACAAATTGAAAAAAAAAAAAAAAAAAAAAACAATCTAATGTTTCTCGCAGTGCAGAGACAAGCTGATAAAGTACGAAGGTTTTATAAAATAACATTTTCCAGAATCATGGACCGGCATTTTAGGGACATCATATTTCAACTTCAACGACTTAATGGGACTATCTTTCGCTATGAATAGGCTGATGGATGGATAGAGTATGTGAAAGTAAATTGAATTTTTTAATAGCCCTGACCCAGGATGAGTGAAATAATTGAAAATTTCTACATATGTATATGTACATATTAGCAATTTTGATATCATCTAAATTCTCAACCATAAATTCAACATTCTTTACATATGTGCATACATTATGTACATATAGGTAAGACACGTTTTTAAAAAAGAATTTACCAAAGCTTAAAGGAAGAATATTTTTGATGTGGTTTTAAAAGATACACATTCAATAGGTATGGGTTCCGCAAAAGCTAAATGAATTTCCCCTCACAAAAAAAAAAGATCGTTTAGTTTGTTTCCTTTTTTTTTGCTTCTCCAATGAATAATGCTTAAATGATTTATCTCAGCTCTAGGAGGATAGCATTTTTAAGAGTCCTTTCGAATTCAAATTCATTTCGAAGTATTAGATGTGAAAAAGTCCTTATTCTATATGTGAATGCAGTTTTTTTTTTCTTCTATAAGTACCTACCTTCATACCTGTGATAAAAAAAGATGGTTTTTCATGAATGAAAAGAAGAGAATGTGGAATATGTTTTCGTTTTCGTTTTTTTTTTTTTTTTTTTTTTTTGAAATTTAACATCAGAATGAGTTTTTCAGTCTATCAATTCCACATTCGTTTGCATCCTCTTTGGTGTCGACTATTTATCCATCCATCCATCCAGAGATGTCTTGTTTGGATTGAATGGTTTTTTTTCGTTTCCATTTTTTTTTTTTTTTTTTTTTCGATTTGATAAAGGTGAGGATAAACTTTTTCTATGAACATTGGAAAAGCAAACATCCTCTGCGGATGATATTGAGTTGGGATAAGTTAATTTCTTTTTTGGCGGAAATCCGAGCCAGCAGTCTTTTATTGAGAAAGTTTTTTTTTTATGTTTTTTTTTTTTTTTTTTTTGGATATCAATTTTATTTTATGGGTGTTTCCATAGCAAACATATTTTTTTTATACTTTACAGTTACCTTGTTCTTTTAATATTAAAAAAAAAATCACGACTGGTTCGCACCCATCATTATAGCTTTTGTGGCTCGAGGGTAAAATGGTTTAGCATTAAAGATAAAAATAAGAAAATTGGTGTAATAAAATAATATTATAATATTTAGGGTCTCATTGCGAGAGTCGATTCGATTTTTTTCGATTTTATTAGGCTTTAAAATGATATAGCCAAATACAGTGGAATTATTGAAATAGAATCTTCTTTCTTAAATTGAAAAAAAAAATAAAACAAATTCTATATTGACTGGATATTTCAACTGAAATAGCAAATAATCGTTTTTTTTTTTCTTTTTTACGAAGAGAAGTTTGGCTACACGAATTTTTCCTAAGAAGAAAACGGACATTTTGGAAACACACATGTTTATGGATGACAATATGTTGTGAACTCAAGCCAAGACTTCTGGCGTATTAGTAATGAAGAAGCCATGGAGCACTGTAGAGGAGAGCACTGCGCTTTTGTCATCGCGTTTAAAATTTCAATTGGTTTTCGCTGTCTGAAGCACGCCCGCCGCACAAGTCTGTTTAATCTGAACTGTTCAACGGATTTGAATGCAATTTGACACACATATTTAAATCAGTCTTATATATATTTGATCAAAATTTGGTTAAGAAAAAATCATTAGTAAAAAAGTAATTGACATTTTTTCTAAAATTTGAGGGTTTTGATGTCGTACTGTAATTTTAAAAAAAGTCTGTTGAATCTGTACTATTTAACGTTAAATCTGTACACATTTCGTCAGAATTTAGTTTAAAAAAAAATGATTAAAAAACAAGTTATTGACATTTTTCTAAAATTTAAGGGTTTTGATGTTGTACTGACGTAATTGGTTTCGCAAAAAATCAAATTTCTCAGACTTGGGTCAATGTGATCGGAGCACGAATTTGAAGTGGTGCAATCCTTTAAATACCTTGGGTCAATAGTAGCAGCCGATAACAATATAGAAGAAGAAATACGCGGGCGGATTCTTAAAACCAACAGAGCCTACTATAGTCTGTCAAAGCTCTTCAAATCCAGAAATCTCACCATAACTTCAAAACTGCTGCTGTACAGGACCATGGTCCTGTCAGTACTCACATATGGATCCGAGACTTGGGTGCTTAGCAAAAGGCACTCCGACCTTTTAGCCGCGTTCGAGAGAAAAGTCTTAAGGAGAATTGTTGGCCCCATATGTGAGGAAGGACGATTCCGGAGACGGTACAATCATGAATTGTACGCAATCTACCTTGAAGCAGATATCGTGACAAAAATTAAGCTCGGTAGACTCCGGTGGGCAGGGCACCTAGCTCGCATGAGCGAAGAGGAACCTGCTCGGAAAGTTCTTTGTGGTACATTCTATGGTAGACGACAGCGTGGTAGACCATGCTTGCGCTGGAGAGATGGCGTAGACCAGGACGCCCGGAGCCTTGGGGTGCGCAACTGGATGGCGGCGGCTCGAGACCGGGATGGGTGGAGAGACTTGTTGAAGGAGGCCAGGACCGGACCCCGGTTGTCGAGCCGACGATGATGATGATGATGATAATTTTATTATATTTTTAAAATTAATGTACACACTTTTTTCTAAAATTAATGAGCTAAACCAATATGTTTTGACATTAAGTATAGAAGAAATCGAACTTTTTGATAAACACCACCGTCAAGACGGAGTTTTTTTTAAACCCGATTCAGTGAGACAATTTTGAACATAACTCCCACATCTGCAAGTATTTGCAGCTGATTTTTTCTGTGCTGTAACTTGAAACTATGAAAGTATACACACTGGAATACTTCGTTTCTTGGAGTCTTTTGGAGCTTTTTTTTTTTAATCAAAAAGTTAAAAAAAAAAATAATTTTTCTTAGTACCAATGTTTCAGACTACTTATAGAAGGCTTATTTTATAAATTGTCAATTTTTTTTTTTATTTTAGATAGTCAAAAATAGACAAATAAATTGTTTTCCAATAAGAGGTGTTATTTTGAATAGCCCGCTATTTCGGTAGCTGCCACTTTTGAAGCTGTCATTTTTTGACATTTGACAAGTAGAAACTACGCCATTAATAAAAATGGAACGATACACGCTTCAACAACGCATTGAAATTATTAAAATTCACTATAAAAATGGTGAAAATTTGGCAGAGACGGTTCGTAAAACTAACACATTTTTGGGTCATCGTGAAGCACCTTGTCAGACCGCAATACAGAAATTGGTGGACAAATTCGAGCTGTTGGGACAAGTTAGTGATGTGAAGAATAAAACCCGTGCACGTCGCTCAAGAACAACTGAGAATATTGCTGTTGTAGCCGAAAGTGTTGAAGAAAACCCAGGTTTGTCCATTCCTCGTCGTTCTTTGGAATTAGGGCACTCCACAAACGTCATTACACCGTATTTTGAGTAAAGACTTGGGTCTTAAGGCTTATAAAGTTCAGTTAACACAAGAACTCAAGCCGGCTGATCATCAACAACGTCGTGTCTTTGCTGATTGGGTCCTTGAAATGCATGAAAATGATCCGGAATTTCATCGAAAAATCATCTTGACTGATGAGGCCCATTTCCACCTCGGAGGCTACGTCAACAAGCAAAACTGCCGCATCTGGGGCTCGGAAAACCCAAGAGTTATTGTTGAAAAGCCTCTCCATCCTCAACGCGTGACTGTTTGGTGCGGTTTATGGTCCGGCGGGGTCATTGGACCTTACTTTTTCGAAAATCAGGCTGGAGCAACAGTTACGGTCAATGGATTGCGCTATCGAGAGATGATTAATGATTTTTTTATGGCCGGAATTGGATGGTATTGAACTGGACAACGTTTACTTTCAACAAGACAGCGCTACGTGCCACACAAGCAATGAAACCATTGATCTTTTACGGGAAAAGTTTCCGGACCGTGTTATCTCTCGAAGAGGTGATCACAATTGGCCACCGAGATCTTGTGATTTAACACCTTGCGACTTCTTCCTTTGTGGCCACGTAAAGATAAGGTCTACGCCAACAGCCCAGCGTCGATTCAAGACCTCAAAGATGGAATTCGTGAGGCTATCGAGGACATAGGGCAGCCACTTTGCGATTTGGTTATGGAAAATTTCATGAAAAGGATATGGTCCTGTAAGCGTGGTCGTGGCGGCCATTTGGCTGATGTTGTGTTCCATTATTAACGGCATACCTTCCTCTTTATAATGAAATAAACATCCGATCATTTATCTCAAAAAATGCCATTTTTCTTTGAATATCAAAATATCACCTCTTATTGGAAAACCCTTTATTTTTATATTTTTTTTTTCATTTCATAAAAGAATTTTCAGTACAAATTTGTCAGAAAATTAATGACAATTGTAGAAAAATACTTGACAATTCATTATCATGACAATTATTTTATGAACCGAAAAGTTGACAATTGTCGGGTATTTTCCGACAATTCTATAAAATTTTCAAATTGTTTATGGGAGAGATCTTCATAATAGTCGAGTTGTAAATTAAAAAATTGTCACCTGTCGCAATTGTCAATGTTTATGAAAAATAACGCCCAGGTTCCCATACTTAAGCACATGTGATTTTTTCTTAATGGGTAATCAGTCATTTACAAAACAAATCCGATTACTGTGACACAACTTAGAAAATATTAGAGCCAAAGTCAGAAGATTAGTCTAGGCAGTCGCTTTTTAAACGCACGAGTGTCAGGTTTTCAAAAAATTAAAATCTGCATTTGTTGTTTTTAAATTACAGTAAAAATATTTTGTAATAGAGACTTTTTTTTTTTTTAATTTTCGAACTTCGTAATCTTCCACTGGACATCGAACAAATGAATTTTGGTATCAAAAGTGAAGTTTCATTAATAATTTGGATCAGATCAGAAATTTCGACAAATCATACTTAAAACCAGTCATTACCGTCAGAAATCTTGAAACTGCTAAAAAAATAGAGTGAAATGGGGTAAATATAAAATGGTGGTTTTCGAATACTAAAATTGTTTCTGTGTTGAGAAAGCAATAAAGGTTGGACTAAATTACTTTGCGGGACAGAATATATTGACGGGACACTTGCGGGACAAATGTCGTTTTGCGGGACAGTCCCCCGCCTGGCGGGACTCTGGCATCCTACTACGCCCTGAATAGCAGAATAACTATTAAAATAAAAAAAATCACTTTGTAGGGTGAAATGGAAAAGAAGTATTCGATTATTCGATTAAAAAAATTCTACCTGCGTTTGAAAGATTATTCTTAGAAAATTTTTAAATTGCAATTTGAAGGATGAAATGGGGTAAAAATAAAAAAAAATCCTTTTTGTGTTTGAAAGGTTATTATTTTGAATTGATGGCCTTAGGAATATTTTTTCTCAAAAATTTGGTATTTATAGGGTGAACGGGAGTACAAACGAAAAATGGTATCTGATATCAAAAATTCTGTTTGTGTTGAAGAGGTTATTTTTTAAAAATTTGATATTTATAGAGTGAAATGGGATAAACACAAAAAAAGTGGTTTTTGATTACAAAAATTCTTTCTTCATTAGAAAAGTAATAAAGGTTGTACTCAGATAATAATATTTTAACGAATTTCGCCATTCATAACGTGAAGTGGGTCAAAAATCAGTATGCAGTATACAATTACAAAAAGGAACTTAAATATTTATCTATATTTTCATTTGTAATTTTTATGCGAAGCTTAGGTTTGTCTACCCGTGCAAAGCCGGGCGGGTCAGCTAGTTTTCTATATCGAAATAGAATGTTAAGAAATTTAAAATTTAAAAATAAAGGAAAATTAAAGATTTAATTTTTTTTTAACAAAATTGCTCAAAGCTTTTTCCGAGCAAAAATAGGCGAAGACAAATGTTCCAAGAAAAGTAGAGCCTTTAACAGACATACCCATTCAAACGCAAGGTTTTCTTTGTTTATTTTGCACGTTTTTCTTCTACTTCACTTACAATCTCTTGTCAAGTTGAACATTCCTAAAACTATTCGAACTCAAGATTATTATGATTTTTTTTAATTTTTCAAAATCGATTTTATGTTTTGTAGAATAACATTTCAAAACAAATTTAAGTAATAGGGAGACGCCCGCTCATGGGCAAGAGCGAAATCATCATTTTATGGCTCATGGTTCGAGGGTGAACGTGTTCGGTTGTGAGCGGTTGAAAGCGCTCTTGAACAATGGTGAGCATTATGGGTTTTCCTTTTTATAATACTATATATATACCACATGCGTTTATGATGGGTTATTTTTGAATAACTGTCATAACAATTGCAGTTATTTTTTGGTAACAGTTATTTTTACTAGTTATTGAGTAACAGTTATTTTGAATCCGTAAGCCATGTGGGTCGTAGGTTTTCGACTTGTTGAAAAAGAAAACAGATAATAATATCTGAAAATTCAGAAAATTTATTACAAAACCCCTGAAAAAAATCTGTTTAATTTTCTGCTTCTCTATAAATTAAATTTGATTTAATAGAAACATCTACTTTAAATTGCTTGAAAACGAGGGTATGTTTTTCATGAAATGAATTCATTAATTTATGTTACTAGTCTTAAAATTAAAAAATATCTTAAGCAAAACGATTTATTGGTTTAGCTATTGCATATAAGGAGAGCGCTCTTGACGTGAGCGTTGATTAATCGAACGCTCGCGAGTGCGAGTCAAACTAAAAGTGCTCACACCTAGGTAGGGTAGGTAGGTAAAAATGGCGGCCCAGAGCAAACTAGCTCCGCGGGCCCAATTAGCGCCGGAGGGCGCCTTTTTGATACCATAAACTCGTGTTGACCTGTGGGTTCAAAGTGGTTTCATTGGAGGGGTTTATATTCCCTTACGGGTCTGAAAGTAGGCACCCTTTTTCAGCTCACGTGCTGTCTGAGGAATCTACCGGATACGGTAAAGAAGTTAAGTAATGCGCGGGCATATCTGGTAAGCGCTCATTTGGAAAGGCACGCTCGCGAGCCGCTCATGAGAGTGCGTTTGCTGAATCCTGTTCATTTCACAATGTCTAAGTAGAGCTCGGATTAGTTATCCGACACATATACATATACACATAAAAATTGGCACAGGGTCATAAAAAATTCCCAACTGTCTTTTGAATGGGTTATAAATCCACAAATTAATTTTTCCTAGATTCTACACTTACGACCCTTTGAGATCCTTTATCCCAATGTATATTTCATGAATTCGAACTTCCTTTGACAAAATTATACTCAAAGGAAGAAATTTTAAAAATCATTATTGAAAAAAAATCTCAACTCAAAGATAGCATGTAAGTACTTTGTAGATATTTATTATAATGTCGCAGCTTGAACTTATTCCGTTTGACATCGGGAGTGGGGAGCACATCATTACGCAAACGTGAAGTTTACATTATTTAATTAAAAGAATCTCTGGGACCGTCCGCATCCGTGGAAATGTTTGCTTAAAGAACTTTTCTTACATACATTTCAATGTCATTATACAAACAAAAATATTCCTTTCATTTCAAAAAAAAAAAAAAAAATGAACCTTTATGTGTTCCACCATCAAGCACTTCAGAAGCTGCACATTGCCGCTATGTCGTTGTCGTGTAATAATTCCTGTCGTTTTCACTGTTTCGTGCAGTTGAGGGGCAGTGGGTGTTGTGGGAGTGTCTTTGCAATGAGCAGAGCACCCTTAACAACAATCTGTCATAGTCGAAATAACATTTCGCCTAGACCAAAGCAAATATTTGTTCCATCATCATCATCATCATCATACCCATCCCAACGGATGTACAACACACCTGCTCTACGAGTATGAAAACGTAGAGCAACATTAATATTTAATGACAAATGTAAACGTTTGACAAAACTTAAAAAGAGGAACAACCATTTCGTATAGGTATCTACCTTTAACTAATAGCATCATCATCATCAACATCTTTTATGTTGTTGTCACTGTCTCCAGCACTCAAATCAACATCTTTTATGTTGTTGTCACTGTCACTCTTCCTCGTCTTATTATGCTTGATGGAGTTTGGAGAAAATTTATGATTTGAAAAACGAACGCACACTTTCCAGAAGAGAAATTCATTTAAAAAAGGATTACAAACGTCCGTTCGGGACGTGAACCATTAAATAGTACTTTGCATTCTGGCCCAAGTCATAAATCAAAAAAATAACCCTTATCGCAAGAATAAGAGGAGAAAAAATAAGAAATTATTTGAATTCTGCTGACGAGAGCAGGATATTAAAATAACTCAATGTTGCTTGGAAATTTTATGGATACCTACGTGGCGCGTTGGGAAGTGCTGAAACTTTCTGCGTTACAAATGAGGAAAAATTGAAGTTATAAGTTATACATAAATGGAAAATTATTAGTTTTTCCTTCCGCAATAAAATGAGGCAGTGGTTTTGGTATATGTTGTACTAATTTCGATTTATTCAGCTTTACGTCCATCTATTCTGATTTAATTTAGGTTTTGGGGTCATAATAATTCTGTTTGTGCTCAAATTCAATGTCAAACATTTTTGATCCTTGAATTATGTTAACTATGGAAAATTATGCAAATAATAAGGACGAGACTAGAGACATGCCAATTTATAAGAACATTTTTTCGCCATTATAAGTGGACATGCGTTAACGGGCATCGCGCGACGTGAAACAACACTATGGATGTCTGAAGTATGCCCACCAGCGAAGCGCCCTGGCCTTGCGGGGCCGCCGAAACAGTTTTCATAAACCAACACTGTTTTAATTGGCATGTCTAGAGTCATTTTCACACAATAAATCGTAGCCCAGTTGTGCAAAAACAGGAAAAAAAACCCTTGAAGTTTCAAATAGTGTTTTGGAAGAACTTTCTAATACTTTTTTTTTAAAGCTATAAAACGGCTCAAGTCGCTTTATGTTCTGATTCTTAAAATCATCCTTTTTCGGGAATATATTGTTTATACGAAAAAAATAATATTTTTAGGATTTTTTTTTGTTGAATTTAATTTGTGTTTGAATGTTGTTCTAGCAAAGTAAAAAAAAAATCACCCAAGCAACAATAAAATAAAATAAACAGATGCCTGGAGTCGTGAAGAATTAAGTTTGTATTTTGGTCAATTAATTTTTTCTTGCATATGCCATTTTCCAACTCTCAAACTCACTTTTTTGTTATTTGTCGCTATAAAAAAGACAATTTCATAGGTGTATTCATTATTTTTGAACAAACTCTAACCGGACAAACCAGGAGCATGTAAAAATCATGAAAACTCTTAAAATATGGCGGTGCCTTTGGGATATTTATCTGCCACCTAGATTTTCCAATTACCTCCACTATTTTCTCTTGGACGGACCTCAAGGAATTCCTAGTCTGGAACAAAATTGTAAGTAAACGAATGATATCTTTTGTGAATGCATTCTTTTATGACTTTAATACAAAAAAGATTGCATTCAATTGAATTCACTTTAAGATCTCGACTTCTTCAAATTATTCAATCAGTATTGATATGACATCAAAAAGATTGCCATAATTTTTCCCATTATTCGTCTTACCAATGAATTGAATGCAATCTTTTGGGAATTAATACATTCTTATGCATTGTATTTTTTTTTTTTTTTTTTTTATTTGTTGTTGATTTTTGTTGTACAGTTCCACAAGTTGTCATAATCCACAAGCTATTGTTAAGACGCCGTTACATCTTCAAAAAGTCACTGTTTGGTGTGCTCTATGGGCAGAGGGAATAATTCGTGTATATTTCTTTAAAAAGTGAAGCCGGCAATAATGTTACATTCAATGGGGAACGCTATAGAGCCATGATTAATGACTTTTTCGTGCCTGGATTGGCGGATGTTGATGTGGATGACCTTTGGTTCCAACAAGACGGCCGCGGCGCGACATGCCATACAGCCACTGAAACAATCAATTCATTGAAGGAAACTTTTGGAGAGCGCATTATCTCGCGTCGTGGGCCTGTGGCGTCGCCTCAAAGATCGTGCGACTTAACACCGTTGGACTATTGTTTGTGGTCGCTGGTCTACGCAGATAAGCCCGAGACGATTGACGCTTTGGAAGAGAATATTCGGCGCGTTATTGCTGACATACGGCCCCAATTGCTTCAAAATGTGGTCGAAAATTTGGCCTCTCGGCTGGAATTTATTCGACTCAGCCGCGGCTGCCACTTGCCCGAGATCATTTTTAAAACATAATCGCAACCCTTTATCTTTATAATAAAGCTAAATTCTTGGCCATAACATTAAATTATATTTATTTCTTCTTGAAAATCACACGTCTAAAAAAAACACCCTTTATGAAACAAACTAAATTGTTTCAAAAGGTGTATAGCATGAATTTGTAAGGGTTGCCGCTGTTTTCTAATGATTTTGTTCTGCGTCATAAAAATAATAGCAGCAGCCGTTGATCACGTATACTAGACGTACATTTGACTTTGGTGCATCAGTTTCACGTCAACATTTTATTTGAGTGCTGGAACACAGTGGGGGGAATTTTGTTTGGGAGAGAGGAAAAGCATCGATTTTAATGAAATTTAAATAATATCTGAATTCTATTTGGTTTGTTTTTTGCTGTTTCATCCATTGTGTGTGATTATTTTGCTTTTATTTTTGATTTTGCAATTGGTTAAACTCCCCATGGATATTTTTCGATGTGTTTTTACAAGAATTTCAGTGTGATTTTGGAGTTGTTTCGCTTCAGCAGCTTACTAGGCTTTAATATGAAATTTAACATGTCTACAGATGGAAGAAACCCTCCTCATCTCGGAGGAAATCGGAGCTTTTTTGTATAGGACTATTATCTCTTCAACAAAAATTGTCAGTACAGGGCTTTTGGGGGAGCTTTTTTCAAAACAGTGGTGCCTGCATGCACTATCACGAAATTACTGGCTTACCTATAGAAATTGTTGTTGTAATTCTTCGCAAAAATTCATACATTCCATCACGACCAGTCGGCTGCGCAGCTGAGAGCTGAAGCTGACTTACTGATCGAAAAACTCTCCCTCGCTCTGTGGTCTGTACATTTAACACATTAAAACAGTCTTATTATACTAGGTGAAAGCAAATCATTACAGCTTTGGGAAGCTGTGTGTTTTGTCACTTTTTTAAAGCTTTTGAGAACAAACTTATCAATTTGAGTAAGTGTAGTGTTGTAGGTTGGTTTTCCATATTTTTATTTGTTTATATTTGTATTTCTAGAAAAACACAGTAAAACAGCTTTTTCGCTTCTCGTCTTTTAAAGAAAAAAAATTAAAAAACTTTGAAATACAGGGTGGCGCGGCAAGGACTGCTTCGAAGCCGTATCCTTTTTCAGAAGGATTTTGTTGCAGCAAGATGGACCAACTGAATGGAGAACAAGATGGAGAAAATTCCGAAACAAATTAATATCTAGAAACTGCACTTTCACTCGCCCCTAAGGTCACCTGATCTGACTGTACTAGATTTTTGTATGGGATTATATAAAGCAAGAGGTGTACAAAACTATTTTGCTCTGTTTGATACACAGTTAGATCTTACATAATCTTAAAATACTCATGTAAAACAAAGTCGGTTTGATTTGTTGGATTCTCCACCCCAAATAGCAGAACAACTATTAAATAACGGAAAAATTCCCTTTGTAGGGTGAAATGGGGCAAAAATACAAGAAATTGTCCGATTTAAGAAATTCTTTTGGTGTTTTTTTTTTTTAAGTTTAGGGATATTTTTTTTTTTTTTTTTTAAAAATTTGGTAGTTATAGCGTGAAAGAGAGTAAAAGCGAAAAGTGGTATCCGATTTCAAAAATTCTCTTTATAGAGTGAAATGGGATACAAATAAAACCGTGGTTTTTAAATTTAAAAATTCTTTCAGTGTTGGGAAAGTAATAAAGGTAAAACTTATGGCCGATTTCATAAACCACTTTTAACTATTTAACAGGCTTTGAAATCTTAAAATGACGTTTGTTCCATACAAAATACGTCATTTAAAAATTTAAAAGCCTGTTTAATATTTGTGAAACCGAACATTAGAGGATTATATTTGTATAAATTTAATAAACCCATAAAGTAGTGTTCGATATTAAAAGTATTATTCAAAGTTTTCAAAAAAAAATAATTTTTAGATTTTTAAAAAAAGTTTGAATTTTTTTTTTTTTTTGAAAACTCAATATTTCAAAAACGACTGTCGATTTTTATTAAACTTGGTAAATAGCAGTTTTTTAACTTTATCTAGAAGATTTTTGACAACAATTATTCTTATACCCAAAAATAACGGTGTCTCCCATACAAATATTTAAAAACCGTTAAGAAAAATATTTTTTTCTCAAAAACGACTCCTACGATTTTGATAAAAGTTTTTTTGCGTGTTAAAATTAGTACGGTCTACTATTTTAAATTGTTCCAAATCCAAATCTGTAGGTACTTTTATAAATTCGAATTTTTCCACCTCGACCTCACTGTTTGCCATCGGGCTCCTATAAATGAATTTGTATTTTATGGTGTGTTGGTTATTTACCATTATTGCTCTTAATTTTATCTAAGTACCTAAAAATGCTTTTTCCGGTAGAGAGCTGCCGTTATAAAATCACAAACTTAGCATGAAGTATTTTTAGACTACATGAACCGTTCAGGAGCTATACGAAAACAACAGATATTACCATTATTTATATATGTAAAGTTTCTAGTCGGATTTTTAAACGCGATTATTATTAAGGAAAAATCAACAACAATTTAAATTAGAAAAGCTGCGAGAAAAAATAAATAAAAATTCAGAAACACCGTGGGAGCATCGGAATTTTTTTTTTTTTTTTCAAAATTGAATCACCCTGTACATGCGACATGATTTGTATTCATTATTCGTCTTTTTTCGATCCAAATAAGTATGCAGTAGATACAGTTAAAATAAATATAAATAATTCAAGTTAATTAGTATTCAATTTGTAGTTTTATATTATGAATGTTTGTGGAAAATAAAGATATTTACCGAAATGACAGTTGTTATAAAATCAAATGTGACCTTAAATACAACACCCTCCCTAATAGTCATAGACCGATTTATATTTTTGTATATAATTTTGTGAATTCTGAAATTGCTCAATAACATAACACAATTTGAATGTAAAGAATTAAAATATATACCATCCTTCAAAACAAGGTGATGTTCAGAAATAGATAAATCTCTTCTCTGTGTAACTCTTATATTCCCTTAAGTTCTATCGTGTATAGGTCATTGACACCACCAGCAGCACCAGCCAGCAGCAGCAGCAGCAACAACAGCAAATACAAGATGAACTCTATACAATCTAATTTCCTCAGAACACAGCCCCAGGAATGTGCAAATTTATAAATTAAAAATCATAAAGACTACGATAAACACCGCGTAGCACAAGCCCAGCGGCCGGCAATAGCTGAAAGCATCATCATCATGAGCTACAAGGCTAGCGCTAGGTATGGGCTGTGGAGTGTACATGTACAGCGATCCGCACATCAGAGCTCAGAGGCGCAAGAGTCTTCTCTTTTAAAACAATGCCCGCATTCAGTTCTATTACATTCCCGATCCCGAATCCGATTCCGATTCCGATTCCCATGTGCATAAACCATTTCGCATTAAACAAACTGCAGACTCTTAATATAAATTCGAGAGCATTTTTCTGTGAATGCGAAGGCACTTCAGCTGCGGTCGGCCGTTGTGCGGCCCCAAGGTGTAGCGGAGCTAGGGTTTCGGTGGCGGTGTTGGTGGTGGTGGTGGTGGTGGAGACGGCGAACTATGGAGGAGCGCAAGCTATACAAATTGAAACGAAAATAATGGCAGTGATGATATGACATATAGAGCCGGCACCACATGCCGAATCGACACGGCGGCACGGCTGCTGTTTACAAGTTTTTTTATTTCATTTTTTATTTTTTGTTTCGAATAGAATCGTAATGTCTGCGAAGAATACTGCGCCTTCATCGGTGTTACACTTAGCTTGCCAAAGCTCATGCTGATGTTTCCTCAGTCAGACAGACGACAGATAAACAAAGTATGTATGTATATGTATTCCATTAGGAATAACGATACTTAGTTTTGATATGGCGCAATTATACAAATACTCGCATACACTCATGTCGTTTGTAGAAATGTGGTGCAAGAATTTAAGCATCACATATTTTGCCCTTTTTAAACGGTCGGAATTTGAGGGGTAGAAACGAGTCACGAGTTTCTTTCTGTATGTAAAGAGTTTGATAATGAAGATTCTGTTGTGGTTCAGAGGTTAAAATGATGAAATTAGAGCAGCACAAGCTTTGACATTTTCGTAAAATAAATTTAATACAACAAGAAAAGATTAAAATGACAAAACTTTGGAGCAATGTTATAATGGCATGGATTTGGAGAGGATTTTATTTTTATTGAAGCCAACTTAATATCCAGATGATAACAACTTCAAAATAAACAATTATCGTTATGGTTTCAATGGAACACAAAATGAAGACAATGTGTTTTGAATTTTTTGTGTGACATGATTTTCTTAAAAAAAAAAAAAAAATACATTACAACAAAAGTGGGTGTTTCCATTATTACGGATGTGTCACTGAAAGTTATGATTTTATGAATTCAATGTTCTAAATTAATAAAAAAAAATCTTCCGAAATGCGCTTTAATATATAAATAAGTACTGAATTTATAAACATGGAAACGTTAAAGAATCCATTTCACCTGCGTTAAGCGTGTGACTTTGTATGGAATACTGGTGATAATTCCTGTGGTGTAAGATATTGCATGAAGAACTAGGTATAGCTGAAGTTTAGTTTGACGAAAAAAATATATGAAAAACTATCAAAAATATTACTTTCAAATTGTTACGGGTGTGACAAGTAAATGTTACGGGTGTGACTATAAAGAATCTAATCTACGATATTATGTTGGGAAATTATTGTCATCTTAATTGCAATGATTTCTCACATGAAGTGAAACCATTAAATTCCCTTGGAAAGTGAAGTTTTTCTAACTGAAATCGGAATTTATTTATTTTGAGTGACTTAATTTAAAAGTGACTTATTTCCAATATGGAGAAGATTTTCCTAAAAAATATGTACCTACACTTTATACAAATATATCTCTAACCCGCTACTTCCATCTTAGGAAATAATAAATCTCAAAATGAGTTGAAAAACAGATTATCGTTTTGATAAAAATTTGTTTATGAAGTTAAAAAATAAATCCACAGTTTTATTACGTGTGTGGCACTTACAGCTTTATGAAGCTACTGCACCAAAACTCAGTTTTTAATATCTTTTTGATGCAAAATTTGATTTTTTTTTAGTAATAAAACATCAATGCATTTTTTGTTACGTGTGTGACACTTATAGCTTTATGAAGCAACTGCGCATAAGCTCAGTTTTTACTATCGGTTTGATACAGAATTTGATTTTTTTTTTTAGTAATAAAACACACATTTTTACTACGTGTGTAACTTTCACAGCTTTATGAAGTTAGTGGGCATTAACTCAGATTCTAATATCGGTTTCATACAAAAATTGATTTCGTAGTTATAAAACAAATACATTTTGCTAACGTGTGTGACACTAATAGCTTCAGGAATCAACTGCGCATAATCTCAGTTTTGAAAAAGATTTTGTAGTAATAAAACAAAAACATTTTTGTTACGTGTGTGACTCTTACAGCTTATTGAAGCAACTCCGCATTTAAAGGTTTTTTTTAACGTGTGTGACACTTACAGCTTTATGAACCAACTGTGCATACACTCAGTTCCTTATATCGGTTTGATACAAACATTTATTTTATAGTTATAAAACACACATTTTTGTTATCAACTGCTTACAAACTCAGTTTTTTTTAATATCAGTTTGTTAAAAAAAGATTTTGTAGTACTAAATAATAAAACATTTTTATTACGTGTGTGACATTTACAGCTTTATGAATCAACTGCTTGGAAACTCAGTCTCCAATAACTTTTTGATTCAAAATTAGATTTTTTAGTGATAAAACATACAAATATTTTTTGTTACGTGAATGACACTAACAGCTTTCTGAAGCAACTGCCCATTAATACAGCCCCTAATATCGGTTTAGTAAAAAAAAAATGATTTTGTGTCTAATAAAACACGTTTGTATGTATGTATTTAAACCAATCCAATTTGTGTTACGTTAATGACACTTACAGCTTTAGAAATCGCGCAGTTGATAAAACTAAGTTGTTATTATCGGTTTGGTAATAAATTTGATTATGTAATATTAAGATGCAAAACAATTCTGTCACGTGAGTGACAGGATTTTATAAAAAATTGATTTTGTAGCAATAAAACATAGATCAATTTGTATTACGTTAGTGGCACTTACAGCTTCAGGAATCAACTGCGCATGAACTCAGTTTTTATTGTATGTAGATTTGGTAATACATTTGATTTTGTAATAATAAAACCTAAAACTATTTTTGTTACGTTAGTGACACGGCTTTATAAAGCAATAGATTTATATATAGATAGTCTATGTGCTCCTATTAAAAATGTTTTTTGTGTAAAATTGCATAAGCTACAAAACCTAGGTTCACTTTTCGAGCAATTTATAGAACTCTAAATTTTACATCTTTCACGCCATAGAATCAAGAATCAAAAAACCTAATCCAAAATGAGGGTGCTTTTTCAAGAAACCTATGCACCAAAATTCAGCTTTATTCGATTTTTCATTCGTGGTGAAGGTCTGATTTTCCTCGGAGGGAAAGAGTTCAAAAGAGGACAAAATTAACTTCCATTTATTTTAATCCCATAAAACTTATAGCATTTGTCATTTTTAATAAATTATCTACGACTAATCCCAAAGATTCAAACAAAAACTATACCGAAGACTTCTTCAGCTCAAGTGTTTCAATAAAAATGTGTGTGTTTTTTTTTAAGTTTGTTTCGTATCAGGCTACTGAAGCGGAAATACGCCGCTGCTTATGTGGATGACTTTCGAGTTCTTATGCGGCAGTGAACTTGTTTGTTTACCTAATTTTCATAACTTATTTATAAAGTTCTGGTTTTACTCAAGTTTTCTCTTTAGATACGCCTCAATAATTCCACCCTCGAACTCACAATCGACTAAACCACCCACTTAAATCCATTTCTTTAATTCTTTGGGTTTGCTGTTTTCGTTATTTGGTTATTCGTTATTTTGTTTTTGTCTCTCTCATTTCTAGAACAGAATTCCAACAAGTTTTTATTCATAGACCTCCATGGTGACCGTAATACCTGTGTTTTAGTTATTTTCTTCTTTTTTGTGTTTGAAAAATAAGTTTATGACACACTGTGTTCTGGCCAAAGCTTGGGAAAAGGTTTACTTTTAATGTTTTTTTTTTTTTTTTTTTTTTTAAATAAGGGGCTGGTACCTACACCTAAAGGGAAGGTTACATTTGTGGAATATGAAATTAGACCAGCAGATGTTAACTTCTAATCCCATTTGTTACAATTGTATGATCCCTGTGTAATTAGCCTTCAGCCAGGCATTGAAGGTGGTTATGGTTCTTATATGTATACGTATACGTACCTACAGGGAAGACACCAAACACCTGCCTTCCTTTATGCAATTGTAATGTAATTTTGTAATAGAAATTAAAACAAATACAATTTGTTCTTTGTACCGTACTGTCCCATGATCATTTAATGAGATAACGTGTATAGCTGCGGTACATATACAATCATTTTAAAAAGGAAGATAGTTCTTGCAATGTGTAATTATACGGTGTTGGAACCTTAGTGCTTAACCACCACCCCCCCCCCCCCCCCATTAAAAAAAAATTACCACAGCATTTTACTACATAAATTAAAAAAAAAAAAAAAATCCTTATGTCACGCTTCCCTATTTAAATTCACCTTTTCTTAATATTCCACCTTCTGGAGAATACCATTTCAAAAAAAAAAATAAAAATATAATTAGGTTTTAATAAACACAACAATTACACTAATTATTACGGAACTTTGAAGAACTGTTGGTGAGTTGATGACCTTTGTAAAGGGGGCAATAATTTTGAATGAATTATTGTTCATATAAATCAAAGGGTGGGACTTAGAAGTCTGAAATTAAGTGAAATGATGGATATGAGTAGGTGTATGGTACACAGTGGACCGTTTGTTGAATTTTGGCGACAAAAATCATTTCCAACGTGAATTCATGACGAAAGTAAATGAAATTTGATACATTTAGGCACATTTGATGAAACGGATTTTAAATATTTAGGTTTTGCATCAGCAAACGGGTTTTAATGATAATAAGGGACTGTGAATTCAGTGGTAGTGCTTATTTGTTTTTGTATCCGAAATAGAGGTTTTTTTTATTTAAATCAGAAAATGGTACAATTTTTTTAAAATAAAAAAAAGTCAAGTCATTATTAAGTCCAATTTATGTTTGAAAAGTCTAAACATACATAATACATATGTAAATATGTGCTTAAATGTTTACTTTCATATGAAAGTGATTCTAATGCAGTTACATGTACCAATTTAAGAGAAAAAAGTCTAATATCTTATTAATTTAAACGAGCAATTCTTATATTTATATTTAAATACTATATATTGTGGTTTCTCGAAAACGGCACTAACGATTTTGATGAAATTTTCAGAGTTTGTTCTTAATTAAAAAAAAAAATATTTTTTATAAAATCCGTCCATTGTCACGCCTACATTTATCATATCTTGGTTTATCGAAGACGGCTTTAACGATTTGGATGTAAATTTAAGAGCTCTTTTTTATGAGCAAGACAATTTTTTTTTTAAAAATTCATAAGTTAGATTCGTCCATCTCGAAAAAGACTCTGACAATTTTAACGAACATTTCAGAGAGAACAAGAAAAATTAATACTTGAAAGTTAGATTTAGTTAAATCCATCAATCAATTTGTTTTGATGAGTAATACAAAATTTAAAAAATGTTTTAAGTAAGTTTCTCAGAAACGACTCAAACGATTTCAATGACATTTTCAGAGTTTATTTTTATGAACGAAGAAAAAAATTAAAAAGGCAGATTTAGTTAAATCCGCCCACTGCCACTCCACTTTTTTCATTTCTTGGTATATCGGAAACGGCTTTAACTAATGAACGAGAAAAAAGTTTAAAAACTAGATTTAATAAAAAACCGCCCACTGCCCGCCCAATTGTATTATTTCTCGTAAACGGCTCTATTTCTCGGACACATATCAAATGATTGCTGAATTCTGCCCGTGCTGGGAATGACTCTTACGATTTGGATTTGGAAATTTTCAGAGTTTGTACCAATGAGCGAAAAAAAAAATTTAGTAAAATCCGCCCACATTTTGATAATATTTTTATTAAGATTAACGCTCATATTCATATTTTTGCTATACATCGACTCTCAAAATATGAAAATATGCTGACGGCATTTGTGCTATAAAGGGAGTACTTGGAATGGAGCGTAGATGTGTTTTTTTTGATATAGTCCTACTCTAAAAGCTGCAAAATTGATCATGATTTGGCCTTTAACCAATATTTTTTTTATGCCTGACACTTGAATTTTATTTGAAGAATTTAACCTCCAGCATTAGAAAAGAAGTTTAACATAAAACTAGCTGAACCGCCCGGCTTCGCACGGGTAGACAAACCTATGCTTCGCATAAAAATTACAAAAGAAAATATAGATAAATATTTAAGCTACTTTTTTTTTATTAAATATGTACTATTTTCTGAGTTTTGACCAACATCACATTATGAATGGCGAAATTCGTAAAAATATAATTATCTTAGTTAAAGCTTTATTACTTTCTCAACGCAGAAAGAATTTTTGTAATCAAAAAGCACTTTTTTGTGTTTATCCCATTTTACTCTATAAATTTCAATTTTTCAAAAATAACCTTTCCAACACAAACAGAATTTTTAAAATCGGTTATCAATTTTTTTTGTTTATCCCACTTCACACTATAAATATCATTCTTTTTTTTTTTGAGAAAAAATGCTATCGCCAAAAAAAAAGTTGTACAAAATCAATTTTTGAAATCGAATACAACTTTTCATTTTTACCCCATTTTACCCTATAAGTACCGACCAAATTTTTGAAAAAAAAAAATAACCCTAGAGCCATCCACTAAAAATGACCTTTCAAACAATTTTTTTTTATTTTTACTCCATTTCACCCTATAAATTGCAAATTAAAAAAAAATAACCTGGAAACCATTTCCTAAGAATAGCGATTTCCTAACGGAACAACGATCAAAAAGGTAATTTTGATCATTTTAAACCATCATCCCCCAAAATGTCAATCCCTTCCCCTAATAAGATCAAAATCAGAAACCCTACAAATTTAAGTGTCTGTTGTACCTACCTACTTATAACATTAAAATTTAACGCTTTTTTGCCCACAGTTTCGTGCCAGCATATTTCTGTTTATTTTTCGAAATTATTCTCTTCAAAAATGCCTCAGTCCCAAAGTGCGCCATGCACACCATACCAGTGTCTTCACCGGTGTATTGAAACAAAAAATCAATCCTATATGGAAAAAGGTATAATGTAAGCTATTGTGTGCTGTTGATGTCTGTATGGGCCGTTTACTGATCTGACACTAAAGTTTTCACTGGTGGAAGATTTATTTTTTGTATTAACTTTTCAACAAATAGAACAAATATTTATCCAATAAGAGGTGTTATTTTGATATTCAAAGAAAAATGGCATTTTTGGAGATAAATGATCGGATGTTTATTTTATTATAAAGAGGAAGGTATGCCGTTAATAATGGAATACAACATCAGCTAAATGGCTGCCACGACCACGCTTTCAGGACCATATCCTTTTCATGAAATTTTCCATAACCAAATCGCAAAGTGGCAGCCCTATGTCCTCGATAGCCTCACGAATTCCATCTTTGAGGTCTTGAATCGACGCTGGGCTGTTGGCGTAGACCTTATCTTTACGTGGCCACAAAGGAAGAAGTCGCAAGGTGTTAAATCACAAGATCTCGGTGGCCAATTGTGATCACCTCTTCGAGAGATAACACGGTCCGGAAACTTTTCCCGTAAAAGATCGATGGTTTCATTGCTTGTGTGGCACGTAGCGCCGTCTTGTTGAAAGTAAACGTTGTCCAGATCAATACCATCCAATTCCTGCCATAAAAAATCATTAATCATCTCTCGATAGCGCAATCCATTGACCGTAACTGTTGCTCCAGCCTCATTTTCGAAAAAGTAAGGTCCAATGACCTCGCCGGACCAAAAACCGCACCAAAGAGTCACGCGTTGAGGATGGAGAGGCTTTTCAACAATAACTCTTGGGTTTTCCGAGCCCCAGATGCGGCAGTTTTGCTTGTTGACGTAGCCTCCGAGGTGGAAATGGGCCGCATCAGTCAAGATGATTTTTCGATGAAATTCCGGATCATTTTCATGCATTTCAAGGACCCAATCAGCAAAGACACGACGTTGTTGATGATCAGCCGGCTTGAGTTCTTGTGTTAACTGAACTTTATAAGCCTTAAGACCCAAGTCTTTATGCAAAATACGGTGTAATGACGTTTGTGGAATGCCTAATTCCAAAGAACGACGAGGAATGGACAAACCTGGGTTTTCTTCAACACTTTGGACTACAACAGCAATATTCTCAGTTGTTCTTGAGCGACGTGCACGGGTTTTATTCTTCACATCACTAACTTGTCCAAACAGCTCGAATTTCTCCACCAATTTCTGTATTGCGGTCTGACAAGGTGCTTCACGACGACCCAAAAATGTTTTAGTTTTACGAACCGTCTCTGCCAAATTTTCACCATTTTTATAGTGAATTTTAATAATTTCAATGCGTTGTTGAAGCGTGTATCGTTCCATTTTTATTAATGGCGTAGTTTCTACTTGTCAAATGTCAAAAAATGACAGCTTCAAAAGCGGGCCATTCAAAATAACACATAAAGGAAAACCCTTTATTTTTGTATTTAAAATACTGTTTGATAAAAATTTGACAAATTTTGAAAGTAAAAAGTTGCCGACCAAATTTTAGTACTCGTAATAGTCGTAATCGTAAAGTCTAAAATAGTGGATTTAAAAATGTTAAATTATATTTTCTGGTTGCTGTATGTGAATCTGAAACCATATTAAAAATTTTATAAAGTTGACAGTTGTTGTAAAACAATCCGTAAATTACTATTACTTTAAAAACAGTGTTATTTAAAAATATACCTAAAGTTGAAAACTTCCAAAATAGTAAATTCTACTTAAAATGTGAACTCACTGTTGTTCTATAACTATTTTAAACTGTCAGAATTCTAAATCTGAAGTCCGATTCAAATACAGCAACCAGAAAAAATAACAGAAGTTTAAAAACTGTTATTTTAGATTTTTTCGAATTTCGATCGTCAAAATTCAATAAACGGACCAATGTGCGGTCGGTTTAAAAGGCTTTAATTGAGTTTTCAAAAAAAAAAATCTAGGTTTATTGAAAAATGCAAATTTAGGGTTTTTTTTTTGTTTTAGGAAAAAAGCCCGACAAATATTTTTTTTACAGCTTTTTTGCGTGGTATTTTTTGTACTTTCAGAAATAATTTTAATAATAAAAACGACAATATTAATCCAATTATTACACCCTTAAAACTTTGGAGGGGTAATGAAAAAAATCCCGAGGGTGTAAATTCTTCTTTTTTTTTGGGAAATATGACCCATGTAACCCATGTATGGGCTTTATTGAACTTCACCGGGGAACCCTTTTTCCCCGTCGAATATATTTTTTTCTTGGCCAGAACCAAACTGGAAGTTCTATACCCTCTTGTCGCACCTTTCGTAAATGACCCTGACTAATAGTTAGTCTAGGTCTGGGGTATCACATGACGTATGAAGCATGAGGTATGAGTTATGACCAAAACCTAGTAATTTTGACTCTTTATTTATAATTATGAAAATTTAAAATTTCCATCGCTTCAACATTAATTTTTTTTAAGGTAAATACGTCTTGGTGCCGGAAGGGTTTCATTTATTTATATTTTTCATCCATTGCACAGGAACGTTTTGCTAGATTGTACTTACTGTATTTATATTTTGATAAAACGATGAAAGAACTTGAAGAGTTTAATTAATTTTCAGTCAATCGACTTAGTGATTGATGATGCTGAATTTGGTTTTAATTGGAAATTGCCAATCAGCGGATGAGTGTGCCGTTTGAGTTTCAATTAATTTTGTTTAAATAGTTCGATATAGTCAACCCCCTTATGAGCGTCTCCTTCCGAAATGTGTCGATATTGCGCTGTGTTTATCATAATACACTTTGGCGGAGAATGAGCAAATAAATCAATGAAATTAAAGTGTTTACCCTGTTTCGGAGAATGAATGATCAATGGATGAGATGGTGCGAATAAACGATGATGTAGGTAAAGGGTTTACATAAAAACCAGCTCCAACCAATTTGTTTTCGATTTAATGGCAGTTTAACGAGCTCTCTATAGCACATTATTGCTGTATTTAATTTAATTAAATTATTTAAACAAAGTGACCAGGTTTTTTTAAATTAAAGACTTCATATAAGGGACAGCTTGAAAAGATTTCACCGCCCGCCCTCTCAACTTTGAATGGGACACAAGTCCGTGTCCCATAAATATTCATCTACGACAACTCTGATTTACCCTTGCCCATAAAAAAAAAACTATCTTTCGGAGACAAACAAAAAAGAGATACAATTTTGTTTTTTTTTTTTTTGTCAGGAAAGTTAAACTCTTTAATTGATTTCAATGAGCTCAAAGACCTCAAGCGACAGTTTCAATTTAATTGTTTTTAATTTTTTTTTTTTCGAAAAAGAAAATCCGAAACCTACGCCCATTTGTTCATATTATTTTTAATCCACTCTAGCGCAATGGAGCTAAAAATTATTATTTGTTTTTTTTTTTTGTTGTCTTCCCACTACAAGTGCTCATCGAGTGAGTGAGTTCATTTGCCGGATAATTGATTTTTTTTTTCTTCTAAAGCCCGCCCCCTCTCGTGTTGAACTTGCATTTTGTTTTGATGGAGCTTTTTTTTTTTTTCTTCAGTGATTCAACGTCTTGATAATATTATTAAGTGATTAAGTCAAGCCAAGAAATATGAGTGTTTTTTTTAATTTTTGATTTTTGAGTAGACTTTGACAAAATCTTAAAGGCAGAGAATCGAGATTTTGTTTAGGTTTTTTGTGGCTAAAAATTTACAAAAAATATTTTTTTTTTTTTTATTTTTTTTTTTATTTTTTGATGTCGTCATACACGGTTGAGTTACACTTCTTAGACTCTTATAGATCAATTGGTTTACGATTTATCCATAACAACACAATTAAACTAGTCAACAAATTTTGACACTTATTTTTCCTGGATTGAGTTTGAGAAGAGGAGGTGAGGGAGGGTTTGGGGGTGGGTGGGGGTTGTAATTCAGTTAATTGTTAATATAATGTAGGTGGCTAAGGTTTAAGGTCAATTCCAGTTGTGTTACGAGTGTGACCTGAGCTAAGAAAAGAAAACCGGTGACTGGCGAATAGGTCACCTTATTTCAATGTGATGGTGTAAGATATTGCATGTGTCATTTTTTTTTTTAAAATATTGATTTTGAAGTCCAGTTTAGAAATAATCAATAATTATAGTTTGATATTGTTACGGGTGTGAGAAGTTAATGTTACGGGTGTGACCAAGTACGAGTTTTTCGCATGAACGGAATACCTATAATAAATGAATTATTTTCTCCTAAAATTGTAATATTGGTGTCAGAAGTGGGATGAGGTATTTTCCCTCGCGGACCAGACGGCCAGAAAACTGGTAGAGGAAGTATTTTCTCGTTTTTGTGTAGCAATTTCGAGGCTGGTCTTTTTCAAGAGGTTATACAAATAATGGAAATTCATAAGACAAGATCTACACCTTTGCATCCTGAGTTGGATGGTTTTGTGGAGAGGATGAACCGGCGATTTTAAAATTTGTATGGAAATTTTTTAACGATCAACAATATAACTGGAATGGATGCCTGCGACTGTTTGCCATGGTTTATCGTTTATCGTACTGCTGCACAAGAAACCATAAAATAATCTCTATTCTTGATGCTTTTCGGAAGAGGGATGAGGCTGCCATCTGACCTGCTATTTGGTACCATATTAGACGAAAAAGTGTATGTCAGTGATTACGCTAAGACGTTACGAGAACAACTAGGAGCGATACATACATACATACATGAAAAAGCGAGATACCAGATGCATCAAGCTGCTAGAAAAATGAAGTCCAGGCATGACTTATCTTCAAATACTATTCGTTTTCAGGTTAGATAGTTTGTGTTGTTCCATGATCCTAAACGGGAATGTTTATCACTTTCGAAGAAGTGACAAATTTTCCAATAGTTTTTGTCGTGAGAAAGTTACTCTAATCTTTCGGATTTGGTAGATATTCTAGGTTTCATCCATTTCTATAATGACAACATGTACCTACATAGGAATGGTTGAGAGTTGTAAGTCTCTTGGGCTTGCTTTTTTATTTATATGATTTAAAACTCAATAATTTATAAAATTAATTCATAAATAAGAAGATGAAAAATTGGGTTTTTTAATAAGAGCGCTACAAAAGTTTTTTTCTTAATAAAACAAAAACGGTTTTGGATATCAATGAAATTCTTTATTCCTGTGAAAGTACGTTCAATGCCATTATGTATGGAACTCGATTTCTTTTGCATGGCCATTACGGGCACGCTTGCAGAAGTCCAGACGCTGAACAAAATTTTCGACGGTTTTCAAGCATAAATCCGCCGATACTGCTGCAATTTCACGTTCGATATTCGTACGAAGTTCATCAATCGTCGCTGGCTTCTTGGCATAGACCATAGACTTGACGTAGCACCACAGGAAATAGTCTAACGGCGTCAAATCGCACGACCGAGGCGGCCAAGCGACTGGACCATTTCGTGAGATAGCACGTTCTCCAAACTTGGTTTCCAATAAACTGATTGTGACATTCGCTGTGTAGCTTGTGGCGCCGTCCTGTTGGAACCACATGTCCTCCAAGTCCATATCATCCAATTAGGGCCAAAAATATTCGGTTATCATTGAACGGTAGCGATCCCCATTCACAGTAACATGCCGGTCTTGATCATCTCGGAAGAAATACGGCCCAATGACGCGCGCCGCCGGCCCATAAACCACACCAAACCGTAATTTTTTCGGGATGCAATGATGACTCATGTAGTACGTGTGGATTGCCGCCTGACCAAGACCGCATATTTTGTTTATTGACGAAGCCATTCAGCCAGAAATGAGCCTCATCGCTGAAGATGATTTTTCGATGAAAATCCGAATCATTTTCAAGTTGTTGCTCAGCCCAATTCACGAACATACGACGCTTCTGGTGGTCGAGCGGCTTCAGTTCTTGCTCTTAATCTTGTAAGGATGTAGGCCAAGATCTTTTCGCAAAATTCGCCACAACGACGTCACAGAGATGCCCAACGCTTGAGAACGACGTGTGAGAGACACATTTGGGCTTTCTGCAACTGAAGCCTCAGCGGCAGCAATATTCTCGACACTACGGGCACTTCTTTGTCTCACTGGCACGGGAACATTTTGTACTATGCCTGTGGATTCAAATTTTTCCACTAGACGCTCAATTGTTGATCTGCTAGGACGATTATAACGACCATAAATTGGACGTAGCGCTCTTAACGTTAAGGCCACTGACTCCGAATTTCGGTAGTAAATTTTAATAATTTCGACTCGTTGTTGTCTCGTATATCTTTCCATCATGAAATGGCAATCCTTACTGAAGAGAAATGTCAAAAGAGCGGCAAGAAATATGGCGTCCCTATTGCTCTTCTTTTGTAGCGTCCCTGTTGAAAAACCCTTTATATACATATAACCGGTGTTTTTTTTTAGAGGTGTAGAACTTTAAGTTGGCAACACTATTTTAACTTAAATTTTTCGTTCCTGAATAGAATCGTCTTAATGTGGGGGAGCTATGGTTTCAAAAAAAAAAAACGGCGCAACTTGTCACACAGCGCGTGCCACAATCAATTTTTTTAAGGAAGCGTTTGGTAAACGCATATAATTTCGCGTTTTGGACCTGTGATTTGGCCTCCAAGATCGTGCGATTTAACGCCCGCCGCTTGACTATTTTCTCTGAGGTTATGTGAAGTCGATATTCAACGCCAATAAGCCCGAAACGATTGGCCATCACTTGGAGGACAACATTTGCCGCGTTATTGCCGATATACGGTAACAAATGTTGGAAAAAGTCATCGAAAATTCGACCTCCAGATTAGACTAAGCCAGAAATCATATTTAAATTATAATGCCAGAAGATTATCTTTGGAATTAAGTAAATTTCATGTCAATTTAAAAAAAATCATCTTTGTTTTATTGCATTTCAAAGTTCTATACATCTAAAAAAAAAAAAAACACCCTTTATAAGGAGAAGCTATTGCCAATTTTGTTGTATTTATTGTCATTTTTTAATCATTTATTTGCTATAAATTAAGTAATTTATTTATAATTTCATTAAAAGAATGATGATTATAAATAACTACTTCAACACCAACCTCGGCTTCACCTCTAGATATTATTATTGTAGATACAATTCTATAGATCTTCGAGTACATTCTCGTTACATTTAGAGTAGTTGGTTAATTGCTAATTACTCACTGCCCTCAAATCAGAGTAAAAATAAAAATAAAAGGCTATAAACTTTCAACTTCCTGCAAAAGCGATATACAAAATATATATAAAACCTCCCCCACAGCATAATTTATATATTTGTTCGCGGAAGCATACTTAAAGTACTTAAAGTAGAAGTTTAATTGACAAACTTTAATGAACATTGAACAAACATAACTAAGTAGTTTTATATAGTTTTTGTTTTTGTTTTATATGTATTAAGAGGCTTATATTGAAGTTTACCCCTGGAGCAAGTTCAAGGAGTTTTCATACATATATTTACATACATTTGTGGAAAGAATACATACACATGTATATGTAACCCCTTCAGATTCACTAAGCATAAATACGAGTATATATCTACTATACGTCAGCCACATAAGTGTATAGGATGAATGTAGGTGATGTGTTTACATATACCCATAAAGTAGTATGTACTCACATTTCACTTGAAGGCTAAATAAGGGAATAAAAATCCAGGGAATATACAAATACAAAAATCTCCTTCCCGCATGTGGAAATTTCAATTTAGCTTTTTCAATTTTAATTTTTTTTTTGCTCTCCCATCAGGATATCACATCGGTGGCGGTTTAAAATGTTAACAAAAATTATTCCAGTCTAGTTCCGAGCATCCTTCTTCTATTCTATATAAAGGGTGGTTTTTTAAGAGGTTTAGAACTTTAAAAAAAAAAAAAACACAAAAAATTCGAAAAAATGAATGAAATATTTATTTGAATCGATAGTTTGAACCTTGCAATTTAATGTTTAAAGATAATTTCATGCAAATGTTGACCGCGGCTGCGTCTCAGGTAGCCCATCCGCTGAGTCCAATTTTGGCATACTCTTTCACACATATCGGCCGGTATCTCACGAATGAATGCATGGATGTTGGCTTCCAGTGCGTCAATCGAAGCGGGCTTGTCCCTATAGACATTAGCCTTGACATACCCCCACAAAAAATAATCTAATGGTGTCAAATCGCACGATCTAGGCGGCCAATTGACCGGCCCGAAACGTGAAATTAACTGTTCACCAAACTCGCCTCGCAATTGCGCCATTGTTTCGCGTGCTGTGTGGCATGTGGCACCGTCTTGTTGAAACCACATATCATGCAAGTCAAGAACTTCCATTTCGGGCAAAAAAAAGTTTGTTATCATCGCTCGGTAGCGTTCACCATTGACAGTAACGCTGCGATTCGCATCATCTTTGAAGAAATAGGCCCAATAATGCCGACGGCCCATAAACCGCACCAAACAGTGGCTTTTTCGGGATGCATTGGTAGCTGTTGCAATGCTTCTGGCTGATCTTCACTCCAAATGCGGCAATTTTGCTTATTTACGTACCCATTCAACCAAAAATGAGCCTCATCGCTGAACACAAGCAGCGCGCGATGAACATTTCGAACCGAGCACGAATTTTGATAGTAAAATTCAATAATTTGCAAGCGTTGTTCATTTGTAAGACGGTCCATGGTTAAATTGCAAACCAAACTGAAGCTGTTTGACAGTGACACAAGGTACTAAACACACGTCAGCTGTCAAAACCAGTGTTGCCAAAACCAAACCAGCTTAAAAATCACCCGTTACAAACACAAATTCGATGCGTTTCCCATTGCTAGACAAAGTTTGTTTTTTTGTGGGTTTTTACTTATATGGTGCCTTTTTTGCCCCAAGGGTGTTTGTTACAAGCATTTCAACTGTGCTTATACTCTCATAGGAATAAAATATATTCATGTTTAATACAATGGGGTGCAAATGAATTTGGTCAATTAGTTTTGTTTTTTCGTTTAGCAGTTTTTGGGACTTGGGAAAGTTGCGGTTGCTTTTTATTCCCAAATGAAATTCAATTCATCCTTCAACTGAGCTATTTTTGTATATGGGATGCGGATATACGTGAATAATTGTGAAGGGATTGTTGAATAGCCTTGAAGTTGCGTTTTAGTATTGCATTTCGGCTAAAAAAAAAAGATCATAAGGCATAGAGCAAGGTTTATCTACTTCAAAACCATCCGATAAGATCGATCTTGAATATTTGAAATATTATCTTGCAGCTTTATGTATTTATTAAATTTCACTAATACTCGGTGTACATCCTCGGAATAAGTCAAACCGAGTCGAAGCACTTACTCCGTCTCTACGCCACGTCAAACAAATCCTTATTTATAAAATATTTTCTTGGCCGTTTTAGCTACATCCAACTTATGTCAACTCTGCGGTTATAATAAATGTAAACAAACCCCAGCTGATTTTCACAATTATTATTAATTTTAAGTAATTATTATTTGTGGAATTTTGTCTAAGTAATAACCTAACAAATAAAGGGTTTTCCAATAAGAGGTGTTATTTTGAATAGCCCGCTATTTCGGTAGCTGTCACTTTTGAAGCTGTCATTTTTTGACATTTGACAAGTAGAAACTACGCCATTAATAAAAATGGAACGATACACGCTTCAACAACGCATTGAAATTATTAAAATTCACTATAAAAATGGTGAAAATTTGGCAGAGACGGTTCGTAAAACTAAAACATTTTTGGGTCGTCGTGAAGCACCTTGTCGGACCGCAATACAGAAATTGGTGGACAAATTCGAGCTGTTGGGACAAGTTAGTGATGTGAAGAATAAAACCCGTGCACGTCGCCCAAGAACAACGAAGAATATTGGTGTTGTAGCCCAAAGTGTTGAAGAAAACCCAGGTTTGTCCATTCCTCGTCGTTCTTTGGAATTAGGCATTCCACAAACGTCATTACACCGTATTTTGCATAAAGACTTGGGTCTTAAGGCTTATAAAGTTCAGTTAACAAGAAGAACTCAAGCCGGCTGATCATCAACAACGTCGTGTCTTTGCTGATTGGGTCCTTGAAATGCATGAAAATGATCCGGAATTTCATCGAAAAATCATCTTGACTGATGAGGCCCATTTCCACCTCGGAGGCTACGTCAACAAGCAAAACTGTCGCATCTGGGGCTCGGAAAACCCAAGAGTTATTGTTGAAAAGCCTCTCCATCCTCAACGCGTGACTGTTTGGTGCGGTTTATGGTCCGGCGGGGTCATTGGACCTTACTTTTTCGAAAATGAGGCTGGAGCAACAGTTACGGTCAATGCATTGCGCTATCGAGAGATGATTAATGATTTTTTATGGCCGGAATTGGATGGTATTGATCTGGACAACGTTTACTTTCAACAAGACGGCGCTACGTGCCACACAAGCAATGAAACCATCGATCTTTTACGGGAAAAGTTTCCGGACCGTGTTATCTCTCGAAAAGGTGATCACAATTGGCCACCGAGATCTTGTGATTTAACACCTTGCGACTTCTTCCTTTGGGGCCACGTGAAAGATAAGGTCTACGCTAACAGCCCAGCGTCGATTCAAGACCTCAAAGATGGAATCCGTGAGGCTATCGAGGACATAGGGCAGCCACTTTGCGATTTGGTTATGGAAAATTTCATGAAAAGGATATGGTCCTGAAAGCGTGGTCGTGGCGGCCATTTGGCTGATGTTGTGTTCCATTATTAACGGCATACCTTCCTCTTTATAATGAAATAAACATCCGATCATTTATCTCCAAGAATGTCATTTTTCTTTGAATATCAAAATAACACCTCTTATTGGAAAACCCTTTATCATGACATTCGCCGCGTTCGGGATAAATCAAAAGCTATCCGGATAGGTTTGTGTTGTTGTAATTCCTTGTGAAAAAACAGCTGACGCCACAACAACTCAAGTTATCTGAAAATTTGGGGACAGGTTGACACCCTCTCGAATATATTCTCGAACGCAATGATTGAAAGGATTGAAACGGGTTTTGTACGGCTTTGATCTCCTCCTTCTTGCAGTTAAATCATTTAAAGAATTTAAACTATTTATGAATCCAAAGTGGCTATCCCTTTCGACTTAGAATAAGTAACAAAAAGGTTAAACAAAATTTTTGTTTACCTCCCCTTTATTTAAATTCCATACGATGTCATGTCGAAATAACATTTAGATACTTAAACGGCTTCACTACAGCTTTAAACCTCCCAGAACCAGTTTAAGCTTACTCCGCACCTATTTCTCGTGTATTTTTTTTTATAAATAAACTTTTCAAGATAAGAGCCGTTGTAAATCGAAGTAACTTTACCCCGTCGATAAAAAGAGTTTATAAATAAGGCTGTTGGAGTTATCACAAAGACTAAAAATAATCTTAAAAGAAAACTGATTTTTTTTGTCCACAGCACTGTAAGCAGATATGTTCACTTATGTACAATACACATACACAATTTAATTCAGAGTTTTATTTGTCCATGCAACCACTAGGGAGCAGCTTTTGAACCATCTGAATAAAAATTTCCACAGAAACGGCTTATAACCTTGGAAATATTTTCAACAGTTTTTGTTTAATTTTGAGTTTACTTATTATTTTCAAGAATTGAAGAGCATATATGGAACTTTCTAAATGAACAAGTTCAATGTTGAAATTTGAAGAGATAAGCGGGATGACATTAGGATTATGGTCGCTTTGTATTTACATACAAAGTACTTACCTATATAATGTAGATAATATGGATTTTTAAATAAAATACGGAAAGCCTTTCCACACTATCTCACGGTGTATTAACACATGTGTCGAAAATGTGTGGAAATATATCACACAATTTGACATTCCATCACACACGATTTGACAAGAGTTTAGATATGAAAATTTATAGGATTGGTTCTTAAACCTTGGATCTAAAACCTTCACACATTCTATCATATTAGAGTGTTTGAGGATATGGTGAAATTGATTTGTTGATTGTACGGAGCCAGTGTGTGGGAGCTTAATTTATTATGACATTAGTTTTCCGTCACACAAATTTGACACTCGCATGGATGTCTCCAAACTTGATTTGACATGTGTTAATACTCAGTGAGATAGTGCAAACGCGTAATGTGTGGCACGTAATATGTGACACTTAATGTGTGACAAGTAATTTATGACACGTAATGTGTGACACAGGACGTTTTTAATTTACCCATAGATGTTTCCATATCAAACATTTTGTAAAAGTATAAAAGTTAATGGAACATAATATATATATTCGGTCCAATAAGGAGTGTACAAAATTAAACTGTCAAATTACATAAACATAGAAGGCTGGCCGCAATCCTCATAGATTAAGAAACCTTTGAAAAGCCCCGAAACGTTTTGAATTACTCCGGAAAAGGGTGATTTTAGATAATTTGAAACATAATTCTATTCTATATTATATAAAGCGGAACTCTTGCTTTGTTTGTTTGTTCGGGCTAATCTCAGGAACCACATGTCCGATTTCAAAATTTCTTTTTGTGTTTTTGGAAGGTTACTTTTAGGGGATGATTATAGGCATATTTTTTTTCAAAATTTTGCCATTTGTAATGGGTTAAAACTAAAAATATGTATCCGATCGAAAAAAAAAATTCTATCTGGGTTAAAAAGGTGATTTTTTTAGGAAATAGCTTTCAGGATATTTTTTTTTAAATTTTGCTATTTGTAGGGTGAAATGGGGTAAAAATATAAAATGTCCATTTTAAAAAATTCTTTTTGTGTTTGAAAGGTTTTGCTTGGAAAATGGCTTTAGGGATATTTTTCAAATTTTTTTATCTGTAGGGTGAAATGGGGTAAAAATATAAAAACTGTCCGATTTAAGAAATTATTTTTGTGTTTGAAAGGTTATTATTAGGGGATGGCTTACTTGATATTTTTTTTTTTAAATTCGTTATCTATTGGGTGAGGTGGGGTAAAAACAAAAATATGATATCCGTTTTCATAAATTGCGTTTTTTTTCAAAGATTATTTAAAAAAAAATTGATATTTACAGAGCGAAATGGGATAAAAACAAATAGATGGTTTTCGATTACAAAAGTTCTTTCTGTGTTGGGAAAGCAATAAAGGTTGGACTTAGATAATCATATTTTTACAAATTTAGCCATTCATAACGTGAAGTTGGTTAATACCCAGAAATCATAGTATTCAAAGAAGCCTAAATATTTATTTATATTTTCTTTTGTAATTTTTATGCGATGCTTAGGTTTGTCTGCCCGTGCAAAGCCGGGCGGCCCCAGCTAGTATTCTATCAAAAATATGTAAAAATATGAATTGTCTTCAATCTGTTAAGCGGTTATTTGTCGACTTTCATCAAAGGATCGCTACGATCTGAAGAAATTAAAAATCACCGGAAAGAAGACAGTTTAGTTCGGTGAAATGACGATTTTTGACGGCGTTTTTGATTGATCTTCCAATCTGTTTTTGATGTTCAAAATCAATTCTAAAAGCTTATTTGCTTTCCTTTTCTTCGGTAGAAGAATTCTCGTTGTAAAGGATCGACACCGGTTATGTTGACGCAGCAGAAAATTTTACTGTGCCAACATGGAAACAAGAACCACAGCCAAAGCGCTGACAAGCTGTCTGTTAACACGCCTAATTGTGTTGACAAGATGATTACATGGTGGACGAAAATAATCCACATGTCGATCCTAACAGTCATGTCAAAACGCAACCGTCAAACCGTTGATGTTCACACGAATTGACAACTTTCGAGACATGATTCAATAAAAGTTCCGCACAGAAGACCAATGTAAAGGTACATTTCGGCGGAGAGGTTATTTTTATGTGAAAAATTTGGTAATTCCTGGAGAAAATAACAAAATAAGTTCCGTGGAAATTCTTTCCTAATAGGGCAATAGCTACTTTCTCCACATATTCAATTGGCATCCGGGATTAGTGGAATCTTCTGAAATTACTTTCATTCAAAACCAAATTCCAAAGAAGGTGCGAGGAGTAAACGAGGACACCATCTGATGCCATGTACCTTTACTGACACGTGTTCTTGCATCAGGAAAGACTTACAATTTTAAATTGATAATCCAACTTAGCCATAAACACGGCTTTAGGTAAATCTGTACCTAAAAAAAGGCATTTTCTCTAAGATGTTTTTAATGATGAAAATGAATCAATGAACAAAATTCAATACATGAATGCACACGATGTAAACATCAATAAACAAAATTCCTTAAATTACACAAATTCTTCTGTATTCCAAAAATCGATTAAAATAATTCACTGCGGCAGACGCAAGCATCCGCAAAAATCGAAATCACATACAAACAAACAACTGCGTAAACAAAACACGAGATTTGATTTTTTTTAATTTATTACACCAGGACTGTTGTATTAAGTGTAAAGTGTAATAAATCTAAATTTATTCCCAGATAGAATATAAAATGCCAAACAAACAAAATGAGTCACATTCACAGACTTTCAATATACACATACATACATAGGTATGGAGGTATATGTTGACGATGACTTCAGAACGTTTGGCATTTAAATATACACATAATTAAACATAGATTCAAAAAAAAAAAAAAAAACAAAGCCTCAAAGTTTGTTGATCTCTGAAGGCAAAAGGCATATTGGAGGTAAGCAGGGTTTCCTTTTTCGAGTCTGGAAATTGAAAGTGTCATCTTTTCTTAGAGGCGACATTTCAACCACCTCATATACCCATCACCCTAGTTTTTTTTTTATAATTTTCCAGAACAAAGAAAAAGCCTCGCAACTCAACCCTTCGTCTATCGGCAGCGGCGCGGCGTGGCAGTATATTTATTTAATTTCCAGACGCAAAACTGCCGCCATCGCCATCTACCATGATGCCTCTCATCCGATTGTCGAGACTCTAGCCATTCCCTAGAAGGCACAGGAAATTTGTTTTTTCCACAAAAAAAAATTAAATAATAAATGAAAACAAAAAAAAAACTATTTTATGTCTGGCGAAAGGATTTATCATTGAACGTTCGTCGTTGGTAGAAATAGTGAAATCCATTCAACAAAATAAACCAACCCTAGCCCCCATGTGTTTGGACTGAATGTCATTCTTTACAGAAAGCTAACCGAATGGAATGATTCAGTGATTTCTCATATACATATAAAAATGTATATATCAAAATTATAGAAATACATAAATGCATTCAATTCAGATTGACAGAGTGGATTTTATGAAGGAAGCTTTGTTGGAAAGTTTTTTTTTTATGTTTCAAGGGTTGGTGCGGTAACCCTTACAGGAATTTCAGTTTACGCCAATTAAAATAAAAAGAATGTCGAATAAAAAGTTGATCACAGGAAAAGGTTACACCGACAAATTATTACGCTTTGAACACTTTGATTCAACAATAAAGATGGATAGATGAGATTATAACAGAAATTATTTATGGCTTAAACCTGAAACTTACGATCATTTAGTTAAGATGGTGCACATTGACGGAAACATACCTGGAATGAAAAGAAAAAAATGTTATCGATTAGTTTAACAGAAAAGATACATTGTATATTAGAAAAAAGACGTATGTGTGCTGTGCCTATATCATGGGTCAAATATAGTTTAAGTTACAGGTTTTTAATGGAACAATGTTGGAGCTATGTAAAGCCAGAACCCCGGCCACTTATTTGTTTCAGGGGGGGGAGGGAGGCTATATCAGGTTCTTTTGTCCAAGCAAAAAAAAATATGTTTGTCCATCCTCCAGGTACAGAGTTATTAAGCTTTTCTTTTTTTATAGCAACACATCCAAAAACAAAAAACTCGTCAACCGCTCCCAAATGATAACTTAGGAGGATTAGGACCAAGTGGGTTCAATTGTTCTCCGCTTGTATGTGATTGTCTATCAAAAAAAATCTTTTTTTTCTATCCTTAGTTCAGAAAATATTCAATTTTTTATTTTTTTTTAGCAAAACCCCCACAAACTTAAGAGTCGTCTTCTGCCCCCAACTGATAACTTATAAGGATGATGGAATCAAGTGTGTTCGTTTGTTCACCGCTGAATTATGATTATTCGCCAAAAAAATCTTTGATCCACACTTAGTTAAAAAAAAATATTCAACTTGTCAATTTTATAGCAACCAACACAAAAATTTCAAAACTCACATAGCACAATAGGACCAATCGCAATAGTTTGCCCATCTTAGTCCAGATAAAAAAAAAAAAAAAAATTCACTTTTCGTTCAAAAATTATGCAATATTTCTTTTTTATAGCAACTTTGCTTTTATAGCTTTTTTTGCCAAAAATGTCATTAAAGAAATTCTCCCGACAATCATTTATCGCAGAAATTGGGATAGTAGTGTAGCAGTATTTGGAAATGCTGTTTTTATAAAAATGCTTAAATAAACTCTTTCATACAAAAAGTTTTTCTTTTCACCTAACTTACCATAAATCTATAAAACTAGCACTTTTAATGATCCCATATTGTGTTAAATAATTTTTTTTTTTAATCTGTTTGAGATATACGGAGTGAGGCAACATAACTTTCTTTTTTTTTTAACGCAATAAACCCCATTTTATGAATCAAAATTTTTAATATTTTTTTAATATCATATGAGGAAGGTGGCGACCTCTTTTGCCCATATACCGAACAAGCAGCAAGTATGTTGGCAAATTCTAGTCGGATGTTGTTGAAGGGTCCCTGGACGGTTGACATAAACAAGGGATTTCAAAAAAACCTCCCAAAAAATTGCAAGGGGCTGACCACTCTAAATCACCCCCTATTAAGATTAGGCGCTCCGGGAAGTGTTCTCTTAAAACAGCCATCGGGGCTCTTTAAGTGTGAGCGGTTGCTTCGTCTTGAATTGAAATGGTTCACATACCGCTCTGAAATCAGTGCTAATACAATACTTAATTTTCTGCAGAAAAAAAAAAAAACAAAAAATCCCAGCTGAGGAACTGCACACCCCACTATTATCGGTCCGGGATGGGGCCCAACGCGGCTAAATTGAAGCGATTTCAGAAGGCGTGCTGGGTTTTGATCACAGAATAGCCGTTCCAGTGTTCCAACACATAATTCGATCGATTTGGAAAAAGAAACAAAGCTAAAGAACCACGCCTGTCGAATGAGACCACTCCCACCTCTTTGAAACCCTTATACAGCCTTATACGACCTTATGTGGCACATTTAAAAAAGAAGTTATGTTGCCCACCCTGTTTAAACCGCTTTAACGATTTTTAAAATTTGTTACATAAATTCATATTTTTTTTTCAAGAATTCAAATGGAGTTCTTGAATTTTTTTTTTTTTTAGAAAACCGCTGTAACGATTTTTTTGTAAGAAAACTGCTGTAACGATTTTTTGTAAGAAAACCGCTGTAACGATTTTTTATCAAAATTTGCATAAATAATGTTTTCTTCATTTTGAGCTCAAAAATTTTCTAGAAGAAATTTTGTTCTCAATTCAAAAAAAAAAAAATAATCGTTCTTTGCCATTTTTCTCTTATGTATTATTATGATATTCAATACTAAAAATTTTTAGAATTCTAAGCAACTTGAACCACAAGAACAATTTCGTGAGCGATCCAGTTGAGCTTTTTTATTTATATTGAATAATTTCGTTTATTTTTCGATTTTCAGTCTCGAGCTTTAGATTTTTCATAATTGTTTTGATTTATCTCTATTTATAAACGGCAAACAACGGCATGATAGGTAATTCGTATTAGTGAATGTGGAATGGTCTGCGACATCTGACAGCAAGCGGATAACTTTAACTCTACGAATTTGAAGTTTAAGAGGCGGATAACTTCTTAACACACACTTGCATACATCTAATAGAACCATTTATTACTACAATGATTTTTTTTTCATAAATCAGAGCATGTATGTGACACACGTATTGTAATTTTGCTACATTATGAAGAAGTGTTGCCGTGCTTCCAGTTATAAGGACTGGAAAGATTTCATAAAGCAAAAAACATGATTATTGATAAAAAAAAGTTTTTAAGCAGACAAGTTATCTATCCGTCTGCCAGCTAACTCATGTGTTAAGGAGCGGATAGTGATTTTTTTTTTTTATTAATAAGGCTAAATATTTATGAAGGTTCTTACTTTTTTGCACTTGTAAAAGTCTATCGAATGCAAAAAAAAAAACTAATTCTCTATCAACTTTTATTCAAAAATGGTTATTGGCTCTTTTCTGTACCTACCCTGGTTTACCCTATTTAAAATTAGAATTGAAAAAAAAAATTCTTATTTCGCTCCTGCATGAAAAGTATCAATAAGAAAGAACAGGGACTTCGCTTAAGGGTTACACCGCACTGATAAAACAGGTCGGAAGCTCTAAAAACTCATGAAAATTAGACAAATTAAGTCTTTAAAAAATTCCCACAAAGCTAAATTTTGGTGGAGTGCTTAATTTGTATTTCGTAAGTATTTTCGGCAAAGTAAGGAGAGTGAAAGGGGGAGGGAAAATTTATTTTTTTTTGTAAATATTTCTAAAAGTATTAGTTTTTTTTCTAGGCGGTGAAGATAAAAATTGTAATGAAGTGGTTTTTGTATAAAATAGTATAAAATACATTTTTTGCCGTGAAATTTCTTCCAAACAGCAGATGGTTTTCGAGCCTTGGTGCAAATTTGGGGTAAATGTTTTTTTCTCGCATACTTCTTTTTGCGTGCAAGTGACAAATTCCCCTTATCTCACCTAGCCGTTCAGATTCGCCAGAAACTTGGAAATATGTATCAACCGAAGGCCAAATTTTAATAAGCAAAAGACAGACAAAATTATGCTAATAGACAAAAAACATCTTTGTTCCCTTGTCAGCATAATCACCGGACACAACCTACTGGGATACCACAAAAAGAAAATGGGGCTCAGTACTGACGACCTTTGCCGAGGGTGCAGCGATGAAGAAGCACATGAGAATAACTTACACTTCCTTTGTCACTGCCCAGCACTCTGTCACTTAAGAAAGAAACACCTAGGAAACCATTTCTTTGATGACTTACAGGATCTTTCTAGAACTTCAGCGAAGAGCCTTTTGAACTTCGTCAACGCCTCTTAATGAATTGACTGCTAACAGAACACATAGGTTTTTACATTTAATGGGATACAGTTTCCTAGGGTATCACAACGGATCTACATAGATCTAAGTGTGGCGGTAACAAGAGCAACTGTCAGCCCTTCTACCTAACCTTACCTATCAACCGAAGTCTCGCAAATATAAATTTGGCATATACCGTTTTTCAAGAAAACCTGATGACTAAGCGGAGAAAAGTGATTTTAATTTTCGAGATATAAGTTTAAAGATTTTAGTATTTGCGTTAAAAATGGAGATTTCGTAGCTTACATATATTTTATCAACGAAGGGGACGTCCAAAAAGTATAAATCCATTCCCTTGACCAATATTTTTTTTAATTAAAAATCCACGGCTGCAATCTGGGATCAGTTTCAATTATCTTAATTTATAATTAAAAATCTGCTATCCCTTCAAATCTCTGCTTTGTTTTTAAATGCGCCTCTCTCTCTCTCTCTCTGTCAAACAAACACACGTAGCTATACCCTATATAGATCGAATTGAACAAAAAATATAAAAATTCTTTTGTTCCCCCTAATTGCGACTGACATTCCACACTCATTCCATTTGCGGTACATGCACAGCGCATTCAATAGGTCAGAACTTGAAAATTTATATACAAATACCAATCTCCGCCCGCTAGCTGTCAACTGACTTTATAAACATTTGCTTCTCTGCGTTTTTTTTTTTTTTTATTAATTTGTTAGTCAAATATGCTAAATGTCAAACCCATGCGGTTATATCGTGTCTGACAGCTCACATTGAACCGAATTTGATTTGGACAATGGACAATGGACACGGCCTCTAATATACAATACCACATACACAATACACATACATATTTATACTTATAAGCCACAGCACATGTCACCGATGACAGTTGCATAACCGATATATATGCATTTGTTAATGCAATTCCGCAACCGGTCAGAGCCACAACCAAAGGAACACCTGTCATATGCATTGTGATGAGGCGTCCTCGCCATTACTCATTCTCATTATGATGGCGATGGCAATTGCTCATGCCCATATACTCACACCTCAGCCCTCTTTCACACAGTTCTACGACCAACGAACGACCATTTTGTTTGCTTTGGCTGTTCGTTTAATTTGTTTTGCCTCTGGCTGATGGTCTCATCCAAACTACTATTTAGATACGAGAGCGTAAATATTTTCTTTAAATAAAACTGAACTGCTGCGCGCAAAGCGATAGGTAGGTAGGTAGGTATTTTTTTTTCGGTATAAATATGTTAATTACGGCGAAAAGTTTATTGCCGGGTCGATGATTTTGGCACATCGCTGTCTATAGTTAGAATCATCAGCTCAAATAATGTTTTTGTTTGTTTACACGTTGAGTTTTTGTTTTGTTTTTTTTTTTTTTTTTTTTTTTTGCGCTGTGGCAAAAATTATTGATTTTATCATAAAAACTTTGAACTCTTTCGAGTTGTTTCTGGGATAACAAAATGAAAGCCAACGATGCATGGGGAAAAAGAAAAGGAAAAGGCAAAAGAAATAAAATCAAATAATCATCTTACCTATATACCTACGATATAACGAAATACGATACCTAACGACTTAGTCCTTTGGAAAATACGATACGAGCTCAGGGTCAGCATTTATTAGGAGAATATTTTGTGTATATGGAGCATTTTTATAGAGATATATCCAAGGGGAGCATATACATATTGTATACATTTTTGTTTTTCTTTTCTAAGGTTGGTTGTTTCTTTTATTGGGAACCTCTAAGTCGGTTTTTTTTTTTTTTTTTTTTTTTTTTTTTTTTTTTTTGGGTTTGTCAATGCTTGTTGGGAATTTAATTTGTTAAATTGCTGGCAAATTAGTATGTGATGAGGTTGAGAATGTGCTCAATGTTATAGTTATGTTATTTTCTTTTATTGTTATTGTTTCCGGTTGAGATATTATAAGGATCATGAGCTCTAATAAGAATCTTAGGCATTTCACTTATTGGGACAGAGGATTTTAGTGCGTTATTATTAAATCTATGCGGGACATACAAAAATAAAACAGAATACATACCTACATTTATCAGGTAAAACTGTATCTAATGACACTTTGTTCGAGTAAACAAGGTGATTCCAATTTTAACGCCAAAATTTCTATACTCTGTTCAGCTTAAATTGTCAGTACAGGAGAGATAGGACGTTTGCCTCTCAGTCTGGTTACATTGGTTTGCATAAACCTGTCCCTCTTTAAAGCTCTTACAGGGTTTCCGTAGTTTAAATTATAAACAATACTTCACCATTCAAGTACTCAATTTAATAAATTGATTCTCAAAAGCTTCAAATCCCAAAAGTTCCTAAATAAAATCCACAAAAAAAGCTCTAGAATTTGGTTACAATTGGGGAAAGGTAACTCTGTTTGGATGAGCACAAATATCGTAGATGACGACGACCGACGGACGAGCGCACGATCGTTCATCAGTATCCCTTGCCCTTCAGCAGTACAACGGTCATGGTGGAGTGTACGACTTTTTGCGGAGAATTACAACAACAATTCGTATACGTAAGTCAGTGGCTTGCTAATTTTTTTTTCAGTGGAATAGGAGCCCAGGCAATTAAGACTTTTACTTCAAACGAATTCCGAAAGAGAATATAGGTACTAAATGGCAAGTTATGAATTCGTACAAAAAATCGAAATCGAGATTTTGATCAAACTTAACATTACGATGATAGGAAAGACGAAAAAATTGGTTCTCGTAAAAACGTCCGTCTGTCTTTCTGTCTGTCTGTTCGACTACAGCCTAAACGGATGGCCCGATTTTTGTTTTAAACTTGATACCTATCGTTTTTTGGACGTGCTCCCCACTCATTTTTTTTTTCTTTTTTTTAGCACAAAAACTAACAGTAGCTGTCATACAAAATTTTTTGCCCAAAAAGGAAAAACTTAGTTTTCTCAAATCTGCTCCACACAATTTTTTTTTTTTAATTCAATAAGGCATATTCATAGTCACTTTTAAACTCCAGTTTATCTTAGACTGGAGTTTATTCAATGTTATTTAGATAGGATAAACTCAGGTCTTAGATAAACTGGAGTTTAAAATTGACTATGAATGTGCCCCAATAAATTTAAATGAAAAAATATTTCAGAAAAATTGTTATTAATGGCAATTCTTAAAGAATCATTTTTTTTTAGTTTCGCTTTTCTCGAAAACGATTCAACAGATTTTGATGAATTTTTTTATGAAGAAGAACTAATACATTTGAAATAAAATTGTGTACCGAAATTTAAAAAAAAAATATTATTTGAATTTTTAAAAAAAGTTTGAAATTTTTTTTTAAAAAACTCGATATTACAGCAACGACTGGGTTTATTTTTATTAATCTTGACAAAAAGCATTTTTTTAACACTATCTAAAAGATTAATTATTGGATCTTTAAAATGTATTATGTGGTTGGCCCTTTGCAACGACTAGCCAAAAATTTTAATAAACTTTCAACAGATTATATTTTTATAATTAAGTGGGTTGAATTATAACATAGATGTATTAAAATAGAGATGTATTATTTTATTTTATTTTATTTTATTTTATTTTATTTTATTTTATTTTATTTTATTTTATTTTATTTTATTTTATTTTATTTAATTTATTTTATTCCATTTGATTTGGCTAAGATTGGGTAATATAATACATCTAATATAAACATTTTGTTCCTGGACAAACGAATGCTGGTACGAATTTGCCAAGTAAATTTTGAATTTTTTTTTGTTGGGTGCGAAGCGTTACTAATGTCCTGAAGTCTGTGCATCATCGTAATGCACCCTCAGTCGAAAATATTGCTTCTGTAAATGAAAGTGTGTGAAAGCAAATCTTCCCGACGCAGCCATTTGAATGATATTGTTTTTCACACTTAATGGAAAAGTAAAAACTTTATACTGAAATAAAATTTTCAACAAAAATCTATCATTGCGTGTGTTTTATTTACCTAATACCTTTCGAAACCGGAAAATGAATGACGCTATACTTTATGTTGTTTAGTTTTTCAGTGGTGAGTTAAACTCTAGAACTAAATTAACTCACAGTGAAGTGAGCGAGCAGTTTTCCGGCAGAGAATTAAATCGGGTTTAACTTTAATCTCACACTGAAAAACTAAAAAATAAAATAAAATTAATAAAAACTGTATGGTGGAAAGTAAAGTACATGATGCGCCAAAGCATTGATTTTAAGAAAAAAAAATTGATGGGGTTCAAAGGCCCCTAAAATAGCTCTTAAGTGGATTTCTTGTTGAGAGTTAATTTTCCACTCACCACCCAATCTTACAACTTTTGAAATTCTCCACAAAAACAAATGATTTCAAGGCTTTCCTTTTCCTCCCTCTATATATGACTCGTCATTATTGAAAATTCCCACTTAAAATCTGGTTAAAAATGATGACATAATCTGCCCTCAATATTTGTCCATAGTCAATCAAAAACTACTCTTCAAACCACAATTTTCCTAGGAGTCAGTTTCAACACGTGTTAATATTTTGTGAACATTTCAAACAATGATATATACACAATGTATGCACACACAATGCGCTCTATACTCTTATACATTTGAGCTATTTTATTACAATTATGCAACTCATACTAATTGCAAGAATGCCAACAACATAATTAATCAGTTCCACTGAATAAATAGTTCCTCATATCTAATAACGAAATCCAATACTTTCTTCCACACTAGAATGATCCAGTGCTAACCTAATATTTTTGTTCGTTGTTTGTCGGTCGATTCTGATAAAAATTCTTTCGATGAAATGAAGCTCTACAACATACTCGTAAATACATTACAACAACAACCACCAACAAATTGTATATTGTGAAAATTAAATCGGGGGTGAAAAATTGCATTGGCTGTAATGTGTAGAACGAAACAGAGCAACAAACACACAAAAAAAAAAAAACAAACACATTTGTTTCACGTGGTGGTCACACAATCATAATGTATTGGATAATATTTTTTTCAATTGAAATAAATGAAAACATAAAAGGAGAAGCTTGAATAGATTGTACATTGAATATTATTTGCCCTATATCAGTTGTTTCGTTTGTTGTTGTTGTTGATTTTTGAAAAAGTGTGGTGACACTCAAAAGAATGCGTTGATTCAATTAAAGCCATTCAATGATATTGTTATATATTATTATAGCAACAAACACCCAAAGAGAGAGGGGAGAAGGCCTCTCTCACCTCTATCTGTTTGTTTCGCACTTTATTAGCTTATGGAAGCCGCTTACATAACTAACATTAATTTTTAAAAAGATGGACATTTTCGGGTAGGAAATATACTCTTTCAAGGGAGGTTTTGAGGCAGACTTTGGTTTTATTTGAAATTTTTGGGTAAGTCTAGTACGAGGCACTGTAAAGGGAGGTTTTGAGGCTGTCTTTACTTGAATGGAAGTCGAATAGGTTGGAAACGCTGTTAGACGTACGTAGCATACGGTTTAAAGGTTCGTTGCTACCATAATAATTGGTGCGGTGAAACTTGATTTGAAAGAGATTATTGGAATTGGTTTGGAGGGAGATTTTTTGGAGTAGAGTAGGGCAGTCGATGATGAAGACAATATCGGTGGTATTCAAATGATACCATATTAAATAATTTTAAACGATGTTCGTAGGGAGGTAGGTTAAGCGGATCAGACCAAGGAAGACCTCGGAATCTACGTTGAACAGCTTCAATTCGCTGTGAGTGAATAAGGTAAAATGGTGACCAGACTTGGCTAGCATATTCGACGACTGTCCTAACAAAAGTGATATATAGAGAGATTTAGTGACATAGGGCCATCGTTTCACAAAGCCGAGTGCAGAGTTAGCTCTTTTGATGGTAGTATCCATGTGAGAACGATAATTCCTAGATCATGCAGTGAATCAACCGAGGGGGCTGGCACATTATCGATGAGATACGTCCTAGGAGGGAATTGAAAGTGACACTACTTGTTAACATTGAGTTCAAGAAAGTTTTTAAGGCACCATGTTGAGAATTGGTTAAGGTCATTTTGTAGTAGAAGCGCGTTGGCAGGGGATAATGTGCAATAAAATATTTTCTTATCGTCGACGTAGACTGATATAAAAGAGTCTTTTATGATACAGTCAACGTCGTGTATAGTCAAAATGAAAATCAGTGGGCCTAGATGGCTTCCCTGCGGGACGCCAGAAGTTTCAATGATAGGATCAGATTCCGAAGATCTAAATATTACTCTATATAGCCGATCTTTTAAGTATGACTAAATCCAAGAAACGAAAATAGGTTGAAATCCTAAGGCAAATTACTTGAAAAGGATCAGCGAATGGGAAATTTTGTCAAAGGCTTTGCTGAGGTCAGTTGCAATTACATCGACCTCATTGCCGTTTTCAAGAGAGCATAAGGTTCCAGAAACAAATTCCATAAAATTAGTGATGGTAACCCTACCTACCTACCTACCTACCTACCTATACCTTTGACGAAGCTATGTTGGTTTGGGTAGACTATTATGCTTGCAATGGAACAGCATTGTATCATAGATGAAACTTTCAAAGAGCTTAGGGATACAAGACAGCTTATTATTAGGGCGGTAGTTGGAAATTTCTTTCTTGGGGCCTTTTATATGCATAGGGGTATCTTATAAAAGAATTTTTCCAAAGCTAAGGAAAAACTCCAAGCTAGAGTGAATATTGGAATAAAGCAGTTAAGGGTTTAACCAAGTTTTAGCAGTACTTTTTTTAATTATAGCAGGCACACCATCGGGACCAGCAGAATAATCATCTTTTAGATTTTTAATCTTGTCTTCAACAAAGCCTTATATGCTATGGAAATGGAGTTTTTAGGAATTTTGGGGTGCAAGATTTTAAGAAGGAGAAGTACGTATTCAAAATCAGGCTGTAAGTCTGTATCAGAGAAAGATTGACGAGAGAAATGGGCAAATAAATTGGCGACTATTTTGCGATCATCGGAGCTAGAATTCAAATAGGTAAGGTTAGCTATCAGATTTTCTTTGAGCATTAATAAAATGAAAGAATCTTTTGGGGTCTGTTATAAGCTAGATATGAAGTAAATCCGCCATAGTTTATTCATTTTATTCCTTAAAGACCGCAAATCACTATTGTATTGCTTTATAAACAGACAGCAAAATTTAATAATCAATTTGTAGTTTAAATTTAAATCTTATCAATGTGTAAAGTTCAACACATGCTCTGCTAATAAAAAACACGAGGAATGTACGTTAGAACATGTGTATAACGTAGGTATATTTATTTAATTTACAAACAAAATAAAATGCGAAATTATAAACAAAAAGTTTATTATCTTTTTGATCTTTTGTTGATTGTTTTTTTTTTTTTTTTAATTTCCAAGCAAGTGACAAGCAGAGGGTTAACCTTCATATGGGGGGTAGCCTTGTGTTTATCCTTCTGTCCTTACTGCTTCTTCCGAGTATGTGTTAGGTATATGTCAGCGAATGTGGGTAGGGGTAGATGCCGATGGCACAAATGAGTAAATTGCTTGTGAAATTAACTCAGTTGATTTTTTATCATTATCATCATAATCATCACCATCGTCTTCGTTTTCGTCATAAACAACATCGGCATCAGAAACATTAACACAAGCATCATTGTTGGCTATACGGCTCTGCGGATCTCTTTTCTGCCTTCGTTTCCATCCTGTGTCTATACGTATCGTTGTCATTGTCGTTGTCTTCGGTCGTCGGTCCTCTGTCATCTTCATTGCCAGAATTGTCGTGGTGTTTGTTTTTGTTCTTTGACGCGATGCATAGTAAAGCAAAATATTTCCATTATAATTTCATAGTCTTTTGTTCTTTAATTTTTATTCTTCGTATATCACAAAGCTAATTCGAGAAATTGTTTGTTTTTTTTTTTTTTTTTTGTTCGTTGTGTTTAATGACATTACTGATGTATGTTTTGTGTATAACTCTATCAAAAAAGCCTTAATCAAGTGACGACGTACAAGATAATTTAAGTTTTATTCTTCTTGAAGGGTTCTTTGTGCATTAGTAGCAGTTGATACCATACAAATCTGAGATGGGACCGGGTACACGACTTAGGCCCAGTTTTTCAAGGGTGAGTTAAACCAGAGTTAGCTAACTTTAGAAGTAAATAAACCAACGGTTTACCAACATGCGGAACGGCTAAACAAACTCGATGGATAAAACATTAAAAACATCTATTCAGTTAATCCTGAGTTAACTCACCAAATTTGGTGAGTTAACTCGGGTTTGACTTTAATCTCCCACTGCAAAACTGGACGTTAAAAAGGTATACATTGGCGTAGGGATATATGTATGTAATGTAAATAAAATTATTAGGACTAACATATATGTATATATGTCCCACTCCATCGGGACATTATTCTAAAAAAAAGAGGCTTATGTCCCACCTTGTTATGTACCATAACAAAGGTAAAAAAGAAGAAATTAAAAATAATAGGCCTTTTGCTAGATAATTTATGCGATTCCTTAACTCTTTGAGTCTTTTAATTGTGAAGCACTCTGTTTTATGTTCAATGAAATATTGTTCCAAATCAGCATGACAGAATGCTGTTGCTGTATTGACTCATTAAAAAAAAAAAAAACAACAATAAGATTGTGTTTTTTAATGCCTTCAGTAAAGCGTTCGACAAACTCCCGCGTCGAGTTTTGCTTTTAAAAGTAAGGAAAAACTGAGATTTAGCGAACAACTTGTAAAGTGTCTTCAATCGTATTTATCCGATAGGTAGATCTTACTCAGTATACTTTTCAACGGTTGGGAATCAAACAATTTTAAAGTTAATTCTGGAATTACACAGGGTAGTCATTTAGGTCCTATCCTTTTTATTTTATTTATAAACGACTTACCGTCTCTGTTGAAGCATTCAAAGTGTCTCATTGATGAGGACGATGTTACAATCTTCAAAAATTCTCGAGAATGAGTTTTACGAGAAAGCTTTCTGTAACTTCTTTTAATTATCTGTTTAACGGTGTATCATTATCTCGTGTAAGTGATATGTCTGTCCTTAGTGTGCCAAACTTGATGGCAAACTTAAATTCATTCAACACATAAATTCCATAACTAATAAACCATAAATTCAATTCTTGGTTGGATTAAGAAAGAGTCAAAACAATTTTCCGATGTTTTTGTTATAAAGCAGCTTTTAATTGGCGTTTTTCTTTTTTAACTTCAGAGCAGATCACGGAACTATCAAAAAAAAAATCTATGTTTATTTTGTAGCTCAAACATATCAGAGCATAAAAAGTGTGTTTCTTTTTTCCATCGGAGTTATCTCAGAGCTTGTTCCATTAGCTCAGAATAAAATGACCGAGCAAATCGAGCGAAACGATGAGCGAAGCCAACTTCACGGGTTGGGTACGAAATCCCGCATCACAAAATCCCGTATCACGAAATCCCGCATCTGGAACTTGGACAAAGAACAATTTGTTTTTTTGAAAGAAGGTTCTGGAGGTGGATCTGGAACCGGGACAAAAGTTCTGGAGGTGGCTCTGGAACTTGGACAAAGGACAATTTTTTTTTTGAAACAAGGTTCGGGAGGTGGATCTGGAACTAGGACAAAAATTCTGGAGGTGGGTCTGCAACTTGGACAAAGAACAATTTGTTTTTTTGAAAGAAGGTTCTGGAGGTGGATCTGGAACCGGGACAAAAGTTCTGGAGGTGGCTCTGGAACTTGGATAAAGGACAAATTTGTTTGTTTTTGGAAACAACTTTTTTACAATTTAGAAAAAGTTCTGGAGGTGGGTCTGGAACTTGGACAAAGGAGAAATTCTTCACTTCTTAATTGTTTTGTCTCCATTGATAAATTAATAAATAGGAATATAGACTCTTTGCACCTTCTGTCTTATATAAACTTAAATATTCCCCAAAGAAATCTGAGGAATTTGACCGAATGCATATTTATACTATCGGATTATTTATGAAAAATAAAATATTTAAAATTGTTTAATTAGTTCAATGATAAATATATATGTTTGTCTGATCATAGTGTAAATTTGACAAGTTAATTTAAAACAACTTTTTTTTGCTAATATATCTTCTTAATATATAAAAAAAAGTCGTTTTAGTTACAACACTTATAACTCAAGAACCGCTGGACCGATTTTCATGATTTCGTCTCCGCCCCGAATAGCAGAATAACTATATAAATAAAGGGTTTTCCAATAAGAGGTGTTATTTTGAATAGCCCGCTATTTCGGTAGCTGTCACTTTTGAAGCTGTCATTTTTTGACATTTGACAAGTAGAAACTACGCCATTAATAAAAATGGAACGATACACGCTTCAACAACGCATTGAAATTATTAAAATTCACTATAAAAATGGTGAAAATTTGGCAGAGACGGTTCGCAAAACTAAAACATTTTTGGGTCGTCGTGAAGCACCTTGTCAGACCGCAATACAGAAATTGGTGGAGAAATTCGAGCTGTTTGGACAAGTTAGTGATGTGAAGAATATAACCCGTGCACGTCGCTCAAGAACAACTGAGAATATTGCTGTTGTAGCCCAAAGTGTTAAAGAAAACCCAAGTTTGTCCATTCCTCGTCGTTCTTTGGAATTAGACATTCCACAAACGTCATTACACCGTATTTTGCATAAAGCCTTGGGTCTAAGGCTTATAAAGTTCAGTTAACACAAGAACTCAAGCCGGCTGATCATCAACAACGTCGTGTCTTTGCTGATTGGGTCCTTGAAAAGCATGAAAATGAACCGGAATTTCATCGAAAAATCATCTTGACTGATGAGGCCCATTTCCACCTCGGAGGCTACGTCAACAAGCAAAACTGTCGCATCTGGGGCTCGGAAAACCCAAGAGTTATTGTTGAAAAGCCTCTCCATCCTCAACGCGTGACTGTTTGGTGCGGTTTATAGTCCGGCGGGGTCATTGGACCTTACTTTTTCGAAAATGAGGCTGGAGCAACAGTTACGGTCAATGGATTGCGCTATAGAGAGATGATTAATGATTTTTTATGGCCGGAATTGGATGGTATTGCTCTGGACAACGTTTACTTTCAACAAGACGGCGCTACGTGGCACACAAGCAATGAAACCATCGATCTTTTACGGGAAAAGTTTCCGCACCGTGTTATCTCTCGAAGAGGTGATCACAATTGGCCACCGAGATCTTGTGATTTAACACCTTGCGACTTCTTCCTTTGGGGCCACGTGAAAGATAAGGTCTACGCCAACAGCCCAGCGTCGATTCAAGACCTCAAAGATGGAATTCGTGAGGCTATCGAGGACATAAGGCAGCCACTTTGCGATTTGGTTATGGAAAATTTCATGAAAAGGATATGGTCCTGTAAGCGTGGTCGTGGCGGCCATTTGGCTGATGTTGTGTTCCATTATTAACGGCATACCTTCCTCTTTATAATGAAATAAACATCCGATCATTTATCTCAAAAAATGCCATTTTTCTTTGAATATCAAAATAACACCTCTTATTGGAAAACCCTTTATTTGAAAAATGAAAAAGACGTATGCGATTAAAACAACTCAACTTGCGTTTACAAGGGTATTCTTAGGAAATGGCTTCAGGGGTATTTTTTTTTTAATTATCAATTTGTAGGGTGAAATGGGGTAAAAATAAAAAATAGTCTAAGAAATTCTTTTTTTATTTGAAAAAGATTTTTTTAGGAAATGGATTTAGGGATATTCTTTTTCAATTTTTTTATTTGTAGGGTAAAATGGGTTAAAAATAAAAAAATTGTCCGATTTAAGAAGTTCTTTTTGAGTTTGAAAGTTCATTTTAAAAAAATGCTTTTTATAGAGTGAAATGGGGTAAAAATTGTTTCTTCGTTAGAAAAGTAATTAAGGTTGTACTCAGATGATCATATTTTTACGAATTTCACCATTCATAACGTGAAGTGGGTCAAAAATCAGTCTTTAGTGTTCAATAACCAAAAGTAGCTTAAATATTTATCTATATTTTCATTTGTAATTTGTATGCCAAGCTTAGGCTTGTCTACCCGTGCAAAGCCGGGCGTGTCAGCTAGTTATATATATAAAAATGGATCGTGGTGGGTTGGGATGCTTAAAACTTTAAAACGACTGGACCAAGTTGGATACTTCCTTCTGCGGGTTTGTTCGTAATTGCTCCGCAAAGGTTTAGGAAAAAGAAAAGTCGGAAGATTCTCAACAGGTGGCGCTGTAGGCGCACATTTCGTATTTTAGTTCAATTCAATTACCGTTCAACAGGTGATCCTGTTGGCGGTTAGGAAAAGGCTTTTGGGATATTCTTTTTCAACTTTTATTATTTGTAGGGTGAAATGGGGTCAAAAAAAAATTATTGTTAGGAAATCTTAGGAAATGGTTTGAGGGATATTCTATTTCAAAATTATAATATTTGTAGGGTAAAATAGGGTAAAAATAAAAAAAACTGATCAAACACCTTTCTTTTGGTGTTTGTTTTGTTAATGTTTGTGTTTTAATGGATGGCCCAAGAGATTTTTTTTCAGAAAATTGCCATTTATAGGATGAAAAGTAGCATCTGATTTCAAAATTTCTTTTTGTGTGTGAAAGGTTATGTAAAAAAAATTGCTATTGAAAGAGTCAAATGGGATAAAAACATAGAAGTGTTTTTTTTTTTACTACAAAAATTCTCTCTGTGTTGATAAAAGTTATAAAGGTTGGACTTAGAGAATCATGTTTTTACTTATATAGCCATTCATAACGTGAAGTAGGTTAAAGCCCATAAAGTAGTATTCGATTACAAAAATTAACTTACATATTTATTTATATTTTGTTTTGTAATTTTTATGCAAAGCTTAGGTTTGTCACACCCGTGCGTAGCCGGGCGGGCCAAGTAGTTATGTAAATACAAAAGCGAAAGACGTAAATAAATAAATAAGATGATTTAAAAAAAAAAGTGAGAGTTTGTATGATTTTAACAACCATATGTATTTCGACCATTGTCTATACGGATGGAATGGATTTATACGAAGCAATTAGAAGAAATGCTGTGTTTTAACAAGCTCATATTAAAGTACTATTAAGTCCCATTGAAATTGATACAATTCACTTTTCAATTTTCAATTTTATGTCATGCTAATTGTGTTGGGGACGCGATTGTTGACGGATGAAGTGAGAAACACAGCTCTGAATGGAACAGCAATCCTCAACAAAATGTATTTCGTTATAAAAATTGCTTTTATTTCTTTTTTTTTATTTTTTTGAATTTTTCATTTTATCGAAAACCAATTCGATTAAGCCAATTTATAAAACAAACACAGTTTTATAGAGAATTTAATTTTTTCCCCATCTACAACATCTTGCAATTAAATAAAAAAAGCTCGTGGCATTTAACCGAATAAATTAAGCTCGTATAGTACATATGTTTGTTTAAAAAAGCAAATTAAATTATGTGTACATACTTTGTACATCACATATCCATATTTTTGTTGAGCAAATAATATAGTTACTAACATATGTATGTTTACAAATGGATTGCCTTCATGACTAAAGGGTCAAGAACGTTTAATTTTCAAGCAAGAATGATTTTCTTTCTATTTGTCTTGTGGTACAGTTTTATTTTTTTTTTTTCTTTTCTTTTTGTCTTGTAGGTACAGTTTTCTTCTTTCTAATTTCCATTTCACTCTTTCTTCGACCTAAGTATTTTAATTCACATTTTCATTCTTAAATCCTCATACTCACAGTACACAAGGAAACACAAGGTTTGTTTAAGTTCACCCCTACAAATGCTCAGAAGTGGGATGACGATATATGTACATACATAGGTTTGTATTAATATAAATTAAAATTGTTTTTTTTTTTTTTGGCTTTTTGCATTAATCCTTTTCCGAGGAGGAAATCGAAAAATGTTTTCTCATTTTTCATTTAACTCTATCCTCCATTCTTCTTTTAAAAACTAAAACATGGAGTTTTCTTTGTTAAAACCGCACATTTCATTCGCAAAGATATTTACATTAGCTTTGCCCATACTAAGCTATAAGGCTGACTAGCTAACTAAATACTATTTGCCATGCACATTACGTACAGCGCGGTTCAATTGATTAGACCCTCCCTATAAATTTATTCATTCAGCTCATTTTTATTTAGATTTTTACGGACTATTCCGTTAATAATACTCAAGGCGATGCTAAGCAACAATTCAAGTTTTAGTCGAGAAGGTTGTAAATCCAGTCAAAATTTTGAATAAAAAGCAAAGAATTTGGGCCGGACAATAGTACTTTCTGAGTTGTGGAGAAAGATATAGGAGATTTGCAGCTTTCGTTATGTACCTAGTCTAGTCATAAATACTGATACAACGAAAAATTAATGCCCAATTATAATGCACTGATATTTTTAAAAAAGGGATTTCATTAGCTACATTTCATGGAAGACATTATTCAAAATGGCCGCCATTTGCCTTACTAATCGTCGATCGCAGCACGCACTTCGTCCATTGGGAAATTGTTCACTGCACGAACAAGGGATCGCTTTAGCGACTCAATATTTGACTGTCGAGTAGAGCAGGCTCTTCCGTCTAAAACGGATCACAGCTTGTAATCCAAAGGATTAAGGTCTGGACTTCCAGCTGGCCAATCTTCCGGTGATATGAAGTCCGGTAAATTTTTTTTGAGCCACTCTTTTGAGTGGTTTTAGCCTTGTGAGCTGGGGCAGAATCTTGTTGGAATGTCCAATGCTTGTTTTCGAACATTTTCTGGTTAAGAGACTTTACGACATCCTCCAAAACTGTTGTTTGATTAACTTTTGCCGAAGTTTTCACTCCTTTTTTCAAAAAAATTAATGTCGGTATCTCCATGATAGCTCACTTGCGGGATGGTGGCCTCTTTCGACTCTTGGAATAAGTTCAGACGCTTCTCTCGATGTCCGAGCATATACTCGTTCATTCGAACAGAATCTTTCGGTGAGCATTCTTCGCGTACCGTTTGAGCAGAGCTTTTGATATTTGTTTAAGTTTCTGCTTCAATGCGACTGTAAGCAGGTGTCCACTGTGTCTTTTGTTGGCACTGAGTCCCAGGTCTTCTTTAAAAATGCTAGTCTTGGATTTCTGAGAGACACTCATTTCTCGTGACAAGATACCCTGTTTTCTTCTGATGAGAGCCTGCACGGCTTTGATGGCTCGCGGAGTCCTTACAGTGCGTGGAAGGCCTGATCTTTTGCGGTCACTTACTCCAGCAGTATCCTCGAACAATTTTACCGTACGATAAACAAAACAACGAGTGATTCCCACCGGCTGCAAGATCCGAAAGATATTACCTTTTTCCATGTTACACCTGAAAAGCCCAATCACAACAATACGATTTTCGATGTCAACCGCCACTCCATGATTGTTAATGACTGGAAAAAAACGACTTTTACGCGGCAATGTAGCATAAATGTAACAGGTTAAAAAACGGTAAACATAAAGAATGTGCAACAAATAGTTTATTACATATGGATGCGTTTAGACTTGTATCGTTATTTATGACTTGACTAGGTACATTTAATGTACCATCTTGCTTTGTGTATTTTTTTTTTTTTATGGATCTAATCAAGTGAACCCCACTGTCAATGGATGTGAAATTAAAACCAGAATAAAACGATAAAGCTCAAATAAAACACATGAAATAAATGAATGAATGAAGAGTGCGAACAAGCCATTAGAAGCAGCAGAACCAGAAGCATCTATACCATCAATATACATATATGTATGTATGAACCTATACCTACATTCTATACCATATACATTAAGTTCTTGTTCAAGTGTGTTTGTTTAAATCATTCATTTAGGGGGCGGGAGATGAAAAATATTCTCTACTCAAAATGTTTTTAGATATACACAAAACAAAACGAAGATATATACATTGGCTAAATTATACGGACGGCAAAACTCAAGGCCATTTTCGTTGTTGATGATGATGCTGATGGTGATGGTGAAAAAAAAAAAAGAGGTTGAAAATCTGTTCGGCGTCGAGAGAAAATAATTCTTATTGTTATTGTTGCACTTTTATCGTAAAACTAATAAATTTGACACTTGGACAGGTGTAATTTATATGACAAAAGCCAAGCCAAAACATTTGGCAGATCTGTATAAGTGTATATATTTATGTGTATGTATACCTCCTATACCTACCTGAACATAGCTGCTGAACAAAAGTACCTTTGTTAATACAATATTGATTTATGGATGTGCTGTGTGCAATTTAATATAAAAAGCCAAATAATAAAGACGTCAATAAAATTTGAAAAGTTTTTGGTAAATATTTGTTTTATAGATAGAAGTGCGATTGTAGGTGAAGAGGAATTAATTTGCTGAATAAGTTTATCCTAGGTTTTCACGGTTTGTGTGAATTACTTAGCGGTTTGCAAGGCCACATAAACACTTCCGCTTTTGAAAAAAAAATAATTAAACTAACACCGATACTGAAATGAAGAGATGAAGGTGGCGAAAATATAGTGTAAGCTCTTGTAATTCTTTGATATATCAGAATGGACAAATGATGCTGGGGGAGTTTAAGCTAGCTTAGCAAATAAACCTTAATTCTTATAGAAAGCTTCATTTATTTGAATAATCAATTTTCAATCCTGTGACTGTGTTCGCATTGTTTATGTTTCCATACCTCCAAAGGGAATAGTTTTAGGTATGAATTATGCCTTCAGCTTCAGGCGATGGTTCATCACGGACTGTAAGCGATATCTGGAGCAATAGCTGCAAGGAATAACGATGTAACTATTGAATTCATTACGTCAACTTAAAGGTCGTGTTGGTTGGCTAGAAACCAAAAAAAAAAAAATCATATGGGAAGGGGGTCTATTTCCCCCCGTTCAGGCGGAATCGACAATTTTCAATTTATGTTTTACTAAATAGGCGATTTTAAATAGAAAAAAAAATTAATGAAAAACAACAACGGCAACACTTATAATGTCATGCTTTACCTTTTTTTTTCAATTTACCCAAAAACAAGACGACATTTCAGATTATGGTTTTTAGTGTCTGGTTAAAAATTGATAAGAGCATCCGATATTAAAAATAAAAAGTTGTACTTAGGTCGATTTTTAGAAACTTAAATTAAAAATTTATATTCAACATAAGAGCTTATTTGATGGTTTACACTGAGGAAAAAGTAAAACATGAGCGCTTATGTGGAACTATTTTTAATATTTAAGTTTCATCAAATGGACCTTAATAACTTAAATTTAGAAAAAACACAGTTTTTGAAATGAAAATTTAAAATGTAGGTATTATATAAAACAACTAGCTAGATATAACAAAAATTAAACAATTCATTTTTCTCTTAAAAAAAAAGGAACACAAAAATATTTTTCTAATTCAAGTATTTTTTTTTAGAAAATTCCCCCTCCCTCGTATCTTATGAAAAATAACCTGCATATATAAATTTTAAAGTGATCATAAGTAACAGTGTTTTGTGTATCCAGGACTTCAATGGAATCGATGCTGATACATAATAACGGGTGATTTTTTAAGAGGTTTAGAACTTTTTTTAAAAAAAAAACACAACAAATTCGAAAAAATGAATGAAATATTTATTTGAATCGATAGTTTGAACCTTGCAATTTAATGTTTAAAGATAATTTCATGCAAATGTTGACCGCGGCTGCGTCTCAGGTAGCCCATCCGCTGAGTCCAATTTTGGCATACTCTTTCACACATATCGGCCGGTATCTCACGAATGAATGCATGGATGTTGGCTTCCAGTGCGTCAATCGAAGCGGGCTTGTCCCTATAGACATTAGCCTTGACATACCCCCACAAAAAATAATCTAATGGTATCAAATCGCACGATCTAGGCGGCCAATTGACCGGCCCGAAACGTGAAATTAACTGTTCACCAAACTCGCCTCGCAATTGCGCCATTGTTTCGCGTGCTGTGTGGCATGTGGCACCGTCTTGTTGAAACCACATATCATGCAAGTCAAGAACTTCCATTTCGGGCAAAAAAAAGTTTGTTATCATCGCTCGGTAGCGATTCGCATCATCTTTGAAGAAATATGGCCCAATAATGCCGCCGGCCCATAAACCGCACCAAACAGTGGCTTTTTCGGGATGCATTGGTAGCTGTTGCAATGCTTCTGGCTGATCTTCACTCCAAATGCGGCAATTTTGCTTATTTACGTACCCATTCAACCAAAAATGAGCCTCATCGCTGAACACAAGCAGCGCGCGATGAACATTTCGAACCGAGCACGAATTTTGATAGTAAAATTCAATAATTTGCAAGCGTTGTTCATTTGTAAGACGATCCATGGTTAAATTGCAAACCAAACTGAAGCTGTTTGACAGTGACACAAGGTACTAAACACACGTCAGCTGTCAAAACCAGTGTTGCCAAAACCAAACCAGCTTAAAAATCACCCATTATTTATGACAAAAAAAAAGATATTCCTAAAACTTAGCAAAGCAACGCAAACACCGGTCGGCTAGTTAACTACTTATACAGGGTGATTAATATAAGGTGCGAAAAAAAGCTAGAGCGTGTAGGTTGGGTCAAAACAAGAAAAATACTTTGGGAGGAGGATCTATTCCACAGTTTCCAAAAAAAATGTACTTAAAAAAGAAAAACAAAATTGTTAAAAAAACAACCGGTAACACTACAATGCTGCTTTACTTTTTTTGTTAGGCCAGAAATCTCTTCTTTTAATTTATTTTTAAATAAAAGTTGTTTTAGTGAACAGTTTTCCAAAAATTAATTTTCAAACTCAAAATGATACAGAAAAAAAATCATATGAGAGGGGAGTCAATTTCACCCTGTTTAGGCTCAGTTTTATGGAGTTTTTGTTCATTCTCCCATACAAAGTAAACCACTGTGACGCGCGCACAGTCGTTGACATTGATTTTTTTTATTGCAAATATCATAACTTTTAAACCCATAAAGATATCGGGACACTTCCAAGGCCATACAATTGGTGAAAAATATTTTAAAAGGTATTTTCAGAAACTTCTGCTGAGATAAGAGTTTTTTTTACCACAGAAAATGCCTTCAGTATTTTACTTAAAATGAAAAAAAAAAAGTTCATGGTTAAAATAATTAAATGAAACAGTGGCAACTTGAAGTAAGCGAGCCTAACCTTCACGCAGGTGTATCAAAAGAGTTTTGTATTTAATTTTGTGGCTCATCGGATAGACCAAGTGCCCACAGCTATGTTTTGGGTGCCAAAGTTAACCAAAAAATAAACGTTTAAGTCGAAAGCTGTTGTAAAGCTTATGACCCAAACCTTACAGTCCCTGATCACGGCTTTGAGTGAGTAATAATTTGTTAAAACAACGTTGGGGATAATTGTATTAACCAAAATTCGTTTTCATTCGTCCCTAGATAATACCTACTCCTCTGATTTCCGTTCCAACATCATTTGGAGGTGGTTTTTGCTTTGTCAGACCGTTTGAAAAAACACAAACAAAAATCAACTTTGGGTGTTTATCCCATTTTGGCACTAATGAGCGAGCGCACAGCTTTACACGCACTTGCAAAAATAAACATATTTTGGATTTCAACCCTCAAGTTGTTGTTTAATTTTTTTTTTTTATTTTAGAAAGTGTAGTGCTAACTTGAAAGATGTAATTTAACGACTTGTTCCCAAGCAGACAAAAACCGAATTCCTTTACAAATTAAATTTCCAAAATTAGCGCCACCCTCATGTTAATTTAACATTTATGTACATTGTACATGGATATTATAATTATAACATTTTTATGCTTTTAATTAATAAATTATTCAACAGGAATTTTGTAACTGGGTGGCGAAAGAATAATTAAAGACTTTCATTTGCTGTTGATGGTTGTTCTCAGAATCTAAAACAGATTAAAGACAACAATGGACAAAAAAAAAAAAAAACAAAAAAAAAGTAGAAAGTAAATTTCCTCGACTTTCTATTTTAAATAAAATTCCAATTACTCTCTCATTAGTAAATGTTTTTTGCGCATAAAACAATTTTCCCAATCAAAATTCAACCCTCCTCGAAAGGAAACAGGTCCGTCCGTCATCGTGTTCGTTCGTCCTCCTACTACGACTCATTTAAGAACTTAATTCTGAATTTATTAATTTTCCAGCACCTCCCCCCCCCTCACCATAATGCACTTCAAGTAGGCTTGAGCACGTAGTAAGTGAATAATCAAAATAAAATTGTCATTTCGCCATCTTACTGGTCTGCCCGTAGATACAGATGACGTTATGATGATGAAATCATAGACCCGAATCCAAGGGATGCCAGTAGGTAACCAAGAAACAAAAAAAAAAGGAATGCCCGGCCCCTTGTTGGATTGGATAAAGTTACTCCATCATCTGATTTTTGGTCTTATTCTTGTGTGGCGGTGCGGTCTGGTGGTGTTTGCTAACAAAAAACTTCAGAGTAGACTTTTTGACAATGGGAAAAAATGCAGGGAAACAAAAAAAAAAACAACTTCTAGAACCCATTTGCAGAGGCAGAACTGGAAAACACAGAAAATAACTTTCCTTCGTCGTTTCAGCAATCAGAGTTGCCACTTGTGTTCAATTCTTCCATGAAATTGGATTTTTTTTAAAGAATTTATGGTTTTTTTTTTTTTATTTAACAGTCGGTGATTCTACAGACTTTATTTATACTGAACATCGAAAAAAAATCAGATTGAAGAAGATCGCTTCAGAAAAAAAAAGCTGTAAATTAAGTTTCAGATTGTTGTTAAATAAGAAAAAGACTCAAATTACAAAAAAGTGGGTGTGGTAGTGGGAGTAGTAGTAGGCGGATTTATAGATATTTATGAAATGTCAGCTTTCTACTTTCCAAGTGGGAAGCATTTAACCTGCATTTAAGCTTTCGTAACTATTCGATTAAAAAATTTAAATTATACAAGAAAAGTAGGCGTGGCAGCTGGGGGATGTACAAATTTGTGAACTAGCTTGTACACCTGGTTTAAGAGGTCCTCCACACTAAACTTGCATTTTATGTCTTATAAAACTTTAGGCACTTTCCTTTAATTTAAATTTTCAGTAGATCCGATTCAAAGAGAGAACTATTTGAATTTAAAGAAAAGTAGCCGTGGCAGTGGGCGGATAAATATAATTTGCAGACTTCTTAATGTTATAAGTGCATTATACGCAATTTCTACGTTCTACCTCCAAATCTAAGGCCATTAAGCAAAATTTGTAATTTGTATTCAAGGATAAAACTTGAACAAAAGAAATGTGGGCGTGGCAATAGCAGTACGTTACTATTGCTCCCAGAAAATCTATAGACAAAATGTAATCTTTTTATTTCAACACTTAATGTTCGTTGAGCAAGTAAACAAGAAAGAATTTTTTTTGTAAAAGAAAACAAATTATCACACAATTATTGTACGTGTCGTATATTGGTCGTAAATTTTTCACGATTGTTTTTTATTTTTTTTTAATTAGCCTCTGGTAAAGCTAACTTGACAATCTACTTAATAAACATGCAATTAACTGTCGTGAATTTGTTGTGAATATGTTGTAAATTTTTAGTGGAATGCTAATGCCAACTTGACAGTCAATTCAAAATTTTCATCTCTCAAAAAGAACTTAAAAAAGGGGTTTGCAATTGACTGTCGTTAAATATGTCGTGAAAGAACAAAATATGTCGAAATTATTTTTGTTCTCTTCGTAAAGCTAACTTCACAGTCAAGTCAGCATTACCACCTCTCAAAATTTTGCAAAATGAATGTGTGAATAACTGTCGTAAATTTGTCGTAAAAGTAAAAAAAAATTCACTCCCTTTTTCTCAAAACATCCCTGAAATATTTTTTTTTTTTTTTTGATTTTCTGATGGAGGCAAAACATCAAAAGATGTTCTAAATTGGCCTCCACTCTTCTTATAGAAAAGTTGATTTGGCAATCCTGGTTGCAATACTTGGCACCGGCCTCCACAAACCCGATTTACAAAAAAAATCTGTAGGAGACACATGCACAACCACAAAAGGTGGGCCAGACTCTAATAATATACACGGGCGACTATGACGACGAAGAAGGAGCAGGGAAACAACATAAATCGATGAAATTGTATTCTAAGGAGATCGGGTTGGGTAATTTTTTGTTTTTTTTTTTTTTTTCATTTTCGCAAATTGATGATGAATATGAGGAAAAAGAAATTGCAATTGAAAAATAAAAATGAAACCTTTTTTGATCGTTTTTTTATTTTTTTTTTTTTTTTTGTTTTTTGCTTTCTTGTTCTTGTAATGTTGATGGTAGGTAGTAGTTCTTTGTGTTTTATGTTGCTTAAGAACATGGCATCGTTTATTTTTTTAACAGATGAGGTTTTGAGAAATATAGGATTTTTGTAGATATATTCGTTTTTTTAGAAGTTTTTATGTTCAATTTTATGAACCGAAAAGAGATTTTAGTTATAGATTAAAGTTTTCGATTGACCCGATAGTTTCTTTTACGAAAAACGAAAAAACTATTTATTACTAAGAGATACACCCATAGAGGGACGTATTTTTGTTTACTTGAAAGCTTTATTTTCTTTCATTTAATGGATTACGCAGCTTTAATAGGTGATTGGTTTTTTTTTTTTTGATTGTATTGAATTTGAAATAAATGATTTTGAAAAAAAACAGTTGTTTTAAAGGAGCTAAAATGAAACAACACAAGATCTAATACCGGCATAAAAGCCATTTGTCAACCCTTAAGGAAAAAATTCTCTGAAAGCTTTGCATGCATCGGATGAGCTTTATAATTTCGGGTTTTCTGATGAAACTATTTTTATTCTACTAAGATATGTAAAAACAAAATACATAATCGAATGTGATTTCAGAACAATTCAACGATAATTTACAAAACTGAATTGTTGTTCAAAAACAAGGCATCTGCTACTCAAACATACAGCGTTCTGGAGAAAATGTCCCTAAACCTAACCTACGCATTCAATCCCTGAAAACATGCAAACTATTCAAAGCCAAAAGCTGGATGTTCCATAGAGCGCAATGTCAATACTGTCCATAAAATTCCACAGTTCATTTATTCGGCGCTGCCGACGCCGACGTCCAATTAAAATGGCTAGACTTGAATTGTATGAACTTTTTTGTTTAGTCAAATTGGTAGGCGAATGTGTTCAGAAAACATACATTATATGGAGGTTAGGAAAGTATGGGTGACAATGGCGCACTGGATGTAGGGCTTGGCTTCTAACTTATAGTTGTGGGTTCGAGTCCCAGTTCACAACTGGACCCCACCCGTGGGATTCCATGAGATAATCAATAAAAAATTCGTGCAATTCAGGTTGTATTGTAAAAGGCATTAGGTCTTGCAGGCATATAGTGAAAATTATTATAAAAATTATTACTATATGGCGACAAGGGCAATGTCCAATTGTTAATTTATGAAAGATAAACTATATCCACTGATATAGGCCACTGATTTCTCACAATTTGATTCGTTGCATTTCATGAAAATACGAAAAAAATAAATCCAATACAAGACAAACGATAATATACAAAAAAAAAACTTAAGAGTACTTATGTGAACAGCTAAAGTCTAATCAACCAATCTAGTTTAGAACCAAAAACAGTTTTAGATCTTTGTCACATACATACATACATACTTACACTTCCAACAATCTAGAAAAATTAAAACAATATTTTAAGAGGTGTCAACAGATTAGATTAGATTAGACACATTTTAAAAACAAGCGCGAGTGTTATAATGGGGCCTACTCTAACTGTCACCTATCCAAACTACCTTCATTTTTTATCTTCTCATAGAGAAATGGGTTCCGACTTTAACTTATATCCACACATAACTTTATTTTGTATAATTTTTCCCCCAATCATCAATAGACGCTTACTAAATTCTCATTTATGTCGTTTTCGTTTGGACGTTGGTCTAATATCAGTTTGGTTGGGTTATCTGTTAGTTTCTTTTTGAATCATGTTATTTTGAAACTGAAAGTTCTTATGAACTCAAAATCTTGACAGAAAATCTTGCCTGCTGTTTATTTTTTTTTTCTCTCAACATCATGTATTCAGAATTAAAAAAGAGATTTCTTCGAATCAAGTACCTATAAATTATTTTCCAAAACATTTTAATAAATTAAAACAAATAAAAACTAATTGAGTGATTCAGGAAATGTGATAAGCTAATACATATTGTAATGTTGTACCTAGGTTCGATAATAAAACTTATTTCCTTTAAATAATAACTTCCACGTATTTACTATACAGAATAAACACACTTTATTTCAGTTCAAATCGTTTTTATTATTCTTCAATCTCACTAGTATGCAATCTAAAATTCACTTCCGGATACACTTTTACTTATTACTTTACGTTGTGTAGGTAAGTTTTACTTAAAAAATGATAAAAATTATAGCAATTGATAACAATTATTAACGAATCTCTTAGTCTTCATTTTCGGAATTTGAATCTTCTGAAAATTTATGTGCCGGTAAGGCATTGGCGCACCTCACTGATGTACTTCAGATTTTTATAAAGAGGATGACATTCTATTGTAATTACAAACATCTCACAGTTTTTATTTAAATCTTTCAGTTTTGCCCCAGCGACAGGCAATGCCTCCGAATATACACACTTGATGCCTACAATTGAAGAGCGGCGACCTTTTTTTTTTTGTTGGGAACTTCGGTTACTAAAAAGTCTTTATCATCTTTCATCTATCATACCATTTCTCTAGCAAATAGTACTATACTAGATCTACCAATGTGGCACATTCATGGTAACTGTGTTGTTAATACTTTTCATTTTCATTTGGGAGCCAGAATTATGAATGTATCACATTAGTGTTTTTGGCTTAAGTTGATAAGACTGAACTCTACATGCATGTAATTGACATTGTAAAATATTGTGGTTTTTTGTACGCATGGCATTCTAGACTTTGTTATTTAACATAGAATATCGAAAGGTTAATCAACCCTAACCCATTAACTCTAAATTATAAAATTTGGACATTCATGATTTTGACATGAGGGGGACGCAATGTGTTTCGCTTTCGTGCCTCTTTGTTGTTATCTTGAAAATATTTTTTTATTCATAGTTTTTCATAATAATAAAAGCCGAAATAAGCATTTAAACGCCTTGTTTTTTAAATGTTTGCAATCTTTCCAAATTTTTAAGGTTTAGAGCAAATAATAAAATACGTGTTTATTTCAATAATTAAATGTAGGTGTTAAATAAATTAAAAGATGAAGTTGGTGAGAATTAAATTTGTTCCTTCGTGTATAAAACTTATTTCCAACAATATGGCAGCACTGAAATGGTGTCATCCAAGCCCATCCCAAGACCACTGGTCACAAGACAACTCATCCCAAGACCCAATTGATACCGGGGCAACTCATCCCAGGACAACTCATCCCAGAAATAAGAACTTATCCCATGGAAAGCGTGAGGGCGGTTGTTTTTTATCAGACAGAGAAAAACAGCGCTTTGTTGTTGTGATTTAGCTTCTTGGGGATATATACATTCCCTCATCGTTCTATAAAATATTTTACCATTTCTTTGTGTCTCCTGATACTTGGTTAAGAAAAAGAAAATAAGATACCCTGCTTTATGGTCTAAGTGCTTGGCAATGGAACCTTTACTGCAATATTCTTCCGTGTAAATTTCTTACCTGTAAACGTCTGCGAAAATCGTAAGAGATCCAAAGATACATTTGTTTTTATAGATGTTGAAAATGTAAATGTTATAATTCGTTTGAATTGCAAAAATGGTGATTTTTTTGGACGCCTTCCTGGTTCGATCACTTTTTATAGCAGTTTTCGCTTCTTAGTGCCTTGACCATGGTGAACTATGAAGAGCCTCACCAATAAAATTGTATATTTTGCTTTGATTTCTTAGTCCAAGAATCAAAAACTTTTCTTGCTCGGAATGAGGCTTCATGCGTGTCATCATTAAAAAATAAATCCATTTTACACACTTGAAACAATTACCGCAATTAATTTAATCAGGTAATTTGCAAAAAGAAATTAAATAAACACAAAATATTAAAGATTTACACAGCACTCTTATTATTTTGTCCAGGGTAAATTTGTGTTTGGTGAACGAAAATGACAATAATTTAACATGTACTCAATCAAATTAGTTATTGGCACTGTAAATGCAATTTCTGATTCGTTTATTGCGAAATCTGGCGTCCCACAAGGCAGTCATCTGGGACATATTATTTTTATCTTGACAATCAATGATGTCGAATCTGTAATTGATTATTCTGAACTATCGACTTATGCGGATGACATGAACATTTTTTGAGCCATTTCTCCACCTAATGATGCCTTACATTTGCAGAGTGATTTGAAAATTATTCGGTGCCAAAAAAACAATTTAGAACTTAATGTTAACAAATGCCAAGCTATCATATATTTCCGCAAACGTATCCGCCCACTACAGCGTGACTATTTTCTAAATCATTGCCTTGTTTCCAGAGTAACGACCATTCGGGATTTAGGCGTCATTTGTGATAGTGAGCTCAATTTCCGACCGCATTATGACAATATAGTAGCTAGGGCTAACTCTGCTCTTGGTTTCGTCAAACGCTGGTCCAAGGTGTTTTCAGATCCCGAAATAACGAAATCTCTCTACACAACCTTTGTTCGACCTTTATTTGAGTACGCTAGTCAAGTATGGTCCCCTTATCACCAAATACATATTAAAAGAATTGAAGTAATTCATCTTAAGTGTCTCCGTTTTGCTTTAAGGGGACTTCCTTGGGTTGACAACTTCAACTTGCCCCCATATCAAGATCGGTTGCGGCTGATTAATCTACAATCCCTCGAAAAGCGACGTGAAGTAGCGGATATCATATTCGTCCATCAAATTCTGTCTGGCGTGACTGAGTCTTCTACCCTCCTTGAGGCAATGAGTTTGAACATCAACTCACATTATCTTAGATCAGTACCCCAATTCCATCAAGCACCTCACAGTTACTAGAATGTTGAGGAAAGTAAATGTTTATTCAAATATTTTTGACTATAATCATAGCAAGGTCACACAACAAAATCTTTTATATGGTTCCTTGTCCTTGTTCCTTCAACTAATATAGAACTAACCTGAAAAATGCTTTAGCGTGCTTATTTACCTTTTTCAATATTTTTATTTTTATTTTTTGTTTTTTTTTTTTTAACTTTTTTATAATTTGTTGACTATTGCCCTTGCATGATCATATATTTAAATTTAATTTTTTTTCAATTTTGTATCCTTTATGATTTTTATAACTGCTTGTAATGGGTGATTTTTTAAGAGGTTTAGAACTTTAAAAAAAAAAAAAACACAAAAAATTCGAAAAAATGAATGAAATATTTATTTGAATCGATAGTTTGAACCTTGCAATTTAATGTTTAAAGATAATTTCATGCAAATGTTGACCGCGGCTGCGTCTCAGGTAGCCCATCCGCTGAGTCCAATTTTGGCATACTCTTTCACACATATCGGCCGGTATCTCACGAATGAATGCATGGATGTTGGCTTCCAGTGCGTCAATCGAAGCGTTCTTGTCCCTATAGACATTAGCCTTGACATACCCCCACAAAAAATAATCTAATGGTGTCAAATCGCACGATCTAGGCGGCCAATTGACCGGCCCGAAACGTGAAATTAACTGTTCACCAAACTCGCCTCGCAATTGCGCCATTGTTTCGCGTGCTGTGTGGCATGTGGCACCGTCTTGTTGAAACCACATATCATGCAAGTCAAGTTTGTTATTATCGCTCGGTAGCGTTCACCATTGACAGTAACGCTGCGATTCGCATCATCTTTGAAGAAATAGGCCCAATAATGCCGCCGGCCCATAAACCGCACCAAACAGTGGCTTTTTCGGGATGCATTGGTAGCTGTTGCAATGCTTCTGGCTGATCTTCACTCCAAATGCGGCAATTTTGCTTATTTACGTACCCATTCAACCAAAAATGAGCCTCATCGCTGAACACAAGCAGCGCGCGATGAACATTTCGAACCGAGCACGAATTTTGATAGTAAAATTCAATAATTTGCAAGCGTTGTTCATTTGTAAGACGATCCATGGTTAAATTGCAAACCAAACTGAAGCTGTTTGACAGTGACACAAGGTACTAAACACACGTCAGCTGTCAAAACCAGTGTTGCCAAAACCAAACCAGCCAAAAAATCACCCGTTATTAAGCAGACCCATTTCTTTAATCTCCCTCAAACATCCGCGGTGTCCTTTAATTCATAAATTCAACTTTCTTGATATGCTGTCTTCAACATATCAAATTTATTTTTTATTTTTACAATTTTTTAATTCAATAAAATAAGTGCCGATACGAGTTGAAACCGAATTTGCTGTCGTACTCGGTGTAAATGGACCCCAGAGCGTGGGGGTTCTGGGGGGGTGATGAGGCGTGGGATTATTTATTTTATTTTTTTTTTTTACAAAAAGATAATCAAAACTCCTCCTCATATTTTGTTACCATAGAATGTGGTATAAGGAAAGAATTTATTAAGTTTCCAAAATATAGCTATTCACTCTTATTATATTGACCACTACTGTATATATGTACGTATGTAGGTACACAATCAAAGAAAATTTTTGATTACATTTAATTACATAAGTAAGAAAATTATTATTACCACCTCAACAAAATAATGTTTGCATAGAAAAAAATCATAAAGCAAAATATATAGGTTAGGTACCTACCTACCTAAGGAATTTATATTCATTCAATATGTAGGTGTCTATGTGTTCAGATTCAATAATCGACCGAATCAAAAGATTAAAAGGTCAAAGTAAATTAATTATAATAGAACAGAAAACGATTCCAATTACAAATCAAAAGAACGAAAAGTAAACAAAAGATAACCACACAATGATGAAAACATTTCCAATTAAGTTGTTGTCGACAGATTAAAATTTCAATTTATATAAATTTATGGAAATTGTGGGTTCCCATACTTGGAATTCCTGTAATTTTCTGGGGATTTGTGTGAATTTCTGTACAAAGCCGTTTCCATTTACAGAAAACACATATCTACACTAGCAACTGTGGTTTCCATTCTAAAAAAAAAATCCTAGCTTTTCACAGAAAATAGCCCACGCCGACGAGAGCAAAAGTTTGGCTTACTTGTGATTTTCTGTTTCACATTAGGAATATGTAGGTTTGTATGTATGTTTTGTGAATTTGAGTTGCCATATTTTTTCTTAGTTTCAACATTTTTCAGAAAAAAGTCGCTTTAAGGCGACTCCAGGGTGACTTCAGGCCTCAACGAACAAACATAATATGTCTACTTGTTAACTAGCAACTTCTTGCTACTTGTCAAAAATTTGTATTTGATTTGACAGCAAGTTGTGCTTCGTCGTACGACATTTCTAGCTTCCAAAGAAACATAATAGCCGTGTTCCTTTAGAGGTGGCGAAGCACTCACGAGTACTTGGCTAGCCATTTTCAATGGAACGCACAGACTTAATTTCCCTACAAATCTCATCAACTAGCCATGAAAGCACGAGTAGTTGGTAGTACTAGATTATCGTTTTGATCTACTTATGAGTAGTAAGCCACCTCCGAAGGAATACGGCTATTGAAAAAAAAATTTGAATTCGCTTGCTCAATTTTTGACGAAACGAAATCTCAGAGAACTCATTTTCCTGAACGTGCCTACCTAATCAATTTTGGCTTCTTTTTTTTTAAATAAAGGAAGATCTAACATTTCGCATGAAATTGAAAGAAAAAATTCAATAATTTCAGTGAAAAATAAAATTATATCACAATTTCGATTCAATACCGTCAACAACTCAAAAATTTGTTGTTGCGAGATAAATAGGATTGAAAATTCGGTTTTTGCAAAAAAAAAAAAATATTTATTACAAAACGATATCAGTGCAACAAATAAAACTCTGAGAAGTGAAATTAGTAAGAGATTGCGATGTATGATATTAAATAAAAGTATCGATCATCAATTATTTTCGAGTTATGATGGTATGGGAGCAAATGGGTGATATGTACACAAAATGAAAATAAACTCGGAAGGTCTTATTTCGAATTCCCTAACTATTTAAATATAGCTCCTGTCTATATTATTCACCGGCACCAGCTTTAAAATATGTAGGTATTATGCTTACTCTCCTGCGAATGCCTGCCACCAAATTTTATTAATTCAAAATACACTTTAATTTTAAACTTGGAAGTTATGGGGCAAAGTTTGTGGAAAAACCACCCTTCAATTCTAATTCACACTTTCTAAAACAAAAACCAACAAAGATGTTGAAACCCAAAACTCTACATCCTCACATTGCACACTGATTTATGCTCTTGAGCGAAAAAAGTCGACACAAAAAATAAAAGAAAAAACAACCCCACGAGCCATTCTTTGATAAATTTTAATCCTTGGATTTCAAATAAAAAAATGAAAACAGAAGTGCTCGTGTAACGTGTAACGTGTACCCGAGGACACCGCCTTATTTTTCAGATTTGTATCCTTTTTTTTTCAATTTGAATTTTTTTCGGCAGGCAGCTGACAAGAAGAAGCTCTATTCAAAGGGGAAATGGAAATTAGGTCAAAGGTCCCACCCACTCTCTTGGTCGACCGTATCCACCATTTTGGGTACAACATTGTGTTTCAACTTGAAGCTTCAACACAGCAAACATTTGCCATCGTGTTTCGTCCTTTTTCTAGTCTCTTCTGCGCTGTTAACATCTTCTTTCCACGACAACTCTGAAACCGACAATGACAAAACATACCACGGGAGAGGATTCAGAAGGAATAGCTACCCAATGAACAAGAATGTACAAAGGAAAAATCCACCTGCTCCTGCCCCTGTCCTTGTCCCTACAATATAAAGCAGGTGCCATGCAACTAATTTCATTATGCTGCCTTGTCAGTGCTTCTTCTCCTCTATGTGAAAACCCCCGACTTACCTTGTAAACATCACCGTATGTTCCTGATCCGATTTTCTGTATTAGTTCATATTCGTCCTGCGGATTACGTCGCGATATATCCGAACTAAGCAGATTGGCGTTGTGATGTGACGATGCCATTGTTGTTGTTATGGATTAATTAATATCAGATGGATTTGCTGCTTCTGCTTCTGGTTCTGCTGCACGCCCCGCAAAAAAAAGGATACACTCAAGGAATTGAATTAAATTGAATCCAAATTGAAATGGGAAGATATTTATGCCACCACACTGGAATTGAAATTGGGAAAAATGCTTCCCACACACACACACAAGCACAGTGAAGGTCGTCAAAAAACCAAGAATCGTTGTTTGGTTTTCTTCTTTTTTTTTAACAAAAACCTTTTTTCTCAATTATTCCATTCACTTGGTGTTATTTGTTATATATTTTACCGGAATTGATTATTTTTTTTACATTTTATTACAATTATTTGTTGTTAATTAACATTTTCGTCGTGTTGTCAAAAAAAAAATGAAAATTATATACACAAGGAACCATTGTCGAGAGACGTCAGAACCAAATTAGTGCGAGCGAGAGCACTGTATGCGGAATTGAAAAAATTGTAATGGAATCGAAGAACCACATTTCACACACACACTCTGGAAAACGCACAGCACACTGCACAAAAAAAAAGAATGGAATGGAAGTAAGAGAGGAAGAAATAAGAAGAAAAGAAATTGGGCGCTGGCGAAAAATATGATTTTTTTCTTTAGATATTTTTTTTTCTTTTGCCTTTAATTTCTTTAATTGAGATAAATGAAAATCAAAACCATTTTCGTTTCATTTGAATATTTTCACTGAAGTTTGAATTAAATGTTTTCACGAGATTTATCGATTTGCGAACAAAGCGGATGCTTAAAATTTATTTTTTAATGCGAACGATTTAAAGTTTCTTCTATTTTCTTTTTGGAATAACTTGTGAGACGACTCTTTCGCGACAACACGACACGACTTGTATTTTTGACACTTCTCGACGTTCTGATTGATTTCGTATGTTCCTTTCATTTGTGTTACGCGTTGTATACGGTGTTCAAATACTGTTTTGTTTCGCTGAGAATGCGGTGAAGTATTTGTTGGAAGAACGCCATTTTGGTATTTCCAGTCCAAATTGGAATTCGGAGGTAGGTTAAAAAAAAACTGACGTTTGTGTTGCTCAATAGATGGCAATGTACGGGGTGTGTTCAAATTTTTTTAATGCTTACACCACGCTTAGACCTCTTCTACACGAGAAAATGTTGAAATTTTAGTTCTTAGAGCAGAAGTTAAAGGCTGTCCCAAACCAACGCAAAACATTCGCGTGAATATGCGACGACTGAATATTGTTCGAAGATTCGCATCCCACCAGTGTGGGTGCTCCCATTAATCTCGATGTAAATAAATTAAGACAGGCGAAAGTTTCGTCGTCATTCTGAAATATTCGCGTTGGTTTGGGAGAGCCTTAAAGATTTGAAATGATTTTTAAAATATTTTTTTTCTTGCTTCCATATAAAAATATGAAAAAAAATCTTTTCCGATGTGAAAAGTGCAAGAGATTTTAAATGATACACGTCAAGAAATTTCATAAAATTAATTTCGCTTTTGAAAGGAACTTTACAATTTAAAAGCAAGAAGAATTTTAATATAATTTTTTTCTTAGCCCGAACGACGGCGTTGCTTAAAGGTTTACATGTTAAATTCAACAGCTAATAATCATCTAAAACTATCAAATTTTAGGGAATTAGTTTCAATCCCGGAGAAAAATGTTTGACAGTTGGGAAAACCTCTTTGTTGTCGATAGTAGTTGGAAATGTTAATTTTTTCTGTGATGGCGTCGCTTATTCCCGATTTTATTTTTTTATTGTCAAACAATCTTCGGTGGTTTAGCTTATGTCGTTTTCGTTTGGATTTCAGAACTGTTCCATTCCTATCTGAAATGGGAAATTTGGAGTAAAAGGAGTGAAAAAGGAGTAGCTCCGAACGTTCACTCGAAAACGACATTAGTATGCGTCACTTAGTAGAAATTTTGTTTTATTAATAATATTTTGCACTAAGTCCACGGAATAAGACCTAACCCTTCGCTTTTCCACGTTTATTAATTTGGCTGTTATAGTCTGGGCTCTCTTCCGTTTCATTTTGTTATAAAGTCTATCATACAAACCGTTTTCATGCTTCAGATGTGTCCACTTCAATTGAAAATTCCAACTTCCTGCAGTTATTTACAAAAAAAATCAGTTATTTTCATCCTTAACCAACATAAACATTTTTATTCGTTTTTTTTTCTTGTTTGTTCTTCAAAAAGGATTTTGTGTACATTTTTGTTTTTATTTATAATTCCTTTCTTGTAACAAACATAAGTTTTTATACTCTTGAGATTTCATAAGGTATATGTAAAGCCTTCTTAGGAATAATAATTTCACTCAACAAAAATGTGAAAGAATTTTTGTTTAACTTTAAACAGTTTTTGTAATCAACAGAGATATATTATATTTAAGGTATTTAGTATTTTTTTGTTAAAGATTTATAAAATTTATTATTCTAGGTTGCACATTTCAAAGGAGAGTTTTTGTGTGTATTTTTTGTTTTAAGTTTAAGTTTGAAAATCTGTAATCTATTTTTATATTAAATTAAATGTATTTGACAGTATAAATAAACACCATATTAAAATTATATGTTACAAAATTACATAAACATTTATAATAAATCATATTTGTTCGAGTACAAAATTGCATTTTAAATAAATATAAAATTAAATATTTATATGTATGTATTAGTTTTAACATTTTTTTTTTGTGTAAAAGACATTTAACATTAACGTATAAATTGAGATTTTAACAAAATTAATTAAAAAAAAAAAAACAATTATGTATAGTAAATTCTTATTTTCCTTGATTGCCACAATTCACTTAAAGAAAAAAAAAAACTAAAATTTATCATGATGTAAAATTTAAAAACAAATAAATCTATATAATCATTGTTGTAAATGTGCGAGATTTATAAAACTTATTTTTTAATTTACATATTACTTGTAAACTGTGAATTATTTTCGTTTTTTTTTTTATTATTTTGTTGCAAGGCTTTTTCGTTATTTTTTGTTTCATAAAAATGTGAAAATTTTATCTTAGTTCTGATTTGTTTTTATTTTTTAAATAAAATAAATATTTTTTTTTTAAGTTTTATTTTTTTCTGTATAAATTTTGTGTTAGGTAATTATATTTTGTTTTAGTTATTTTTTCACAGTTTTCGTATGCTGCCATCTGCTGTTGCTGAATTTATTTTCGATCTGTAAATATAAGTTGGATATTGTATTAGAATGGGGAATAATTTAAGGGAATTTTGTCTGAACACATTTCAAAGCTTGTACACAAAAAAAAGGAGTATAATTTTTTTTTTTCAAGAATTCAGCCAGCATTGTACATTTAAGCAAAATCAAACCCAAAATTTTACTGCCAAATTACTAGCGTTTCTAATGTTATTGGGCATTTTACCATATTTAATCTAATTTTTGAAAAAAAATCTTCTTTTCTTTAAGGAAGTTTGTATAACACAATTTTTTTATTATGCTACTGAAATAAATCATCCCTAATTCACAATGCCGATTTCGTTGGCTAAAACTTCTGTCAAAAAAAGGTTTAGTTTTTCCTAAAAGTCCGGTCAAAATAAAAACAGAATGCGATAATATTAAAGCCCGAACCACACTACTCTCGTGTGGTGTGTTATGGAGTAGTGTGTCGCTATCGCTCTAATGTAAAGGGTTTTCCAATAAGAGGTGTTATTTTGAATAGCCCGCTATTTCGGTAGCTGTCACTTTTGAAGCTGTCATTTTTTGACATTTGACAAGTAGAAACTACGCCATTAATAAAAATGGAACGATACACGCTTCAACAACGCATTTAAATTATTAAAATTCACTATAAAAATGGTGAAAATTTGGCAGAGACGGTTCGTAAAACTAAAACATTTTTGGGTCGTCGTGAAGCACCTTGTCGGACCGCAATACAGAAATTGGTGGACAAATTCGAGCTGTTGGGACAAGTTAGTGATGTGAAGAATAAAACCCGTGCACGTCGCTCAAGAACAACTGAGAATATTGCTGTTGTAGCCCAAAGTGTTGAAGAAAACCCAGGTTTGTCCATTCCTCGTCGTTCTTTGGAATTAGACATTCCACAAACGTCATTACACCGTATTTTGCATAAAGACTTGGGTCTTAAGGCTTATAAAGTTCAGTTAACACAAGAACTCAAGCCGGCTGATCATCAACAACGTCGTGTCTTTGCTGATTGGGTCCTTGAAATGCATGAAAATGATCCGGAATTTCATCGAAAAATCATCTTGACTGATGAGGCCCATTTTCACCTCGAAGGCTACGTCAACAAGCAAAACTGTCGCATCTGGGGCTCGGAAAACGCAAGAGTTATTGTTGAAAAGCCTCTCCATCCTCAACGCGTGACTGTTTGGTGCGGTTTATGGTCCGGCGGGGTCATTGGACCTTACTTTTTCGAAAATGAGGCTGGAGCAACAGTTACGGTCAATGGATTGCGCTGTCGAGAGATGATTAATGATTTTTTATGGCCGGAATTGGATGGTATTGATCTGTACAACGTTTGCTTTCAACAAGACGGCGCTACGTGCCACACAAGCAATGAAACCATCGATCTTTTACGGGAAAAGTTTCCGGACCGTGTTATCTCTCGAAGAGGTGATCACAATTGGCCACCGAGATCTTGTGATTTAACACCTTGCGACTTCTTCCTTTGGGGCCACGTGAAAGATAAGGTCTACGCCAACAGCCCAGCGTCGATTCAAGACCTCAAAGATGGAATTCGTGAGGCTATCGAGGACATAGTGGCGGCCATTTGGCTGATGTTGTGTTCCATTATTAACGGCATACCTTCCTGTTTATAATAAAATAAACATCCGATCATGTATCTCAAAAAATGCCATTTTTCTTTGAATATCAAAATAACACCTCTTATTGGAAAACCTTTTATTTTATATGCGTAAAGCCATATTTGTATCGTGTGATGTGTTGTGTCGAAATCTATGAAATACATTGGAATGACAGCGACACACTAATCCACAACACACCACACGAGAGTAGTGTGGATCGGGCTTAACACAGATAAAAATTGGGTGAGAGTAGGTGTAGGAATGTAGGGGTAATGGAGCTCTGTTTCTACACCCTTCAACCTATCTGTCAAAAGACGAAACAACCGATAAAAGGAATCGTGTAATCAGCATTTCAAAATCTTTTATGAACCATAATAGAATAAAGGCTCTCCCAAACCAACGCGAATATTTCAAAGCGACGACGAAACTTTCGCCTGTCTTAATTTATTTACATGGAGATTAATGGGAGCACCCACACTGGCGCGATGCGAATCTTCGAACATTATTCAGTCGTCGCATATTCGCGCGAATGTTTCGCGTTGGTTTGGGAGAGCCTTAAAACAAAAATGTTTGTGACTTTTTATCATAAAAGATTTCAGTCAGAATGGATGTTTAACATTTATTTTGTTTTTTTTTTTTGTTCTTAAAGAGTGAAAAGGGTAAGAAAACTATATTAAAATACATATTATAAAAAGAAATAGAATGAAATTAAAGTGAAATTATTTTTTTTAGATGAAAGAAAAGAACACTTTTGAAAGAAATAAAGGATTCTAATGGAAAAATTACAACACAAGCCAGATATACGACGTTAAAATCTATGGCACAAAATTCTGGACAGCCTGGTGTTAAGGTGTTAGCATGAAACTATTTAACAATTTAACTTCAAAGCTATTTACTTAAGCTTTATCAAGTTAAGCCTGTTGTCTTAATAAACTCCAGCTGAACACGTCTAAAACAGTGACAGTTCGTGCAAAAAAGTAAGCAAACATACCTTTTTTACATCTGTGGCCTATTTCACCAACTTACAAATTGTAATTTACAAGCGATTTCTTACAAATTTTGTTAAGAAATCGATTTATTCTGTCTCACAAAATATTTGTATTACAAAATTGTAGTTGTGATTTACAAAGGGAAATTTGTGGGAATATCTTTATTTTCGTTTCACCAAGAGGAATTTTTGTTTGTAGTTTACAAGTACAAATTTGTGAAAATTCAAGTTTTTTTATAAGTTTCTGTTTCACCAAATAAAAAAAATTACAAATTTGTTAATTTGTAGAAAAATTCTTACAGAAAAAAGTTCATGTGTAATTTTATTAAAAATTTGTAATTTTTCAATAAAAATATCTTTCCGAACTTAAAAATGTATTTATGGCGAAGGCATAGTAGTATACCGATATTAATACAAGTGAATATTTTGCGATAAAAAGCTTAAGAATCTATCGGTCGCATATTTGCAGATTCATTTGCTTTTAATGAAAAGTTTTACATACACTATAAGGGTAGATTAAATAATAAGAATAATTGAAACACGATTGGTAATGAGCCTGAAAAAATATTTTATTAACTTTAAATGGAAATGTTGACATTTTATAATGAGCTCTCCGACATGCACGGTATATCTAATGGCGAATTCCTTTCAACAAAGAAATCCATTTTTTTCTAAACAGAATCGAACTTTTTCTGTCAATTGAAAGGAATTCGAATTTCGTAAAAGAATCGTTTTTTTTTGTGTGATTGTGTTTGTGTTACTTGACGCTGCAATTGGCGCAAAACGTTAAGAAATTTTTTACAAAACTATTAAGTTTTTTTGTTTTTGTTGTGAGAACAATGTTTTAGCAATAGAATTAAATTAATAACTTTAATAATACCGGGACAATTTGTTGGTGCATTTTATTTGTTTGAACTTCTACTTGCACATATATTTTTAAAGAAAATTGTTATTGAAAATATTTCACTTGCACTGAGTTTTTATAACGTCTTTCACTCGCGAAATGTATTATTTTTTTTTTTGCTAAAAACGCCAAGATTTGTTTTGACAGAAATGAATCGATTTTGTTTAGAAAAAAATTTGAACAGAATCGATTCTTTTGTTAAAAGGAATTCGGCATAAATCTACACGGTGTTCAGATGTGTCCATCGTGTTTGTGCAATCGTGGTTGATGTATTTTTGGAAAATATTGAAGGCTATATAGTGCACTTAACGCTTCATACCTACTCAGCAGACTCTCACAAATTTGTGAGAAACAATTGTTTTTTACAAGTCTGGCAAAAAAGTGGTGAAACCGATTTTTTATTATTTGTAAATCACAACTACAATTTCCTCTACTTTTCTTACTCTTTTTTACAAATTTTTTGTAATTATGTTTGTTGTTTGTGAAACAGAAATTTAGTTTACAAATTTTTAATTGCAGATTACAAGTACAAGTTTGTGATTGTAATTGTAATTTGGTGAAATAGGCCACTGGTATTATAAGGTCCAGTTTCACAGTCAGAAAAGTGGCACTTAAGTGGGCAATGTGAAAGATGAAGGTGCAATATCACAGTGCACACTTACTTGAATATGTGGCACTCAAGTCTCCGATGTTGATGACTTAAGTTCCACTTACGCTGGCTATGAAACTAAGCCTAAAGTCCTAATATGTGAAACTTAAGTGCCACTTATTCCGGTAAGGGCCAGTTTTACAGTAGACACTTATCGGAATAAGTGGCACTTAAGTTTCCCATATTAGGACTTTAGGCTTAGTTTCATAGCCAGCGTATGTGGAACTTAATTCACCATCATCGGAGACTTAAGTGCCACTTGTTCGGGTAAGTATGCACTGTGATATTGCGCATTAATTTTTCACATTGCCCACTTAAGTGCCACTTTTCTGACTGTGAAACTGGCCCTAACAGTCGACTGCAAAACTGGCCCTTAAAGTGACATTATGGAGTTTGTATGATACTAAAGAGATAAAATAGCCATTTCGTGATTTTAACTTTAGTAAAATGTTAAAAAGAAAGTATAATACGATGCTACATATATCATTTAAAATTTGGAAAATCTTCTTTCTAACCTAGCATCATACTAAAAATGCTTTAACGTTGTACTAAGGTCTAGTTTTTCAGTGCGAGATTAAAGTTAAACCCGAGTTAACTCATCAAATTTGGTGAGTCAACTTAGGATAAACTGAATAGACGCTTTTGATGTTTTATCCTCAGAGTATGTTTAGTTGATCCGCATTCAGATCAAACTCCTGAATACCAATTACAAACAATCTTTTATGGGGAAAATCATTTATTATTCATAACAGAAAATTCATAGCAGAATAACAGATATGGTAGAATAAGACCAATTGCGATTTCAACAAAATATCAAGTGTCAAAATATCGTTTCCTCACATCTTTCGATTAAACGTTAAATCAGAGAATAAAATAGGTCTGATCCTTAACTGTGTGCACAGAAAATCACAGACTGTCAAACTTTGAAAAGAAAGACTGAAATTCTTCCAAACATTTCAAAACTAATGTGAATGAAACACGGTGCACGATATTTGACCTCCATTTTTTTACTCTTGTAATGTCATTTTGCTGAATTGGGAATTTCTATCCACAGAAATTTCTTAGACAAAAATCGGAGAAAAGAGAAGTTTTGTACTCATTTGTGAGAGCTCTCTTTTGTGAAAAACTACGTTTGTTGAGTATGGGAACGTCTTTTGACTAAAATGCATACAAATGCAGAAAAATTAATAGAAATTCAGAGTAAGGGAACATGAACAGTTGTGTTTATCAATCCATTCCAAAGTATGTCTAATTTTAGGCAGCTGTCTAACTCCAAAACTTTATTTATAAACATTTTACATCGATTGTCCGACTTAGACATTACGATTGGTTGTCCAAAACTAGCTTAAAGTCGGAACGTTCAATAATCAATTTATGGCAAGTTTCTTGTTACGAATGGAAAAGTTTTATCTTGAAATCAATGAAATGTTTAATTGAACGTATCTACCCCAAAAGACCTGTCAACATAATAAGACAACTGTTGAAATGCGTTTATAAATACGAAAATGGTCAGCCAGGACAACTATCCAAGGGTGTTCTATGTCATTTTTGGGACGTTGGGAGTATTTACTCCTTTTTCACTTTTACTTTTCCAAAATCCTTCGATTGGTTTGCCCCTGTAATGTTGTCGGAGTGTTTCTCTGTTCCAATAATGGTGTTCACATTGAACTGTCTCCTCCAATATTTTATACGTCACTGTGCTTTTGCTCACTCCTACTTCCGGAATGGCCGAAAAAGGCAGAATTTTTTATTTTTTTTTTTGTGTAGTACATTTTATTGACGTTTTATTTTGTGATTGTGACATCTGTCTTCTCTGTCTGTGATTTATCTTTGACACTTAAATTATACAGAATCTAATTTTTGTTCAATTGCAACCATATTTATATAATAAAATTTACTTTTTGTAAGCGAAAAATGTCTTATTAATACTTTAAAGAGCACAAATTTTTGTTTTGTTTTAACGAATTCTGAACGTAAAAGTTCACATTAGTTTGTGTCTCAACAATAGGCGGTGTTCACATTGGACTCACTCCGCGCGACTCATTTTAACAACTCTTTCCTTTAACTCAGTCCACCTCACTATATGAGAAAGTGAGGCAGGATTTTTCGATTTTTTTTGAAAAAATTCTGCCTCACTAGACTATCTCTTTCTCATCTAAGGTGGAGTGAGATAAAACAAAGAAATGTCAATATTAGTTGCGCAGTGTAAGTCTAATGTGAACACCGTCATACAAGTTGGATTCACGTCAAAAAAAAATCGAAGGAGACAGTCCGATGTGAATAGGTGTGTTCCTTTGAGCTCCAGTATCTACTGCCAAGTACTTCTGGCTGCAGTCAACTAAATACTTCTACTCTGTGGTCGAAGGATTTCAAAGTAGTTCATTAATCTAGTAGCAGAATGTTTCCAAACAAGAAAAAGACATCACCAATCAACACAAATTACGTAATAGATTATTGTTGTTGACATTTTTCACATTTTAAAGTAAAATAAGAAAACAAAACCGAAATTAAATTGATATTGAGTTTAGATTTTACTTTTGGCAAAATGAAAGCATTCCATTCATCATCTACTGGGAAGTTCTAAAAAGTACTTTGCAAGGCCCAATGGAACACGGCTAATATTGTCAATAGCTTTGTTTAATGACAAACAAAAAATCGTAAGTCCCCTTTGACACGAGAAATCTGAGATTCCAGAAACTTTCAGTTTTAAGGAGAGACAATCACAAAGAATGTGGGTTTTTCTACAAGTTAAATTAAGCAAGCAAGAAAGTTAGAAAATGAATTAGGAATGTGTAAGTGTGAATGTTTATCTTTTATTCAGATTGTCAGATTTATAATTAAAAAAAAAAAGACTAAAGCAGCTGTGTACGTGCAAAAGCAGGAGCACATTTAATTTTTTTTTTCAAAGCAAGCAATTTTTTGAAGCTTAACAAACCGTAGATTATATTATATAATCAGCTAAGTTCTCACTATATTATAAAATGTATAGAAAACGCATATAAAATAAGGAAATATGTGTATTTTCAAACAAAACTGAACGAAACGCATCACACAACTGGACGAAGACATTTTTGGATAAGGTGCTTACCCGTATTTTTCACTATGTTGCATTTTCATAAAACACACTTTCTGGCAATCTGGGTCGAAATGTTTAAATAAATGAGTAGCAGTTGACGTATTTTCTTTCTTTTTCTTTTTTTCTTAAGCTTTGAATTACTTTACGAAGTAATTTATTTATTTAAACTATTATTTTAATTTATTTAGCAAATTTAATTTTGGAGCACTTAGAGCAAGGACGTATATTTGTGGTTTTGCCATTTTTGGTTTTCATTTATTTACAAAATTGTTTATATATTTTATTTATTTATTTTTTTTTTATTGTAAAAGTATGGACGAGAAAATGAACATTTATAGATGACCACTACATAAAATTTTTATGCTTCCTTAATTATTTTTTTTTTTTTTTTGAAAAATATGAAGTCATGGAAGAAAAAGATGTTAAAGTTTTTTTTTTAGTTAAAGTGTTTTGAAGAATTATTGAATTAGGTAGTAAAAGTGTAAGCAATGGCAAACAAAAACATAATATTAACAGGATAACATTAAGAATACAAATTAGACATTTTAAATGAATGAATGAAATAATGAACAATTTTGTAAAAGAAAATAAATATATAAAAAAAACTTTTTAAGGCAAATTAAAATATTATTTTTATTTTATTTATATATTTTTCTTATAGCTGTTTAAATTTACCGAAGCATAAATTATTATTTAAAAAAAAATAAATAAATATAGTTTATTAGATTAGCACAGCGCTACTTATTGTATTAAATCTTTTTCTGAGAGTACCGGTAATGTGGACCTAGAGAGCGTTTTTTTTTTCGTTTTTAATTATTTTAAGGCATTTTTTTTATTGAAATGAAGTGTGTGTGTGTCATTAGAAGGAAAAAATAAAGAATAAGAAAAACTTGTATTACTTTCAATTTCTTATAAATAATTAAAATAGTAAAACATTTCTTAATCTATGTAAGTTATTATGGTAAAGTTTACTTACAATTCCATAGACAGAACTGTTGGATTCGTACAGGCTTGTGGTGCGCGCACATGACACTGTTTGTGACAGATCATTTGGCAGTCACGACACTCATAGCCCTGTTTGCCAGGTCGTCGCGGGATTGATTTTGTACAAATTGCACATACAAGGCGGCTTCTATAAACAAAAACAATAATTAAGATATTTTTCCAATACATTTGGGGCCAGTTTCACAGTCAGAAAAGTGGCATTTAAGTGAGCAATGTGAAAGATTAAGGCCCAATATCACACTGCACACTTTATCGAATAAGTGGCATTTAAATCTCCGATGTTGGTGACTTAAGTTCCATCTACGCTGGCTATGAAACTTAGCCTAAGGTCCTAATATGGGAAACTTAAGTGTCACTAATGTCGGTAAGTGTCGACTGTGAAACTGGCCCTTAGGTACATTTTAAATAAAAGCTCTGTTTGTTTACTTTCCAAAACTCCCTTTTTCTGTATACGTTGTATATTTTATATGAACTTTGAATGAACTTTGAATTAAAATTGACAATTTTAGGAAGTAAACGAACAGAGGCAAATGTTAGAAAGAGACACCATTTTTTTTTTGAAAGAAGGTTAACTTACCCGCTTAAATGTTTGGCAACAAACGTATGATCGTTGTATATGTGAAGTTTTGTGCCTTTGCGGCGCCATTTAGGCCGCTGAGCTATTGCGAGGGGAACTATAAAATGCCTAGAGGAAAACAAATTAGTTAAAAGAATCAACAAAGAGCATATATACAAAATAGTTACAGAAAATATAGACATAAATATTGGCAAGTACATAAATGGGTATTCCAAGTCCATTGGAAATGCACTTTTGAAATGGCCAACTTATATAGGCTTTTTTGTTTGTTTAATCGGGAGAGGGTTTCATAAAGACTCGAAGGTGGACTTTTGGACCGCCTAGTGATACGCGCCATCTTGAACTTACGGTAAATTTGTTTTTGGTAGATAACTCGCTCGTTCTCAACTTTTCACGAAAAATGCACATAATAAAAGTTGTTCAAAATTTAATTCTCTACGGCTTTGGTTATAACAGTTTTTTCTCTCCGATTGATAATTTTGGACTTTTGGACCAGAAAATAAGAATATTATCGTATTATTTAGGTACTTGTTTTTAAATTAAGCCGAGATGTGAAATCTCTTTACATACTACGTGCTTCACCAAACTCTTGTCGAAAATCATATACAAAATCAATAGCCTGCCACTCTTGTTCGGTCAATTAGGTTCTTATTTTGTGTCCTTTTTTTTAAAGAAATGAAAGCCTAATCTTCTGAATAGGAGTGTTTTACTAAAGCCAACTTCTTGAAAAGTAATAGTCTTAGTAAAAAAGTTTTTTGGACTAAAATTGTAGAACACTAAAAAATGTGTTTAATGCTAATTAATAATTTAAAATAGACGAGGTAATATGCGGTTGTAAATTAATCTTATTTTCCGGATTAAGTCGAAAATATCAAGCGTATAGAAAAAACTGTTATTACCAAAGTTGTAAAGAATTAAATTTAAAGCAACTTTTGTTATATGTTTTTTTTTTTTTGAAAATAACGGAGAAATTTAACAAAAAAAAAAACAATTTATTATAAATTCAAGATGGCGGCCAAAGCCATAGTGCTTTAGGTAGTCGAAAAATGTTCCTTAGTTTCTTTATGAATCCTTTTAACGATTTAAAAAAGAAATGTAAGTTCTGACTGGACTACATCTTGTCGTGATTGATAAAATGCCTCTCATCTTAGCCGCTTGGTTTCGACACAAAACTGATCCCTCCCAGTTCTGCGGATTTAACACACGCACACAGGAATGTTTTTTTTTAAATAAAAATAAAACAAGTCCCAAAAATATTTATGTAGCCTACTTTGACGGGCGTCCTATTCCACCTCCTTTGAAACTTGGTAGTAAATGAACTTCTAATGTGCTAGAAAAGGAGAGTTACAGAGTGATTGTTTATGTGCACGACGTTGATATAGCAGTATCTAGAAAGCATCCTAACACCTTGGAAGAACTCCTACAAAACGCTCTGAACAAGGTAAAGCTTTGGGGAGACCAGTTTGGGCTCGGTTTGAACACTCACAAAACTGGGGCCGAATTACCGCATCAGTTATCCAGTTATACGTGACTGAATTATGTGAGTTTGGCATTACCGCTCACGTTAGGGAGCCATAATCCCCATAGGTTTTACTCGTTCATTCGATCACCGATGGCACTCAATCTATCAGTCACTAATGCGGTAATTTGGCCCCTGATTTCGTGTGTCTCGTGTCCTCTTCTCGAGGAAATATTAAATTCCGCACATAGACTCCACTTCCATAAAAGGTATTACCCTAAAATTCTCAGATAAACCAAAATATCTGGATCTAATTCCGTTTAGAAAGTTAAGCTGGAAACATAATAATAATATACGGCTGTAAAAAAGCCGTTAGAAATATATGGGGTCAAATGCTAGTTGATTCAAATGCAATAATTGTCAAACAATAAAACCTACATTGGGATGGACCTGATCACGTGACTTCGGTAGCGCAATGCGTAGTGCATATGGCTCTGAAGACGCTTGGTCTTTGTTCGAATCCCAGCCGGCAAAAAGTTTTTCAAATTATAATTGAACGTAATAGACTAAGCACCACTAGAAGGCTGCCCGGCAGCCGTGAAATAACTATAACTCCAGCCTAAAATAACTTGGTGGTAGCTCACTCAAGTGGTTGTGTTTTCATTCAATAACCTTCAATAAATGCGGTTTTCAACCCCGTTTTACTCACTGGCTATACACTTCGGTAAAAATAGCCGATTCTAACTTATGTATGGTAGCAGTATGGTGGAACGCTCAAGATTATCGCAATAAATCGTGATAAGCTTAGTAAGGTCTATGCACAAAGGGAGCACTTCGCACTACTCCCTCCGCAGCACTGAACTGTCGGGCCTCTAATTTTGTATTATTTTTGGGAACTTATTTCGTGGGCCTTATATCCACCGGGCGCCCGATTTCATAAAGCTAAGTCATAAAAAAGCTTAAAAGAACCTTAAAAAGAGGTACCTAAACATACAAAAAAAACAAGCCCACTTACCTTTTAACACCATTCTCAATGGTTTCCAATACCAATGTAGATGCTTCATGTACATAAGTTTTGTTGCTAGCCGATGAAAAACCTGAGATAGCAGAAGATTCTGAAATTGAGGATCGTCTTGAATGGTCAAGTGATGTCACATTTAATTTCGGACCTATATGTTGGTTTTTGCCAATTTAAACACAAAATAACATAAAATACGCCACGCATACAAGTATGCAGTATTTTTTTTTAAATTAAGTATATGTGTATTTTTTTTTTAATAAAGTGGCGTGCAACATTTAACCCAGATTTATGGTTGCATTTATATTTTTTTTTAATTTTAAAGTGTGTGATGAAGCCCATTTATGTGTGTGTGTTTATTTTTTATTTTGTTTAATATTTAACGATCACCAAAAATTAAAAAAGAAAAAAAATAATAGAAATTAATATAAAAAAAATATAAATTATGTGTATAAGTTGTTTGTTAACAGGAACAGTATTAAATATACGACACATTGACGTTTATTAACATTGATCGACATGAAAAGAGGGTAGAAAAAAAGAAAAGAAGAAAGAAAAGGTTCACAAGTTTTTACGGGTAAAATTAAATATTTGTTAGGTAAATGGATTAATGTGTTAAAATGTAAAAAGTTATAAAGGGTTTTCCAATAAGAGGTGTTATTTTGATATTCAAAGAAAAATGGCATTTTTTGAGATAAATGATCGGATGTTTATTTCATTATAAAGAGGAAGGTATGCTGGAACACAATCATCAGCCAAATGGTCGCCACGACCACGCTTACAGGACCATATCCTTTTCATGAAATTTTCCATAACCAAATCGCAAAGTGGCTGCCCTATGTCCTCGATAGCCTCACGAATTTCATCTTTGAGGTCTTGAATCGACGCTGGGCTGCTGGCGTAGACCTTATCTTTCACGTGGCCCCAAAGGAAGAAGTCGCAAGGTGTTAAATCACAAGATCTCGGTGGTCAATTGTGATCACCTCTTCGAGAGATAACACGGTCCGGAAACATTTCCCGTAAAAGATCGATAGTTTCTTTGCTTGTGTGGCACGTAGCGCCGTCTTGTTGAAAGTAAAAAATCATTAATCATCTCTCGATAGCGCAATCCATTGACCGTAACTGTTGCTCCAGCCTCATTTTCGAAAAAGTAAGGTCCAATGACCCCGCCGGACCATAAACCGCACCAAACAGTCACGCGTTGAGGATGGAGAGGCTTTTCAACAATAACTCTTGCGTTTTCCGAGCCCCAGATGCGACAGTTTTGCTTGTTGACGTAGCCTCCGAGGTGGAAATGGGCCTCATCAGTCAAGATGATTTTTCGATGAAATTCCGGATCATTTTCATGCATTTCAAGGACCCAATCAGCAAAAACACGACGTTGTTGATGATCAGCCGGCTTGAGTTCTTGTGTTAACTGAACTTTATAAGCCTTAAGACCGAAGTCTTTATGCAAAATACGGTGCAATGACGTTTGTGGAATGCCTAATTCCAAAGAACGACGAGGAATGGACAAACCTGGGTTTTCTTCAACACTTTGGGCTACAACAGCAATATTCTCAGTTGTTCTTGAGCGACGTGCACGGGTTTTATTCTTCACATCACTTACTTGTCCCAACAGCTCGAATTTGTCCACCAATTTCTGTATTGCGGTCCGACAAGGTGCTTCACGACGACCCAAAAATGTTTTAGTTTTACGAACCGTCTCTGCCAAATTTTCACCATTTTTATAGTGAATTTTAATAATTTCAATGCGTTGTTGAAGCGTGTATCGTTCCATTTTTATTAATGGCGTAGTTTCTACCTGTCAAATGTCAAAAAATGACAGCTTCAAAAGTGACAGCTACCGAAATAGCGGGCTATTCAAAATAACACCTCTTATTGGAAAACCCTTTATAACTATAGGATTACTATAACTGGGAATAATTATTTTTAATCTACTAAATGAAACAGTGGGTAAAAAAAGCCATAGTTTTGTGTAAAATTTTGTAGTGGAATTAATTTTTGATCAAACTATGAATGTACGTGTCACAATATCCAACTAAGCCCCAATATCTATACTCTTTTTTGCCACTGTTAGAATATTAACTACATTATATAGAGGTATATGGAAAATACTATAAGGTGAGTCGGGGGAAATTAGACTAAATTTTTGTTCAAACTAAAGTGCATTATTACCAAGCGAATTGCTTTTCGACAATACACCACGATCAACAGACAACGATCTAGAATCACCATTTAGATTGTTGGCATCGAACAGGATCATTCCATCACGATCTGCCGATCGTGTACGAGTTTTCGATCGTCCCAAGCGCTTCTTCAACGTTCCAAAAAAATTCCTTTTTTTACTTCGGCCACGATCGTCTAGGTCATCGGGAATTGGTGTAGTTGGATGGGTTTGGCTCCTTGGCAGGCTGTTGCTATTGTAGCCATTATTAAAGCTACCATTGCCGTTTATTTGGCGGTTCATTTGATTGGGCGATGAGGCAGCCATTGGGCGACCAAACTACAAATAGAAATTGAAAGTTTAAGTATTTTAAAAGCAATTCAGCAAACTAGTTTGTAGAAATAAACAAAGTAGGTACCTAAAAAGAATAATCAATTAATTTTGTGTCTCTATATTTAGTCTTCTAAAATATGTCAAGTCATAAAAAAAACACTACCGACAAATTTGATGAGTCATACAAATTTACCCGATTTGGCATTATAGAGCACAGAAATGAAAGAAACGCTATACTTATGATTTTACAGTTTTGGTGGCGTGGTTCAATTTCGGCAATAAAATAATGAAAGAACCATTAACACACCGGGCAGAATCCACCACGAAATTATATATGTAATTATTTTAGTGCTAGTGCTTATACACAAGTCAATAGATAAGGCGGTGGGGTAATGGTTAGTGCATAGAACTATGATGCCAGAGGTCTGGGTTCGTTTCCCAGCCTCGTCCACCTAAAATAAAAAATTAAACCACTACAATAGTATCTTTTGTCATGAATAAGTGCCCCTCATCTACTATACTGTCGAAAATTGTAGGTCCCTCCCCTATATTTCTGCCAATAAACAACAGGCTCACAGGAAGTTGCGTGTTGTAAGACACTAGGCCTTGGCGGTCTACCAGCTGTCACGCCACCAAATTTAATTTAGTTTTTATACGTACATGTAGAGCACCAATACACAGTTGATTTCAATCCAGTGGCCCTAGCGTATGTGCCCACAAGGGACTTCTGGGCGGAAAACCGTGTTATTAACGCTAATCATGTATCGGTCTCCACGGACGGCCCCAAGAAGGATGAGAGAGAAGGGGCGGGCATCTTTTCAGATAACCCACAGTTGAATAGAACGATAAAGATTCAAAATTTCTGCAATGTCATTCAAGCATGTGCACTAGCCAATCACGATAAAGCCCGGCGACAATAAGAGCTGCCATTTTGGATTTCAGAAAAATTAAATCTCAGATGGCTTAAAAATTGTATTACATATTTTCCTAACGCTCGCACTGTGTTAAAACATTTGAAGGGTAGTCAAAATCCCTTTAGTGCGCGCTGATTAAAAAAAAAAAAAAAAATTACATGAACAGGATTTCTCAGCAAAAATATTCTCATTTTACTGAAGAACAAAATTTGGATTTGCATGCTCGCTTTTTGACAGAGCGGAATCTTTGACATTTCATTTTTTTCAACGCGCCGAGTGTGAAAGCACAATGACATTTGATGCCATTTGCAAAATTATAGCACATTCACATTAGGTCTGTTTGGCAACGTGAAATGTCTTGCTCACTTTGCATACATTTTCACAATTTGTCACAAATTCCAAAAAAAAGTCAAAAAAAAGTTGCAACCAGAGAGCACGTCCAGAGAGCAAATAATTTCTCCTCCATGACGGTGTTCCCATTGGACGTCTCAGTGCTTTGGCTCACTCGCACTTCATGGTGATACAGAAATGGCCAGGAAAGGCAGGATTTTTAAAATTTTTTAAAAATCAGTGGATTTTTTTTGACGTCTTTTTTTGTGATAGGTATCTGTTTTCTCTGTCTGTGATTTATCTTTGGCACTTAAATCTTGCAGAATCCAATTTTTTTTCGAATGGAAACATATTTATTAAAGAAGATTTACATTTTGTAAGTGAATAATTTGTAATTAATCTTTCAAACTGCACAGATTTTTTTTTTGGTTTTAATGACAGCTAAACGTCAAACTAAGTCTGATTTGTTCACATTAGTTTGTGTCTGAACAGAAGAAGTTAGATTCACGTAAAACGAAAAAATCGGATGAGTCAGTCTAATGTGAACACTGTCCATTGGATAACTTGCCAATTTTGTGCTGCATAAATTTCTGTGTACAAGAAGAATAAATACTGTCAAAACATCCAGCTGTCAGAATTTTTTGCGCTTTTAAGTGGAAATTGGAGTGTCTTATATGAGAAAATTAACTATTTTAATAATAGATAACTTGGGAAATGTATAATTAAAATAATTTTTTTTAAATTAAACGCATATTGTGAACATAACCAAAAGTGAGATTTTGATTTTGTACACATCTAAAGCCGCGTCCAGATCAATAAAAATTTATGTTGTGCGCCGTGCGCATTGAATTTTCTATTCGCCGCAAATATTTCCGCCGAAAATTTAAACTTATTTCGGAATTAATTTTTGCTTAAAAGTGCCATTCTTCAGTGCTCAGTTTGAGCGGAAAATAATTTTAATAAACTGATGAATCAATTTGTCCACATCAAAACACCTTTGCGCCGCAAATATTTTCGTGTGCGCCGAAAATCCATCAGCATCGGATAGCGTGCGTTGAATTTCACTCACAAATTTTTGTGCGCCCGGACGTCCACATTGGCGTATTTTTTTGCATCTACACAATTATTTGCGCCGAACACGGCGCACAACACATACTTATTATGGACTTTTGTGGCATTGTTGCGATACACAATGGACCTCTGCAACCAAATGCCAGAAGTGTCAGTGTAAAAAAAAATAACAATCTAACAGCACTCCCTGGTTGGAAAACAAAACCAAAGGTACGAGGGCGAGCCAAAAAAGTCGTGTGTTTAATAATAGTGATTAATATGTAATGTACTAAAATTAGTTTTTTTTTTATCAAACACTTGAATAAATGTTGACTTAAGTGTTTAGCCTCTAATTAATAGGTAATTCGATCGTAAATTTAAGTTTTCACTTCCAAATACAAAAAATAATCAAATGACCGGATTTTTAACACTGCCACGGGCATGTCAATATTTTCCAACCAGGGACTTTTTTTTTTAGATGTCAAATTAGAAAAAGAAAAGACAAAGACAAATCTTGGAAGAGCTCTATTCACCAATTTCCATATATGCTTTAGACCAGAGATTATACACATGAAGATGAGAATCCTCGGCAGCCGTTTCAATTTACCTACAAGCTTGAAATATCAGTTTGGGAATAAAAAATGAGATTGTGTGTGTAGAAACCTCACACATTGCTGTTGCAATTCACATCTATTCATCAACATGAGATGATTGCATAAACAGCAATATAAACAAAAGGGTTTTTGGAGCGTGAAACGTACGAAACATACAAATATTAAGTATTTTTTTCTTTAGACTTTCAAAAACAATCAAATGCAAAATTCAGCCTACTTCAAATTTTGTTGATATAACTCTCTTGAATTTCTTTAATTTGGCTGTATTTATTCTCGTATAGGTACACCAAATTCTGAAATATAATTTAATTGAAATCAAAAATTACTTTAGAACTTCTTGTTTTTCATATGAAATCTGTTTTTTTTTTGTTTTCTTTTCCGTTTTGATATAGTCATCTTCTGTTCGAAAAATTAACCTTGTACTTTATTTTTAAAAATAAGGTTTAGTACTCTAAGTTCTGTGTGTGTTTAGTTTAATTGTAAAATTTTTCGAATAATATAAAAATCACTTAAAATGTTAAATGGCGCGCATATAATTAAACAAAAAATCAATCTACAGAAATTAAATTTCAAAACCATTAGCTCCAAATGTTTGTTTTGTATTTTGTTTTATTGTATTATTGACTCTTAAAAAAGCGTTAAGCTAAACTCAAAAAAAAAAAATTAAAAACTTTTAAAACTAAACAAGTAAAATCTTTTAAAATCAATTTAACACTTTTTCTAAAAATAAAACTTGTACTCACCTCGTCTACCGATCCATTTATATCCCTGCCATTACCTGTTTCATCGATACTGAAGGCAGGTTCGTTTGGTGGATAACTATCAGTGGGACTTGCAGTAATATCAGTCATCACCGATATATCCTGATTCGTAGATTGATTTTCATCCAATCCAGTTGGAGTTGATTGTGTCTGTTCGGAATTAGTTTCATCATTTTGTACAACACTTTGATTTTCAGTATTAATATCTGATGATGGAGTTGGGGATTCTTTAACTTCAATTTGTCCTTCTTTGTTAATTTCAACCTTTTTTTTTTTATTTGTTTGTTATTTTTTTTTTTTTTTGCATTTTGAAGTAGGTATAATGTCGTGTTTTGTTTATGTTCAGAGCGCATTTTTGTTTAGTTTAAGCGTTGGGTTGAGTTAGTTTTGGCAGCATTCAATAAAGTTATATATTCAAAAATAAAATTAAAAAAAAAATAAAATTGTTAGATCAAAACAATTTTTAAAAATGTTTTTTTTTACACTTAAAATGGTAGGTATTTTATATTTTTTTTATGGTTTTATTCATGAAACGCAACTCAAATCAATTTTATTTGCAATTAAAATTTAATTTAAAACAAAATGAAAAATAAACAAAAAATAAAAAACATTTAAAACCAAAATAATAAATTATAAACAAATGGCCAAATGAATAATTACCTTGAATGCATTTGGATTGTTATTATTCTAAACAAAATGAAACGGTTGTATGGGGAACATGAAAAGAAAACGTAAATAAACATAAAATGGATAAAGGCTTTCAATGTAACACCAGGAGGCACCAATTATAAGTTTGTACATATTTAGAAAAATATTTTTTTAAAAGGCAAAAAACGATGGCAATGTTCTAAATACAAAAAAAAAAAAAAATTGAAAAAAAATAACTTTTGAGCTCATAAATTGCAAAACATAGTTTCAAAATAGGCGATGAATTATGAGAATCAACAAGCACCAAAAAACTTTGAGAATTCTATTAAATAAAACAAAATTGAACTACATAGAGTCTTTTCCACTTCTTAAAATAGTTCTTTCTTTATTTTCACTATGACAAAAAAACCATGAGAATCAAAAAGAACAAACAAAAGGATGTGTGTCAACTTAGCGAAACAACATTCACGCATCGAGAAGTGGTTAGGTCGATAATTTGCCGTTAAATAGTTGTGAATTAGTTGTGATAATTTCGAATTTTGTCGTTTCATATTTTCTATGTTTTTTTTGCTGCTACGCTTAGTTAATATTTTGCCACTTCGCTAAGCACCCTCTCAAAAAAGGCTTAACACCACTTAAATTGAATGTTTTCTGCTAAATAATTTTCTTTCGGTAGTTTAAAATTATTTGTGATGATTTCAATTTTATCGTGCAATGTTTTCTATGTTTTTTCTTCTAATTTACCAAATTCATATGAAATTAAGGCAACTTCAATTTAAGAAGTTTTTACCCTTTTTTTACTAAGCGAAGCAGCAAAAAAAAAAAACATAGAAAACATAGAAGGACAAATTCGAAACTATCACAACTAATTCACGACTAATTAACGGCAAATTATCCCCCCAAACCACTTTTCGATAATTGAATGTTGTTTCGCTAAGTTAACACTCATAATAAAATCAATGAACTCTGAGTATTGATCTCTTTTTACATTCTTAAAAGAAAGTCTTGAAATTGAACAGTATTTTAACGCAATGTGGAAATTTTTTCAAATAGGAAATTTCAATAAAATATAAGAAAGAATTGAATTAACATTTATGAGCTCAAAAACAAAAAACCAATTAATAATTCACTAGACATGTGCTATCATTATACCACTTACTCACCCTCTGAACACTATGTATTATCAGTGTACTCTTGCTGGGATTTCCATTATTTGTCAATGCACCGTCCTGCAATGCTCTAACAGCTGCATCCGCTAAATCGGCTCCATTTCGAATATGCTCATTTATCATAGGTGTGCTAATTTTTAAAGCCTCTTTCAATTTATAAGGTCTCGGTCCAATTGGTATTTCAGCACCCTCAATGAACACAAAATCAACCATTATTGCACCGGCAACTTTTTGCGTCTCATAAGGTCGGGGCTGTAGGGCAAGTGTTTGCGATGAAGCTGGCCCCACGGCCAACTCATCAATGCCAACCAAACCAAGACCAAGAAATTTAGGCGCATCATTAGCATTAGCTGGACGATCGTAGACCTCGAAGAGAATTTCAGCCGATTGTGGTGATAGTTCACTAAATAGACCCAAAAAAAATTTAAGTTTTTGATGGAAGGAAATATTTAATTTTGTTTGTATAATAATTACAATAGGAAATGTTCATCCCAATATGGATGGTTTCCTTGTCGTGCTCCTGTTTGATTCTTTTGTGCTGGTTCATCCATTTCCACAACAACATAGGGATCCTTTGCATCGCCTAAACCTTCACCTTTGACAATTTTAACAAGCAATCGTCTGCCAGATGCCATAGCTTGCATTGAGTTTCCCATTTGATTTTGATATCCGGAATTGTTAAAGTTTTCCATGTTGTGCTGATTGTTTTTTTTTTTTTTTTTTTTTTTTTTTTTTTTTTTTTTTTTTTAAAGGGAAAAAATTAGGAAGTTATGAAATGAGTTCAAGTTTTTTTTTTTTATTTTAAACTTTAGAACCAATTTTATAAGTAGACGAAAGGAAAAACAAGAATATTTTGGACTCAGAAAACCTCTTTGGTTTCACTTTAGTTTTTTGAAAAATTAGGGGGAGAGTTATGAAGACGAATATTGTCAATTGAGCTAATTTTGAAAATATTTTGCGATTCTTATGGTTTTTTTTCGAGTCGTTGTAGAAAAAACTAGAACTAGAAAATTCAAAAACTAGGAATTCTATAAAATTAATTTGGATGATATCGATATTTGTGGTGTTGTATTGTACCTAAATTAAATTCTTAAAACATTGCATAAATGTAGAGGTTATTAGAAATAGGTATCTAATTATATCAAAATTGTATGTTATCAGTCTAGCCAAGTTAAAACGAAGCGGATATCTTATGACGATCTCAGAGATGAAGTCAATTAAATTTTTTTAAATTTACCTCATAGGTTTTAATTTGGGTAAATTGAGTTCAAATTTTATTCCAATTCATCGAATAATTTTCCATACACATTTAAGTTTTTAAATTAATTAATTTCAACAAAACTTCCATGAAATCAGTTTGAAAATTAGGTGAAACGAACACAACCAATTGGTATCAATTAAAAAAAAAAATCTGTGAAAATGTGCACATGGAAATTACGCACGTTTTTATATCTATTTGCTCTTAAGAAAAAAGTTGAAACATTTTTTTGTGTACAATTTTATAATCTACTTGACATTTTTTTGAATATAAATAATTTTCAAGATATTCCGCCAAAACGGAATTTTTCCGCTTTTACCCCACTAAATCAAAAAAAGTGAGTTAAACTGAGGGCACTTTTTAGGTTGGGCTTAAGATGATAAAACAAAAGTTTTTACCAAAATTCTGAATTCTGTTTGTTTTAAGTCTAAATAAATAACAAAAAATATAATCTCATCACATTTAAAAGAAATTGACAACAAAAAAACGGGTTTGAGCCCATGAGCGGTGTTGCCCGCGCTTCTCCTATTTGGTCTCATAGTTCAATTGACTTAAACTAGCGTTTCACTTGTCTTTTTAGAAATGACAAAAGACACTTTTGATAAGAGAGGATGGCTGATTGCAAAAACACTAGTTCATTTTTTAAAAAATTAGATCAGAATAGGGTACAAATTTCAAAATTAAAAACTGCATTGCCAAATTCAGAATTCAGTCAAATTTATGTCTAAAATGTCTTGAAATAAATAATGTTTTTGAATGTATTCTTTTATATTAAAGTGATCGCCAGGCAGTTATGAACCAATTTTTTAAAAAATAAATCCAGAAAATTGGAACCCAAAAGATGAGAACAAATTTTTGTGTTTTTGACTTAATAATTTGATAAGAAATTGATAATTTTGAAAATTGGTTGTGAAATAGCTTTTAAGCCAACCCACTTACAAACCTAAAAGTCAAAAATAATAGTTTTAAAAAAATTATTATTATTCTTTTTGTACCTATTTGAATCTGAAGTCAGATTAGAAATTCTGACATTTTGGAAGTTGTTTCAAAAAAGATGTACGATAATGGCAGCTATTAACAATTTAATAAAATTCAGTGATCAAAAATTTATTAAGTTATCAAATTATTTCAACTGTCAAAATTAATTTAATTTTTTTTATCAAATCACATCTGGTTTGAAAGTCATTTTTAATAAAAAAAAAATATCAACTAAGAAGCACCCAAATTAGTTCCTATCCTTTGGGAACATTCCACAACTTTTTCGACTTGCCATTTTAAAATTGGTGCATAACTGCTTTGCAATCACTTATTTTGAATATGACAGTAATCGAATGCACGTAAATGTCAAAATTTTAGATATTTTATTCAATCAGTCAACCTACATACATAGTTCTATTTCCTTTAATTTGGAATATAGACCGAGTGCAAGGGTTTATACAAAATTTATGATAGCAGTTAAAGGAGACAAAGATGAACATTGGTTTTGACAGTCAGCTGATGGGTAAAACTTTCCACGTTTGTGTAGTCCAGGTCTGTATAATCAATTGTATCTACTTTGGAAGGTTATCTACGTGTCACCTATAAGTTTTAAAATTCTATTTTTAAAAAGTGTGCATGTCTGGTAACTAAAACTTTCACCAACTTTCCTAATAACTGGGCTTTTTTCTTATGGGTTTTGACAGTAAATCGTGGAAAATTTGTGAAAAATTGCGAAAATTTGTGAAACATGTCAAGTTACCCAACAGACCTAGTATAATATTTTATAGGAAAACCTCTCCAATTGTGAATAGGTTTGGATAGAAAATAATTTTTCATTGGACTATGGACTAAAAAATAAATTCAAGATATTTCTTAAACTGGTGAATAGTCAGTATTCTCCTGACCTTGGGCAGAAAGAACGCAATTGCAATTAGCCAATAGTTAGGGGGAAAAGAAGATTCGTCTTTTTTTTTAAGGGACGAGCTGAACAAATGCGGTCTTTACTTGCTTTCATACATTTCACCAAGAATGAAGCACATATTGAAAGTTCGGTTGTTTCGAATCTAATATTTAAAAAATCCTTATATTTCGAAAACAATTTGAATAGATACTTGATAATTTTTTTGAGAAACTTGTTTTTTTTTTGTTAATGAAAACATTTTGGAATAATTTTGATTCTGTAGATTTTGAAAGAATTTTAGCTTGTTCCACATATATGCATGCACAATTGTATAAAATGTATATATTCCGGGGTTAAACCCGAGTTAACACCTTAAACACATTTCTCATTAAGTTTAGATCGCGCGTTAACACAACAAATTTGGTGAGCTAACTGTGGAAGATGAGGATCAAAAATCCATCGAATTCATAATGTTCGACACTATTTATAAGACGCCATCTCAATTTGTATATTAGGAGGGCGATATCCACAATGTAAAACTATGATTTCGATGGCTTTGACAGCTAAAGTTAAAGTTAATCCTCCATACTGAAAAACTGCGGGTTTAATTAATGTAATTTCAGTTTAATCAGCCCTATCACGAATTCCATAGTAATCGAAATCTTTCCGAATCCCGAAAAAAAGCTATCACAGCATCTGTTCGTAATGGCAATTCGTATGGGATTTTCCGATACGATGGATTCTGTGATACTTTTTTTCGGGATTCGTAACAAGTTTTGGATTACGATGGAATTCGTGATGGGAGTGGATAACTAATTTTGATTTAACTCGAGGTAACTCAGCACTGAAAAACTGGCCCTAAGAGTACCTTATTTTATATTTTGTGTTGTATGTGTGTTGTGAAAACTGTAGAATAATTAGTTAAAATCGAAAAGAAACCTGGAGAACTTTCTTTTTTTTTGTTGTCTGTGGAATAAAACAATTCTTTTATTAAACACAACCTTCAAGGAATATTAAAGGAAATGACATAATGCTAAGAGGTTATCAAGGTAACAAACAGGGTACATCATTGTTCAAAGAGAACACGAACAAAAAAAAAAAAAAACAAAGAAAACACATCATGTTGCCTTATAAGTTTCATTTAAAATAAGCATATTTTCGCATTATCTGAAATGAAATAAAAAAAATAGAATACCGTCAGGGGTTATTTTAATAAAGTCGCATTCATTCCAGAGCAGTTGAAGATGTTCTACAAGGTTGTTGCTACGAAAATGACATTCGGCACGGAAAGCATTTTTTTTTATTTTGCGAAGAAAAAATGACAAAACACGCAACATACTCATATCATATAAGAATATGGAAATGGAGGGGTCAGTGGGTTTGGGTGGAAAACTGTTTCTACAGATTGTACCTATATGTTCGTGTTCTTGACGTTTTGTTTTGTGGGGAATCAATTCCTTTCGTCTACTTTTGAAAACTAAAATTGGTTCAATAACATCAAATAAGTTAAAACGCTCCAATCAAAGAGGCGAGAGACAGAATGAAATGAGATTTATGCGCGAAAACCAAAATAAGATGTTATGCTGAGGGGAACAACACAACCAAAAACGACTCATGCATTTCTTGATATTTTAAACAAATTTTTGAATTCTCATTTAGTTTTTCATCCCATCTCACCGCCAAGGAGTCATAATGAACTGGTAATATTACAGGAATTTCTGGTGTTTCGACTTCAGCCCTGGGACATGTTGAGTAGGTTGAAAAGTCACACGGATAGACGGTTTCACGTAGAGCTGTTGTCAAAATTTCGCTAGAAAAAATTAGTCAAACGTTTATAAATATTTCTACATCACGGTAAATTATATTTTTGTCTTACCTTATAACATCCTGCAATTGTTGTTCATCTTGATCGATTGCCTTAATGGCACCCACGCTATTCATAGCAATTCGTATCTGAAATGTCAAAAAATAAACACGCTTAGCTTTCATAATTAAGTTCACAGTTAGTCTGTTAGCAGTATTAGCATATAAATAATGGTTGTTTTAATGTCAAAAAGAATAGCACTTACATCTGGATATCCTTCCACACGCATATCACCTTTTAATGCGTTATAATTCATATTTGATGTCATTCTTGCACGGAAACGTGACACTGTCACCTTGTAATGCGATGTATCAACTTTACCCGATTTCTGACGGAAGGTCTTGACTTGCAACACAGGCATAGCATCAACGTCAAATGTCGTGACCATATCAGCTGGATTGTTTTCATCACAGTTACAAAATATATTTGACAATCCTGGTGGTGGGCTGTCTGGAAGAACACGAACAATTTCCACAGCGACTCCATGCTAAAAGATAAGTGATTAAATGTAATTAATAAAATTAATAATTACTTTCATTATTGAAATTATATTTCTGCTTCAAACAATATTTTTTAATTAAGTCTTCACATATTTGTGGAAGGGTATGTCAAGGTTAATTGATAAAATAAGAATTCTTAGGATATAGGATTGTAACGGGTGTTTTTCAATCTGGCAATACTTTTTTCAGAGTTGGTCTTTTTGACAGCTGTCACTTGATTTATACTCAGTTTGGTTTGCGATTTTATAATGAATAGACTTACTCCTGGACAACGCATGCAAATTATGCAAAATGGAATCGAAATGAGATCGTTGTTGACCCCGATTTTCGCAAAAAAATTTTTTTTAACCGTGAAGCTCATTTTTGGTTGAATTGCTACGTCAATAAGCAAAACTACCGCATTTAGAGTAAAGATAATCCTCAAGCTATTGAGACGCCGGCCGTTACATCCTCAAAAAGTCACTGTTTGGTGTGCTCTGTGGGCAGAGGGAATCATTGGTCCATATTTCTTCAAAAATGAAGCCACCCATAATGTGTCAGTCAAACTTTTTCGTGCCTGAATTGGAGGATGTTGATGTGGACAACCTTTGGTTCCAACAAGACGGCGCAACATGCCATACAGCCAATAAAACAATCAATTTATTGAAGGAAACTTTTGGTGAGCGCATTATCTAGCGTCGTGGGCCTGTGGCGGGCGTGGCCTCCAAGATCGTGCCATTTAACACCGCTGGACTATTTTTTGTGGGGTTATGTGAAGTCGCTAGTCTACGCAGATAAGCCCGAGACGATTGACGCTGTTACTGCTGACATTCGGCACCAATTGCTGCAAAAAGTGGTCGCAAATTGGGCCTAACGGCTGGAATTTATTCGCGCCAGCCGCGGCGGCCACTTGCCCGAAATCATTTTTAAAACATAATGGCAAACTCTTATCTTTATAATAAAGCTGAATTCTTGGCTATACCATCAAATTATATGCGTTTTATTTCTTCTTGAAAACTACACGTCTAAAAAAAACACCCTTTATATTTTGTTTTAACTTAAAAGATATTTCTGACAGATGCATGTCAAAACACTATTGAAATGGAAATCGCCCTTCCCGTAATGTCGCCATCTCTGTTTCGAAATCAAAAGCGCATTTTCACATCGTCGCGCTTTGATTTCAATAGATTTTTGACAGTCGAAGTTAATCCTACATTGACAAACTCTAGATTTATTCAGAGTGGACTCAGCACGGAAAAATATCCTTTCTTTATCGAAATCGAGATGACGATGGTGCCACAAAGAAAATCGACATTTTCATAATATTCTACTTCGATTTTGATAGATATTTGTTCAGCTAGTCCACAGGTAATTCACAAAATTTGTTAAATTAACTCGGGGTCTAAATTGACTGAAAAACAAGTTTCAGGAGTTGCTCGACTTAACACCGAAGCTATAGGATAATCTCGCAATGGGAAAATTATAAAGGTTTTTTTTTTTGCGTTAAGCACCATCATGAATTTAAGGTAAATTGGTTTTCGTTCAATAACTCACTCATTTTCAACAAATGAACGTTACAAATAGATGTGGAAAATTTAATTCTCTACAACTTTAGTCATACAACATTTTTTCTCTACAATTGATATCTACACTTCGACTTTATTTGGAAAATAAGATTAAATTTATAAATTTGAACTACATATATGCATTTTTCGTCAAAAGTTGAAAACAAATCAGGTATTTAACAAAACCAATTTACATTAGTTTCAAGATGGCGGCCAGCGGAGAAGTGATAGGTGGTTGAAATGTTAACCCCTCTCAGATTTTACGAAAAAAAAAAACTATATGCATGTATATTTTTTTTCCACTTGAGGACTATTGAAATAAAGCAAAAAATTCTACAAAATCGTAACATCATACCGTAATAAAATTTAAAATGACATTATGTATGTCAAACTAAAGGGTTTTCCAATAAGGGCAGGTATAGATGTTTAAATGGAACATTGTGACGTTCAATGTGTGGCACGTAGCGCCATTTTCTTGGGACCACATGTGGTTCACATCGATATTATTCAATTGAAGCCAGCAAAAATTGGTTATCATCGATCGGTAGCGCTAGTCGCTGATGGCAATGACTTCATCGTTTTCGAATAACTATACGGACTGTCACAGACAGCGACGAAGTTTTCGGTTGATCTTGCATTTTGTTGACGCAAGGGCCTTGGTGGATTGTTCACTGAATCGGTCGACTCAAATTTGGCACCCAAACTTTGGATAATCGATTTGGAAGGACAACCATGTAAACCGTAAAATAAGCGCAACGCACGTATCTTTGCCCCAAAAGATTTTGATATTCAAAGTTGTATCATTTGGACGTGCTGTTCAATCGTGTAACTTGCCATGGTGATTTGGCATCAGTAACTGAATAATAAACAATAGATTTGACAGATGTCACCAAAACAACATGGCCGCCAAAAGCTACCCGCGCTAATTGAAAAACCAGCTTTATAAATAAAAATTTAGTATGATAAGTTTTTAGGTATGTGAATTCAGAAAATATGCTCCATTTTGCTTCTGAAATATTATGTACTTTAACAGCTAACATACATATGTATGTTTTGTTTTTTATCTCAATCACCAATTAATTATTTTTTTTTAAATAAACATTTTTGGCAAAGCCAATTAAACGATACATAAATAAAAAAAATTGCACTTAAAAAAAAAATGTTAAGCCCCAAACAACTTCAAAAAGCAAAGTATGTATTTAATTAACAGTATAATGTATGTACATTTAGGTAGTTTAGTTATACTATCTCGTTTTCATTCGCACAAAGCATGTGTGCTGTATATTTAAGATATCTTCGAATAGGAAATTTATTGTGTTTGTTGTATTTTTGGTTTGGATTGCGTTATTCATTAAAATGGAAACATAAACACAACAATGTAAACACAAAACTGACCTTGGCCTCTCGAGCTACTTGGAATTTCAATTCATTACCATCAAGTAGTAATGTATTTTTGGATGATAATAATAATAGGGAGTTCAATTTGGATGGCTGGCTGGTTGGCTGAATATAAATTTGTGGATTAAATGAGACGTGAAATAGTTGAATGTGCGATGTGTGTTCACAAGATGTTTTTTTTTGTAAACAAAAATAATTTAAGTATACATATTTGTTAAATAGAAGCTCTTATGAAATTTAAGAGAATTTAAATTTGAGAGCAGAGAGTAGAGTAATTAGTTAGAAATGTTTTGTAAGAATAAACAAAGAATTTAGCTTGTAGGTAATGGAGCTTTAAGGTCAACTATCAGAAATATGTTGATGCACACCTTTAAAAGGGCTTATATTTCCAGTTAATGTGAGAGAAGCCGTTTATTATTTAAAAATAAAAAAACACACGAAATGGTTGCACTTTAAAAGTCTTTACACTGTGTTTTTTTTCTAGACTGATAGATTTTTCAGCACAGATGTAACTAGAACTGTGTTGTGAATTGACATTTTTCCGACACAATATTCAATTCAATATTATTTGAAAAATCTACTGTTGTAATAGACAAGATGAAATGGTTTTCGGAATTTGTTCTTAAACAGCTGAAAACTATGACGCTAAATTTTTGGACGATTTGGTACGATGTTAAAGCATTTTTAGTATGATGCTACGTTAAAAGAGAGGATTTTATTTTTCTTTTTAAAATTTTACTAAATTTAAAAACATCAAATGTCTAATTTATATCTATTTTATAGTATCATGCCAAATTCATATGTCACTTTGACATTAACAAATGTAATAAAAGTTTTGCTTGACTACTTTTTTTTTGCACGAACTGTCACTGTTTTAGACGTGTTCAGCTGGAGTTTATTAAGAAAATAGTTTTAATATGATACTAGTTAAAAATTGTTTAAAACTAAGAATATTTTAGTTAAGCGCTTAAAATTTAGACAAATTTTAAGTAGCATCATATAATTTTAAACAGCGTGATGACACTCAGGCTACTGGAAAATTATCAGTGATTGTTTTTCTAAACAAACTTTTTTGTTTTTAATTTTAATTATTCGTTTCAGGTGTATGTTGCAGTCATACTACTTATGAAAAAATTGCTTTACAGAGGATGTTAAGCATCGAAAACATTGGGTGGTATGAGTAAAAAGGAGCACTTGCTCAAAACTCAAATTTTTAGAGCATTTGCTCCATTTGGTATAAATAAAACACTTCAGAAGGTGCTCAAGGATTGAGCATCTACGTGTTTGATGAGCACTTCCTCAAAATAAGCATCTGCTGCATTATAAGGTATGAATAAAGCAAAGCACGTACTCCATTGAGAGGACCACTTGCTTCTATTTGTGAGTTAGCTCATTTAATTGCTCAACGTTGAAGTAAATATTTTTTTTGTCCATACATGGGAAGTTCATGCTTATTTTAAACCGCAAAGTCAAATTTTATAAAAGAAGCAGAGAAGGATTTTTAAATGATTATCGCGTTCTATACAGATTTAACAAACGAAATATGGATCTTGGCGAATCATTTTCTTCGCAATAGTTTAGAAACAAGGGGTGGTGCCTTGACAAGCATTGAAAAAATAAGAATTTTTCTTTGCTACATAGGTGATCCCGGTTTTCAAACTGGATTTAGAGAAGACATTGGAGTATAGACCAGTCCACGGTCTCTAAAACTGTTTGCCTTCTAAGTGCGGCAATAATCTAGAAGTCAAACTATTGGATCAAATTCCCTACAACTACTGAAGAACTGCACAATCCAAATAGCGAATGGCAAGAAAAATACAACTTTCCTTCAGCAATTTGATTTTACTCATGTTCCTATCATCAAACTAGTTGTCCATTGGGGCGAGTACGTTAACAGAAAAGGATTCCACAGTATTAATGATCAGGCAACATGCGATTCCAGAGATGAATTTACGAGTATTGACCTTTCATGGCCAACATCAGTGCATGATTCACGAATTTGGAAAAATTCTCAGCTACTGCCATTTTACTTGGTGATTCAGGATACGGACTTACTCCCTGATGGCTTTTATCTCGGTACCGAAATCCAAATAATCCTGAGAAAAATTCTTTCAATAAGTGCCTAACTCGGAAACGAGTTGTAATTGAACAATACTTTGCAAGAGTCCAACAACATTTACCCATCTTTGGGTCAAATAAGAAAAAGTTCCATCTCTTACACTCCAAATTTTAAAAGAATAAAAGATTTTCAATCAAAAACAATACCGAATTAATAAAATTAAAATTCTACGTTGGCTTTAAAATCATAGAAATGAATTGCAAATACAAAAAAAAAACAATTGAATTTGACTCTTGGTATGAGAGTCCAAATTTTACAAAAAACAAATTATTTAGCTTTCTCTTAAGCTCTCAACGCAATCCAACCTGTTGTCAGCATTTAGTTCAAGTATTTTAAATAATTTTAGATGCTGATATTTGGTCTCAGTTTTTTCGTTGCGGAGCAAATAACCAAAAAAATGTTTCCTTTTCAACTGCTTTTTTTGTCGCTTTCCATAAATTGGCGGTAAGGGCTCGATATTTCGAAATCGACAATTTAATTCGCGATTTGGCGCAACTCGATCTAAAAACTATTTAGGCCTAAAAAAAAAACAATCCTTGTCGTATTTGTTTCATGCCTTTGTTAAGTATGTTTTAACCAACACCTTTTAGAAAAAGCGTATTATTTTCAAAAACAGCTCTTACGATATTGGGGAAAAATTTTCTTTTGACTTTTGAAGATTTGGATAAGCTTGAGTTAAAAATCAATTTTAACAAAAGAAAAATAAAGACGGTAATTCTTATTGGAATGTATTTCTTTTTTTGTGACTTTTAGATTAATTAAAGATTTTGATCAAATACAGTTTTTAATACATGACTGAGTACCACGGCAGTCATATTGGTTTTAAATTTGCATGAAACTGGAAAGAATTAAATCAGAAAAGTTGATTGGAATTTAAGTTTCCACCAGTTTCAGTAGCAAAACTAGAACGTTTCATTGAGTAGCGCGATTTTAGTGTCAAAACCTAGTTTAAGAAGTTAGTGGCTCTATCGTCACCGTGCATCGGACGTTCTAATTGCGGTTCGCAATTTCACACAACGGTCGACTTCCTGATTGAAATTGTATTACTTCATTGGTTAATACAATAAGAGCGACAGCAAAGCCTTATACGATTATAAAAGGACTGGATCAAACGACCGTCAAAAGTCCGGAAAACATTGAGCGAGTTCGAGCTGCAATTGGATAATTTCCGAGGCACTCTTTTCAGATACAAGCAGGTGTTCTTGCAATTTCCCTAGATTCTAGTCGTTGGATCAGCCGTCAACATCCTCATATAAGCAATCGCTGTCCTTCAAACACTGATGTCTAGCGATTAAGAATCCAGAAATCTTTTCTTTTATTTTAATTTTATTGAAGTTGTTTTAGTGCACAGTTTTTGAGAAATTAATTTTGTATTAATGACTTAACAAGGTAAATAAATGCATTGCTGAAGTTAAATGCGCTTCAAAGGGTAAAGATCTAAGCACTTAACTTTTAATCTATTTTGATTAAATCCTGGCTAGAAGTTACAAAATTTAAAAATATGTAATTTATTCAAATTTTATTCAGAATGATATCAAGTTAATTAAAAATGCACAACTTGGTAGCACACACTTGATGTTGTAGTTTATTGTTTTTTTTTTAAGATTTACATTAAAGGTATAAGAAAAATATAAATACATAAACCTGGTTTCGAAAAATCTAATTTTCAAAGACCTAATAAATTTTGAAATGAATATTATTCCAACTGCTTAAAAGCTTACTTACGTTTTTTCATCAAAATTGGTGAAACTGTTAACGAGAAATGTTTTATGGGAAAAACCTTTAATAAAAGTTTCTGGAAAAAGGTTCTATTTTCTTTTATAGGTTTTGAAATTTTCAAATTGCTTAATAAAGACCAAATATCACGTGTTTAGAAGAGTGTTAGATTTTTATTTTAGTAAAACTTAATTTTCATTTCGAAAAACATGGTTTTCTATAAAAAAAAGAGTCATTCTGGAGAAAAATGATATGAAATGCAATTTCATTTAAACTCTTTTGAAGCTTTTACACAAATGATTACAGATTTTATCGTTTACGAGAAAGTCAAAAATATTTTTTTTTTTTTAATATTTTTGCGGAAGAGATCCCATTCAAAATTGTTTTGAAAAATGTATTTTTCTATGAGTAACAAACTAAAACTCTAAAGGACTGATTTTCGAGAAAAATATAAGATTTTTTTTATAACTAACAGTTGTTTGGCAGATAAGGTTTTTTTGTCCCAAAAACAAAAACCAAAAACCGATCTGAAGAATGTCTTTAAAATTTTAGACACGCCATGAAGTTTAATCAAAATCGGCTCAGTAGGAGCCAAACACAGGGAACTCTCTTTTGAGTCTTTATTCAATCTTTTTTCAATAAATGCATAACTTGTCATGTTTCATGGCAAGTAAGAAGAGTGATCTTACCTATGACTCCGTTTATATATGTCTCAAATTTTAAATGTAAAGATAGCGTGTTAGGAACAAATTTGATAAATATAATTAATAACTTGTATACTTATATACAAATAAATATTATGTAAGTCGCTATTAATCTTAAGCTAGTGCTAAGGGAACATATTTTTATTCTTAAACATTAAAAAAGCTGATTACAATAATACACTAATTGATGGTATGTTATGTGATAAAGAACATTTTATTTGTTGGCGAGTAAGGCGTTGTGTTGACAGAAAATTTGTAGCTGTTCCAGGTGTCTCATTTTAACGGGCAATTTATTCAAATTATTCAACTTACGATTGCCATAGCATAAATGGGCTAATTTATTAAACATTAATACGTGAAGGCCCGTATCTTTTTGAAAAAAAAGCTATACAAAATTTATTCAAAGCAAAATCGTTTGTAAACTTGCATTGACTTTAATTGAGCTTGAACCGACTCGAATCCTTTTCAGGAGTGGAGTCGAGTCGATATTTATGTACCAACAAACTTGGGCAGGAAACTGTAAGGCTGATGAACTCGCTAAAGAGGGAACTACAATACCTATTTCAATAGATAGGTCAGATATTGGTATACCCATCGCTACATGTAAACTCATCCTCAAACAAGATGCTATAAGGATAGTAAACCTTAGGTGAGAAAACATCACCACTTGCTTGGTGACAAAACAGATCTGGCCAACGCTTGACATGAAGCTCTCTAAGGGCTTGATCTCCTTAAGCAGATTGCGCATTAGCTCCGTTATAGGTGTCATCACCGGACACTGTCTAATAGGTAGGCACGCCACGAGACTTGGCGTCTACTCAAACGATTTCTGCAGGAGCTGTATGGAAGAAGAGAAAGAGGAGACGATTCCTCATCTACTCTGTACATGTCCTGTACTATCCCAAAGACGAAGATTGCACTTAGGAGAATTCTACTACAACGATCCCAGTGATTTGGCAAACACTGACATAAGGTGTCTTACGCGCTTCATAAGAAGCTCAAAATTGTTTAGTGAGTAGGGAAAAGATTTTCCTAGATCCATGTGGTATCACAACGGGCCAACATTTGGTCTAAGTGTGTCGACTCTCCGTCGACAGCCACTTCTCCCTAACCTAACCTAACTTGGGCTGAGGAGTTGGTTTGACATTATGTACCATTTTACGTGTGTGTGTATAATTTTTCTTTGCTTCCGTCTAGTCTAGTGGCGTCTCTAGTTTTTGTAATTTTTTTGTTGTTGTTAAAAATTAAAAAACATAAAAAAATATATTAATTAATAAATCATAAATAAGATGGCATCTCAATACCATTTCAACTCAACTTTAAATCGACCTCTCAACTATAAGAACAAAAAACATGGGTCGAAAATCCGACCATAATCTAACTCGAGCTCTCGATCCTGTATATATAAACCGGGTTACAAAATCATCCGGGATAATATATGTACATGTACAGTTGTACATAGCAAGATTGGCTTAAATAATTTTAGAAAAAAAAACATTTAACTAAATTTTAACTATAACTGAATTCAGTTGACCATTTATGGTCCTTTTCTGACATTTTATAATAGTTGTTTTTTTTTTTTAAATTCTACAGTAAAGTGTTAAGATCGGGGGAGCCTAAGAAACCAGCAAAAACTTTAAAACTTTCAAATTAATAGGATTTATCGATCACAAATGCATGAAAGACTAACACCCAAATATTAAGACATAACTGGTATAATGCACATTCGTATGGTCCTTAGTTTGTAGCTTTTATCTATCTTCCCTAAACCTGGTACCTAACATACACAAATATATCACATCTAAAAACCATTTTTATTTTTTTTTTGTCATAAAGTTAATATATTATTTTAAGAAACTTCCTTGTTTTGAGCTCTCTTTTGCAAGCTTACCGCTCTAAATCAATGGAAAGTATTATTTTTGTTTTCATACATATATCTATAATCTAGTTTAAAATTCTAAGCCACTTTAGCTACCTATTGACAGACCAATTACGTATGATAAAGCAGTTGTATTGGTCACTGTGGCGTATACGCACTTTTTTTCAAAAATTAAAATTCGATTATTTAAATAGGAACCTCCGAATATCAACACAATTACAATGAACGAAATTCCATTCGGACAGATCTCATCACAAGCAATTTGTGTACCATAAATGAACGATTGGTTCATTTTTGATTTAATGATGCATTACACCCATATCTAGATGTCAATTAAATGCTCTTGACCATTGGTTTCAAGGAGATCTCGTATTTATTTATCTAATTAATTATTCTGTCCATATATGTTAATCAAATGGAATGATGTCAGAAACGTGTTTCTGCGTTTCATTCATCTAAACTATTATGAAGCATTTATAGTCATTCTGTTTTAGTTGTTAACATAAGAATTATATAAAAAAAAAAAAAATTATCAAGGACAAATAATATTTTTTTTTTGTTCAACTTACATCTTCTAGAGATTTTTTCAAGTTATCATTGAGTGCAATCACCCATGATATTAACAGCTCATTAACAATCACCAAATCGCTATAGAGCCAGCGAAAAACTTGACTTGTCCACGTTACGGAGGTCTAAGGAAGTAAAAAAAAAAAAATTACATATGTAAATACTAAGACAAAAATTGATAGTTTTATTTTAATTTACCGTTTCTGGTCCAACAACATTCGCTGGTGGTGGAACAATTCGTTTTTTTCTGGTTTCAGGGCCAGTTGAACTTTGACGCACAACACGTTTTCGCAATGGAGCATTTGGTCCACCAACTACACCAGATCGACCACGCCCTCCTCCAGCTGCGGCACTTAGTGGTTTAGAATCCTTTATTTTTTTTTTAAATAATTATAATTTATTAAAATATAAATTAATTTTATAGTTTTATACCTTAACATCTTTACTAGATAGAATTTCTTTAGGTTCAGATAGTCGTAATTTATCACCATTTGCTTTAGCACCAGTTGTAACAACACTATTATTTCGACTATTAACAATTGGTGTTTCCTTATTCATATATTTATTATATAAAAATTTACACAGCCATACTAAGAATAGAGCCAATACGGCCCAAATAAATATGAACATTGCTAATGAGTCCATTGATAAGTCACCGATTCCTTCAAATGAACAAATATAATCATCGATTTGATCAGCTAAGTCCATAATGGAGAACAGTTGACATTATTTCTGTAAATAAAAGAGATTTTATTCTCCATTAGTAAATAATTGATACATTTTAAGAAAAAAAAAAACGTTCATTCAAATTATGATTCTAAATAAAGGTTATAGTAGTTAGATTGTGCATGAAAACAGTAATTTAGATTAAAAGAAAAAAATTAAAAATGCAAATACAGTCGACTCTCCCTAAGTCGTACTCCCCCTAAGTCAAACCTCTCTCTAACTCGAACACATTCTCTTGATTACTGGCATTTTTTTGTCACCCCTTAAGTCGAATTTTGTTTAGTTTTGGAAACGTTAATTGGAAAGATTTTATGGAAGTCGATGATGGTATCGTGACTACCGAAGTATCTGCAAATGAACTTCTTTTAGAAGAAATTAATTCTGAAAGTAACCCAAATGAAAGCGAAAATGAAAATGAAGAAGAAGAAGAATCCGAAGTAGTAAATCTAGAAATAGCAAGTAAAATAAAAATTGAGAACGCTATTGAAATCTTGCAATCTGCAATCGAATTATCAGATAATGTACCGGATGAAATTCAGGAATGTCTTTTTTAACTTGACTCATTTAAAAAAAAAAAACAGAAATCCACCTGTGATGACAAAATCAAAAATAACCAATTTTTTCAAGTAATATAGTAATGGCAAAAAGATGTTTTTTATTTTATATTTTTGGTTTGTTTCGATGAATTCATGCCTTATTTTATTATTATTTTTTTTAAATAAGCAAGAAGCTATATATTTTTTTTTAACTTTTTGTACGTATGTATATTAACCTTTTTTTATTAAATAAAAAAAAAAATAAAAAAAAAATCTTTCTCTCTATAACTCGAATTTTTCCAAAACTCTCTCTAACTCGAACAAATCTTGGTATCCCGTGAATATTCGACTTAGGGAGATTCAACTGTATTTGAAAATAATTTATTAGGACAACATACAAAGGTCTCTGAAGACTTAGGCTATCGTAAAACCATTTAAGATAAGATTTAATGTTTAACATTATTCTTTATGGTTTAAAGAACTCAAGAAAGCATCATAAACTTATTGATTTGATCTTATTATTTGAATTCAGCTGATTTTTGACTTTACATTTATTATTTCCTGATAACCTAATTCTAAACACTTTAGACAATTTTCTTTAAACTTGACACACAATCCAATTTTTACTTGCGAATATATAGGTACTATATGGCAAGTTATGTATTCGTACAAAAAATCGAACTCGAGATTTTGATCAAACTTGACATTACGATGATAGAGAAGACAAAAAAGTGGGTCTCGCAAAAACGTCCGTCTGTCTGTCTGTCGGTTCGACTACAGCCTAAACGGATGGGTCGATTTTCTTTAAACTTGGTACCTAGCGTTTTTTGGACATTCCCCCCACCCGTTTTTTCTCTTTTTTTTTTAAGGACCAAAATTAACAGTAGCTGTCATACAAAATTTCTTGGCCAAAAAGCAAAAACTTATTTTTCTCAAATCCAGCGCTACCGAATTTGTTTTTATGAACTCAATAAATTTAAATAGTTATAAGTTGCCGTTTAATAAAAAAAAATGGTTCCGAAAAATGGTCATTAATGGTATTTCCCAAGGAACCATTTTTTTGATTTTCGCTTTTCTCGAAAATGGCTTAACAGATTCTGATTAATTTTTTATAAAGAATTATTGACACATTCTAAATAATATTGTGTACCAAAATTTTCAAATAAAAATATTTTTTAGATTTTTAAAAAAAGTTTGAAATTTTTTTCTTTTTGAAAACTCAATATTTCGAAAACGACTCTGTCGATTTTTAATAAACTTGGTAAATAGCAATTTTTTAACTTTATCTAGAAGATTTTTGACAAAAATTATTCTAATACCCAAAAATAACGGTGCCTCTAATACAAATGTTTAAAATCCGTTAAGAAAAATATTTTGTTCTCAAAAACAACTCCTACGATTTTGATAAAAGTTTTTTTCTGTGTTAAAATTAAAACGGTCTACCATTTAAAATTTTTAAAGTTTATATTTTACGCTTATTAACAGTACCTCAAATAGAACGGTTTCATTGATTTTTGACTATCTCAATATCTGATCAACAGAATAAAATTTGATTTTTTACACAGAAGCTTGTAACATATATAAATAAAAGTGCGTAGCAAAATTTTCTAAAAAATAATTTTTGGATTTTTGAAAAAAAAATTCAAAATTATTTTTTGAAAATTCGATATTTCGAAAACGGGTAGCAGATTTTTCTGTAAAGTTCAATTTTTAACTCAACATTACCAAATACTTAAAATTGGGGTACCAATTTTTTTTCTCAAAAATGTTAACGAAATTTTATATATAAAAAATTAATTATTTTTAAAACCGCTTCTACGATTTTCAAATTTTTTTTCTCATAAATTAAGATTTATAAAAGAAATCAGATGGTGTATATAACGTTTGGTTAAAACAGATTTTAATCAATTTCTTTATAATTTTGTTGATTTAAAACAATTTACCAGTTTAGATAATATAATTTCCTTTTATGCATATTGCATATTTGCAACACTAGGCTATATTGTTAATTTTTGTATACTCACATAATGGTATTATGCAACTAAACTAAGATTTGGCAAATGGATACAATATAGACTTCCATAGCTAATTTATTTCAGACTATAGAACAACAATTTGATCGCGCATAAGAGCAAGTTCGTGCGACCCTTTCGTGCATATTTTTTTTGTATTTGTCTCTAAAGGGACCAATCATCAATGTAAATTTGTAGACCTGCCATAAAACAGTAAAAGGAAGAAATTATTTTTTTCTCAAAAATGGTTTCTACGATTTTGCGTTTCGAATAGATATGAAGGTGTTTTTATTTTAACTGTTTTATGCCTTAAAAATATAACATCTTGCATAGAAGAACTCTTTCAAGCGTAGGTACATCCCAGTACAAATTGATGGTATTATGAAACATGGTCTAAGACATCGCCAACTATACACGTACCTAACCACATTAATAATATTTGTATGTTTTATGACCTCTTAGCTGTAAATCCACTGAACTAAACGCTATCTATAACCAACAATAAGTTCAAATCATTAATAACAACAAGTGAATTTTGCTGAGAGTGAGAGTCCAATTTTGTAGACTATATAATCAATACAAAGGCAGATGCAAGGACACTATTTAGGTCCAGTCAAAATAGACAAAAAAAAAGGAAAAAAAGAGCTGAAAATTGGTAAATACATTGCTTGCATCATTACAAATAACCTGCTTAAAGTCTTCGTCCATCCAACTTGTGGAAGAAAACATTAATGAAGGTCAAATGTCAGATTTTTTTTTTCTTTTTTTCAGATATGTAAAGTGGAAAAGATAATTTATAATTGAATCTGTACGAATAGTTTGAAAGAAATGCTGTTGTATGCTGCTGTCTGTTCAAACAACCGACCCGACGATGCTTGGGTTGCACCAATATTGCGTTGTCGTAAGCTCTTCAGCACAGTTTGTATAGTGTGAATGTACAACCGGCTGCGAAACAAAAAATCGCATACAAAAATGGCCCAAAAAGGTCTGCAACAGCTCTGGAGTTCAACGAAGTAAATTTATAATTGTATCTGATTACTAGGTCGAGTCCCGTTTCAGCATACCTACATAGCTTAGGAAAATTAAACTTTCAACTCGAATTTTTCTGGGCCACTTTTATTTTTTTTTTTCATTCAGTAATCTTAACTCAATAAATGCTACCTGGGCAAGTTTCATTAAAAATAAGAACATATTCTAAACTCAGCAAAGTATTAAATATATGAAGCTGCTTCAAGATCTGCAATGAACTGCTCCCCTCAAGTATGGGGTTATTTCGAATATGATGAAGTTGAAAACTACAACGTTTCTTTCTCTTTACCGAACAACACACTCAATTATGCACTTCATTTAGAAACGAGATATACTCTCTAGCTCCTAAGATTACACTTCAAATACAGACTGCCTCGGAAACTATCAGCGAATTTTATGCGAGAACGGATTTATTGGACCAGTGAATGGTTAGGGCTCTTCAATGAAGTCGGAATGGAATTCAACTGGTCTCTGAAGTTTGAGTAGGCTGCATTGCATACAGAAGTTTTCACTTCTTCTTGGAAGGAACAAATCCAAACCGAGCCCTTCAATCACAGTTCCATGACGAGTATTGAAACCTAAGATATGCCGATGTGCCAAACTACTTTGGAGACTATAACTCACGAATGATGATTAGTATAGTGTTCAGATCTCGGTATGGATTACTCAATATCAATGCTAGAGCATTTAGTTGGTATATGTGCAATCTGCAGCTATGATGCTACAGAAAATACAAAGCGTTTTTTAGAAGTCTGCCCGCTATTCATGTCATTCAGAAGACAGTTTTTTTGACATAGAAAAACTTGATAAATTTTGCAAAATCTTCAATGGATACAACTATACCCAGCTCCACCAGTTTCTAAAAAAAACGCACTCAGATATAATTAATTAATTATTAACAAGTTTTCATTTCATTAAAAAAAAACACAGAATCATCGCAAAGTTTCAATTTATTTAAAATAGAAAACTCTTTAACCTGACTGGAAACTTTAAAAGTTATTGTCATTTAGTTTAAATTTTTATGAAACGAAAACTGCTTTTGTTTAAAGTTTTGTTTTTGTAAATACAAATTTGTATCTATTTATCTATCTAATAAATTCGTAATAAATTACGTGTGGAACATAACTGTATAAATTCTAACATAATTCGCAGTTGAGAAAGAAAACTTTTTATTCTCATACAAAATTTCTTTATATGCTTAACAAAAGGTTTTCGAAAAATACTTTTCTCATCTTCAAAATTACATATAAATCAAAAAGTAACATGATTAATTTAAAATTAGTTTTGTTAATTTATATTTTAAATAATTTTTGGTTATGACATCTGTTGATATTTTATGAAGCTGAAGATCGCTGCATCCAAAGTTTTATTTTCTTTTTTTTTTATTTCATGTTCTTAAGTCATTTATTGTTGCCTATAGCGACTTGATTTTTTTTTCTAAATGTTTTAGGGGCTGGTATTATCAATTTTCCTACAGTGGAGCTTTACATCAGCCAGACATGTCAAAAAATAGCAAAATTTACTTTACTTTTAAAAGCTGATTTGTATTTATGTTCTTTGGGTAAATATATACTTAACAGTATTTCCCAGTCAGACATTTGTCCAATAAGTTTTGTCGTTCAAACTAAACTATGCACCTTACCTAATTTGGGCATATGTAATGTACTTTGGGCAACTATATTTATCAATATTTCTCAATAAGCCTACAGTGGAGCTTTTAAGTCAGCCTGTAAGTGTCTGGCTGCCTGGGAATGCACAAACTGCACAAAAAGGCCCAGTTTAAAGGGTGTTGTTTAATTTTTTTTAAGTTTAAAATAAAGAATGACCAATATTAAGAATTAGGGTGCCAACATCATTAATTTAGAGTTGTAGCTATCGTTTGCCTTCAATCTTAAAAAAAAAATACTAAGTGACCTGAAAAAATTATGTGTATAAGTAAACGTGCGAAAAGTCGTGTATTAAATTTCAATTTTACAACATACTTTATTTAGGCTAGGTAACAGAATATCATAGCTACTTTCACGTTTGTCAAAATTCAATATTTTTTCTTTTAGAAAAATTAGCTGCAAAAGATATTCATAAGTTCTAAACAAAAGGTTGAAATCTCATTAATTCGATCTTGTGATTGTCAATAAATCATTATTTGAAGAAATTAAATTTGTTGGTGGTTTCCAAACGGAAATCCAATTTCGTTTCGTTTTTTTTTTTTGCAACTTTCACATGACACAAAAACGATATTAAGTTAATTTAAATAAAAATAAAAAAAAATTTATGCAAATAAAAGTTTAGAACCTAATTCAACAGGTCTTCTTTCTAAGATTCCCACCACCCGTTTCGCAACAAAATGTTATTTTATTAAAGTAGTCAATCTTATTTTATACGTATATATGTACAGGGTCATTCATTTCGTGGTTTCAAGTTGGTAGCACTGGCATTTGACACCTGTCAAACTCAGCTGTCATTTGAAGTGTCATAATATTAATTGAATGTTTGCCATTTACGATAGTGGATAGCTTAACAATCGAACAACGCGTTAAAATTATTAAAAGTTACTATAAAAAAGTGGTGATTCAAACGTAGCCACTTTTCGAGCATTACGCGATGATTATGGTCGTCATAATTGACCGACTACGCAAGCCATCAGTAAAATTGTGAAGAAGTTTGAAGAGAGTGGAAGCGTTACTGATGTCGTAAGGCCTGTGCATCATCGTAAAGCACGCTCAGTAGAAAATATTGCTGCTGCAAGTGCAAGTGAGTGCTGATGATCCGAATTTATCGATTTCCCGGCGTTCGCAGCAATTGGTCGAATGATAACCGATTTTTTTTGGCAGGCGATTGAAGATCATGACTTGGACGATATATGGTTCCACCAACAAGACGGGGCAACAAGCCAAACAACACCACCAATTATGGCTTTATTGCGTGAGAAGTTTCCTGGTCGTGTAATTTCACGTTTTGGCGACGTCATTTGGCCACCAAGATCATTTTATTTGACACCGTTAGATTTTTTTTCTGTGGGGCTACGCAAAAGACCGTGCTTACGCGGATAATCCCTGAACTCTAGACGCATTAAAAACCAACATTGCTCAAGTTATGGCCAAGATACCGCCCGAAATGTGCAAAAAGTGGTTAAAAATTATCCCAAAACAATCGCATGCTGCAAATCTTCCCGAGGCAGCCATTTGAATGATATTGTTTTTCACACTTAATGGCAAAGTCCAAAATTTATAATGAAATAAAATTTTCATCAAAAATGTATCCCTGTGTGTGTTTTATTTAGCTTTACTTTCGAAACCGAAAAAATGAATGACCCTTTACATAAAAACTGATTCCATTATCAATAACCAACAAAAAAAAAAATGTAAATTGATGATCAATCATTAATCGAACTTTCAAAATGTTTGGTATACCCATCCATCACAATTCCGCATTAAAAAATAATCGTATGCTATAGCTATTTCTGTTTTAATTAATTGCCCATTTCGATGTTACTTTTTTTTCTCCATAATTCAATAGGTATTTTATGGTTTCTTGAAAAATCCTTTCAATATGTGCTTTCAATTTAAAAACGAACCAAAAAAAAGAAACAAACCAAATCATAAATAAATTGTTTTTGATTTTGATTACGCACATCAATTTAAATAATATAAATAATATTTGCCGGATTTTTTTCTTAGGATTAAACAAAAACTTTATGGGTTTTCTGGCCTGATTTTTCTTAAAAAAAAAAAAAAACAAAATTTGAGTTGTAACCATACTGACATTTTTTTGACATATTTATAAATACGTCAGAATTTATACTCCTATACCTATCTTTGAACACATCCAACAATTTACTAGAAATATATTATTTCAAAAAAAAAAAAAAAATGCCTAAAAGTTTAGTTTTTCTTAATTTTGCTTTGTTTCAAAATTCTCATCTTATTCCAGTAAAAGAGCGAGAGCAAATTTGTATACAAACTTAAAATATTCACAATGCAAAAGCCATGCGCAAAAAATTGAATACTCCTTAACTCATATGATTTGTGTATATTTCTGTCATATTAGATTAAAAATGAGTTTTCTCAAAAATCGCCATTTTTACCATGCATGCACAGTATTATAGTATTTTTCAATTTCTCTTACATATAATCCATTCGCAATGTAGCTAATAAAAATAATTCAGCACAAAATTCGTAAAAAAAAAAATCCAATTTTTGGTTATAGAAACTTGAATTCGTAAAAAAAAGTGTGTTTATTTATTTCAAGTTTATTTATTATTATTCTTCCTGTCTATGTGAATGACATAAAACATCTGGGATCGTACTTTCACTTCGTTCACTATTTTTAGAATAAAATCTATTCTAAATATTTTTTTTTATTCTTTTGTTAAAAAAAAAAATATAAACAACAACAGGTAACTTATTCGCGACACATATTGGAGTAATTTTGGGGGAAAACTAATTTCTTTTTGTTTTATGGTAAATTTACTCAAAGATACATTTATAACAAAAAATTAGTTCGAACAAACTGAGAACGAAAAATTATTAATTGAATATAGAAAAAAAAAATATCACATCTCGAGTGAAGGAGAAAAATTAAAAAAATAAAAATTAAGTTTAGTTAAAAACTAGCCGAGAATCGAATTTATACTACTTGAGCTAGTAAATCTTACAAGTCAGTCGAACGGTGCGCGGTTTGAGTTTGAAATTTATTTTTGGACAAAAGACGTTCTGTGAGAAAATTTTCATCTAAATGAGTTCTTTTTTGTTTGTTTGTAGTTGTTGTATTTTTTTCCTCTCAATCTCTTTAGAACCCAGTGAGAGAAGCAAAAATAGAAAAATATACTAGGTACACGAAGATATACCCGAAAACATAGATAGAAGATACAAACAGCACGCTAATTATTTGATTTTTGGTTATGCCATGACATCATTGCTACAGACAGCAGCCACTGAAATCGATGACGCCATATGCCAGCCCCATCAAGCAGTGGTGTTTGGTAATGGGTTGCCTTACATTACAATGACGTAATTGGAGAAGTAAAATTATATTTTCGATTTTCTTGACTCACTGTGTCAACGAGTTTTGCCGTTTTTCACTTCGTCGTCTTCCATGGGCGATCCGACCGATAGACACACACAAAATAAAAATAAAATTGAGAATGGAATTTTCACAGGGCGGGCGCCCTGCCAGACAAATGTGAGGAAGGAAAAAAGTTCACATCATCTCTTCCTTCTTGTGTCGGAAAAGACAAATTTAAGACATCGAGGAAATTTGTTTGTCTCGTGGCAGCAGGGCACGATTTGGGGATTGTATAGAGTTGTAGGAACAATGTAAGAGCATAGAATTGTCGGAGGGCGGCAGCGCGGGGTGGGGAATAAAACTAATATTGAAAAGATGCCAAATGAAATGTGTTTAAAACATTTTTTGGTTGAGTTTATTTTTGAAATTGAAATGATTTTAAAATTATTTTATGCAAATTATTTTCTATTGTTTTTCATGTTTTTGTTGTTGTTAAGAAACTGATGTCGAAAGAGGTCAAATTGGTGTTTTTTTTTTTCGTTTTATTATTTTAGTCTTCTTCTGTGTGCAGCGAAAATTGAATGAAATTTGTAGAAACCTTAAACTTTTTGATAATGGCGCCATAGAAAATTGACCATCTGGATGTCATTGTGAAGAATAATTAAGGCAGAAGTTATGATGATTGGGTTTCGCAAGCTCTATGCTATTGTTTGATTGGGTTCCATGAGCCATTGTTTTAATATTATGACTACATTAAGCTTTTAATTTGGATTCTAAGTTATCTCATTTTCTATACTTAAAGAAATTTTCATTTATCTAACTACTATTCATTTACTTCGTCAAAATAAAAGTATTATGTCTTATGCCGTTAAAATTCCTATCAGGGGCGTTCAATTCATACTATTGTATACCATGATTTGTTTAATGCAACAATATTGTTATGGTTTAGGGAAAACCTAAAAACACTATTTTTTTCAACACCAAACTTATACAAAATGTTAAAAATTGATTCGGTTATTATCTTAAGACGGAGCTTGAGCGAACATAAATATGGGTTTTCATTAAACTGAGGACGTTTTCATAATCATCAAATAAAAGCTAATTCGACTCGGAAATGATCATTTTATGACGCAGAAGTTTTAAAAAAAAAACACAAAATTTAAGGCGCCATCGGATACAGCTCCCTTGCGTGATATTCTGTTTCCAAGACAGCAATGAGAGAACTCAAAGTTTATGAAAGGAAGTTATTACGGATCTGTACCGGAATAATCTTCGACAGGCAGCTTCAAAAAAACAAACTACAGGAACTAACTTTTAGGTTCATCAGAAGCTGGAAAAATACCTCTGTACTTCTTTCAATTAAGAAGTTAGTATGAAAACCAACCACCCGAACCAGCTTATAAGAAGGACATACTCCCAACCGATGACAACGATGAAGCCGTTGGATTCTACGCTGACTATGGGTCAGCCCACTGCCGCCGTGGTTAAGCACCACCCCCTCCCAAAATCATCACTGACAATTAGTTGCAATTTTGTTTTTGCATTTTCTTTCCAAAGTTTTGAGTTTTAAAATTTTTATTATTTAGAAACTGTTCAATAAGGCAACTTTATTTAAATATTAAATAAAATAAGAGATTTCTGGCATTACAAAAAGGTACCTATAGCATGGCATTGTAAGTGTTAACGTTGTTTTTTTAATAATTTTGTATCGGTTTTAAGTCAATTTTTTTTTTTAAATCGCCAATCGCGGCTAAACGGGGGATATAGACCCTCCCTCCTGTACGATTTTTTTCTTGTCCTAGACTCAACCTATACGCTCCAGCTTCCACCTGTTTAATGTTCAATAATTAAATCGTTCAAAATCAAAAAGTAAATCGAAAATAGTCAATGGTGCGTGCCTTTACAAACCAATATATATTCGGTTTTAATAAACCGATCTGTAAGGTTGAGGTAGGTAAAATGGCAAGAAATAAGTCAGCGAAGTTACTGCTGCGGTGAAATTGCCTAGATTTATAATTTGTGTTTTAATCGACGGATTTTAAAGGTTATGGTTTTAAAATTAAGTTAAATTATCGGGCTACACCGTGTATTCAATCGGAGAAGCAACTTACACTAACAAAAATTAGCTAGATCTATAACTAGAGTTCTAATGGTTAGTTCCTGAAGGTTAATGTCTTTAAATTTAAATAAAATCTTAAGCTTCACTCTGTATTAAGTATGCGAAGCAACTGACATACATTTGACTACGTGTAGAATCTCAGCGAATCGACTGACACGTGCATCCCAACTACTATTTATGTATACAATCAAATAAGAAGGCATTCTTAAGGCTTAAACTTTTTATGAACGTTAAACATAAAAACAAGTTCTATCTTCTTTCTAAGTTATTTGAAGTTAGTTTCATTCTTTACATTGACAGTTCTTGATTTCTGTTTTAATTTAAATTTAAATTCGTACAGGCCGGTATTTTTTTTTTCCACAAAATTAACCTTGCTTCTATCATCCAATAAACACGTCAGCTCATAAATCTCCATAATACGCCGAAATTTAAAACAAAAAAATTTAAATAATTCCCAAACCTACACCAAATATGTATATACATACACATACACAAATCACAAATAAGCCAGGGTTAAGGTTAAAAAAAAAATTAACAATAAAAATATCTGTCAGATCAACTGTGAATGCTTCTCTCACAATAATTATAATTACAGATCGAGTCTCATTAACATCGAAAACTGGTCGCGGCTAATATCACCTAAATTCAATTCGCACTTTTAAATTCTCGCAGCTCCTCCGATGACGTTATCTCACGAAGCCGGCTTGTTCTTTTTGAATTGTTTGTTTGCATTTATTTTTTTATAATCGTGTGACACAAATGGTGCCGTCACCATTTATTCACCACCAACTCTCATAAATTGTATTATGTAGCTATTTTGTGTGTCATATCTTACGTGCTCAACATTTTAAAATTGGTTTTATTTGTTTTTTTTTAATTTTTGATTAAGCCTGCTGCATACGCGATTCGTTATTTGATGGAACGAACGAAAAGAGTTCGTGGAGGAATCTTTCATGGAGTGCCAATTGGGTGAGGTATCTATAGGTAGACGTAAAGTAAAGTGAAGTGAAGTGAAATGAAGTGACATCACACTATAAATAACCCTGCCATCTATTTTACTAAATGATTATGAAGAGTTAATCAAATATAAAAGTATGACTTTTGCATATTTGCAAAATAAATAAAGTGTTAGTATTTGGTGCTGCATTTTATGCAAAAATATTAAATAAGCAATCTCCGGCTAGGTACAGATATACAAATACAATTTAATGACTGTTTTTATTTGTATCTCATTTTGTTTCCGATGGTACAAATCTATTTTAAAGGGAACTTATGGATTTATAAAAAAAAACGAACTCGAGATTTTGGACAATTATTACGTTGACAGACAATTTTTGTATGCAGCTTTGGTTTCACAAATGCTACACGGATTGGCTTTAAAAAAAAAAACAAAGCTCGTTTAGAATAAGGGCTTAATGACATACAACTCTCAACCATTCCTGTGGCCTATTTCACCAAATTACAATTACAATCACAAACTTGTACTAGTAATCTGCAATTAAAAATTTTTAAATTTAATTTCTGTTTCACAAACAACAAACATTATTCCAACAAATTTGTAAAAAAAAAGTAAGAAAAGAAGAGGAAATTGTAGTTGTGATTTACAAAGAAAAAAAAATCGGTTTCACCACTTTTTGATGTGTAAACATCTATGCTGGCGGTAGAGTGAAAAAAATAACGTGAACGTTCTTGTGCAACGTTACGTCGTGCAACGTTACGATCTGCATACTAGGATGGGTGCGTTCAGTGAAAAAAATCTTAAGATCCCCTTCAAGCAAAAACAAGTCCGTTTTGGATCCGCGCACGTTGATGTTTACACATATTAACCGTGAGTCCCGGCACTCACCCATATTTGTAAAAAACAATTCTTTCTCACAAATTTGTGAGAGTCTGCTGAGTAGGTATCAAGGTATCAAGCGTATAGAGTGCACTATACAGCCTTCAATATTTTCCAAAAATACATCAGCCACGACTGTATAAACACGATGGACACATCTGAACACCGTATAGATTTATGCCGAATTCCTTTCATTAAAAGAATCGATTCTGTTCAGAATTTTTTTCTAAACAAAATCGATTCTTTTCTGTCAAAACAAATCTTGCGTTTTTAGCAAGATTGCACACACGATATAAATACTTGAAATTTCTAATACGGCGTCAAATTGAAATTCGCGGAATTTTTGGAAGACGAGTTGTTTATTTTTTGGTTGCAACGAATTCTACATAATTTTACAAAATATTCAACAATATATTAAGTCAATATTGCTATAAAAATTATATTTGACAAAAAAAAAATACCTTTCGCGAGTGAAAGACGTGATAAAAACTTTCAGTACTAGTGAAATCTTTTCAATAACAATTTTCTTTAAAAATATATGTGCAAGTAGAAGTTCAAACAAATAAAATGCACCAACAAATTGACCCCGTATTATTATTAAAGTTATTAATTTAATTCTATTGCTAAAACACTGTTCTCACAACAAAAACAAACAACCTTAATAGTTTTGTGAAAAATTTTGTTTGACGTTTTGCGTCAATTGCAGCGTCAAGTAACACGAACACAATCACACAGATATACCGTGCATGTCTTGTCTGAGACCTCATTAAAAAATGTCAACTTTTCCATTTTATGTGAATAAAAACATATTTTTAGGCTCATTACCAATCGTGTTTCAATTATTCTTATTATTTAATCTACCCTAATAGATACGGTTTATGTCAAACTTTTCCTTAAAACCAAATGAATCTGCAAATACGCGACCGATAGATTCTAAAGCTTTTTATCGCAAAATATTCACTTGTATTTATTACTATCGGTATACTACAATGCCTTCGCCGTAAATACATTTTTAGGTTTGGAAAGATATTTTTATTGAAAAATTACAAATTATAAATAAAATTACACATGAACTTTCTTCTGTAAGAATTTTTTTACAACTTAACAAATTTGTACAATTCTTTTATTTGGTGAAACAGAAACTTATAAAAACACCTGAATTTTTACAAATTTGTAATTACTTGTAAACTACAAACAACAATTACTCTCGGTGAAACGAAAATAAAGATATTCCCACAAATTCCCTTTTATAAATTACAACTACAATTTTATAATACAAATAAATATTTTGCGAAACAGAATAAATCGATTTCTAAACCAAATTTGTAAGAAATCGCTTGTAAATTACAATTTGTAAATTGGTGAGATGGGCCACTGAGGGCATGTTATAGACAGGAATGGACTTTTAATGGTTTGTATGTATGGTTTTCCTTTTAATTTATCATTATATACAAGGGATCGAAACCCATATCAAGTGGAATATACATAAATGGGTCAAACAAACATTCCGCACACATTACATACATTCATTTATATGCTCCCTCGTATTACAAGTACATAGAATATGCTTAGATAACTATCAGTAATAGGCTTTGCTCTTAATCTTCCTTTTGTCTTTGAATAAGTGAGAACTTAATTACATATAAGCTTCAATATGCACTCATATTTGGTGCTTTAACAAGGATTCTTCTGTAAGCCCTTACAAGAAAAAAAATATAATGAGAAAGTCTTATACCTTCTCTTTTACTTATGGGGCATGTATGTTCTTATCCGTTTAAATTAAGTTAAATAGTAAGAGAAAAGAACATTGCAGTAAATTATCATGGAATCTACTTAACTTAATAAAATTGTAACGTACATGCATATGTATTTTTTTTGTTTTATAATTTTTGTGGGCAACCTGCCTTTCTTCCAATTGGCTTGTAATCTTCTATTAGAACGAAGCTGAATTCCTTTCCCGGGATAGAACGTTAATGAGATCTCTATTCAATTAAATCTGGCATCTTTCATGTCTTTAGACTCAATTTCTGTATTTTGTTAAATTCCTCTCAGTTAGAATCTCCTCAAGAGGAGTTTTTGGTTATCAACTTACTGACAGCGCACAAGGCTTAAACATACAGAACCGAATATGACTTCTTTTACTGATGGACTGGTGAAATAACAACCTTGCGAAGGGCCAATAATTCGGGAGAAATACCATTTATGGCTAAATTTTTCAACTTTTAAGATACATGCGAGAACCCTAAAGCACCAAATAATTATATATTATCCTCAAAAAGATATATGTACGTGAATAACCCAAATAAAAGACCATTTTCCAAAAAAAAAAATGGAGTGCCTATTTCTGTTTTGGATTCAAAATAGCTTTTAACGGCCTTTAGTTGATAATATATTTCTGTTGTGTGAAACCAGAAACGCAGTGTTCTTACAATCACTTTGGTACGAAGCTTAATCAAAATCGTTAAAGCCGTTTTCGAGAAAAATTGAAAAAAAAAAAAAAACAAAACTATTGTATGCCAGCTACTCGATCTAGATTAGTTATAATCAAAATTCAAATTTCCCCTCTAAGAAATCACATAAAAATGCTCTTAACCAAATTTGAAGCAAATCAGCTTACCAGTTTAGGCTCTAGCACAAATTACAGTGGACGCGCAGACTTACAGACCCACAAACCGACGCGACGCCCGACAAGCCGAAACCAATTTTTTTGGACTTCTCGATCCTTGTATTGTTAGTTTTGATTACACCTTGTTTTTTTTTTACACGAAACCAATATTTGCCCTATAGAGCAAGTACAAATATTTCAATCGATTTTTATTCATTACAGTCCACTTAAAAAAAAATAATACATTTTCTATGGTTTTCATTTTTCTACTTCTTCGCTATGCTTAATTGAAACAATTGTACTATTTTCGAAAAATTCGACTTAGCTAAAGCATAGAAAATATTTTCAAGATGAAAAACAACCTTTTATTTAATTTCACTAAATATAACATTTAAATAACATGAAACATTTATGTTATTTTTTAGTTCCACTTTATGAGGCTAAGGGGAGTAGCTGATCGGTGGAGTAATGGTCAGTGCGTAGGACTTTCATGACGGAGGTCTGGGTAAGACTTCCAGCCTCGTCGGCTACTGCTTCTTGCGAGGAAGTGACAAATACTATTGGTCATGAGTATAAGTACTTACCACCTTAGCCGTTCGTATTCGGTAGAAAATTGTAGGTCGACTCTATTCCCGCCAACAAACAACACGCACACAGGAAATGGTTGAGAGTTTTAGCTTTTAAGTTAATAGCCCTAGCTTTCCACGAGCTGTCCCACCATCAAATTTATTTTTATTTTATCTAAGAGTGGCTCTTCAAGTTCATTCTATATAAATATTACCTTCAAAACGAAAACAAAAAATAAAAACAAATTCTAAAAGTGGATGCCTTTTTGCTTTTAAAACAATTTATGAAGCCTTAAAGTGATTCTCGAAGTCTATCATCTAAGAATTACTTTTTTTTTAACACAGAATTTCTAAAATCAGATACCTTCAATATTTGGGTGTTGACCCCATTTTACCCTATGAAAAGCTAAACTTTAAAAAAATATCTAGTCATAAAGCCATTTTTTTATTCCGCCTTCTAAATATACATATAACTAATCTTCCAAACACAAAAAATATTTAAATTCTGACACGATTTTGTTTTGGTTTTACCCCATTTCACCCTATAATACACAATCTTTGAAACAAATAAAGATAGCAACTTTTTCGTTATATTTTTTTTTTTACTTATTTCAAAGGAATATTTTTAATCATGTAGTATGTGCAATATTGTCTTGAAATGTTAAACAATAAACTGTACAACAACAAGCAACATTTTCAGGAGTACACTTTTTAATTTAGAGAAAATGGTAAAATAACTTCAAACTCGTTCTTTTAATTGCTTAAACAACTCCTTAAAAAAGTTTTGAGCATAAAATAAAAAAAAAAAACGTTCACAAATTTGGAAAAAATGTGAACTTGTTACAAAAAAAAAACGTTAAAGCTATTATCATAGAAAAAGAATGTTTTATACAGGGTCCTTCCTCATTAATGAACAATATTTTGGGAAACGATTCTTCAGCTTCTAAGCATATAGAAAAAAAAATCTTCTAAAAGCTAGGGTCTATTTCCCTCTGTTTTAGTGGGAGAGACAATTTTCTAAAACATTATGACTAAAAATAATACACCGGCAACACTTAAAATAAAATGTAATATTTTTTTTTTAAAACCAGATATTTTTCGAATAAAGTTATTTGAATAAAAAATTTCGAAAAATAAAATATTTTCAAACTCATAATTTTGAAAAACAAAAGTTGAAAGAAAAACAATAAAACCACCATTTTAGATAAAAACAAAAATTAAATACACCGCATTTTACAATTTTTGTTTTGCTACTCAAGGTGCACCCAAAGCATAAAATACTCAATGTGCGTCCGCCCTCCCCCAAACTCATACCCATATTTCGACCCTTTTGACAAAAAATCCGTTTATTTTGATTAAGATGCTAAACAAGTTCTTTAACATTTACAAAACTATTTAATACACCTTAAAATCATATTTCAAAAAATTCATTAACTTGTTTTCCAGAAATTGATTTTTCAGAAAAATTAAGATTTTTTTTTTTTAAATCCAAAAAATATTTTTAAATAAATTTAATCTGCAATATTATTTCCATATTAATATTTGTACATTATAGTCGATATCAAAGAAAATGCAACGTGCTGTCAAAATTTTAAATTAAAAAAAATTTAAATCAAAAAAAAAATTGTTTTCATAACAAAAAAAAGTCTGCACTTATTTTACTATTACAACTATTCTTCTTAACAGAATATTTAAATACAAAATTTTGAAATACAGAATTTAAAAAAAAAACAGAGTTCTGGCACATACATAGATGAGCTCGACTTTAAACCATTTTTTACTTACCGAAATAATTAATTTCACAACTAAAATTCATAAAATTCCAGTTTGCAATTACCACTTGCTGCGTCCCAGAGGGGAAAGACTAAGTCCATTAATATTTCAATGGGCTTCTTTTAACACAAAACGTTCTGTACCATTTGCCCAGTCTATAAGCAAGTACCTGCGACTCAATTGATTATTTTTTTTTATAATATTTATATTCCAGCAAATATTTGCGTTGCTTAATTAATTGCAAACATGGTCCTACCTTAATGTTTATTGCGAATATATATATTTAAAGTCTCAAATTGCTAATGGACTTTATCAATTTATTGTTCGCTAAATAAAATCTTTATGTATACCAGTACATTTGATATCTTTAAATTTGTATATGGTAATCAATACTTTTTTATTACGATATGCATATATATGTAGGTACACAACAAGCTCTACCAACATTATCTTTTTTCGGGTTGTTTACACAACTTTGTCTATTTGTAAAATAAATCAAGGATTGGTACTCTAATGTTGGAATGAAAAAATCAATAAATATAAAATTTGAGCGGAAACATTTATTTGATGCTTGTTTGACATAGAATTTTTAATTATGTATATTGATTTTGATATTGGCAAAGTTTTAAAAAATCTTTCTAATCATCATAAAGATTACTCACCACCAGTTGACATGCTTCCTTTATTTTAAGAAAAACCATCAATGGTAGGCTTTTGAAAAGATTCTTCACTCTAACGATGAAAATGAAACATGGGTTGCCACCTAACGAATTTTGCATGGAGTAGTTTCTAATGGATTCGTTCAGCCGTTAGTTGGTTCTCACGCACATGCGCCCAGTTTAGGGTAGACACAATTATTCTAGACAGTTAAAAGACGAAGGTTTTGAGCTTGAACCTGATGATATTGTATAATCTTTAGATAAAAAAGTAGTGGATCTGTGGCAGATCTATCGATTGAGTGATTTTTAAATCTCTAACGCCCGCTGCTTAGACTATTAGGCTTTACAGATATATAGTACTATCATGGTTTTTATTCTTTTTGTCATGGATTCAGCAGATTTTTGCCTCGTCTCGATATTGCACCTGAATTCTGTTGAAAAAAACTAGATTTAGGTAGTCTGAGATTTCTGCAGCTCTGATACTAAGCGGAGTCCTGCACTGTCTAAAACGTCTCATTGTTCACCATGCCTTCAACTGCAATGGGAACTTGATGAAGCTAGCTTTCGCTTAGCGCAAGAGCCCAAGAAAGTACAGGCTGCTAGAAACCACCCTTTTCTACAGGATTCAGACCCATTTGATGTTTCCCGGACAATGATGAAATATATCCATGTGAAGAAGATTAACATTTTGAATTGACCACAAAATTGACAAGAACACAATTCTATTGAAAATGCACGGGTAATCTGCAAGGATGGGTTGAACAAAATGGCTATTACACCAAAATCAGAGTTGATGGCAGCGGTAACTCAGGTGTAACTTAAAGAGATGAGGCAGTGAGAGAAAATTGCAAAAATCTGCTGCATTCCATGGCAAGTAGAATAAACATTATGACCAAAGCAATGAGAAGACATGTTCTTAATAAATATTAATAAAAAAAAATCATTTATAAACTATACGAAATGATTTTTTTCAAAAAAAAAAAAACGATATCAATAAAAAAAACTTCTTTGTGTGTTCACATTAAATCGCACAATAGTGTATATAAAGGGTGTTGTTTTTAGACGTGTGGTTTTCAATCTTCCAATACTTTTTTCGGAGTTGGTCTTTTTGACAGCTGTCACTTGATTTATGCTAAGTTTGGTTTGAAATTTCATAATGAATAGACTTATTTCTGAACAACGTTTGCAATTCGTGCAAATTTATTACTAAAATAATGGTTCTGTGCTGCGTCCAATATTCGGTCGACATAATTTCAAAATCGTATAAATTCGAGCAACCATGGATCGGTTTAGCACCACCTTTACTCTAGTGGATAATGCGCATCCTCAGAGACGCCGTACAGAGCGCACCGAAGACGCTATTGCTACTGTGGAGCAGATTATCGAAGAAGACCCAAATGAGTCCATCCGCCATCGCGAGCAACAATTGGAGCTGTCGAAAAATGGGCTCCTCGGCTGGAATTTATTCGAGCCAGCCGCGGCGGCCACTTGCCCGTAAAAACATAATGGCAATTCCTTTTATGTAAAATAAAACTAAATTCTTGGCCATAAAATTAAATTATATGCGATTTATTTCTTCTTGAAAACCATACGTCTAGAAAGAACACCTTTTAGATAAAATAATTGCAATTATTACTATAATAAAAATATTCACGAATCACCCGGTAAATATAATTGTTGTTTTTTTTTTTAAGTTTCTTCACAATCAAATCAAAAAAATTCGTTACACTGTTTAACTTCGACTACACTACCAGAAGTTGATAATATTTATAATTGTTGTAAACAAATAACAGCTCTTGATTTAAATAAGGTTTAAAGTTGAAATCAATTCTCATAATGAGATAACAAGAACTCTATATTTACTTATAATTAGACTTGACAGATTACAAATCATAGTGAGACAGTCAGCAAATATGAATGTAAGTGCAAAAGTCAGAATAACTATCCTTATCAATCAAAAGATATATACATACATTACATACCTATGCGATCATTCATTTTATTAATTACTTCTAATTAAATCATCAATTAAAATTATATCATATATTGATATAGCATCATCACATGGACTAATGTAGGAGTCATCGAACAGTGACCGGAAACACGCTCAAACCAAAAGCCACCTAGCACAAAATACATAGTTCGACTTTTAGTATAATTTTATTATGTATCTCTAACCCTTGATATGAGGTCATAATTCAAATTTAATAACACAACTATATAGAAGTAAATTGACACTATACTATGACCAAATATCAAATTGAGTTTATTTTTCTTTTATCAACTAGCGCTGAACGACAGAACGACAACGGTCGGACACCCATTCATAAAGTCAAATGAGATCACAGTGAGTCGAAAAATGTGTCATAGGTGTAATAATGTTGTTGTATGCAATAAATTTATATAATAAAATATTTTAATGTATATTTTTTTTTTTTGAAGGCTGTCTCGCTTGCCGAAATTCAAAATAAATGTTACTTGACTATATAAGTAATGAGACTGGTATGATTATAGACTGTTATCGACACAAACTGTATATAGGTCAGTAAGAGAGTACTTCATGAAGCGTGATACCGCGTAGGGTTAGCCAAAATAAAAAAAAAAACATTAATCTGAAATATACAAATATAACTCAAGGCTGTTTTTGTTTTTTTTTTTAAACTATAGAACTTTAAGGCCCAGTTTTTCAATGGTGATTTAAACTAGCGTCATAGCAAAATCTTGAAGTAAATTAGCTCACAGTGTACTGAGGAAACAGTTTTTCGGTGGAGAATGCATGCGAAACCACTAAACTCGGTGGATAAAACATCAATAGCATATGTTCAGTTAATCCTGAGTTAACTCACCAAATTTGATGAGTAAGATAGGGTTTAACCTTAAACTCGCACTGAAAAAACTGCACCTAAGAATTTCTATTTAAAAAGTTAATCTACTACATCTTTATCTTAAATATATTTTCGCAAATGAACACAATACAAATATAGCAGTTACGTCATGTAGTCGTCATAGTCTTGCAGTTGGCTATACGTTCTTTAAGAAATGCTTATTGCAGTCAAACTTCTTTAGGCGTGACTTTAATATTTATCAATAATTAAAGCTGAAACCTGAACTAAGATCAAAAAGCTAACTATATCAGGTTTACTCGTATTTATGGAAACATTGATATCAGAAATGAAAACTGATATACATTATTACACTTTGAAAGCTTTTATTCAGTGAAAAATTATGCAAAATAAATTTTTGAAAACTTATATATTAAAGAAAAAATAACAACTGTTACACTTACAATGCCATGATACACCTTTCTGTGAAGCCAGAAATTTCTTCTTTTATTGTGTTATTAAATAAAGTTGCTTAAGAGAATAGTTTTTGAAAAATTAGTTTTCAAACTCAAAATTTTATTTAAAAACACAATAAAAGAAGAGATTTCTGACTCAATAAAAAGTTATATCATGGTGCATTGTAATTGTTACAGTTGTTTTTAAATAATTCTCTGTTTTAAGTAATTTTTTTTAGGAAACTGCCACTCCTGGCTAAACGGGGAGAAATAGACAGACTCCCCTCCGATTCTTTTCTTGTCTTGACCCAAACTACAAGCTCTAGGTTTTCGTCACACCGTATTCGAATCACCTTGTATATATAAATGAAACAGGGAGTTAAATACGTTGATGTTAAAATCCTTCTTAGTTCATCGCGCAAAAACAATTAATTGGAAAGAGGAAGATAATTGTAATGCCAAGTTTTTAGGGCATTTTCATATTGACTTTAGACTCAGTAAATATTTTTTTTTTTTAACTTCTTTTATCCAATATGTAAGGGGTGACGTCATTTCCGTCATTCCATTCACCCGTCAGTTTTATTGTGAAACCTCCATATCGAAGAGCCTGGCTTAAGAAGCCTTACTCAAAAAAACTTAACTTTTTGAAACAAAGTTTATAAACTGGAATTCCAACAAAAAATTACTTCCAAGAACAAATACAAAATGGTAACACATGCCTGCAGTAGAGCTTTCCATTTGAAAATGTTTAGTTTCTTATCACAACTATATGACTAATTTCTTTTTTAAAAAAAAACTATGGTAAGTAAGCGGACTCAAGGAACAATGCAGTAAACGAAACTGTTTAAACTCATTCTAATCACTTCACTTCAAATGGTCCCCGATAAAATAAAAAGCTTCAGCATAATCTGGAGAAAAAATTCATTCTTAATAAGACGTATATGTATCTATTTTATCTGATGCTCTCAGATCTTTCAATCACCCACCAGTGGATCAATGGATGTTAATGAATGAGCTAATGCAATCAGTTAGAAAAAATAAACTTATGACTCCATTCAACATGTCAATTAACTGGTAGCTTGAGTGAAAAAATATACAACAAGACCTTATTCAACTTATTGAGTTTAGATCATTTTTCCTTAAAACGTCTTCACAAACAAGTCGATTATTTTTTTAAAACGTGATCCATGATTCAGTCTCCCGACACAACACAATATCCACTTTGAATGAATCAGACAAAAATATAAATTATTTTAAAATATTTCATTTCTAGTAAATCCACCACATTCGATAATGTGTGGGCCATTTACTTTGTTCTTTTTGTTGTTGCTGCTGTTTAGAATTTTTCTTTCCAAAAATTTATGATTCAATTTCACATTTCTTTGGCAAAAGGAGAAAAAACTTCACGATTTTTTTTTTGTAAAAGTTGAAAAAAAAAATTAAAAATATCCTCTCACTCCGACTATATCTTCGGTTGTCTATTTGAATGAGAATAAAAAAAAAACATTTTTATTAAAATGTTCATTGAAAATAAAAATAAAACATACAAATATAAAAATAAAAATAAATTTAGTCGAAGAAGTATGAAACTACAATCTAGCGGCGCGGCGGCAAAGTATAATGACCTCACGATTTTTTAAACTTTATTTTTTTTGCTCATGTCGGTCGCTTTATAGGTAGAAAGAGAAAGATACTTTGGCTTGGTCAGATTCATGTAAGCGATTATATGATGAAGAAACGGTTGTCTGTTGTGCTATATAAACTGTTTAATCTATGTATGTTGCCATAGTGAACATGGATAGAGAGATATTTAATATTATGCATGGCTTGAGCAAGAGCTGGATAAATAATGGTTTCAAGAAATTATTTCAAACTCATATTTTTATCCTCCTGTGCGTGATCAAGAACTGGATTTCCTAAACTAGTAGCACCTTTTTCAGAGGCAGAAGTTTAAATTTTGTTACTGCCCCAACTAGTTATATTTGAATTAAATAGATAGAAATAACGCAATTTAATCGCTCTACAACAAAAACAAAAAAAAAGTGTATTGATTATAGTTTTATAGAGGTATAAGTTAGCAAGCCAAACCCTCGAATTTCGAGTGTCTTTTATTTATTACAATATTCTAAAATCAATGGAAAAATGCTGGAAGTCTTTGTTGCTAGGCTCTTCTCTATAATTTGCATTGTAATTTTAATTATATGTAAGTAAATAATTATAATAATTTTTTAAACTTTATTTATTTACCGTGGTTTAAATTATTTATTGAAAGCTTAAAATGCTTTTTAAGAAACAGTAATACAAGTATATACCTATCTCGTTTTTATTTTGTATTCACAAACGTCAAAGTATTCATTTTGCTTAAACTGACAGTTGTTTATCTATTTCAGATAACTATAGATATTATAGATACTCTTTTTTTAATTTAAAATACATTTTAAAAATATAATTTGTGCACAAAGTTTAAGGATAAGAACCGGCAATGTGGAATTTTGCATCTTTCAGTCTCAACAAAATAATGGTTGTCATTTCTAATGTTGACAGAATTGACAGATTGGTAAAGTTTCTTATCAAAAATATCTCAGTTTTCTTAAATAGAAAATCTTCATAAAATTTCTTTCTTTTGTTTGGACGTTCAAAGTACTCTTTTTGCACTTGAAGGAGTGAATTCTTCCACACCAACAGCCGTTGATTTTCCGTTCCAAGCTTCCAAGTAATATAGTTGGATACTTTTCTGTTCTTCTTTTCATAAAGAAAATACATACACATTCATTTATGTAGGTATGTACATAGAAAGTTTTTTGTTGGATATTTTCCTTTCAGAAGAGGAATGAAGTTGTTCTTTCAATTTGTTCTAAAATCTCCTTTCACGTGGGAAAGATAATCGTCGGAGATTTTTTGCAGTTTCATTAGAAAGTTCAACGCAGCACTATACGTGAAGTATGAACAGGAATCTCGAGCAATTTTGTTAACTCCTGTTGCTTTGTGCCCTTCTCTCCTAAAAAGAAAAGTTGCGGGAAACAAAAATCTCCTCGTATGAAAAGGGACATACTTCTTGTCAAAAGTAATAAATAAATTTCGTTCGTTATGTTTGTATTTTTTGTATTCGATGTAATTTATCTTAAAATAGATAGATACTGAAATATCGATGTTTTTTCTCAACAACGATTTTTGCTAACTTCGATAATCATCATCGCTCATCTCTACTCAGTTGTCAAACCATAAACGTCAATGTTCAACCAGGAAAAGTCTTTAAATTTTCATTCCTGGGGCTCAATTCCGCAAGCGTGAATAGTTTTCCGTGTTCACTTTCTATTCACTCTCAAAATATGCGTGAGTAAATTTGCCTATCTGTGTACACTTTATCTGTCAAAAAGATTGCACCACACTCTTGCGGAATCGCATAATTTAATGTGTACACTGATTTTTGTGCACACAGAAAAAACTCACGCTTGCGGGATTGGGCCCCTGCTTTCGTTTCTTCAATCCCCGTACATTTCTACACCTCTCACCTTATCTGCCAAAAAGACTTAAAACGAAACAACGGAAAAAAAGGAATCGAGCAATCAGGCTTATTTTTGAAATAAACATTTTTTATTTGTTATGGAATGTGTTAAAAGCAGTTTTGAAGACAATTGAAATTTTGCATTCTTGTGGTCAGTATTATTTTGTATGTGAACTAAAACGGAAAGTACCATAAATGTAGGATTATGTATTTACATATTTTTAAGAATATCAAATTGTAAGTTTACACGTTGCGTCGTAATGCAAAATGCAAAACCATATTATTTCATAAATAAAATCACAGCCTTTAAAATAATTAAGGTTATGGGACTTCTATAATCCTGTTAAATAGCTTTTGGCTAAGTCCGTAGGAAATAGAGCTCTCCACTAAATAGCAATTTCGTCGTTGATACTACAAAAATAAGTATGCCACTTTTTTAGGAATTTTCAGAAAAACAAGAAGAAATATTTTATTTTTAATTTGTTTAACTTATGGAATTTTTTTCGATTCTTGTAACTAACTACTGACATTAGGCGTTTTTCTATTGTGGTTCAGAGCAGAGCCTGAGCGAACCGAGTAAGATATCAGTAAGTGTCATCAAATCAAATTCTATTAAAGTATGTAACACCCCTGAGCACTGAATTGTCATTCTGTCAATATACATACATGAAAATTGTATGAAGTTGGTTGTGCTCAGCTTTTTACTCCGTTTCCTTGGGCTCATGTAGCACGCTCCTTCTAACTCTTAACAATAGAAGAAACACAAATTTGGAGTACTGGGCACTCTAAACATGAAACTAACAAAATGTTTTTTTGACAACTCAGGTTCTGCTCCGAACTAAAAACGAAAAATGCTTATTGATTACAAAGATTACGGGTAATTTGTATTATATGACTCTTTGCAGTATCAACGACGATAAATCCTCTCCTTGATTATTCTCAAACGTCAAAATCATCACTTTGTGGAAACTGACATCCGTTTATTTATTTTCGAAAACAAATACTGGTATTGTGGCCAATATATAAATATAAATAATAAGATTATCATAATTGCACTTTATATGTAGGTACCTACATATATCAAAGAATGAAAACATAATTCTGTACCTAAAGATAAACAAATGCTTTTAATTTTCGCTTTGCAATTTGGCATCTGTCAGTTTCCACAAAATGATAGCTGTCACTTTTGATATTGACATGAAATGTTTAACCCCCAACCGGCATATACTTAGTTCTTAGTCCAATTCCATAGTTCCCATGAAGATGATGTTATAAAAAATCTAATTACCAATTTGCTATCGATAATTTGTATACCCATGTCAAAATAACTTGGTGTTATTGATTGCAAATAATAACTTTAGTAAGAAATTCTATGATTAAATTGCTGAGCACTGACATGCATTTGTTTTAATTTTCATATAGCTTACGATGTGTATATTTTTTGTTGTTGTTTGTGACAGTCATAACTTTAAGAAAGTTTTAAATCCAACTGGCCATTAGATTCTACTTAATTTGATGATGATTTTATGTGTGGTGAACACACCCTTGTGTGTAATCAAACGTAACGTCTGCATTGCGTTTGATCCTTTAACTATTTTCTGAATGCCAACCGACATTTTTTACTCTTTTTATATTTCTGCATTAACATTGACTGATTTTTCCACGAAGATTTTTCCAGAAATCGGATGAAATGTTTACATTGAACGATTTTTCCAATGCGATTTTTTTGTTGTCCTTTTCACTTTTAATTGCTATCCTCTTCATTTTACCTTAAGATTTAGGAACACCATCGAATAAACGGCACATTAATACTAAATACAAACAAGAAACTGGAAAGTAAGTAAAAGAGAACGAGAACAGACTGGAAAAATAGTTTGAGTTTTGAGGAACAAACGATTTTTTCTTCCCACTCACTTTTTACTCCCTTTACCAAGGAATAAAAGATCATCATTGGAAAAATCGTTCAATGTTAACGCAGACTATGTTCCGTTTTTATGTAGAAGGAGAGGGATTTCCAACTTCCACCATGCGTCATTTCATTGTGACATTCCAGAATTTTTCACATTCACATTCTATTAAAATAACACCCAACCTGACGTAACAACTTCCGCAAAAGAAGTCCCTATAAAATGAAACCAATTTAACTGCAAACAAACAATATTCACTGTCATCAATCACTTCCCCCATTGAACCACAATATGCCCCCAAATTACTCTAAGAAAAAAAAAGTGAAACAAAAAACAAAATAACCGGTTCTTTGTGTACTGTGTAGTTCCATCAATTTCCCTTCTTTCCCGATTTAGAAGTGACTTCTTTTACATTGAATTGCATTTGCAATTACACTTTGCTCCAGAAAACCAATGTTCAACGACGACGACACGACGGACGACAACGCACGACGCCAAATAATTAATGCACACACTTAACGTTGTACGTAAATAAATTTCCAATTGGCATGCTATGGGAAGTGCAACCTTATAAAACTCTTCTTCCTCTCTCTTTCTCTCTGGCAGGCATTTCCGCTTTAGCTAGCATAGAACGGGAATTTCAACTATGGGTGATGGGGTGACAGTTTCTATTTATTTTTGCATTCTCTTACTATTTTTCTTTCTAAACTCAATCCATATGGATGGCACTATGGCGGCAGATAGAAGCGGCCATGTTATATGTGGGTCAAATGCGTGGATACATTAAAAAAAAAAAAAAAAACATGCCCAAACCCAACGTGAAGACAAAACGGTATAGAGCCATTTAATTTTAATTTAGCTAATGGACATTATGTGAATGTGAGTGTGTTATGAAGGGACTCTTAAGCTATGGGAAATCAAAAAATTGTCGCTCCAAATATTATCACGAGTAGTTTTTTGTGTGACACCATAATTTTGAATATTATTATTATTAAAAAGTTGGGAGAACTAATTGAGTCAAAGAGTATGAATTGGCACATAATATTATCAGAACAAAAAAAATGTATGAGTGCCGGGACTCACGGTTAAATATGTGTAAACATCAACGTTTGTCCAAGCGCCTAATTTTTGTTACTGAACGTACTTAAAAGAAACATATTGGGGCATATTCATAGTCAATTTTAAACTCCAGTTTATCTTAGACTGGGGTTTATTCAATGTTATTAAGATAGGATAACCCCAGGTCTAAGATAAAGTTTAAAAGTGACTATAAATATGCCCCATTGAATAATTAACACTGCATTACCTATCTGTAGGCAGTGCTTAAAAAGCCTAGTATTGAAAGAACGAAGAATTAAAGTTCAGATTGTTATCACTGAACCCACCCGATATCCTACCATACCTATACAGCCATTGACCTACCATACCTACAGTCAATTTTCAATCCCTACAGCTGACTATTATTATTTTTGTTTTCTTTCTAGTTTCTAGTGTCGCGTCCATTTTGTTCGGGCAATAATTAAAAATAAAAGAATAAAATATAAAAATATAGGTGTTAAAATGAACATTAATCTAATCGTCCGTCGCGCTAAAAACAATTAGCTTTCGTTGCCGGCAAAAAAAAAAAAACAAATTAGTTGTCCCGATAAAATATAATCTACCTAATCGTCGGTTGCGTTAAGAACTATTTGTTTTGGTCGGGGCAAAGCAGATATCGTAACGTAACGTGCTGCAACGTAAAGTGCACGACGTGAAGTTGCACATGAAAGTTCACGTTTTTTTCTCACTCCACCGCCAGCATAGATGTTAACACATCAAAAAGAACTTCCTAAAATAAGCTGATGAAAACCATACAAACATAAAGATAGACACGTGAAACTTTAAAGTTTTTAAAATTTTATTTTCTACTTGATTTAATGGTAAAACTTCAAGTTCTGGTAATTTCATGCGGGCAGCGCAAAGTTCAATAAATTTTTTTCCATTTCGATCAGGAGTTTGAAAACTGAATTTTTTAGAAAAAAAGAAACAATCCAATACAATCGAGAACAACAGAACAGATAGCCCTTTTGTCATAACCTTTTAAACAAAGATCTTTATTTCACCTTTATACCTACATCAAGTAACGGGTGATTTTTTAAGAGGTTTAGAACTTTTTTTAAAAAAAAAACACAAAAAATTCGAAAAAATGAATGAAATATTTATTTGAATCGATAGTTTGAACCTTGCAATTTAATGTTAAAAGATAATTTCATGCAAATGTTGACCGCGGCTGCGTCTCAGGTAACCCATCCGCTGAGTCCAATTTTGGCATACTCTTTCACACATATCGGCCGGTATCTCACGAATGAATGCATGGATGTTGGCTTCCAGTGCGTCAATCGAAGCGGGCTTGTCCCTATAGACATAAGCCTTGACATACCCCCACAAAAAATAATCTAATGGTGTCAAATCGCACGATCTAGGCGGCCAATTGACCGGCCCGAAACGTGAAATTAACTGTTCACCAAACTCGCCTCGCAATTGCGCCATTGTTTCGCGTGCTGTGTGGCATGTGGCACCGTCTTGTTGAAACCACATATCATGCAAGTCAAGAACTTCCATTTCGGGCAAAAAAAAGTTTGTTATCATCGCTCGGTAGCGTTCACCATTGACAGTAACGCTGCGATTCGCATCATCTTTGAAGAAATATGGCCCAATAATGCCGCCGGCCCATAAACCGCACCAAACAGTGGCTTTTTCGGGATGCATTGGTAGCTGTTGCAATGCTTCTGGCTGATCTTCACTCCAAATGCGGCAATTTTGCTTATTTACGTACCCATTCAACCAAAAATGAGCCTCATCGCTGAACACAAGCAGCGCGCGATGAACATTTCGAACCGAGCACGAATTTTGATAGTAAAATTCAATAATTTGCAAGCGTTGTTCATTTGTAAGACGATCCATGGTTAAATTGCAAACCAAACTGAAGCTGTTTGACAGTGACACAAGGTACTAAACACACGTCAGCTGTCAAAACCAGTGTTGCCAAAACCAAACCAGCTTAAAAATCACCCGTTACAAACTACAAAGTATTTCTTGTCACCAATGTAAAGTGCTTGTGTTTATTGTTTGCGATCAGTGTGTGCAAAATACACTTGTTTTTGCAACAACTCTAGATACAAATGACTTTGAATGGCAGTCTTTATTATGAACGTTACCTTCTGCGTACCAAGTCAAAGCCACATCAACCTCAATATTCCTCTGCGAATGTTACCAAGAAATACACAAAACAAAAATCATTCTTTTGTTTCAACTCTTATATTCAAGACTCCGAGTGAAGAAGTTTTATTTTTTTTTGTTCTTGTTGTATTTTTATTTGACAATAAACAGAGCGTATCTTGGTGTTTTGTTTTGACTTGACTACCTATAGAGACGCAAGTTGCACTTAGTATAGCTGAATGCGCTTGCATTCAACAAACCGTATTTGATCTACTTCGTGTGTTGTGTTCTTAAAATTAACATTGAACAGAGGATAGAGTTTAAAGATTAAACCAGAAAACAACAGACATAACATTGAAATATTATCAGAATCATTGAAGTAAATCGATTTGCGTTTAAAGCTTCTAAAGCTATGGCAAGACGAGGGAGTGAAGTGCGAGTGCGGTGCTGCGCGGTCAAGAAGAACGTACCTACATCATATAAAATGGTTTCTTTGCCTTGAACTTGTGTGTTATTTTTTGTTCCTGTTCATTGAGAAAAAATAAATAAATTAAAAAAAAAATTGTAATACAAAAAAAATACCTATAGGTAGAACTTGAAATCAGGTTTTATATCGTGTGATGACGTAATGTCATAAAGGTACGTTCAAATATATAATTACCTATATTAATGGACTGCGTGATTAGTACAAAAGCCATAACAGAGTTCAACTGAAGCTAAATTGGCTTTGTTTTGAGTTCGAAGCTAGTAGGCTTCTATATATTTGACGTTATAACTTATAGCTAGATTTCCTTAATGTTCTTAAGAGTTGTCTTAAGAGCTGTCCATACCTATTATTTACTTAATTGAATTTAATACAGTCTTTGATCTAAAGCTCTGTAAGTATAGGTAGGATTTTGGTATTATTATTTTTTTTTAATAGGAATCTTTGTAAAATTAAATATTGCCTTGAGCTAAATATAAGGTGTTCCAATTGTTCCAATTGTTCCAATTATTATATTTTGTCAGAACTTCTGGCAATGTTTCAGCATTTATTTGATTTATATGTTTTCGTTTTGAAGAACAAAATCTAGCGTTAGGTTTTGTTTTTGATGTCAATTTGCTTTGCTACATAATTTAGTTAACCTCACTAATGGCAGGGGCTTACAGAAATGTTAAGAGCCTGGACCCATGTTCTGCAACTCTCGCATCGATAAAATCAGTCGAGAAACAATGGAAAATGGAACAAATCTCATATTATTGTTTCAATTTTCATCGTTTCTCGACTGCTTTTAACCATGGTGCCTGGACCCATGTTCTGTAACTATTGCATCGATAAAAATAATCGAGAAACGATGAAAAATGAAACGAAACTCTCTTAAGTCCCCTTTCACACGAAGAAACCGAGTTGCCAGCAACATTCAGTTAGCAGGTGAGAAGGGCAAGAAGTAAGAGGGGAAAATGAAATCTCCCCGCCTAACGATTGGAGGAGATTTTTTTGACATTCCTCTTCACACACACACAATAGAGCTATTTTAAAAGGAAACTGCAGAAAGTTTCCAAGGTTTTTTTTTCTTCGTGTGAAAGGTACAGGAGGTTTTTAAGGAAATTAAAAGAAAACGTCAAAAAAATCTCCAGCAACTTGTTTCCTCGTGTGAAAGGGGACTTATCGCATTATCGGGTTTCTATAATTTGACAGACGACAACTTTACAGATTGGAACATGCGGAATAGAAATACTGGAAATATGCGACAAAATGGGTTTCTGTATCTTTGAAAATCGATTTTTTTTTTCATTTTAAACGTCAAAATTTATCACCTACCCAGAAGCAGAAAGAAGATAATAAATAGATTAATTAATGCGGGGTTTTCTATTCGTGAAATAAATCAATTTATTTTTGATTTGGATCTGTCAAAAAGCCAAATTTGACCATTTGTGCGTTCCATTGGGCAAAATGAATCAATTTATTTTTGATTTAAAATCAATTTAGCAGATCAAAATTTTTCGGCAGATTTACCTACTCCACCATGTACTAACACCAATATATTTTACAGCTGTCAGTAGGCAAATGTGATGTTTGATTGGATTAATGTAGGAATTTCTGGAAAAATTTGTGTTGAAAATATGTGATAAATATTCGATTGTAAAAAATTCAATTTTTAAATTGAAACTGAATTTACCAATGGAAAATCCCATAAAATAATTGAAAACGAGAAAAAAAAGGAAAAGATGCGATAAGTGTGGAACAAATCGTTTCATTTTTTAACAATTCGACAAGTTATCGCCTGAGCTACAGAGCATTGAATTCAGCATAACAACTTGGGTTTGTTGATGATATCCCATTTTTGAGGTTACGGTTACAGTGCTAGATTCGTAACTTGGGGATTTTTTCAAAATTATTCTGTAGAATACGCATCCATTGCAGTTGGACAAAAGACCATGCATAGATTTGTAGTTTTTGAGCCACAATAACTCTGCGAATGTTGTGCTCAACGTGGTCCAATGATATTTACACAGTATTACAAATCTCAGTTAACTTTTTGACACGAGATGAGAGGATTGTTTGAAGGCATGCTTATGGGAACTGCAATAAATCGGTCATCCGTTTTTCTATATCAATTCAGGTTTTTCCTTTTGAAAATGATAACAACAATGTTTTAGCTATTTTTTGAGATTAAACAGGGCGATTCGCATAAGGTGTGTCAAAAAGCTAGAGCGTGTAAATAGGGTCGAGACAAGAAAAAATCATCTGAGAGGGATTTGATATTCCCCTCTCTTTAGCTAGAAAGGGCAATTTTCTAAAAATTCACTTAAAACAGAAAAAAAAATTATTAAAAAACAACGGTTACACATACAATGCCATGATACACCTTTTTGTAAAGCCAGAAATCTCTTCTTTTATTGTGTTTTTAAATAAAGTTGTTTTATTGAACAGTTTTTAAAATATAAATTTTCAAACTCAAAATTTAAAAAAAAAATTTTTAAATTTTGTTCAAACTAGTTTTAATCAAAATTTTACCTTACTAAGTTGTATTTTTGTTTTTTAAAATCAATGCTGTTATTTATTTTTAGTGAAACACCAAAAACCAGATGCTAAAATCTCTTCTAATTCTTTATAAAATTGAAAATAACAAAAATAAAATTCCCTTGATTTGACACCAATCCGTTGCTTAAGTTGCTTTAAAGATCCTATTTCCACTACGTAGTAAAGTAGATTTACTTATTTTCAATTTTCTCAAAAAGTACAAGACATTTAAGCATCCAGTTTTCTGTTTTTTGACTAAAAACTAATAAGAGCATTGAATTTTAAAAACAAAATTACTACTTAATAAGGTTAAATTTAAAAAAAAAGTTAGTTTAAAATTTTTTTTTCATTTTTTATTCAAAGTTTTGAGTTTGAAAATTAATTTTTCAAAAACTATTCTTTAAAACAACTTTATTTAAAAACGCAATAAAAGAAGGCATTTTTAACTGTCTGTTTTAAGTGATTTTTTTTTAGAAAATGGCCCCTCCCGAATAAATGGATGGGAATAGACCCCCCCTGCTATACGATTTTTTTCTTGCCTTGACCCAACCTACACGCTCTAGCTTTTTGTCACACCTTATGCGAATCACCAATCAGGTAATTTTTGTCAGCGTAATTTCCAAAAAATTGATGACAATGTTTTCGTTTAAGAGAACTGAATGCACTGCAGGAACTCATACATTGAAGGGAAATTTGTGTCCGTGATAAGGAACAAAACCCACGGGACATTTTTCGGGTGGCCAGATGGCCAAGGATACACCTGTTCTAATGAGTGTTAAATTTCACATTAGATAAGTCAAAACCAAAATTAAAAAAATATAATTGGTAAAGAAATTAAAAACGAATCCGTATATAAACTATGTATACTTAGCTAAGGCACACAATTATTAATACATTGACAAGATCTTAACAAAAATCCCCAACTCTTAGCTTATTGTTTTTCTTTAAATAAAATTATATAAAAAAACGAGTTTCCATTCCGTGTTTGGGGATTTACTTAAGTTGAAGTACCTACATACCTACATGTATTGTATATATTAAATTGGCAATTATTATTATATGTGTGAAGCCAACATAAGCCACCATTTTTCCTACATAAAAATATAGGTCATTCTCACAATTAAAGCAACAACTAATGTTTGTTTTTTATATTAACGTGTGTTTCATGTAGGGGTAATTTTATTTTAAATCACAACTGACTGAAATCATAAACGTTTTGGTAGCCCGTCTCGACTATAAAAACTCGCACTTGCAAAACACGTTCATACATTATGTAGAACGTACAAAGGTACCTCAGTTCACGTCCAAATAAAATATACACACAGTTCATTCCCCCCTTTCGCATTTCAATTCAACGGATATTAAACGAAACCGCCATGACATTACATTAATTGACACGTGAGACCTGCATTTTTTTTTTTTGTTGTTGCTAAAGGTAGGTAGAGCTATACCTACCTCTACCTAAAGCTATGCCTACCTCTACCTACCTTTACTATTGCAATTCTCGAAGTTGAATTTTAAATTTCCAGCCATTCAATTCAAATTCACTGAATGCTGATAGACACAACAAAGCAGACTTAAGCATAATCTGGCGACTTCGACTTTGACGTAACATATTGAATACGTTTTGGTTTGGCCTGATGCACGGTTGGACAGTTGCAGGAAGGCCACGTTTTAAGCCTTCTACAATCTACTACATACATAAAACAGGGAAATGAAGAAAATAAAGATTACCAATATTGATGATGCGATCATGTCTAGGTTGCAGTTGCAGCACACACATGGCTTACAGTCTACTTGGTGGATGCACGATGCACCTCTAGGTAATCCATACGCATATAACGCCGCGCCGCCGCCGTCATTTGATTTGAATGCAACCACAATGAACTTGCTTGCAAAATCTGCTTAAAGCAAAACATGGAAAAATATGGATATGTGCACAATGCACTCGTCATGACGTTGAGGTTTATATATACGAAGAACCAAACCACCATCACCGACCAAACCACGATGAAGGAGGCAGACGTATATACTATCGTGTTGTGTTCTTAAAGCCAGGTGTTGTGGAAAAAAAACCGAATATGCTTGTGGCTGTGCTGTGGTGTATCTATCTGTGGGGGATAAACCGTGTGGAGCATGATGGAGGTTTCGGACGCAATCAATGACATAATATTATATGTCGATAAAAAGTTGCGTTAGGTTGACCTAGTAAAGTAGTGTTTGTGGTTGTAAAAAAAAGCTGTGACAAAATAAACCAGTAAACATAGGAAGTTGTTTTGAAATATTTATTACACACAAACGTTTTAATGTTTTAAACTATAATAAATAGCGTAGAAAGAGGACTTGTGCTTAATAAAACCAAAAGCTTCGGTTTAATCTAGGTGAAGGGTATGTTTTTTTTAGAGGTATAGAACTTTGAAATGGAATAAAACAAAGATGATTTTTTTTAAATTGACATGAAATTTACTTTATTCGAAAGACAATCTTCTGGCATTATAATTTAAATATGATGTCTGGCATATGACCGCCACGGCTGGCTAGGGCTGAGTCTAATCTGGAGGTCCAATGTTCGATGACTTTTTCCAACATTTGTGCGAATGTTGTCTTCCAAGTGGTCAATCGTTTCTAGCTTATCGGCGGCGTAGACTAGCGACTTTACATATCCTCACAGAAAATAGTCAAGCGGCGTTAAATCGCACGATCTTGGGGGCCAATTCAAGGGTCCGTTACATGAAACTATGCGGTTACCAAACGTTTCCTTCAATAAATCAATGGTGGCACGATCTGTGTGACATCTTGCGCCGTCTTGTTGAAACCACAGCTCCTGCACATCATATGGTTGTTCAATTGGTTAACGAAATAGTCAGTAATCATAGCTCTATAGCGGTCGCCATTGACTGTAACGTTCTGGCCAGCATCGTTTTAAAAGAAGTACGGACCAATTATTCCACAAGTCCATAAAGCGCACCAGACAGTCAGTTTGTTTGTGGATGTAACGGTGTCTCAACATAAGCTTGAGAATAATCATCACTCTAAATACGGCAGTTTTGAGCTATTGTTTGTTGAATGGGCTTCAGGTCAAATGAAACAAATGAATTCTTTTTTGTGATTCTTTTGTTTGTGACAAAAAAGAATTTATTTATTTCATTTGACCTGAAGCCCATTCAACAAACAATAGCTTAGAATAAAAAAAGGTCACCAAAATCAAATGATACGGCAGTTTTGTTTATTGACGTTTCCATTCAACCAAAAGTGAGCTTCATCGCTAAACGAAATTCGCTTATGAAAATTGGGATCAACGGAAATCTTGTTTTGGGCCCATTTGGGCACAATTTAGAAGCCTTGTTCAGGCGTCAGTCTATTCATGTTGAAATTCCAAACCAAACTAAAAATAAATCACTTGACAGCTGACAAATTTGGCCGCCAGCTAAAATAGTGTTGCCAACTTAACGTTCTATACCTCTAAAAAAACACCCTTTACATATGCAGTTGGGTATATTTCTCAATTTTCTTTGAGGAATATTAAAATTAATTCGGGACAAAAGGTAATAACGGGTGATTTTTTAAGAGGTTTAGAACTTTTTTTAAAAAAAAAACACAAAAAATTCGAAAAAATGAATGAAATATTTATTTGAATCGATAGTTTGAACCTTGCAATTTAATGTTTAACGATAATTTCATGAAAATGTTGACCGCGGCTGCGTCTTTCACACATATCGGCCGGTATCTCACGAATGAATGCATGGATGTTGGCTTCCAGTGCGTCAATCGAAGCGGGCTTGTCCCTATAGACATTAGCCTTGACATACCCCCACAAAAAATAATCTAATGGTGTCAAATCGCACGATCTAGGCGGCCAATTGACCGGCCCGAAACGTGAAATTAACTGTTCACCAAACTCGCCTCGCAATTGCGCCATTGTTTCGCGTGCTGTGTGGCATGTCGCACCGTCTTGTTGAAACCACATATCATGCAAGTCAAGAACTTCCATTTCGGGCAAAAAAAAGTTTGTTATCATCGCTCGGTAGCGTTCACCATTGACAGTAACGCTGCGATTCGCATCATCTTTGAAGAAATAGGCCCAATAATGCCGCCGGCCCATAAACCGCACCAAACAGTGGCTTTTTCGGGATGCATTGGTAGCTGTTGCAATGCTTCTGACTGATCTTCACTCCAAATGCGGCAATTTTGCTTATTTACGTACCCATTCAACCGAAAATGAGCCTCATCGCTGAACACAAGCAGCGCGCGATGAACATTTCGAACCGAGCACGAATTTTGGTAGTAAAATTCAATAATTTGCAAGCGTTGTTCATTTGTAAGACGATCCATGGTTAAATTGCAAACCAAACTGAAGCTGTTTGACAGTGACACAAGGTACTAAACACACGTCAGCTGTCAAAACCAGTGTTGCCAAAACCAAACCAGCTTAAAAATCACCCGTTATAAAGACGAAACTTAAATAAGAGCGTGTGTTCTCAAAACTAAACCGAAGGCAATCAGCCCTATTACGATTGTCAATTATCAATTGATAGTTGATAAATATTGAAAATCGATATTTGACAACCCAATTGATAGAAGTTTTGATCATTGAGAATGGTGCAGGCCGTCGTGAATTGCAAGAAAATTAATAATTATCACCGAATAGTTGTTCAGTTGTTTAATAAATTAAGTTTTAATGTACGAAATTTCAATATTTATCAACTATCAATTGATAATTGACAATCGTAATACGGCTGAATAAGTTTAAGTCCATTGATGTATGCGGGAGTCTCGTAGGGATTTAGCCAGCCTAAGCCTCTTAAGGCAAATCGCAGAAAACTCTTTTTTCAACACGTTGTTGTCTTGCTATATGGCTTTCATAATAGAGTGACCAAACCTGGCAAGCATATGCAAGAATATAGGTCGAACAAATGTTATAAAAAGCTGTTTTGTAACATAGGGGTCTGAAAATTGCCCTGCCTCTCTCTTAATCCATTCAAGAAGTTAATTAGCTATATTTGATATTGAGTTGATGTGTTGAATGAATTCAAGCTTACGATCAGCTCATAAATCTACATTTACTGATATAAAGAGACAAACAGTTACGTACACACCAGTCAAAAATTGAATTAAGGTCACATTGTAAAATTTCACAACCACAAATACTCGAAATAGTTTTAAAAATTGCAACATTGTTCTCATAATTGAGACGATTAGAATGCTTTATGACAGATGGCAGGTCATTTATAAATAAAATAAATAAAAGAGGACTTAAATGGCTGCCCTGTGGTAGTCCAGAATTCGCAGTAGAATAATTTGATGGACAAGTCGGGGGAGACAGCGAAATACACATGTTTTATCGAAATCAATATATTTTTGAATTATGATAACTTAAAATTTGAATAAATCTTAAAATAAAGAAATAAAATCGACAAAGAAAGAAGAATATTTCAGGGAATGATATATTTCCCCCAGTGAAGGGCTGTTTTCTAAATAAATAATTAAAATAGAAAAATTGCTCAAAAAGAACGGCAACACTTACATTCTAGATATTAGCTTTTTCTAAAGGAATCTAATTCTTAATTTTCTTTTTAAATCAATAGCTTTTGGAAAAATTAAATTTCAAACTCAAAACGAGCAAACTAATTTTTTTTACGTTATTAAGGACCGTTTTCATATTAAATATTTCATGCTCTTATCAACTAAAAACTAGGCGCTTGAATATCTTCTAGTTTCTGAGAAAATGGAAAATCATTTCTTTTTTTTTTTAAATTGCGGCTTTCACCTTAACAGGAGGAAATATATATGCCATCAACCCAACCTACATGCTCTAACTTTTTGTCGCATCTTGTAGATTTTGTCATGCAAAATTGACTTGTTTATCATTTGCCAATCCATTCAAAAATTAAAAAAAAATAGTTTTAAGTTATCTTCTCAAAAAACGGAAAACACTATTCAATTCAACGCGAGTTACATATGGAAATCCTTATTTGGACTTTTACAGTTTTTTTGTTAAGTGGAAAACATAATATGCGTCAAGCGACTGCCGCGATTATCTGAGGCTTGTTGGAATAAACCCGCGACTTCAAGTAGCCCCAAAGGAAGACCCCTGGGATGGTAAAATAGGGCGATCATGCTGGCCATGCTAAATCGCCAAAACGGAAGATTACGCAACCAGGAAACGCTCCCTTCACAATATCCATTGTGGCTCGTGCTGTGTGTGCACCGTCTTGTTGAAACTACATGCTTTCCAAGCCCCGCTCATCCAATTCCGGCAGTAAGAAGGCGTTTATCATGGCCCTGTTTAGCGTTCGCCAGTAACAGTGACCGTTTTGCCGATGTCATCCTCAAACAAATACGGCCCAATCACTCCTACCGCCGCACCACACAGTGACTTTGAGTGGATGTAAAGCTCTTTGTGCATCACACGCTGATTTTCAGTGCCCCAGAAACGAAGATTTTGTTTACTGACGTAGCCGCTTGAGTGGAAATAGGCCTCGTCGCTCATGATGCTTTTCGACACAAAATCGTCCTCTTCGTTGTTTAGATTGAGGATGGGCAGCGGAGTTTAGCGCTCCTTATTGCTTGTCTGTTTGTATTCTGCAGCTGTCTAGGTCACAAATGTCAGATATGATTGACGTACGACGCCATTTGCAAAAATTATAACATCTTCCGATATTAGGGTGATTTATTTTGCGCCACCTTGTTAATATGTTTAAAGTGTTGCCATTGCTCTTGAATAATTAATTTTTCAAAAAATATAAAACAGTTCAATAAATCATTTTATGCATTCTAGTTTGAAAACAAAAATGATTTAAAAAGCTCGAGAAAAAAATTAGGTACATTTTTGTTTACCAACAGGACTAGCAAAGCAATATTCAAAATTTCTTATGGTTTTGCACAATGACATTTTAAGATTTAAAATCAATACATTTTTTTTTTTTTAATTTCTGAGCAAAGTTCAGTTCAAACCCTGCCATTATCATAAGTTGTGCCCTTCTATTAAGCAGGTATTTAGGGGCAATTTAAAATAATTTTAGCAAGCAATCAAATCAATCATTAGCCTTTCAGGAAAGTGTTCTGTAGTATTTTATTTTGTGACAACAAATTACCCTCTCCGTCGACATAATTTGTTTTTATTATTTCGTAATTGTGCGTCGTATTCAACATATCAAATCAGTATAATCAACTTTCTTGTTACTGCCAGTGTTGTCATATTTAATTATAAATATAAGATCTCAGAACTTCATTATATACTATAAGGTTGTCAACCTATAAATAAATATGACTTGGTAAAGTTGTGGCATTTATTTTTCAAAAGAATTGCTTTTGAGATCAAATTATGTCTTCAGAGTTCCGACTTATATGCTTATATATTTTCACATAAACATTACGTCACCTCAAAATTGTTTTGTTGTTCTTGAACTCCCCCTCTATAAAGCTCATATTCATAATATAAGCGAATTAAGTAGAAAAACAAAAATATATTAAGGTGAAAAATACATTTAGGCGAAGGCTAAATATGAGGTAATTTAAACAAGGCGGCCGACACACGACACGGGGCGCGGATGACGTTAAAATGTCGTCATTTTCTAAAGGAATATACCAACCAGCATCTAAAAGAAGCACCTACACAAGGAACTCTTCCTCTGTAGACTTCTTCCGGCAAATGTGGTAGACAGAGGGAGTCGGTAAGGGGGTGGAAAGGAGATAAGCATTCGCCACCACTGAAAATGAAAATATGTTTTTTCTTCAATTTTGGATTGGCGGCTTGGAATAGGAGCACAAGCGCCAGCCATTATGGCAAGAAAAGTTGAAGTTTACATAGAGGTTAAATACATAATAGTACACAAGGTGTACTAGGTCGACCTACATTTGGTTTCTTCGATCGATATTTACATTTATATGGATGTTTATGTGTGAGGTTTGAGAGAGCTAGGGTATAAACAGGACATGTGCTCGAAGAAGTAAATACTGCAGTGAATATTGAATTGGTGTCTGTTATAGGAGCCAAAAGTTGTTTATATTGGAAAGTAGGCATAGCGCATAGGCTAGGCATAGGCATTGTATGAAAATGAAAGCGAAATGCGATGCCATCAGTTGGAAGTGATAGTGATGGGATGGATTTGAATATATTCACTATGGTCTATGGATATACAAATAGCTGTAGGTTAAAGTAATCTTGTCTAATGCTCTAGAGGGTTGGTTGGTGTATGTATGTAATGAAGATTTGGTCGATAGAGAAAAAGTAAGTTCACTGGGGAGCACTGATTGTATCCTTTTAGATAGGGAAAATACATTTCGCAAAAATAAAACAAGAAATTGATTTATTTTTTATTTTAAATTCGGATATTTTCGATTTTTCACTATTATTTAAAGTGAAACTAGAAGAAACAAAATATGCACGAATTGATCGCACGAACTTGCTCTTATGGTTAACAACTGTGTGTAACCATACATTGAAGATGTATGATGTATATACATATTTACCGATAAAATATTAAAAGAGTCAAAAGCAGATACTAAAAAAATTATGTTTTATTTGATTTTTTGTGTTAATAAAAAAATATTTTAAAAAAATGTTGATGCATTATTGTTTATTCTATTGAGAAATTATAAAATAATCGGTTGAACCACGGAAAAGATATACGCGAATGACCCAAAAATAAGACAATTTTCTCAAAAAAACGTGGAATGCATAATTCCGTTAGTTATGTGATTTTTTTGACAAAAATTTGAAACGCAGTTTTCTTATGATGGACTTGGTTATAACAGGTACGAAATTTAATCAAAATCGTTAGAGCCATTTTCGAGAAAATTTGAAGAAAGCAAAATATTTCTATGGCAGCTACCCGTTCCAGATGAGCTAAGACATAAATTCGAATTTTCCTCTAGGGAATTATATAAAAATGATCTGTACCAAATTTCATGCAAAGTGCTGCATATGCACAAAATCAACCAAACAAGGACTCCGTATTATCTTTGCGAAACAATACAGCATGCTTATAAAGGGTTTTCCAATAAGAGGTGTTATTTTGAATACCCCGCTATTTCGGTAGCTGTCACTTTTGAAGCTGTCATTTTTTGACATTTGACAAGTAGAAACTACGCCATTAATAAAAATGGAACGATACACGCTTCAACAACGCATTGAAATTATTAAATTATTAAAAATGGTGAAAATTTGGCAGAGACGGTTCGTAAAACTAAAACATTTTTGGGTCGTCGTGAAGCACCTTGTCGGACCGCAATACAGAAATTGGTGGACAAATTCGAGCTGTTGGGACAAGTTAGTGATGTGAAGAATAAAACCCGTGCACGTCGCTCAAGAACAACTGAGAATATTGCTGTTGTAGCCCAAAGTGTTGAAGAAAACCCAGGTTTGTCCATTCCTCGTCGTTCTTTGGAATTAGACATTCCACAAACGTCATTACACCGTATTTTGCATAAAGACTTGGGTCTTAAGGCTTATAAAGTTCAGTTAACACAAGAACTCAAGCCGGCTGATCATCAACAACGTCGTGTCTTTGCTGATTGGGTCCTTGAAATGCATGAAAATGATCCGGAATTTCATCGAAAAATCATCTTGACTGATGAGGCCCATTTTCACCTCGGAGGCTACGTCAACAAGCAAAACTGTCGCATCTGGGGCTCGGAAAACCCAAGAGTTATCGTTGAAAAGCCTCTCCATCCTCAACGCGTGACTGTTTGGTGCGGTTTATGGTCCGGCGGGGTCATTGGACCTTACTTTATGATTGCGCCATCGAGAGATGATTAATGATTTTTTATGGCCGGAATTGGATGGTATTGATCTGGACAACGTTTACTTTCAACAAGACGGCGCTACGTGCCACACAAGCAATGAAACCATCGATCTTTTACGGGAAAAGTTTCCGGACCGTGTTATCTCTCGAAGAGGTGATCACAATTGGCCACCGAGATCTTGTGATTTAACACCTTGCGACTTCTTCCTTTGGGGCCACGTGAAAGATAAGGTCTACGCCAACAGCGCAGCGTCGATTCAAGACCTTAAAGATGGAATTCGTGAGGCTATCGAGGACATAGGGCAGCCACTTTGCGGTTATGGAAAATTTCATGAAAAGGATATGGTCATGGCGGCCATTTGGCTGATGTTGTGTTCCATTATTAACGGCATACCTTCCTCTTTATAATGAAATAAACATGCCATCATTTATCTCAAAAAATGCCATTTTTCTTTGAATATCAAAATAACAATTCTTATTGGAAAACCCTTTACTATGTTTCCACCGAACACTAAACCCATATTTGATAAGATTTGTCCATAATCTCAAAACTTTGCCATACAAACATTATATTTCGTAAATCTAGTAGATTTTAAATAAAAAGTTCAAAAACGGAGTTATAGCTATTTTTCAGTCTCAACCAACGATATGGCAACACTAAAGTTAAAAGAATCTTTTTAGTTAATAAACTCAGATTTAACTAAATCTCAATCAAGATGAAAGATAATTTCAATGAATTGCTTTTAGTAACAATTTACCGCATAGCTCCAGACATTTGTCTAAAAGAATTCTACTCTTTTTTATACATACTCTGAATGTTTGTGTAGTTATATAAAACTACCCCAAGCATTTCCGGATACAGACAACAATCCAAAAAAATACCCCACACACCCTCGTTACTCGAATGAAATTTTGTAAACAAAATTTGTGGAAACGTAATCAATGCGCAAGTCCAGAAAATACCATATCGAGATTAAAAATTTCATTATACATAATGTAGGTAGGTAAAGTAATAAGCTGTCTTATAGTTGATATGGTATCGGGGTATCTCCAAATGGGGGAATTGATTTCCTATCTGCCAAACAAAAGATATAAAAATCGAATGTGAATCGAATGAACAAAAAAATCATAATAAAAGAAGAAGCCCTTTTTATAATCTCTTGGCAGACGTTGCTCCGAAAATAGCCCTGAACAGTATTCAGCATCAGGCATCAGCATGAAAAGAGGATATTGAATCAGACGAATGATAAACTTTGACATTTAGATGAAAGAAACAAAATTCATATAATCCACCTATATAACCATAACAGTAAGGAATATTAAACAAGGTTATATGCAAAATATTGCTATTCTCTCCATCATCCACCTGTGAGCCTTAAAGTGAAAGGCACTTCCAAGCTGAGGTTTTTCATAATCGTGAAAGGTCATTCAAGCTGTTTTATTTGGCACAATCTCATTGGTATTGCATCGTACAAAAGTCAAAGGTCAAAGTTGAGATACTATACTGACTCTAGGTCAATGCTATAAAGCCTTTCTGCCTATTTGATGGAGTGGCATCATACATATAACGGGTGTTTTTTTTTAGAGGTATAGAACTTTAAGTTGGCAACAATATTTTAACTGGCGGCCATTTTGTCAGCTGTCAAGTGATTTATTTTTAGTTTGGTTTGCCATTTCAACATGAATAGAGTGAGCCCTGAACAACGCTTCCAAATTGTGCCCAAATGGGCCCAAAACAAGATTGCCGTTGATCTCAATTTTCATAAGCGAATTTTGTTTAGCGATGAAGGTCACTTTTGGTTGAATGGATACGTCAATAAACAAAACCGCCGAATTTGGAGTAATTATAATAATCAAGTGTATGTTGAGACACCGTTACATTCACAAAAACTGACAGTTTGGTGTGCTTTATGGTTTGGTGTGGAATAATTGGTCCGTACTTCTTTAAAAACGATGCTGGCCAGAACGTTACAGTCAATCGTGACCGACTTTTTCGTTCACCAATTTATTTATTAAGGAGGAGCTGTGGTTTCAACAAGACGGCACAAGATGTCACACAGATCGTCCCACAACTGATTTTTTGAAGGAAACGTTTGGTAACCGCATAGTTTGACGTTACGGACCCGTGAATTGGCCTCCAAGATCGTGCGATTTAACGCCGCTTGACTATTTTCTGTGAGGATATGTGAAGTCGCTATTCAACGCCGATAAGCCCAAAACCATTAACCACTTTGAGGACAACATTCGCCGCGTTATTGCCGATATACGGTCACAAATGTTGGAAAAAGTCATCGAAAATTGGACCTCCAGATTAGACTACGTCCGAGCCAGCCATGGCAGTCATATGCCAGAAATCATATTTAAATTAGAATGCCAGAAGATTATATTTCGAATAAAGTAAATTTCATGTCAATTTAAAAAAATAATCTTTGTTTTATTCCATTTCAAAGTTCTATACCTCTAAAAAAAAAACACCGTCTTTTTATTGAATTTTCGAAATGGAATTCTAGACAACATTGAATGAATCTGCAGCTTACTGTAAGTGCACTTTAACAATTCAAAGGAATAATAATGTTATCTTGCGATTTTTGGACAATTGAATGTGACATTGAAAGGAAAATAAATTAGGGGAATTTTTGAACAAGTAGATCCTCAAGTAGGTACCCATCGGTATATTACATGCTCCACTATACGGCAAATATTGGTTCTGTTATAAGAAGAAAGATTTTGGAAACAGCAAATTGATGATGATGTTAGAAAATATTTATTCACAATGTTATGACTCATGAATGACACTAAATTCTTTTTTATGGAGTTTAAATTTATTAGATCCGTCGTCGCGTGCGTCGCATCAGTAATATAACTGATTTTGAATTAATTTTAATAATTTCAAAACTTATTATTGTTTCAAATCCATACAAATCATTAAACCACAAGAAATAGGTACTCTATTGTATTGCACGAAAACAACACCATGATGTCATTATGTACTTCCTTTTTAAGAGAAACTCCCAAAGTCATAAATAAAGAGAAAATATTTGTTGTATGTTGTATTTGTATGACCTGCGCAAAAGCTTAAACTTTCTTTGAAACTAAATTTTGTGTATGTTTGTATGTAGGTAGATACAAAAATATTAAAATACTCGTACCTACATCTTTCTAAAAAGGGTGGCAGTAGGTTAAAATAAATTCAACCCCAAAGTAAAATGATAAACAATAATTTTGCAAGCTCTTTGTCGTTTAAGTGATAGTAATATTTAATAAGTATGCAAAGTATAGCTTAGGTATAGTTAAGACCACGAATGTTAAACAATTTTGAATATATGCAATATGAGTGGGTAGAAAAGACGCATCATATTATATATCCTTTGATGCGAATAATTTTAAGTGTGCATGACTTAAAAGGTAAACAAATCAGATTTATGAAGCCAAAACAGGATGGATGACAATACCGGGAGAACAACAACCCCAAGTGTTAGATATACATACACAGATAATATACAGTGCTGTCGTTTTCCAAATTTTAAAAATGAATAGATGTACATATTGTCTATATGTATAAATTATTATTATTTTTTTGAAAACAATTTAAAAGACTAAAGGCCAGTTTCACAGTCGACACTTACAGGAATAAGTGGCACTGAAGTTTCTCATATGAGGAGTTTAGGCTAAATTTCATAGTCAGCGCAAGTGGAACTTAAATCCCCAATATCGGAGACTTAAGTGCCACTTATTGAGGTAACAGCGCGCTGCGATATTGGGAATTAATCTTTCACATTCCCCACTTAAGTGTCACTTTTCTGACTGTGAAACTGACTCTAACTTTTTTTTTGTATATTTTTCACACAAACTTTTAGACGACTCCCACTTTTCTTTTCGCATCTGAGAATTTTCCTTCAGCAATCGCAATAATTGTTCCTACAATTTTGTTTAACCAAGGCATTTGTCGTGTAGAATATACCTCGATAAAAATCATCAAAGTCTAAGTCCTTAGACACAGCTGATTGCTTTTGCAGTAGCATAGATCTAGATTTTCAGACTCCAACTTGTCCACTAAATTTGGAAATAGCGTCATCAAAGGCACCAAACTTGGTGCTAAATTCCTTTGTCGCTTCCGCCTGAAGTTGAATACTATGCCTGTTTGGGAGCTATAACTTTCACCAAGTTTCCCGAGACTGTTTTTTTTTTCCAAAGGGTTTTGACAGCAAATTGTAAAAATTGTGAAAAAATTGCAAAAATTTGTGAAATATTGCGAAAATTTGGGAAAAACTGCGAAAATTTGTGAAAAATTTGAGAATTTGACACTTCCTTATCATTATATCTATATCTCCTTCTGAAACCTAACAGAGATGTGCCATGCATTGTGAAATCTTTTTTTGAAACAGGGATGTGAAAAAAATCAATATTTTTGTTGTCCTCATTATTTTTTTTTAATATGGTGACTTAGTTCCTATTTTAAGTTATGGGTAGCCCAGTAGCTTTTTTCCGCAGCAAAGTAGCCGAATGCTACTATAGTAGCCATTACGACAACATTGATTATATACAGATATTATATTTAGGTACACTGAAAAGTACTCTTAAGCTTAGAAGACATTTTTTGAGGAGTAATATACACTTTAGGCAAAAAAATCCTTATTTAATCGAGATTTACTACTTTTTGAATACCTACATACTTCTTCTTTAATACTTTTTTCAGTCCAAGAAAAATTTACCAAAAAAAGGACAATTTCCGCAAAAAGTCCAAATGCAAATTTGTAGAAGCAATTATCTTTGTTTTTGGAACAAGAAATACTGTATAAATCATCTGTATAAATGAGGCAGTGGACACCATAGTGGCCTAACTGATTTGTGCACTTCTTTTTTAAAATGGCGAAAACTAATATTTACATTTACCAAAACAAACTTTTTTTGAAGCAGTTGTATGCTACATCAATCTATAATGTATTATTTATTCAAAATAAGCAGTTTTTTGGTACAATAAATACCTATATAGGTTTTCGTCTTTTTAAAAACAAGTGCGAAAATCAGTAAGGCAACTCAGCTTCTCATGGCCTCAAATCGTCTGTGCATAAAAACTTTTATACAAGATGAAATGTCAAAAATATCGCAATATCTTGTAACTGATGCCTAGAATTGCAAAAAATAACGTAATATTTTGTGTTGTAAACGTTATAATCTATATAGTGAGCATAAATTATTTTTCGACAACGTCAAGCCTGAACGCTATGAGTGAAAACCGGTATTTTCGTTTTTGAATTGAACAATTTTTTTTTTTTTAAATAATGATATATTTTAGTTGGTCACTCTAGGAAAAAATACATCAATATTTTCTTGTAGGGTCAAATAATGTTCCAATTTTAATGTAAGCTTTTTTTTTTTAAAAAAATACATCGTTTAAAAATTATATGCGAAAAATCGAAATTTTGACATTTGACAATTGCAATAGCTTTTTATGAGCCCACGATTTTAAATGGAGTATTAGTCAGTATTTTTTATACCAAAATAAATATAATTCCGATCATGTCTACGTCAAAAAAGTCTGAATAAAGCTTTGGTCATCGAGGGTGTTCAAAAGAGTTTAGAACAGAAAACCCGGCTGGAAATATAGCAAGTTTTTGTAAAATAAAGTCAAGGTTCTGGAAAGACTTAAGGCTCTCCCAAACCAACGCGAAACATTCGGCGCGACGACGAAACTTCCGCCTGTCTTAATTTATTTACATGGAGATTAATGGGAGCACCCACACTGGCGCGATGCGAATCTTCGAACATTATTCAGTCGTCGCATGTTCGCGCGAATGTTTCGCGTTGGTTTGGGACAGCCTTTAAGCAGTGAAAATCTGGCCGAAGAAAACTTTCTTTAATACTTGTAAAGCCCTTACTAGCTAAATCTTGTTGGGCAAGTTTTGCTATGCTGTATCAAAAGGACGAGACTAGAGATATGCCAATTTATAACAGTTATAACAGTTTTTCGCCAAAATAGCGATTTATAATTTTTTTCAGAAGGATTATCACTTAAATTAATTTTTTTTTTTAATAAGAAATGATGCCTTGTCGTTTTTCTTAAGTATAAATACTTTTATCTTGACGATCAGATTAATAAAACTCGCTTAAAAAGTTTGATTCTTGAGTTCTTTTAATCGGATCGTGAAGATGAAAGTTATTATACTTAGTGAAAATGACTGCAATAAAAAAAAAGTGGTTTAAATGGTTATGTTTCTGAAAAAAAAAAAAACTGTTTTTTTTCCAATTGGTGGTGACACTTTTAACTGTCATTTTTTCGATGTGGTTTCCGTAAAAATTTGAAGACTACCAAAATGTTTCGAAAAATTTCGTTTCGGTGGTCTCTTACACAGCGAATGCCTACAGAAACCACAATGAAAAAATGACCAATTGCAAAAACAAACACAAACGCAAAAAAATCACAGAAAGCCATAATATAATGAAAGAAACAGCGCTAATAAATATGTATACCTACTTTATGAATGAATAATATCATGTTTAAGTACCCCCTCTTATTAATTTGCACTTTAATATATCACACCAATTTTGTCTTTGTCATAATTTTAAAAACATGCAATATAAATCCATAATATGTAAGTATACATAATGGAAGTGACTCCAGACATGTCAATTATAACTTTTTTGGTTTATAAAAGTACTGTTAATGCGGCCCCGCAGGGCCAGGGCCCTCCGCCGGTGGTTTTTTTTTTTGAAGTCGCGCGAAGCGCGTTAACGCACGCCTACTTTTAATGGCGAAAAACTGTTATAACTGTTATAAATTGGCATGTCTCTAGTCGCGTCCATACATAAATGAGACAGACGAGACTACAGGCATGATAATTTATAACAGTTATAACAGTTTTTCGCCAATAAAAATGGACGTGCGTTAACGCGATTCGCGCGACTTGAAGGAAAATTATGGGTGCCTGATGTATGCCCACCGGTGGAGGGCCCTGGCCGTGTGGGGCCGCATAAACAGTACTTTTATAAACCAAAACTGTTAAGACAGATTTAAAAGCAAAAATATGTTTAGAATTAAAATGAGTTACACCATTTTTGCACTCATTATCCTTGATTGGATTCCGAGGCTTTTTTTAACCAGGAAACTCGTAGGTATACCACTTTAACTCACTAATTTTTAAACACACACATTTTTTTTTTTTAAATATCTAATTGAAATTGAATGTCAGTAATTTAAACATTTTCAAAATATTAACATACATTTATCCAAGTGAATGCAGAAGTTATCCGTTTGTTGATTATTGATGATGGTGATGGTTCAATCCAAAAATGGTGCGTTTTGTTTATATTTTTGCACAAGTTTATTTTTTTTTTTTTTTTGTTTATTTATTTTTGTACGATTATTTTTTTTAAACAAGAGATAAAAACAAAAAAAAAAAAAAGAAGAAAGAGAAAAAAAGAAAAGATTTATTTTTGTAAATAAATTTTCTTCGAAGGTATGTATATTTTTGAATTATTTTTCACACACAATTTGTATCAGGTATTATTTTGTTTTGCAAATTGTTTACAATTTTTTTTCTGAACATCACAGTATAAATAAAAGAAAGAGAAATTAAACTTTAGGTAGGTAGGAACTCAAGTAAGTTGTTTTGATTTAAAACAATGAAAAAGCGATTGAATGATTAACAACAACAACAAAAAAGAATAAATCAAGCAAATAAGAATAAATTCAGAAAAGTAAAACTACACAAGAATATAACAAAAAACTAACTATTTATTAATATAAATAAGAATGTTATAGTGCAGGAATAATACCTATAAATTTGTTGTCAAACTAAAATGTTCAACAATATGAAGACACAAAATCAAAATAAACTCACTCGAAAATCTCAAAGAATGTTCTTCCTTTTTCTCTTTAAATTTTTTTCAAAAATACATTTTTTTTTTTAAATTTTCTTATTTCATTTTAAATTTCTCCCCAAGAAATTTTTCGAATAGAAAATATTTTTGTTTGATTTTTTTTTTTTGTTGTTTTCGGTTGACTTTTCTTCGTTCAGCGAATATAATTTTTCTCGAAGGCCAATGGAGATAGAGCTGAATCTAAATTATTTACATTCTCGAAGTAAAAAATCTTTTTTTTTTTTTTTTGTCAGAAAGAAAATTTAACAAGATGTTTAAAATTAACACTTTGAGGGGATTTTTTTAAATACAGTTTATACGAACTTGATCAAAACCGCATTGCGTATTTGTGTTGTGTGGTGATGTTATCAAGAAAAAGGATTGCTGTGACAATCGCATTCCAATAAAACTACATAAACAAAGTAGAAAATCAAAATCAATAATATTTTCATCCACAATCGAGCGCACTTAAGCGAGTACAAACACCAATGACAACTACAACAAAAACAAATCTATCAGCAACATCCTTAAAAAAAAAAAAGACAGATTAATTCCCACAAAAAAAACCTTCGACTATGGGTATTTGTTCTAGCCCCCTTATGACGAAGAACCGCGGAATGGGGTGTGCCAAATAGCCATTAGTAATTTGGGAGTGTTAAAAGATGGACTTGTTTAATATTATTGTTTATTTTTTCTGTCGCTCCTTAGAGCATTTTCGATTTATTTTAAATTCAATTTTAATCTATATTCGCTTGATTTCTCTTTTATAATCAATCATCATCATCTTAAATCTAATTTATACGTTTTAAATATCTTAAATTGATTTCGATATTTTTAATAAATATCCAGATTAACCGTGTGCGTCGAGAAATAAGTTAAGTTAATTTAAAAAAAAAAAGAATGAATTGAAATTAATCGCAAAACTTTGCGTCGTTTTTGCTTGATTATTTTTTTTTATCCGCCACGTACCTTCCTCGAATGGAAAAAAATCAAGACTAGCAACGAGAGAAAAATTTCAAACTTTTTGGGGTTATTAAAGCTGGCCCATGCACAATAAATTCTCCATCACTATTTACTACCCAAACAAAATAATATATTTGTGGTGGTATGGTAGAGTGGAGTGGAGATTGATATTCTCTTAAATTTGTTGATGTTGAAAGCATTGTTTTAGGTGTTTTTTTTTATGGTTAAACATGCGAGCTATGGGCAAATAACTAAACAGCTGAAAGAAAAAGAAACAGAACTTGCGTACAACTTGTATACATCCATGTGTTTTGTATATTTAGTAAGTATCTGGGTTTGGGAGAAGTAACGTGGTATTATTTTGAATTAGAAAGCTTTTCTTCTTTTGTTATTCTCTTCAGTTGAGCTTTGCTTCGCTCTTTGGGGGGACAGCACAGTAGAGTCCAGAAATAAATGTTTTTCTTTTATAAGTCTTGATTTATAGGAATAATTAAAACAAAAAAAATATACAGTAATCAAGATTTTTCTGCCTTTTGGAAACTATAGCTTGTTTGTTTTTTTTTTTTTTAATGGCAAAATTCCGTGCATTTCGTTTGCTTGTATTTCTTTTGTAATTTTTTCTATTCTACAAAAATAAAAAAATTCCCCAGATGAAAGAGTATGCATACAAGTGTTCAAAAGTCCAAAACGAAATAAGAAAAAATCCCTTAAAATAACCCGCGTGGAAAAACAATTAAGTTTTAAACGAGGTTCTAGAAAGTGACTATCCAAATTGGCCCTAGACAGTTTTGAACTCATTTGCCTGGTGGCACTAAAAAGTAGAGTTGGGAAATAATGATTACAAAAATAAGTCAATTACAATTACTTGTAATTGAAATCTCCAAACACCTTTTTAATTACTTTTAAATGTAATTGAAGAATTGCAATTACTAATTACATGTAATTAAAGAATTTTAATTACTAATTACATGTATTTGAAAATCGTCAAAAAAGCATTAATGTAATTAATTTATTCTTTGTCTCTTATATTGTACGTAATATTGCACAAAAGGTTTCCTGATATCGCTATTAAACCTGTTAGTGCATCAGACTCGTTGAATCTTTTTTCTTTTGCGGGAATTGAAGCTACTCCTTGACAACAAAACCTCAACGACACTAACATTAATCATTAACAACGTTTTCTTTCCATTTATAAAGAAGTACAAAATGAATATTGGTTTAGTTTATTAGTTAAAATGCCTTTTATTAACCTTAACTGTTATTTTTTATTTATTTTAATGAATAAAAACATTTAATGAATTATAATCAAAGAAATTAATTACCTTAAATGTAATTAACACAGTGCTTCCTTTAAGTACTTGCAAAAACCCATTACTATTTTCAATTACATGTAATTTGTAATTGAATTTTTTCGATTACAAGTAATGGAAATGTAAGTTTTATTCAATTACTAATTACTTGCAACTGAAATGGAAGTTGAAATAAATTACCAAAAGTAATCATTATTTCCCAACACTGCTAAAAAGTTGGTTCTTTCTATCCCGGAAACTTCCTTTTACCAGTCCGATACGCTTATCACTGTGCTTATTCACATCGCAATGTTGAATATGAATAAGTTTATACAGTGAAAGCCCCCAAAGTTTTTGACCGGTTAGAAAATAGAAAATGAAGAAAAAAAATGTGTGAGTGTGAGTAAACATCAACGTTTGTTTGAACAAGCGCAGTTTTGAGGATTCATTGAAAACGTTTGGGCCGGGCTATTTCGAAAATTTATTGAACCCATTTCGACAGTTTGCAAACTGAGACGTCTTAATTGGCTTAGCTATTAAAAAAAAAAAACTGTTAGATTCAATTAAAGGGTTTTCCAATACTTAGGTAATAGGATGAAATACAGTTCATGGCGGCCATGTTGTTTTAGCGCCCGTTAAATTAGAGTTGCAGCCTAACCGCGTGGGCTGATTTGCTTCAAATTTGGTACAGAGCATTTTTAAGTGATTCCATAAAGGGGAAATTCGAATTTTTGTTTTAGATTATCTGGAAGGGGTGTTGCCATACAAAAGTTATTGTTTTTTTTACAATTTTTTCGAAAACAACTCGAACGATTTTGATTAAACTTCGTACCTGTAACGACCAAAGTAGTTGTAAGAAAACTGCGTCTTAGGTCGATTCTCTAGACAATATAGGTACTCTATATGAATCTGGTACTCATAAATAGTTAAAGGAATAGGTTACTGCATTTAAAAATTTTGGAAACAAATAAAAAAAAATAAATCAATATTTGTATTACTTTTGACTTTCTTAACTTATATCGTTAAATCTTTCATGACATTTGCTTATACCACAAGAGCAAGTTCGTTTGATCCATCGGTGCTTATTTTTTTTATTTTTCATACGCAAAAGATAAATCAAACCATGGAAAGTTACAGTGTCAAGCAACACGTATATGTATATGTATGTGAATATTTTAAACGTTAAAAATTTATTTACCAACCTAACAAAACTGTAATTTTGTATTTATTTGCTTAAACTTGTTTAAACAAAAAAAAAAAAATGCAAAAAAAGTGATAGCGAATATTAAAAAAAAAAAAAAAAAAAACAATTTAAAAAAACGGATATAGGCCGTTTTCGAAAATGTCAACTGAGTCAAAAATGCACTTGCAGAATGTTCGAAAACGCAAATACAAATTTTACTGCATTGTACACGCAAAACAATTATTTGAGCTTAATCAAAAGACATGTGTGCAAACATGTCATTGCATATTTGACGATTGCAACTTCGGTCAAATTGACTTTGATTTGACGTTTCCGAAAATGGCCGTATTGTTAAAGTAACATATCATTTGAATTTTAAAACCCATGTAAAATAATCTATACAATTTGCATACAGCAATTTTGCGTCAAAAAGTCCAGTAAAAAAAATTATTTGGCCATGTTCAGCATTTCACTTATTGTGAATTCACATGACGAACGATGAATTCGGGTGTTCCGCAATTCGTTGGTAAAGCTATTTGTGAATTTCGAAAATGAAAATTGGTGTTCTGCATTTTCATTCATTCCGTTTTCTGAATGTAGTCAATTTACTTTGTTGATGCTTTCTGAAATATTGTGTATGATTAACACAGTTGTTCTCTTAAAACAAATAAGAACGCATCTTTGCTTAATCTGAAACTACCTTTAAGATTTTCGAGAAAAAAGAATAAACAATTCATCAGAACAATACTTCATACTGACGCTATGTCAGGCAAATCTAATATGTCATATTTCTATCGCAAAATTGTTCGTTTAATTTTGTCTCTCCTATTTTCCCTTAAATGTGCCAATAATATTGAATTCATTTTCGTCCACAGTGTTATTTCACTTCATAAAACAATTAAAAATGGATGCACGAAAACGAACGAATTGTAGAACATCGAATTTCATTTCACGTGAAATTCCAAATCGATTTCAATTTGATTTATTCCGAAAGGCAGAACATGTGATTAATAATAAATAGATACACATACACACACACCCTTTAATTTATCAATCAATAAAAGCGAGTAACCTTTAAATCATTGGTTAAGTGCATAATCGCATTATTAAAATATCTGCTAGCTCTCGCTGACGTTTACTAACTGCTAGTGAACTAATTCACTGAAGAGGGTGGTGTGGCGAATGCAAATTCGTCAATTTTTGTTTTTGTTTTTGACTCTCAAGTTAACTCTTATTCCATGGTTAAGTTAACTCACGAAATGAAGGTTAATTAAGCGTTTTCTATCAATAGGGCTTATACAGTTTTCAGACGCAAAACACGGTCCACACTCCATTGTTTAACTCAAACAATCGCAATTTCGCCAGAAATATTCTAAGTCCCCTCTTTCATTGCCTAGTTTTGGGGTTAAACTCGTGTTAAGTGCTGAAACATCTCGGAGTTAACCCACAAACTTTGGTGAGTTTTTCTGGATTAAATAAAGAGATACTTTGACATAATTTTGTAGACTGTGTTAACCATGACTCATGGTCAGTGGACTATAAATACTGGATTGTGATTGTGATAAGGCTGATTATAATTTTATTTTGAAAAATTTTATAATGAAAACCATTTGTGATGTATGTATCTTTTACTTAAATCATTTTTGTAAGGCAGTCCTATCATAAAGTTTCGAAGGTTTCGTTTTACTCGCGTTTTACTAAAACGACTACCGGAATAAGGGTTGTTCAAAATGGAATTATATATGTAATTTTAAACTGATACAGTTTTTTTTCCAATTGTACTTTCTTCCAAAACAATTAGAATTATCCCTTTGACGTTCAATGTTTGGGCAGTTCCAGGTTTTTCTTGAAAAAAGTTATTAGCCTTAAATACTGGTTTTACACTTTGTTGGCCCTTCTAAAAAACAGAAGTAAATATTCATCAAAACATTTATATAAGCTTAGATGCTTGCTAACATCTATATTTTTCTGTAGGTATTTTCATTTAGGAAACTGCTTCGTTTAACTTTTTTTTTTAAATTTTACTCCGATCCAAGAAATTGTTCTCAAACTTCCTACTCGTTCGGAGCAAGCTATACAACTTATTCGAATTCCGAATTTCGTAGCAATATTTGTGTGTTACTGTCGAACACTGTTTTTGAGATTAATGGCAACTTGGTTCTTGGCGGCATCACCGATGAGTCGCTCTGAATTTGTGAACGCCGCATAACTGCCGCATTCGAAGAGTGCTGGAAGACTACAACACAGGGGTAGGTCGTTCCCAAATCAATACCGATTGCTGGCTTCTTGCAGGTAGGTTTGTAAGTATTCGACAGGAGCTATGATACTCTTTTCGTACGAATCAATTTCTTTTTCCTGATATTTTTTCAGCTCTTCACCATTTTACGAAATAATAATAATGGGAAATAATTCGTAGTTTAAATGGATAAAGTGCTCGTAATTAGGGAGGGGACCGTAAGATTACCTATCTCATCACAACTATTGAAAAAGTGAACACTTACTAATAGCTTAGTCTAAAATTTACAAAACCGTAGGTCGGAAAAGTTTTTTTTTTTTTCAGTTTGCTTGGTCAGAAAAATGCAACTACTGAACGCATTTTTGACAAAGAACACATATCCCACGACCCACGAGAGATTTCTATAAATGGTTTATGAAATGAAAGCTAAGACTGTTCGCTATACGAAACAAGTGGTTGGGCAAGTTTTTGTTTGTTTACAACAAAAAATATATACATGCTTTTTACTTTGTTTCTTACCTAACGAACGCTGCATATATCGTTCTTTATATTGGGTCACCAACTCACCACTGTATTGGCAGTACAATTTATACTTACTTTAAGTTAAAGATCCCACCTGTATTACAAATTATTTACTGTATACTCCAGAATCTTTAAAACCGAATTAAGAAATAAAACTGTAGATTATAGTATTCTTTTGCATTTAAATAATTATTTTTTGTTTTATTTGTCAAAAAATTGTAAATTTGCTTCATTTTGTTTTTTGTTTTTGTATAATACTCATACATATAAATTAAAAAAAAAAAAAAAGAATGTCGGGCATTTTTCGAAGATATTTTCGTATTTATATTTTATATATTAATTATAATATATGTACTGTTTTGTTGTTTTTTTTTTTTTTTCTTTAATTTCCCTTAAATACTTGTGTATAGTAACATTTAGAAAGCATTTGTTTTTTTTCTGAATTTTTTGTTAATATTATTTTATTTATATTTATATTTATATTTATAAAAAAAGGTTTACAATTTTATTTATATGCTTATTATTTCGTAGTCATTTTTTTCTAGTAAAAATGTATTTATTTTAATTTTTATTTGTGTTTTTTTTTTTTTTTTGTTTCTTATATTTATTTTGCCAGCACATATAGAGATTTTAATTTATTAGCAACATAGTGGCAAAAAATGCGTGTCTTTCAGAAAAACATATTTTTTAACACAAACAATATAAATCTAATAATAATTCACATTAAAGAGAGGATTAATTTAAAAATATGCAATAGAAATAGGACGAAATAAAATTATACAAAAATAAAAACAGAAAAAAACATTTATATATAAATACATGTACGATGATTTTTTTACTTTTTTTTCTCTACACTATTATTAAATTTTTATATATTTATATTTATATATATTATATTATAATGCATTTATAAATTACTAATTTTTGACACTACCGATGTCTTTTGAATCTAAAAATTTAATTATAATAATTTTTTTTATACGATCTTGTATTAATTTTTATTATTAACTTAAGTAAGTAGTAGTTAATATGTTTTTTTTTTTCTTTTTTTTTAAATTAAATTTTCAATATTTTGTTGTTTACAGCAATATTCGTATTCCTTAAAGTTGATTTGATTTTTTTTTCTTGTGTTTATTTTATATTTTAATTTTAATTAATAACATACATATTTGTTTTATTTAATTTTTTTGTTTATTTATTTTATATTTTATAGCGAATTAATATAATTTCAGTTCATTGTTTTCGTGTTTTTACTATGTTTTTTTTTTTTTTTTTTTTTTTTTGTTTTCTTGTTTGTTTAATATTAATAATATGTATAACTTAAATTTAAAATTTATATAAAAAACTTGTAATTTTAGGTTTCTTTAGTGTATGTGTGTGTGTGTTTTGTTTTTGTTGTTCTTTCTCACCATCGGGCATTGCTCTTACCTCCGATTAAATTCCGATTTTATTGCTGCAAGAAAAAAGAAAATTATTTATTTGTTTGTTTTGAAGGAAATTTAAAAAAGAAAAACTTACCATCTATAATTTCCTGTTTTGCTTTTTGGATTTCTAATCGCATTTCTCGAACAATATCAGCTTTTAAACTATCTAGATCAGCTGACAACGCTAGGGAGAGTCCTTCGCCATTTACTTGCTACATAATTTAAAAAAGTAATTTAAGGTTTTGACAAAAAAAAAATTGATTTAATTAGACTTTTTAACAGCACAGGCAACAAAATTATATGTACCACGGGAATTTACATCACAATTAAGTGGAGTATTTGACCTAGTGTTTGAAAAAAAATGTGAATTTGTATGGGAGAACCAAACTTTGTTTTCCCTTACCCTTTTGCCTACACAAGCAATTTTGAGAGGAAAAAGAGAAACTTATTTAAATTCTACTTCATAACATGGAAAAATTAAATGAATTTAATTGGTGTTTTTCTTTTTTAGCTCTGAGCAGTGGCTTAGCGATCAGAGCAGACCTCTGAGCAGATTATGGTCAGAGTCCTCAGATTTAATTATGAAAAACACTTGAGCACTGAACTGTCGTTAAATAGGGAATCCATTTTCAATTTTTAATTATCAGTGGTGCGTTCTTTTTCTAACTAAAGTTAACTATGGTTGATGTGTCAAAAATAAAAGTTGGAATGTCATGGTTAAAAAAGTTACTTTGGGTAACTTTTCATTTAAAAACGATCAAAGTTATAAATATGGTTGATCTTTCAAACGAAATGTGTTGAAAAAAAATCGAAATACATTTGGAATTGATAAAAAAGATAAAATCGTGTTTGCATTAAATTTATTGCCAAAAATTATTATTTGCACTTCAAAAATGGAAACAATTTGTTGATTAAATTTCTGTATTTTTTGGACAAAACCGAATCAATAATGTGTACATTTTTGTTCAATTATTATGGCCACAATGCACAAATTTCGTAATAAAAATTGACCAAATCGAAAGAATAAAATGTCGACAAAAAAAGGAAAATTAATCAAATAATAACACAAAACAATTCCCAAAATCTAAATCGACAAAAAAAATGAGTCAAATTAAAAAAAAACATTTACAAAAATGAATGCAATTTCAGATCAAAAGAACGAAAAGTAAACAAAAGATAACCACAAAATGAAAACATTGCAGTTTCAGCTGTGTTTGACAGATTAACCATTTCAACTCATATCAATGAGATTAGTTGGGAAAAAGTTACTAAAAGTTACTTTCTGACACTTTAACTTTGAGTTCAGGAACGACTTTATTACGCAATAAAGTTACTCAAAGTTACTATTCTGAAGTAAAGGAACGATGAAAGTTAACTATAGTTAACTTTTGTTAAAAAAAAGAACGCACCACTGTGAAGTTGGCTTCGCTCAGCGAAAAGTTCGATTTGCTCGGTCATTTTATTCTGAGCTAACTGAGCAAGTTCTGAGGTAACTCCGATGAAAAAAGAACACACACTTTTTATGCTCTGATATGCCTGAGCTATAAAAAATAGAATTTTTTTTGACAGTTCCGTGATCTGCTCTGAGTTAAAACATTCCATTAGCAAAGTGACTGCATTACACAATATTAATCGAGAAAGTTTGTAGGTGCTTCCTTCCAATGACAACCACATGTTAAATTCATGATATGGTTCCGTAGGAAAATCATGGGTGTAGCATGTAGCTCCTTTTCCATAGGGAAAATTCTACTTCTTCAGTAGTGAATTTTCGGAAATTTCCTACTTTGTATTATTACAATACTGATAAATGAATATAGAGACAATCGCAAAATCCTCGATGCTACATGTGAAGGTGAAAAGCAGTTCTGATGTCAGTCCAATTCAAGTAGACTTTATAGAGATGGTAAGAACAACAAAACAAAATGCTAAATCGATTTCATGGAATCAGTTATTTTATGAAATGTTTGGTCTGCATTGGATATTTTAATTGCATGCCCGATTTTATGAAATGAATTATTGCTTGTGGAGGCACAGAGTAAGGGCAAACAAATTTCTTTTTCATACAAATTCACATTTAGAAATTTCAACGAAAAGGTATCCGTACATCCGTTGTGGCTCTATTTCGATATGCAGATAGGTGCATACACGCGCAAAATGTATGACAAAAATCACTTTTAGGAACTTCTACAATAATCTTTATGTTCTTAGGCAGTGCAACAAAACAATTGCTTTAAAATTGCGTTTAATTTGGCCCCTTGTTTAATTGTTTCACATTAGTGAGGTGGATATAATGTATACACAGTGCATCACTTGTTTGAGTATTTTTTTGAAGATGTATACATCTTTTTTCCCTCAATAGGTGCAACTTGTAAGTGTCGGTAGGTAAATATTTTCCAAATACACATACAACTTAAAGGCCGACTAGGAAACTCCATCGAAAAAAAAAAACGGTTTAAAATAGTTGCGTCATCCGGTGGCCTCAAACAATTGACGCGCACTGTACGTTAAAACATCAAAAATTAACCTAGGGATTAAATGTTATCAAATTTTTAACAAATCTATTGACACACGGCGCAGGACCTTGTTTAGATTATGACTTTTCACTACGCAATGACAGTGATTTTGTGGGTGAGATCGGTGAGGAGCACTTTTCACCCATACTAAAGCCGTAGTGAAAATTCACAATCTAAACAGGGACTTAATTTTATAAAAAACGATTTTCTTTGCAGGAAACCAATAGTTCCCTTATAGGACAAAACGTTTCAAAGGGACACGGCGGTGGTTATTGGTTTGGAGACATTATTCGTTAATTGCAACACTTCCGCCCAGGTAATATGTTTGGATTTCAGCGCATTACACATAATAAAAATACACGAGACTAGAGACATGCCAACTTATAACAGTTATAACAGTTTTTCGCCATTAAAAGTGTGTGTTTGTTAACGCGCTTCGCGCGACTTGGAAAATAACTCTCGAGTTCCTGAAGTATGCCCTCTGGTAGAGGGCCCTGGCCCTGAGGGGCCGCATAAACAGTACTGTTATAAACCAAAACTGTTATAATTGGCATGTCCAGTGCAGAGTTACTTCCAATAGAAAATACCGGCTCAATCAAGAAAAAAACGAGTTGGAATTCAAAGTGCATAAAGTTCAAGATTCAACACCGGCACACAAGCCAGATCAAAAGTACTGAAATTATTGCACGTAGTCGGTAAACTGCAGAGTTTAGTTCATTTTATAAAACTGTTCATTTGTGGAATCGATTAAAGTGGAAATTGACCATCACCAAAATAATTATAGCTCCATTTCCCACCTGGACAAATAATCTAGTTTTCGGCGAGGCACTAGAGTTTTGCATTAAAACTAACTAGCGGCTAGTAGGGGCAAATTAGCGAAACTCCCTTTGGGCCTTGCCAATTATGTGCTGTATTGCTTCGATAGACAAATCTAGTATAGGCTCCGACAAGTAAAAACTAGATGTATCTAATCACCCCTATCATGGTATCCATTCGGAACGCAATTTTCTCCGATTCATACAAAATTGATTTTCTAAAAGTGAAATGTTTCATTTCGTCATACGAATAAAACTTTTCTATATTATTATTTGTAACTTACTAGCTTAAGGCTACCTACAAAAGGTAAAAGATTAGCCAATAAAAAAACTATTAAGCCTTTTTCGGAGAAAATTCCGTTCCGATCGGATGCCATGATAGGGGTCAATATCTTGTCCTTATAAATACAACAACACCCCTAGAAAAATAATCGAGTTTTTAATGAGGCTCTAGAAAGTTTTACATAGATACTGAAAAGGGTGACTATCGACATTGTCACGGCCCTCGCCAGTTATGAACCCTTCGGTTTATACTTCAATTTTTGAAACTACTTTATGGTCGTTATAAAGTTGTTGTTGGATGCGGGGTATTTTTGAAGAGATAACGAAATTTCCCCGACAGGTTTTTAATAGCAACGACCTCACGAGTAATCGACATTATTATATTCCTCGTTTAGAAAAATTTCCAGGGCCTTGACTTTACTGGACAAAAACTTGTAATTTTTACTGGCGGGAACTGTCTATCGGACCACTTGTTTTGCAAAAAGAACATTCTTAGCTTTAATTTCGTACCCCATATATAAAAGTCCTTTATAGGATAGGTACATATCTACACTAAGTCCAAAATACAACCCGAATAGTGCATTTTCTAATTCAAGCAACCTGAAAAAAACTAGTTTGTTAATGTTTGCACTAATTCTATCGGTTCGGATTCTCTATTGAAAGTCACACTTTCATAAATATGTAGTTTCTCATTTTAAAATAATAAATATAACATATATGTACATGCCACAACTTTAATTTTATAAAATTCAAAATGATATATTTCGTAGGTAAAAGTAAACTAAAAAACTAAAGAAAGACATTATTTCCTTCAATAGCACAAAGAAGTTAAGAACTGTATTATTGTTCTTGATTAGTTATGTGCCAGATGGAGAAAGTATAATAGTTCCGTTCTTTATGCTCAAATCAAAAAAAACAGTAGGTACAACATAATATTATGTAGTTTATCTTATTTAAATAAACACAAAGAATTTCTTTAAAATTCAATTTAATACTTATGTTTTAGCCTGGAAAAACTAGCTCAGATAAAAAAGAGATATTGAATAACTGAATAAGAGAATTATAATAATTTTTCAAATGTTTGTCATTTTTCCACGAACAAAGGGCAAACTTTCTGGGGTTGACGAATCGGCTATTAGTCATCGATTTTTTTAAAAATTAAATGAAACAGCTGTTGGTTCTGATTATGAACAACTAATTTTTTTTTTCAAGATTCTTCTTTCCATTGTGCTTCACCAATCAACGCACATTTTCATTTAAACTCTGATCACTTTGGTTATTCCTGATTTCGGGAAAATTTTTAAAGTTTTTCCATTGCCAAAAATATGAATTCAGACTTTAAGTAACAAGATCAAAAGTTTTCTGGATGAAAACAAAGTAATAAATTCTGAACATAGGTTAGGTATATTCACTACAGCTCTTTTCTTAGACATACACGCTTTGGTAGTGTGTCAGTGTCTATCAACCAACGTTTAGATAACATTTTTCATTTTGCCTTTTTTTTTCACAGCAGCGAGTTATTTTCTAACATCGACTACGAGTCTAATAGAAAACTTAGACCCAATTTTACAGAGGTGAGTTTAACCAGAGTTAGCTAACTCTGAATATTAATTAACATACTCGTACAGTCAAATCAAGAAGCAATTTTTTAGTAAAAGATACATGCAGAACGACTCAACCGACTTGGAGGATAAAACATCAAAAGCATTTGTTCAGTAAATCCTGAGTTGACTAACCAAATTTTGTGAGTTAACTATAGCTAGATTTAGCTGAACATTACAAATAATTATACTAAAACACACTTTTTGTTAGACCTTTTTTCGCTTCCTGATTTATTTCATTCAAGAGTACACTCCGGAAACAGAACATATTTATTAAACATCTGCAACGAAATGTCTTGAAACTACTTTCAAAACACTCTATATATAAAAGTCACTGCATTCACATTATGGAAAACATAACAAATGAATCGCTTATTGATAAAAAAAACATAAGATTCGTGTATTCATAATTAAATGAGTACTCTTTAGCGAATGCACGAAATACACCTAATGCACTCACCGAGTAAAACGAATTTGATTTAATATAATATAAAGGTTGATTTTTAAGCTGGTTTGGTTTTGGCAACACTGGTTTTGACAGCTGACGTGTGTTTAGTACCTTGTGTCACTGTCAAACAGCTTCAGTTTGGTTTGCAATTTAACCATGGATCGTCTTACAAATGAACAACGCTTGCAAATTATTGAATTTTACTATCAAAATTCGTGCTCGGTTCGAAATGTTCATCGCGCGCTGCTTGTGTTCAGCGATGAGGCTCATTTTTGGTTGAATGGGTACGTAAATAAGCAAAATTGCCGCATTTGGAGTGAAGATCAGCCAGCAGCATTGCAACAGCTACCAATGCATCCCGAAAAAGCCAATGTTTGGTGCGGTTTATGGGCCGGCGGCATTATTGGGCCTGTTTCTTCAAAGATGATGCGAATCGCAGCGTTACTGTCAATGGTGAACGCTACCGAGCGATGATAACAAACTTTTTTTTGCCCGAAATTATTTTTTGTGGGGGTATGTCAAGTCTAATGTCTATAGGGACAAGCCCGCTTCGATTGACGCACTGGAAGCCAACATCCATGCATTCATTCGTGAGATACCGGCCGATATGTGTGAAAGAGTATGCCAAAATTGGACTCAGCGGATGGGCTACCTGAGACGCAGCCGCGGTCAACATTTGCATGAAATTATCTTAAAACATTAAATTGCAAGGTTCCAACTATCGATTCAAATAAATATTTCATTCATTTTTTCGAATTTTTTGTGTTTTTTTTTTTTTAAAGTTCTAAACCTCTTAAAAAATCACCCATTATATATATATAAATAGTATCTAGAATATAATCACTATATTCATTCATATCTTTCCGGATTACTTGGTGTATTCGATGTGTTTACAACTGTTTTGACTTGGAAGAATCCTTTTGATTCAAGCACTCAAGCTTTGGAGAGAAACCAAACAGTGTACTCGATTCTTTTTAAAGGGACCAAATGGTGTACAGTGTTCGTTTCTTAGAAGTTGATATTCACGGATAGAAAACACTGAAGTAGTTTAGTTGTTTAGAAAAGCCAAATGAATACATTCATGCAAAGTCAAAAATGCTTAAAGCTTTAATTTTGTTCAAAAAAAAGTGGTCGTTCGGGAGTGTGTGTGTAATTTTAGGGATGATGAATTTTCGTCCTCCATTGCAATCCAACAAAAAAGAATAGAATCTCCCAAAAATTCAATATAAAAATTACAACTGTACCTCCTATACTCATACAATTATGTATTAAATCTCATTATGGACGATATTGCGATTTTTTGAGTAAAACTGTGAAGCGTGTTTTCATCTGACAAAATTTTTGTCTTTGTCTCCTCTAAAAAAAATCAATGGCCTACAAATTTTATCATTTGCTTATTAAAAATGCTCTCCGAAACATTGGGAGCGAAACTGTGTTTTTAATTAAATTTCATTTATCTTCTAGTTTTTTTTATATAAAAATGAATGTTTTGAGTGTTGGTCATTCATGCGTTGGCGCATCGTTAATCCGATTAGGCCATCACACACTTTGTCAATTTTGAATCAAACTAACCTCAGATTTAACGTTTTCATTGAGTTGTAAATTTCAGAGTTTGTTCTTGTTGGAGGCAGGAAGGTTTAAAAAGTGGTTTTAATAAAAATCCATCCACTCCCACAAGCAATTTGAACAATTAGGTAATAACAAAACAGTGAAATACATAATATTGAGTGTCTTATGTGGAAAAGAACCTCGTTTAACAGCGAGAAATTCACTGTTTCAGTTGCGTCCGGAGGAACCCTTTCAAGAATGTGTCTTAAATTTGTATGAGACTTAAATTAAAAACCAACTTACCTTAAGTATCGTTTCTTCGCTGGCACTGCCAAATCGTTTTCTTATTGGTCGGGGAGATTCACTTCCGCTATTTGAAGAATTATTATTCCCCGAATTGGAATTGCCATTAGAATTCGATCCTCCCAGCTTATGTGGCAAAGTATTTGATTTCTCCCATGGCCGTTGTTTGGCATTTTGTGCTTCTTCTGCTGGATCCGGCTAAAATGTATGGTAATTCAATATTATTTATGTGTAACAAGCAAAATAATTTAATTATTTAAGGGCCAATTTTTCAAAAGTCAATTAAACATCATAAGAGTATTAAGGCTCTTTTCAAACCAACAGGCGAATACTTCGGAACGACAACGAAACTTACGGCTGTCTCAATGTATTTACATATGGTGATTAATGAAATAATGAGAGCACCCTACACTGGCGCGATGCGAATTTTTGAACATTCCTCCGTCGTCACTTATTCGCGGCAAATGATTCCCGTCGGTTTGGGAGTGCCTTTAATATTATTCTTCAAACTAAGCATACATCTCAAAAATTTGTCTCCGTCAAGAAATGAACTACCGAATCAAAATTTTTGACAGAAAACTGATTTTTTTTTTGCACGAATCCTGTTCATGTGACTAAGATTGCTGAACATGCAATATGAATTGTTCCTATTTATATTTTTAACTGAATGTTTAACGGATGATTGAAAAATCGGCTATAAATTTATTTAATCAAACCTCTTTTCTTTCGGCTACAGCCCTTCGACGTGCCAATGTTTTGGCCATTTCGTCCATCATGGAAGCCATTCCCTTTGAACTACGACCTATCGTTCCGTAGTTTCCACTGCCACCGCTTGATGTGCTGCTACCACTATTCTCAGCCGGTGGGGGTGCAGTCTATACAAAAAAAAAAGAAGAGGTACATCAGTTATTAGCAGACCTTTCAAATGGATATAATAACGACTTACCTTGTTCTTTTTGAGCCGCGCTTGTTGCAATTGTGCTGCCAAGGAACCCATCAGATCGGCGGCTGGGTCATCTTTCTTCTGCATTAAGCCAGCCATAGGTGGAGGTGGTGGCGGCGGTGGTGCTCCTGGTCCGCCTGGTCCACTTGGTCCTCCACCGCCACCAACACCCATCATTGGTGGTGCAGGTGGAGCAGCTGGAGGTTGAGGTGGTGGTGGTATGCCACCTCCAGTCGGTCCTCCATGCGTGTTGCCGCTATTAAACATTGGTGGACCCCCGCCAAACGCTGGTGGTGGTGGTGGAGCTGCTGGTGCCCCTCCAACCGGGGCAGCAGCTCGATTCATCATCGGTGGTGGCATAGGAATACCATTATGAGAACCAGCCATGGATGGCAACATGGGCGGTGCCATTGGAATCTGGCTGTAGAGATTTTCTGTCACAGCAATACTTGGCCCATTCGTCTGGCCATACTGCCCCCCACCACTTGAAGGATCTATCATTGGAAGATGTGGTGGCTGTTGTGGTAGTTGCGGTGGCTGTGGAGGCGCCTGCTGCAGCTGCTGTGGCGGCTGTTGTTGCAGCTGTTGGCTAGCATACACTACACTATTGGAACTCGCCGACGATGGAATGCCTTGACTTTGTGACGACGTAACATAAATGGGACCGTTTGGCAATGATTGCTGTGACGGCTGTTGCTGTTGTTGGTTTTGTGGAGGCAGTGCTGGAGGTAAACTTCCTCTGTCCATGCTAATACCTACGCCGCCAATGTTCTGTTGTGAGTATTGATGATGATTTAGATTTGGATTAGAACTAGATGACACATAGATGGGTTGCTGATACTGTATGTCATAATGGGAGGACACAAAAACACATAGTATGGCATTGGATTTGATTAATGAAAAACAATAAAAATTAATATTTGTGAGATAAAGAGAAAGAATGGGTAGAAATTGATTCCAAAAGTAAAAGGTCATAAGAGGCTTACTTTCCCAGCCAACTCGTGAATGAAAATATTGAAGATGGATTTGCTTACCTGATTTTGTTGCTGGTATGAGTTGTTTATCATTTGTTGTGATGAGTACACGGGATGTTGATGATGCTGTTGTGCGAGTTGTTGTGGAGCATGATACTGATTTTGTTGTTGTTGATTAGATTGTAACTGTTGTTGCTGTTGCTGTTGCTGTTGCGACTGCTGCGCTTGTTGTTGTGGTTGTTGCTGCTGTGGTGGAATTCCTCCTTGTGAATTTGGTGGCGCTTGTGGCGGTTGCATCATACCAGAATTTACACCACCACCACCACCACCTACACTGCCACCGCCGCCTCCGATGATACCATTCTGCTGAAGGATACCATTGGCAGTTATTTGACTTTGACCATAAATCTGCTGTGGCATCGACATTGGAGGTGGTTGTGGAGCCGGTGGTGCACTAAGGGAATTTCTTTAATTCGTTATGTTTCGATTCATAGATTTTTTTTTTGGTTTTTTTTTTTTTTTTTTTTTTTTGTATGAGGCGATGATGATGAAAGAGAATTTCAAAATTGAGGGATCAAAAGGATCGAGCATTGGGAAATGTGCAAAGGGAGCATTATGATGATGATGAGAGAAAAAGAGAACAAGAACAACAAAACAAATCATTTAAATTAAAAAAATGTTCAAAAATAAAAAAAACAATTTTACGTTGTGTATATTTTGGGTGTGATTGTGTGTGGGTATGTGTGTGTATAGGATTGATTAAAGAAGACAATTTAATTTTTTTTTTTTTTTTTTTTTTTTTTAGAAAATTTGCTTATTAACTAAGGTGTGAGGTTATTTGTTGTGATGGTGTGAGGAGAAAAGTTTGGAGTATAATATTGTTAGTTACATAAATTTATTTTTTTTTGGAGTATAATATTGTTAGTTACATAAATTTATTTTTTTTTTAAATGAAAGGTTGTTCGGTCTTTTAAAAAAAAAAATTATTCTTTTTATGTTAACTTTATTTATTACTCTGTTTTTTTTTTTTGGTTAACTTCGTGTTGAATTTTGTTTTCAAGTCTCCAGGAATGCTTTTAAGTCACTAGGACCTGGTTCTCCACGAGCTGAATCTTTTTTTTATCAAGTCTTTGGACTAAATTTTTTCTTCAACTCGCTCTGAGAACGCGAAACACTTTGTTCGATAACTGAACAATTAAAGGAGCTAAGATATGATCCAAAAACTTCAAGCTTTCAATCAAGATATTATCATTTCCACCGCGAATAACTTAAAACTTGACACAAAATAATGTTTTGCAACTCTGAAGGCTACTGGCGGCTGATATTATCACAATATAGATTCTTCTTAACAACTGTTTCAATAATAACAAATTGAAGAAACTAAATAAAAGCTTTCATACAACCGACCTCAATTGAAAACTGAACTTTCTTTGTTCAATTAACAATCTATGTATGTATATATATCTTAAGCTGACATAACAAGGTAATGAGAGACCAAACAACTTAACATAAAAAAATAGAAATACAAAAAAAAATAAAAAAAAAATAAAAAAAAAAAATCAAATTTCATTCCAATAACACAGCACTACTCAAGTCCCTAATCAAACTTATATCACATCCAATATGATGACAAACCTGCTTGTGCGGTGATGGCCCTGTGGCGTCGGTGGGCTCTGTGGTATGTTGTTTTGATTTGTTTGTGAGGTTGGGGTTTGTGCCGAGGGCGTTACATTTCCCGACATATTCTGTTGCTGTTGTAATATTGCTGCATCCTCACGTGTCATCGTTCGATAGCCCATATCCTCCTCATAGCCATTGCCATTTGTTGGCATTGCTGGTGTATTTGCAGCTACACGACCACTAAGCACCTGAAAAAAGAAGAAAGTTAGAAAAACATTCTCCCCATAGAAAAAAAAAAAAAAAAAAAAATCGAATTACCTCAAGCGAATGCATCATGACACGAGCAAACGCTTCCGCATCCTGCTGGCTGGAAAAGTTTAGACCATAAACATATTTTGAATCTCGCCATTGATGAAATGTCGCTGTGGCTTGATTGTATTTCAATCCCTTGAGTATGGAACAATTAATGACAACTTCGTGATCCTGTAACTTGCGTCCGACCACACGAAATGTGTTATTTTGTTGATGATGATAGATTTGCACTTTGCTGAGACCAGATGAAGAGCCCGATGGTACCCATTTCTTTTGGGTATCATCATAGACCATGACTGAGGCACGAGCCCCAATAATACTTTGTTCACTGCAACGAGAAGAAGATGGAAATGATAAGTTAATTTTTAAATTTGTTTAGAATAAAAATATTTGACATACGAGTTAAAAGTACACTGGAGAGGCGAGGATTTTTTTTAGGTTACTGGGGTTAGTGTTGAAAAAGATAGAGTTGTAAGGAGTAGGGCAGTGAACAGATCCAGGGAAGAGGCGACGAATTATAAGGATGTCGGCTATTTCTCTTCGCTCCTCGAACGATTTCTGGTCACGTTGGGGAAGGTAAGATCAAAGGATCGTTCCAAGGAAGGCCTCGATGGTAAAATCAAAGAAAACAGCGCTCGTTGAATGCACTCAATATGTGAGTATCTTATATCAACCAAATTTGACACGACGAGTATTCAAGGATGGGACGAGGAAAGGGTATGTAGAGCGATGGACCATCTTTTGACAGAGCTGAATTGGCTCATAATTATGTCGTCTTTATGTTCTAGGAGGTCAAAATAGAGAAGCGACTCCACGATGGAAATACGTTTTGATGCGTTCAGGCTAAAAAGTGACTGAATGGCATGTGATTTTGTAAGGGTCTAAGTAATTTTTGAGGCACCGCACCGAGAAATTTTTAAGATCTAATGTATGAAGTATGAGGGAAGAGTCACTTGACGACGAAATATTCTTGAAAAACTTGGTGCCGTCGTAAAGTGAGATAAAGGAATCACCTTTTCGATATCATTAATAGAAAATACAAAAAGAAGGGGACCCAAATGGCTGCCTTGGGGGATGCCGGAAGTAGCTAGGAAATAACTGAAGAAGCCAGATCTGAAACCAACGCTGCAGAAATGGTTTTCCAGGTTACAAGATATCAATTTCAAGAAGATATTTTCAAAGCCGAGGGGGGATAAATTCAAGAGGATGAGTCTGAGTTTTATGAAGGGCCTTTCTAAGATCAATGGAAATAACGTCGAATTCTTTTTCATTCTCTAAAGCCGAGAGGGTAAATGATACAAGGTTAGTTCTGTGGTAGGCCTAAATTCCAGGAAGCAGTGTCGTTTAAGGGAAATGAGCGACATACAGCAAAAGCTCATGTATAAGTTCATACAAAATACTCTCGGAGATTTTGGGAATGTGTGAAAGCTTAGCAATCGATGGGACGATAGTTTTAAACATCACATTTTGGACCCTTTTTGTCAATTGGAATTCAAAAAAAGGTTTTCCATGTTTTGGGAAATTTTCCTTGAGATACGGATAAAGCAAAGACTTTTTAGAGGTATAGAGAAAGGATTGAGGAGTAAAACATTCTAGGGCCTCATTAAAACTACAAAGATTGTTTTTCCAAGTGGAAACCGTCGTCGTATGAACTGACCAAAGTCCAACCTACCTACACTCATTGTAATCTATACAACAAAAAAAAAAATTACCCGAGGTAGTTTGAAGTCAATTTATTTTTTTACAGAAGCCCTTAGCCCTTTCAGTTTGTTATTATTCAACTCTCTGAGCTTGGATTCGATTCATCGTGTTTTAAGAAAATACAAACTTAATCTCAACTTGACATAAAAACTCTGCAGCAAACTTATACAATGTATCTTTTTCCTTCCATTAACTGATACCAATTTAAAATAATAATCATCCCTCAAAATATTATTTTAAAACCAGTTCTTATGTAATTATTTTAAGTTTATATACCTACATTGAAAAGACATATTACGCGAGAATGTGTTTTTTCCCACTGTTACACAATAATTATTATTATACTCAGCATACAAAAGTATAAAATGACATACACAGTATCGTTTGCAAAGTCATTACCATTTATAGTAATATGCCAAACAACCATACTGGTTTATTAACTTGTGACTCATACTGTGTTACGTTTTTTTTTTTTTTTTTTTTTTAAGTTTTTACTTTCCTTTCAGCAAGAAAAAGTGCGAGTGGTATCTACATTATACCTTGGTATACAAACTGGTGAAGCTGATGGGTGTTGCTGTTGCATGCACAACTGGTTATTTGCCTTAATCACCTAAAGCTATACCTTAACCCATCACAGATGCCAATTTCAAGACACGCGCACAAGTCAGACAGGCTGATGCGTTTACATAATGCATCATCATTTCGCTTATAATTATTATCCTCCTTTAAGCTAAATAAGTCTGTTAACTCTACCTATTGTCTATGGGACTACTGCGCTAAGCATCCCTGGAAACATGGAAGTAAAACGAACGTTCTGTTGCAAGATTTTTGTTTTCTTTTTTTTTATAATGATTTCCCAAGGCGTATTTTATTCCATTTGTGTGTTGCTGCTGCGAATGTAGAACAAAAAAAATTATGCTGTCCTCATTATATTTGAAAAAAAATATTATTTTTAAGAAAAAGATTGTTTAAAAAGACGGGACTTTTAAAGTATTGAATTAAAAAAGGATTTTCCTTGAAGGGGAACGGCCACCGCGGTGTAGGTACTGGGGCTCAAAATGACATTTTTCGATAAAAAAATTTAAAATTGGCGTTAAAAGTTCACTTAAAATTTTCCTCCGAAAAGTTAAAGCAATTTTAGGAAATTTGAACATTTTTGGTATATCCATTGCATTTAGGTTTGGAAATGTTTTTATTTATGACAACGCAAACAAAATAATATTTGAAGGCGAATGCGAAATGCCATTTATGCTGGATTTACACAACTGTCAAATTGGCAGTATTCTGGCAGTTAACTGTCAAAAACTGGCAGAACAATGGAAAAATTCATTCTTTTGGCAGTATACTGACAGAAAACTGCCAATTTTTCAGTCGTCTAAATCCAGCATAAGTCTGTACACGAGATTTTTCGCACTAAATCTGGCTAAATGTCAAATTTTGAGGAGTGATGATGAAATGCTCTCGGAGACAAGGAAAACTGTCAAAACATCGGAAACGGTTTGCGCACTACTTTGCACTAATTCTCACCAAACGTCACAATTATACTCGATTAGAGTTGCCATGTTGACAGTCTTTACTCTTCTTGCACACAGAAATGTATGTAGCACAAATTCGCAAGTTATCCAATGGAGGGGAAATTATTTGCTCTCTCGATGTGCTTTTTCGTTGCAACTTTTTCGAGATAACAATTAGGATTTTTTGTGACAATTTATGCAATTTTGTGAAAATTTATGCAAATTCGCAACAATTTGTTAAGTCAGTTGATCGATGACAGTTCTGATAGATCTGTTCCTGGTTATAGCAAAATGGATGTAAACAGTGCTTCTCAAACTGATGACTTAATGATTTCTCAATCTTGTTTTTAATTGTAATGCCGTCTGCCGGTCAAATTATAACAAGAGAATAAAAACAAAATGAAAGAAATTTAGATTTTTTTTCACACGGGAACTCTAAAATAGGCTTAATTTGAAAAAGAAGCAATATTCTCGATTATTGGATTAACAGCCATGTTCTATATTTCACTTTCGATCGAAATGAAATTCAAGTCAATCTAATTTCAATTGATATCAATTTTATTTCGAGTGAAAGTGAAATGTAGAATATGGCTGTATTTGACAGTTTATATTTTTTGGGTTTATAAAGCTATGATTAGACGGTAAATGTAAATGGTCAACGCATTGACTCTCTGAGGTCACCAAAAAAAGTCATCAAGCCAATGGACCGTCAACGTTGACCATGCGTCAACGGATAACACATTGACGATCACACAAATGAAGGGTAGTCCGTCAATGTCACACGGAAGTCAGCGCAGACTTTGTTGACGTGGCAGAAAAGTATGCCATGTCAACGTTGGGCTTTGCGTCAATGTGTCCTAACATTTGCCCAGGGTGATTACACGAGTCAATGCGTTGAAGGTGAAAACGTTTTGAAGTCAGAGATTCAACGCGTTGACCATTTTCGCTGACCGTCTAATCGTAGCTTAAGTGATGTATCGTATAAATTAAAATACAAATGTTTTTTTTTCTATTTTCCTTTGCAAATTTTGAAAATAAACCCGAAAATCTTTATTTTGGGGAAAATTTCACTTAGGTTCGTGACCTATTTTTAAAACCTGGCCCATTTTCCAAAAACAGTTTGTGGGTTCATTTCTTCTGATGGGGTATTTTTCCGAGACCCAAAAAATGTCCATAAAATTCAAATATATTTAGAAGCTTACACACATTTGGCAAAAAAAAAAATTACCATATTCACTGGTCTTACTGTTTCGTTGTGCGACATTTGCGAATGGAATTTTAGTAAAGTGTCATTTTGCAAAAAAAAAAATCCTTTGAAAAAACATGGCAGTATTGAAATTACCGAAATCAAAGCTTGCAGACTGCTTATAACTTTTTTTAAATTTTCATGTTGCGAGAATATCAAGAAACATTTGCGAAATAACTTTTTTGCGAAGCCAACTAAGTTTGAGGCAGACACAGGAAAATTTTGTTTACAAAATATTTTTCTATATATTTTTCTGAATATCAGTTTGGAAAATTTCATCTGGTTACCTGCACTTCTCTCATTTTATCGCAACGTCTGCGAATCCTCCTTAGAAGTGCAGATTAAATCTAAGTTTTTAAACAAAAAAACTCACATCTTTACAAACAAATAATTATAAGCAAGCACAAAACAAAATAGTATACCACTTTAGTTCCATAAAATCCTTCCTGGGTCGTGAACTTCCGAAAGAGCTTGTTTGTTTGAATGAAGAATTCCTTGGCATTGTCTGATGCTTTCGCCTTTCATTTAAGTTCGATGCATCATGCGATTGTGATTGCCTATTCATCGTCATCATCATCATCCCGCCAGTATAAAAGTTCGACACAAATGGATCGTTGTTTTTTCGTAGTGAAATTTTGACTGGCAGCGAGTACAATGCGGCGACTTCTTCTTCTTTCATTCTCGTCATCATCTTCATCGACAACTCATCGGGACCACAAGCAACAGCTTCACAAGGAGCAGGAGCAGCAGAACCACTATCGCTTACGGTCGTTGACCAATCATCCTTACAAGTCGTCACCGCCGTTGTCGTTGTCGTCATCGGGGCCAATGACTCAGTTCCTGGAGTAGAGTTGCTATTTTTTTCATTACTTGTTGTTGTTGTTTCCAATTCCGAAATGGCATAGTAAAGATGCTCATCATCGGGAGAAGCATCTACAGCTGGTGGTGCCATTGACGCCGCACCAGCTCCAGCTCCAGCACCAGAACCACTGCCACAACTACTCGTATCATCATCATGACTGACTCTTCCTATTGCATCCATTATTCTATCTGAACTCTTATTGCAATTAGTTGTTCCGATTGCATTGTTGTTGCTGGTAATCGAGCAGGACACAGATGATGATGATGGCTCCGATTCGGACGACACTGCTGATGCCAACGATGCAGAGTCTGCCTCTGCATCCTTGTATCCAATAGTTGTGGTTACACGATTCAGTGATGGTTGATGTTTCTCTTTGTTTCGTGATGGTTTCAATTTTTTGCTTAGCCTTTTCATTTTTATTTTTTTTCTCTTCGCTTGGATTCAGTTTTGTCCGAATAAGGAAGGGTTTTCTTCTCAGTCAATTTTTTGCATCTATCCGTAAAATAATTCCATTTAGGGATGGAGCACCGTATCGACCTTCCGAACGGGGTTACAATCTAACTAACTTGATTATAGTCTTTTTCGTTCAATGTGCAAACCGAAATCTTATAAATATATCCAAGTCCAAGCAACAATTAAAAATTCCAAGGAAAACTATGGAACTTGTACGGGGCTGTCAATTGAAAAGATCGGCGTATAAAACCGAACTGGAGATGAAATTCATTTCGGATTCAACTTTTTGCTGGAAATTCCATAAGGAATGTGCGTTTTGAAGTTCTTTTGTCTGTTTTTTTTTTTTTTTTTATTTATACGTATTAATTTATATTTTGTTATCAAATTGGGCAGCGGACGACTATAAGTCTGGTTGTGGACAAAAAGCTAGCGAGCGACACATATCGCTTATGAATAAAAGAATATCAAATCTGCCTTATGGCATATATGTGCAACAGAGGCATAGTTATGTGGAATTGACATTGGGTGGTGGTGTGGGGTGCGGTTGATGGTAGAATATTGTAAACGTCTAGGGAATTAATCATTTATAATAATAATTATTTGTACAGAGGCATAATTGTATATGGTTGCAATCTGCGACTGTGAAATGTTTTTTTTTTTAATTTAATTTTTTTTGCGCAATGAACTTTAAATGTGTCATTTTGTTGCTTTGTAGAACCCTAATCGCCTTTACTGACTTTGATAGTTGTTATGTTTTATCAAAACAAGCGCTGACCTACACTGGTGACTGGGCTGTGTTAGTAAATTTAAAGTTGTGTGAATTTTTTTTCAAAAATGGTGGTAAAATTAAAACTGAGGCACTCACAATAAATTTTATTATTGAATCACGCAAATCGCAATATCAGAGTAATGAAGCATGGTTGAGAAAGTGATAATTTAAAAAAACACAGGTAAGAAATAAAGGGTTTTCCAATAAGAGGTGTTATTTTGATATTCAAAGAAAAATGGCATTTTTTGAGATAAATGATCGAATGTTTATTTCATTATAAAGAGGAAGGTATGCCGTTAATAATGGAACACAACATCAGCCAAATGGCCGCCACGACCACGCTTACAGGACCATATCCTTTTCATGAAATTTACCATAACCAAATCGCAAAGTGGCTGCCCTATGTCCTCGATAGCCTCACGAATTCCATCTTTGAGGTCTTGAATCGACGCTGGGCTTTTGGCGTAGACCTTATCTTTCACGTGGCCCCAAAGGAAGAAGTCGCAAGGTGTTAAATCACAAGATCTCGGTGGCCAATTGTGATCACCTCTTCGAGAGATAACACGGTCCGGAAACTTTTCCCGTAAAAGATCGATGGTTTCATTGCTTGTGTGGCACGTAGCGCCGTCTTGTTGAAAGTAAACGTTGTCCAGATCAATACCATCCAATTCCGGCCATAAAAAATCATTAATCATCTCTCGATAGCGCAATCCATTGACCGTAACTGTTGCTCCAGCCTCATTTTCGAAAAAGTAAGGTCCAATGACCCCGCCGGACCATAAACCGCACCAAACAGTCACGCGTTGAGGATGGAGAGGCTTTTCAACAATAACTCTTGGGTTTTCCGAGCCCCAGATGCGACAGTTTTGCTTGTTGACGTAGCCTCCGAGGTGGAACTGGGCCTCATCAGTCAAGATGATTTTTCGATGAAATTCCGGATCATTTTCATGCATTTCAAGGACCCAATCAGCAAAGACACGACGTTGTTGATGATCAGCCGGCTTGAGTTCTTGTGTTAACTGAACTTTATAAGCCTTAAGACCCAAGTCTTTATGCAAAATACGGTGTAATGACGTTTGTGGAATGCCTAATTCCAAAGAACGACGAGGAAAGGACAAACCTGGGTTTTCTTCAACACTTTGGGCTACAACAGCAATATTCTCAGTTGTTCTTGAGCGACGTGCACGGGTTTTATTCTTCACATCACTAACTTGTCCCAACAGCTCGAATTTGTCCACCAATTTCTGTATTGCGGTACGACAAGGTGCTTCACGACGACCCAAAAATGTTTTAGTTTTACGAACCGTCTCTGCCAAATTTTCACCATTTTTATAGTGAATTTTAATAATTTCAATGCGTTGTTGAAGCGTGTATCGTTCCATTTTTATTAATGGCGTAGTTTCTACTTGTCAAATGTCAAAAAATGACAGCTTCAAAAGTGACAGCTACCGAAATAGCGGGCTATTCAAAATAACACCTCTTATTGGAAAACCCTTTATCATTAAAATTCAAAATTGCAGAACGCAATTTCCTTGTCAAAAATCAAAAACAGGGTTTTTTTATTCTCTAAAAATCACTTAACTTTTTAATTCAAAATAGCGGCAATCATAAAAAGGGGTCGAAAATTGGAATATAAGCTTTCTATTCTTTGCACAGGGTGTTTAGCATAACATCCGACAGTAGGCTAGGGAGTGTAGGTTGGACCGAGACAAGACAAAAATCGTATGTGAGGAGACCTCCCCTGGTAAAACAGTAGGGGCAGTTTTCAAAAAAAAAAAAAAAATAGACTCAAAATAGATAAAAACATCATTAAAACAAAGTATTCAATTTAAAGTTCCATTTTTTTTTGCATTAAGGGTGTAAAACAAGCTTAAATCAAGCTCAGAACAGTAAAATCGTAAAATTCATTTAAGTGAATCGAATTTTTTTTACTACTGTACTGTACATCACTTATCTTTCAAAACAGCTGTTTTCTGTGACATATCCTCCACAACATACTAATGTGAAAATTTTGCTTAAATTAAGCGCGATCTGAATATTAGGCTTCAAAGCATAATGTGTAAAATGTAAATTCCGTGTTGACCAATCAGCTACTTTTCAAACGTCAAACAAAAAGAAAAAAAAAAAAAAAACAAAAGACCCAACACATAGAAGCCAACACACGTCTGTCGACTCTGTGTGCCGCATACCGTCATATGGGCTGCTCTCCAAAACAAGTCGTCTCTGCTGGCGATAAAGCCATATCAGGAACAGCAAGCAGAATACCAAAACGAAATGTGGTAAATAGCAAAACAGAAAAGCATACCCTATATCACATAGGTGTTGGTGTTTCGAAATAATGTGTTCGTCATTTGTTTGTGGATTTTTATGAAAGAAGAGAGAACGTATTCATTACATCACTCTTATGCGTTTCATCCGTCAAAGTTAGCGGACCCGTTGCCGCAACGCATTCGACGGATTCTGTGGGTCGGGGCCTTTAAATATGTATCTTCCTTGCATGTTTTGGTCCGAGAAATTTCTTCTGGCTAATTCCAATTGTCAGGTTGACTGACGGTATGCGAAATGACAGGATTGGTCAAATAACAAGCACAAATTAGAACAAAAAAAAAAAACAGGTGTCTTAATGGTTGCCGCCCAAGTGTTAATTTTATTTTAGTTTAAGTTTTTGTAGATTGGCCTGTTGTTTCATTATTTTATTATTCTTTTAATAAATAAAATAATTTTTATAAAATTAATGGCGCAAAATTTTAATTTCTAATTTTAAAATCATACTATACTGAGCACACCTAAAAGAGTGACAGGTCGTGCAAAAAAGTAAGCAAACATACCTTTTTCACATTTGGTACTGCCAAAGTGACATAATATGGAGATCGTATGATACTAAAAAGATACAATAGGTATTTCGTCATCTAAAATTTGGCACCTTTGTCCGTTAGCACAACTGTATATATATTCCTTTTATTTTTGAAGAAAAATACAAAGCCAATTTACCCATAGTTAAAGAATTGTTGTATTTAATTATTCATTTTATATTAATAAACTATGTATAAGTACGTTTATGTTTTTGTTAACATTTATAATTTCATTTTCGCTCCTCGAAATTTGACATCTATTCATTTATTAATGAAATAGTGACGTTATTACAAGGGAGGGTGTTTCCGAGAGTAAACTGTCGAAAATTCTGTTGGCACCAGTTAAAGAAATTATTTAGGTCAGTTTTAAGTATTTGAGCATTGGCCATGTATTTAATATGTTTCGAAATACGTATATCATCAGCGTAAATCTGAAGGTCCGATCATACAAGCTTAAATTCGACAGTATTAATAGTAAGCAAGAAGATCAGAGGACCTAAATGGCTTCCTTGAGGGACACCAGTTGTTGAATAAATAGGGTTGGATCCGCAGAATCTAAATAGGACTGTATATCGGCGATCAGTTGAATACGATTGATTCAAAGAAACATTAATGGGAATCCATAAGATTCAAATTTAAAAATAATAACACTGTGGGATATTTTGTCAGATGATTTTACTAAAATCCGTTGCAATCAAATCGACTACATTACCTACCAGCTTCAAGGAGCAAATAGTATTGGAAATGAGATAAGTTAAATAAATGGTCGTAGCTCTTCCATTCAGGACCCAATCTGATTTATTAGAGAAGGGTGGTACACAATGAATTACTAAAGTATCATATATAATACTCTCAAGTATTTTAGGTAGACAAACATGAAAGTGTGAAACATCCATCACCCTTGCATTCTTTTTATGAACAGGGATAATGAATGTATTTCCATACTTTTGGAAACAAACCAGAAGAAAAAGTGGTTGTGCCAATTTAGAGACGTATTTTTTGAGAACTATGTACAGCAGGAATACCGTCTAGGCCCGAAGAGACTTCATCCTTAAGAAGGCTGATTTTATTAACTATTGACGACACGAACATATATTAAACGAAGTTAAAGATTTCTGGGTGCAGCCGTTCAAATACCTGAAGTAATTCACGTCTACAACGGCGCGCAGTTACTGGGAGAAAATCCTTGACCAAGGAAAAGGGCAACAAAGTTTGAGCAGGTAGTATTAGGATTTCGGTATTTCAGTGTTGAAGGATAACCATCAGACTTAATTTTTGAATTAATAAATTGGAAGAAGGTTTAAGGGTTCGAGATGAGATCAGATTGAGTTTGGATGAGGTGGTTGAAGTAGAGAGATTCACGCAAGTTTGAAAAGTTATTTTGAACTGAGACATAATTGAAGAAGACGTGATTTGCCTTCGACCTAAGATATGTTTTCCAAAGTTTATTTCTCCAATTCCTGAGAGAGCGAAGTTCTTTATTATTTTTACGATGGAGAAGAAGTAAAATTGCAATAAAATCATTTAGTTTATCAAAATTTGCCTTCCGAAAAGTAAAAGTTTAAGACATGAGGGGGTAAGGTGGGATATTATGACATTAAAAAACAAATGTGATAGAAATGGGAGGAGATAATAATTGTCAAGCTTAGAGAGTATATATACGTTGATACTTTCGATAATTTTAGGTATTATGAGCATCAGATGAGAAAATAGAATCTAATTGTGTGTCGTCCCAAACAGTTTCTAACACCACTCATCTGAGCTAGATTAGAAGAGAGAAGACGATCGGTAAAAAGAATTTCTTTTTCAGAGATGGCGTTGTACGAAACGAAATAGAGAGATTCTTCCAAAATTCAAGGATAATAATAATATCATCTTCAGGATTTGTTAGTCTGACAATATAATCAACTGCCTCAACTAAAAGTTCATATTGACTTGTTGGCTGGGTGGGAGATATGTAAAAGCACGGTTGAGTACACAGACTTCAACACAAATAAAATCAAGGTTTAATGTAAAGGGTGTTTTTTTTTTTAGACGTGTGGTTTTCAAGAAGAAATAAAACGCATATAATTGAATGTAATGACCAAGAATTTAGCTTTATTATAAAGATAAGGGTTTGCCATTAGGTTTTAAAAATGATTTCGGGCAAGTGGCCGAATAAATTAAAACCGAGAGGCCCAATTTTCGACAGCTCCAATTGTTATGCGGTGGCGGATGGACTCATTCGGGTCTTCTGCGATACTCTGCTCCACAGTAGAAATAGCGTCTTCGGTGCGCACTGTACGGCGCACAGTGGTTCGGTTTGTATGGGAGAGCGGAGAAAAGTCTGTTTTATCTGAACGGTTCAACGGATTTAAATGAAATTTGGCAAACATGTTAAGATTAGTCTTAGACATATTTGGTCAAAATTTGGTTGAAAAAAAAAATAATTAGAATCAAAGTTATTGACATTTTTCTAAAATTTGAGGGTTTTGATGTTTGTATGGAAGAGCGGAAAAAAATCTGTAACATCTGAACTATTAAACTAATTTTAATGAAATTTAATACACATGTGAAGATTAGTCTTTTACATGCTTGGTCAAAATTTGGTCAAGAAAAAATTATTAGAAAAAAAGTTATTGAGGGTTTTGATGTTATATTTAAATAAAAGTTTTTTTTAGTAAAATCTTAACTTTGTATTTTGAATAAAATATTATTATTAACCATGTATATTATAAAATTAAATAAATAAATACATAAAAAAAATAAATAAAAAACAATTATGAAGTAGTAATTTTATAATGATAAAATGAGGTTTTTAGCGTCTGCGCTGATTGGAAGTATTTTCTTTTTTGCTTGTGGCCTTAAACCTGTTATTATTGGATCTGAGGATATGAGTATATGATGCATCACATCTTCATTCGTCACAATTCGGCTGCATTTTCTCAAATGAAACCTGCGGTAGGCTTTATAATGCTTATAACGACATTCTTGGGCTTCCTCGGAGAGCGATCCAACAGGAAATGCACAGCTTTTAATTATTTCTTCTCCATGGATCAAAACCTTATGTACGGTTGCTGGCATATTGTACCATTTACATTTCTCAACTTGCTGCATATTTTTTTTAAAATCTAATTTTTCATTCGACGTTATTACTTCAAGCATAACAGCAAACCGCCGAATTAGGGATTCACTAACTCCAGTGATTTCTGAAGTCATGGTTGGATTTGCAAAAAATCTTCTGGATTTGTTGCCGTCATTACTTGTCCCCGTACCTTGTTTTACAAGATCGACAATGATGCCAATATTTTTTATTTTTAGATAATCGAAAATAGACCAATTAAATTATTTAAGAAGCTAGAGAATTTATTTAAAGGAACTTCGGAAAAAAAACATCTCAAAATTTGTTGAAAATACGGTTCGCGATTTGAGTAAAATTATTTTTCAACTTTGAGGGCTTGTAAATCAGAACATACAATATATATGTTAAAAAATACTTTTAAATCATACGCTCGGGTAATATAAGAGTACTTAAACATAAAGTTTAAAAAGATAGATATGACTTTTTCAAAAGACTTCTTTCCACTCTCGCACCACTGTACGGCGCACAGTGGTGCGAGAGCGGAAAAAAGTCTTTTGAAAAAGTCATGTCTATCGTTTTAAACTTTATGTTAAAGTACTCTTAGATAACCAAAGCGTATGATTTAAAAGTATTTTTTAACATATATATTGTATGTTCTGATTTACAAGCAATCAAAGTTGAAAAATAATTTTACTCAAATCGCGAACCGTATTTTCAACAAATTTTGAGATGTTTTTTTCCGAAGTTCCTGCAGATAAATTCTCTAGTTTCTTAAATAATTTAATTGGTCTATTTTCGATTATCTAAAAATAAAAAAAAATATTGATTATTTATAAAAGATACCTTCAATAAGTAGCCTGAAGCTTTAGTACTAAGAAAAAATGCTTTTTTTTAAAACTTTTTGATTTAAAAAAACAGCTCCAAAAGATACCAAGAAAGTAAGTATGCCACCATATGCTCCATACATTCATGTTAAAGCACAGAAAAAATCAGCTGCAGATACGTGCAGATGTGGAAGTTATGCTCAAAAATGTTTCACTTAATCGGATTTCAAAAAACTCCGTCTTGACGGTGGTGTCTACCAAAAAGTTTGATTACTTCGGTATTAATTGTCAGAATGAACTGGTTAGGCCCATTATTTCAAAATTTCAAACGTTATTTTAAAAATAAAACAAAATTAATACATTGACCCAGGGCTGAGAATTTCGATTTTTGCGAAACCATTTATTTCTGCCTGGAAAATTTTTCAACTTTCAACTCAATTTTCTTGAAAGCAACACACGAAAAATAATATAGTTTTATGATATTTTGAATTATATGATAGAGCTTAATACAAAATAAAGAAAGGGATTAGGGATAATCTTTTATTTTTTTTTAATTTTTCGCTAAAAGTAGGGCAGGTAAAAATAAAAAAAGTGTTCTTTTTAAAGTTTTATTGCTTTGTTTTTGTTCTGTATTGCGTAATTTTTTATTACCTGTAAGGATTAGTAATGGCTTATTAGAATAAAATCTCTTACTTAAATCTATTTATATAAAGGATTAATGAAAAAAAAGTCAGTATTGAGTTATTGAGCATTTGTGCAAGGTGCAATAAGTGAAAGTGAAGTTAAATATAATAACAAACATATATAGTGAATTCAATACATTAAAATGGATTCAATCGAAATTCCTTATTCGGTGTTGTGTAGTGAACTTATTACTAATGGGTAAGATGTTCAAAATCTTCGACCATATTTTGTAAGGAAATACCCCAACTTAATTTCTGAGCAAATAGAAACTGTGCTATCAGAATTAAAGAAACGTTTTAATTCACATTTTTTAAGTCGATGGAACGCAGTTCATAGAAAAAAAAGTCATTTTAAAAAAAAAATACACTTATTGGCTCGAAGGAGTTTTCCAAGTAGACCTAACCCAAAGTGTATTGCCCGAAACGTCAACTAATATGGGAAGACCACGAAAGAGTTTTGACGAATGCTGTGATCGAGCTAAAAGGTATAAGAGGGACGAAATTAGAAATATATTTCCTCGAGAAGAGATAAACTATGCAGCAACATCAGAGAGCTTTTCCTGTTCACAATTTGATCCGGATAAGGCTCTTGCATTATTTATACAAGCAGAATTGTCGAAACGCCAATATGAAGTATTGAGACATGCACTAAAAGACGAAGGACATGATGTTTTTCCACCTTATATTAAATTACTGGAAGCAAAGAAAAAGTGCTATCCTTTAGATATAAACATTACGGAAAGCTCAGCAAGTGTGCAACTACAAAAATTGTTAGACCACACTGTAACAAGGTTATTAGAAGGAAAGACATCAGAGGAGATAACCAGAATTGTAGGACAGTCTTTAACACTGTACACTAAATGGGGATGCGATGGTGCCTCTGGACAACCACAATACAGTCAAACATTTGACAATGAAGAAACTTCGGACGTTTATGACATCTTTGGTACCAATTCAAATGACTATGGAGGAAAACAGGGATATTATTGTGTGGAACAACGATCGATTATAAATTTAATTTTATAATATATATATATATTCAAAATAAAAAGTTAAGATTTTACTAAAAAAAACTTTTATTTAAATATAACATTAAAACCCTCAAATTTTATAAAAATGTCAATAACTTTTTTTCTAACAATTTTTTCTTGATCAAATTTTGACCAAGCATGTATAAGACTAATTTTAACATGTTTGTCAAATTTCATTAAAATTCGTTTAATACTTCAGATTTTACAGACTTTTTTCCGCTCTCCCATACAAACATCAAAACACTCAAATTTTAGAAAAAAAAGCCAATAACTTTTTTACTAATGATTTTTTCTTAACCAAATTTTGATAAAATGTGTATAAGACTAATTTAAAAATGCGAATCAAATTTCATCTTAATCCGTTAAACAGTTCAGATGTTACAGATTTTTTTTCCGCTCTGCCATACAAACATCAAATCCCTCAAATTTTAGAAAAATGTCAATAACTTTGTTTCTAATTATTTTTTTTCAACCAAATTTTGACCAAATATGTATAAGACTAATATAAACATGCTTGCCAAATTTCATTTAAATCTGTTGAACCGTTCAGATAAAACAGACTTTTTTCCGCTCTCCCATACAAACCGAACCACTGTGCGGCGCGTCTCTGGAGGATGCGCACTATCCACTAGAGTAAACGTGGTGCGAAACCGATTCATGGTTGTTCAAATTGATGCGATTTTGCAATTATGTCGACCGAATATTGGACGCAGCACGCGATGCGTCGCGCGAACAGAACGTCTTAAAAATATACCCTTTATTAGGGATAGTTAGGATCGAAGAATCAAGATTGGAATGTTATGCCAAGAGAACACACCAAGTTACAGGAGCATCCCATTGTTTTTACGGGTAATTCCATTCGACAAGCAAACGAAGTCGTCAGTTCAGTATTTATTTACGTGAAACGACTTTTGAAATTTGAATAAAAAATCTTTAGTACAATAACCATTAAATTGAAACAAAAAAAAAAACAAAAAAAAAAACATTACAACTTCTTCATCGAAAAACACCAATTTTCTAATAATTCCCTACAAATTCTACCGATTATACTTTTTCACTAATTTCAGATTCATTGTTAATTAACAATCAACTGTAGGTATACGGTGAGCAACAACTTTAAACGAAGCCTCAATAAAGCTTTTATTCAATTTAATTAGCACTTCGTTAAAAATATGTACGAGTACATACATACATCCATCTGTCGTCTTTTATGCCCAAAATCAATATCTCTAAGAATAACACTTTCCCTATTATTATCAGCAGTACCTATTAATTCAAAATATACTACGCTCTATTTACTGCGGCAAGTGGCAACGCGTATCTGAATTCACAATACTATTTACCTATATTAATAGCCCACTATACACTCCTATACCTATCCCCGTTTGGTTGATAGAATCCATCGAACCTTCTCGATCAAATTGAAGTTGAAGAGCTTTTCAATTCAATTGAATGGAAACTATACACAGGTAGGATATCTATACCTACATTCATACTTATACAGAAAATACACTGCTGCCTATTGCTTGATGTGCTGCTAGCTTTTATATTGGATGCCTTTTCATAAATATTCAACTGCCCCCTGAGAAAAATGTTGAATAAAGTTAGCAATTATAATTGTACGCTCAAGTGATTGCTTTCATTTATCATCATTTATCTGTTATCATTTGAAGTGGATGAGGATGAGGATGAGGATGAGGAGTTTGCATCAGCAAGGATTTCGAAAGGTTGATATTGTTTAAGGGGTCAATATTTAAACGGAATTGGGGCTATAGGTATCCGTATAACAAAAATATATTCTAAAGATATGAAGTCAAAGTAGACATTTTGATCCACTCTGAATAGGGACGTCAAATTGCGACAGAAAATATACCAAGAGGCTCTCATCAGTCTCATGTAAGGTTACGGTGAGAGAAGAAAAAATCTTAGGACTGGAAAAATTTGAGTAACTACCTAGTATGAGCGTCCTGACATCGAATGCTAGGTCTGGCATGCTTTTTTCTGGAGTGGGTGGTGGTAAAATATTGTTTTTTTTCTCCAATTTTTGTTTCAGAGGGAGATGTGCTTCAGTTCATATATGTATAGGTACACTGCCGGACAAAATTAAAGGAACTTTTTTTTTACTTATAATATTATAATATTTTTTCATTAAAAATCAGATATCAGACCAAACCCGCAGAAGGACGACCCAAATTAAAAAAAATTAAGTTGAATAAAAAAGTTAACTGATTAATGCATTGGTTCAAAATATATTCCCTCAAAACAAAAAGTGGAAAATTTTTTTGCACACTATTTATTATGATTGCGAAATAAAGGGTTTTTCAACAGGGACGCTACAAAAGTAGAGCAACAGGGACAGCAAACGACGCCATATTTCTTGCCACTCTTTTGACATTTCTCTTCAGTAAGGTTTGCCATTTCATGATGGAAAGATATACGAGCCAACAACGAGTCGAAATTATTAAAATTTACTACCGAAATTCGGAGTCAGTGGCCTCAACGTTAAGAGCACTACGTCCAATTTATGGTCGTCATAATCGTCCTAGCAGATCAACAATTGAGCGTCTAGTGGAAAAATTTGAATCCACAGGCACAGTACAAAATGTTCCCGTGCCAGTGAGACAAAGAAGTGCCCGTAGTGTCGAGAATATTGCTGCCGCTGAGGCTTCAGTTGCAGAAAGCCCAAATGTGTCTCTCACACGTCGTTCTCAAGCGTTGGGCATCTCTGTGACGTGGTTGTGGCGAATTTTGCGAAGAAATCTTGGCCTACATCCTTACAAGATTAAATTGACGCAAGAACTGAAGCCGCTTGACCACCAGAAGCGTCGTATGTTCGTGAATTGGGATGAGCAACAACTTGAAAATGATTCGGATTTCCATCGAAAAATCATCTTCAGCGATGAGGCTCATTTCTGGCTGAATGGCTTCGTCAATAAACAAAATATGCGGTATTGGTCAGGCAACAATCCACACGTACTCCATGAGTCATCATTGCATCCCGAAAAAATTACGGTTTGGTGTGGTTTATGGGCCGGCGGCGTCATGGGGCCGTACTTCTTCCGTGATGATCAAGACCGGCACGTTACTGTGAATGGGAATCGCTACCGTTCAATGATAACCGTTTTGGCCCCAATTGGATGATATGGACTTGGAGGACATGTGGTTCCAACAGGACGGCGCCACAAGCCACACAACGAATGTCACAATCAATTTATTGGAAACCAAGTTTGGAGAACGTGTTATCTCACGAAATGGTCCAGTCGCTGGGCCGCCTCGGTTGTGCGATTTGACGCCGTTAGACTATTTCATGTGGGGCTACGTCAAGTCTATGGTCTATGCCAACAAGCCAGCGACGATTGATGAACTTCGTACGAATATCGAACGTGAAATTGCAGCAGTATCGGCCGATTTATGCTTGAAAACCGTCGAAAATTGGGTTCAGCGTCTGGACTTCTCCAAGCGTGCCGGTGGTGGCCATGCAAAAGAAATCGAGTTTCATACATAATGGCATCAAACGTACTTTCACAGGAATAAAGAATTTCATTGATATCCAAAACCGTTTTTGTTTTATTTAAAAAAAACTTTTGTAGCGCTCTTATTGAAAAACCCGATATATACAAAAAAAAACAGCTACAAAAATTAAAACTTAAGAAAACTTTTTGCTGCATCCCGATTAGACCCGATTTAACAGATTCATCAAAATAACACAAAAAAAAAGTGTTATTCCTTTAATTGTGTCCAGCAGTGTAGGTACAGCATTAATACAAACGTAAGTCCTTATGCATTTTGTTCTTGTTTCCCAGTTAAGTGAATTTAATTATAAGTAAACAAATAAAACACGAATATTTTACAATTTTGTTTAAAAATTATTTAATAACCAATAATTACCACAACATTAAATACAGGGTCATTCACTTCGAGGTTTCAAGTTGTTAGCGCTGGCATTTTACACCTGTCTAACTCAGCTGTCATTTGAAGTGTCATAACATTAGTTTAATATTTTCCATTTACGATAATGGATTGCTTAACAACCGAACAACGCGTTAAAATTATTAAAACTTACTATACAAAAGTGGTGATTCAAACGTAGCCACTTTTCGAGCATTACGCGATGATTATGGTCGTCATAATTGACCGACTACGCAAGCAATCAGTAAAATTGTGAAGAAGTTTGAAGAGAGTGGAAGCGTTCCTGATGTCGTAAGGCCTGTGCATCATCGTAATGCACGCTCATTAGAAAATATTGCTGCTGCAAGTGTTGCTGATGAACCAAATTTATCGATTTCCCGGCGTTCGCAGCAATTGATGGAATGATAAGCGATTTTTTTTGGCAGGCGATTGAAGATCATGACTTGGACGGTATATGGTTCCAACAAGACGAGGCAACAAGCCACACAACACGACCAATTATGGCTTTACTGCGTAACAAGTTTCCTGGTGGTGTAATTTCACGTTTTGGAGACGTCAATTGGCCACCAAGATCATTCGATTTGACATCGTTAGATTTTTTTTTTCTGTGGGGCTACGCAAAAGACCGTGCTTACGCTGATAATCCATGAACTCTAGACGTTTTAATAACCAACATTACTCAATTTATGGCCGAAATACTGCCCAAAATGTGAGAAAAAGTGGTTAAAAATTACCTCAAAAGAATCAGATGCTGCGAATCTTCCCGAGGCGGCCATTTTAATGATTTTTGTTTATCACACTAAACGGCAAAGTTTTAACTTTATAATGAAATAAAATTTTCATTAAAAATGTATCGCTGTTTGTGTTTTATTTAGCTTTACTTTCGAAACCGAAAAATTAATGACCCTATATACAGTGTTGGCCACAACAAAAGCACGAAATTAAATCATTTTGGAAAAATATAAAGAAAAATTAATAAAAACCCATGAGAACCTAATAACTTTATTTTTTTCTAATCTAAATATTTATATAGGACTTTAATTCCTGATCAATAATTTTATCATAACTCACACCTTATTTAATAATCAACAATATAAGTTAGATTTTTTTAAAAACTAGGTGGACAAAACTAAAGCACATTCTTGACTTCATAAAAAAATAAATACTAAAACATGTTCTTTTGCTAATATTTAGTGGCGCGTAAATTACTGCAGCACATCAACAAGCCATGGAGTCAATAAGGTTGTCAATTTATGCATGGGGATATTATTCCAGGCAATTTAAGATCGTTGAAAAATGGAGTCGAAGTTATCGAATTTCGTACGATGAATTTTCAGAATTAAAATTTCTCATAGGTTCTCTATGGGGTTGCGATCAGCGCATTATATCGGGTTTTTCAATAAGAGCGCTACAGAAGTTTTTTTTAAATAAAACAAAAACGGTTTTGGATATCAATGAAATTCTTTATTCCTGTGAAAGTACGTTTGATGCCATTATGTATGAAACTCGATTTCTTTTGCATGGCCACCACCGGCACGCTTGGAGAAGTCCAGACGCTGAACCCAATTTTCGACGGTTTTCAAGCATAAATCGGCCGATACTGCTGCAATTTCACGTTCGATATTCGTACGAAGTTCATCAATCGTCGCTGGCTTGTTGGCATAGACCATAGACTTGACGTAGCCCCACATGAAATAGTCTAACGGCGTCAAATCGCACAACCGAGGCGGCCCAGCGACTGGACCATTTCGTGAGATAACACGTTCTCCAAACTTGGTTTCCAATAAATTGATTGTGACATTCGTTGTGTGGCTTGTGGCGCCGTCCTGTTGGAACCACATGTCCTCCAAGTCCATATCATCCAATTGGGGCCAAAACGGTTATCATTGAACGGTAGCGATTCCCATTCACAGTAACGTGCCGGTCTTGATCATCACGGAAGAAGTACGGCCCCATGACGCCGCCGGCCCATAAACCACACCAAACCGTAATTTTTTCGGGATGCAATGATGACTCATGGAGTACGTGTGGATTGTTGCCTGACCAATACCGCATATTTTGTTTATTGACGAAGCCATTCAGCCAGAAATGAGCCTCATCGCTGAAGATGATTTTTCGATGGAAATCCGAATCATTTTCAAGTTGTTGCTCAGCCCAATTCACGAACATACGACGCTTCTGGTGGTCAAGCGGCTTCAGTTCTTACGTCAATTTAATCTTGTAAGGATGTAGGCCAAGATCTTTTCGCAAAATTCGCCACAACCACGTCACAGAGATGCCCAACGCTTGAGAACGACGTGTGAGAGACACATTTGGGCTTTCTGCAACTGAAGCCTCAGCGGCAGCAATATTCTCGACACTACGGGCACTTCTTTGTCTCACTGGCACGGGAACAATTTGTACTATGCCTGTGGATTCAAATTTTTCCACTAGACGCTCAATTGTTGATCTGCTAGGACGATTATGACGACCATAAATTGGACTTAGCGCGCTTAACGTTGAGGCCACTGACTCCGAATTTCGGTAATAAATTTTAATAATTTCGACTCGTTGTTGGCTCGTATATCTTTCCATCATGAAATGGCAAAACTTACTGAAGAGAAATGTCAAAAGAGCGGCAAGAAATATGGTGTCGTTTGCTGTCTCAGTTGCTCTACTTTTGTGGCGTCCCTGTTGAAAAACCCTTTACTTGCTACTTCATAACAACAATACGGTTTTCATTAAGTCAAAGTTCACAAGTTAAGCAGTATATTTGGGATCGTTTTCATGTTGGAAGAGCTTTCGTAACGGCATATTTTCCTCAACATTTTTTTTTCCTCAACGATTCATTACACCATTTACCTTGTGAAATGGCCCATACCCTTGACTGGAAAAATATTCCCAGACAATAATAAGCCTCCACAGTGCTCAACTAGGCCCTTTGTAAAACAAAGGATTTAGGCGTTCGCCCTCTGGCCTGCGTACCGTACGAGATCCGGCGGATCAATCTTCATCAGAGATAACCGTTTTCCATTTTGCTGCAGTCCAGTTTAAGTGCGTCTTCGGAATCTCCAGTCTTCTGAGAAATAAATGGCTTCCCCAGATAATCCTGCTTGAGATCTCTAAGCCTTTTTTATTTTCCATGCTTTTTGTCTATATGAGAGGATCTGTTTTGGTAGGTATCCCTGATGATTCTTTTATCTTGGCGACGGCAAGTTTTTCAACGTCCATCGCCACTATGGACCGTTTTGACATTTCCCCATGCACGAAATCAAAATCACCGTACGACTCATACCAAATAAATAGTATTGATTCACCGTTAGTGAAATCAGACACTACTTTTTCTTTTCATCCGTTGGAATATATTTACTTTGATAGTAAGTAAGAGTAAATAAGGTACATGTGCTTTAGTTTTGTCCACCTACTTTTTAATTAGTTCTGAATTATTTGTTGATTTTTAAATAAGTGTTGAGTTATAATAAAATTAATGATTGTGAATTAAAGCCATATATATTATAATTATAAAAAAAAAAGTAAAATTTATAAAATTATCATAGGTCTTTTGTTATATATATATATTTTTCCAAGGAGAGTTCATTCCGTGCTTTAGTTTTGGCCAACACTGTATATATAGTGTTAGCGACGCGTTTCTTAGTGTGCCTCCATCTTCGGGCGAATAACTAAATAAGTCCTTATTTTTAAACTCTCACCCCCTTCTAAAGTTGCAAAAATAAAAACAGCCACAAGTAACAACATTGTTTGAAGTTGTTTAAATTTACGACGTAAATAATATCTATTTACCAAAATTAACATATTCCATCCGAAATCTGGTTTTCTCTAATTTATCACAAAGAAATTTCCACCACCCAGTCCCCTCCTCCGACTTAAAAGCAATTTAATAATAATTTCAAAATTATATGGACGACGAAAATAAACTCATTTCGAAATCGATTAATACATATAAAATTTTAAACAAACGCGTCCTACCCAAAATCATGCGTACATATTCTTCTTGTAACTTGATTATTTCGGTTACATGGATGTCATAAATCAAACTTTCGTAAATTATTAATTTATACAGCGCCTAAACTTTCTACTCTTAAATTAGACCAACCAACATCGAATGATGATGACGATGAGATATAAATGAGTTTCAGGAGCTGTGGTGATAAACTTTACAAAAAACCTTCCCCCAAATTTGTTGTATCAATTTAATTTCACTCCCTACGAACGAGCGACGACAACGAAAATAGGCGCTAATAATAATACGGGTGGTGGCTTATTTAACAAGCAATAATTGAATCCCAAACTCTAATTGAGTTGTTTTCTTTGAACTTTGTGTGTGATTTCAATTAAATCGAGACCGAGAGCCATAGATACATATATACAAACATTTATAGCCAGCAGCCGCACGGTGGATGAGACAACCTTTTATATAGGTTAGCGTTAGACGATAGCGCGCAAGCTATTATAATTAAATGAACAATCGAGTAGTAGAGACCTTGAAATGCATCGTGTCACACTTTCAAATTTGTATTTCAGTAACCCTATATCTAATTGCTTTTTAATTTGTTCTCTTAGTTAAATCAACAAGTGTAAACAATCGCGTATACCGTACAGCCTGGGTCAAATGTATAAGGACACATTTTTCTTTTTTTTTTTGATTAAAAAATACAAAAATTGATATTTAATTATTCTTGTTCAATATTTATAATTTCTGCTGGCTTTAAGATTACAGTGAAATGACATACAAACAAAAATTTGGTAAAGTTGTTGCACTTTTTCCCGACAAACCGAATCAATTCTTTGATTTATTTGATTAAACGACGACGACGAATTACACCACGACCGACAATAAGAAAACAAGACTTAGACTCACAAGGAAGAATTCACAAGGAAGCAGACGAATAATAATCAAAAGAATTCCGAATTCGAATTCGAAGTTAGTGCAACAGGCAGCGATAAAAAAGTGCTGCCACCACAGCTATGCTCAGTTAGGGGTGGGTTCAGGTTTTTTGTACTTTTATTAATTACGATAATAAAAAAAGATGATTGTAATTAATTAAAACTACTTACTGTGTGGACACAGGGACGTAGCTGAAATTAATAAAAAGGGCGCCAGTGATTTTTTTTGTAAAAAAAAAGGAAATCACAAACCTTCGGAGCGGAACCGACGGTGAAAGTATTTTAGAATAAAAAAAAAGACGAAGAAATTGTATTTGAAAAATGAAATTATTTTTAATCAAAATTTAAGGTGCTTGGGAAACCTTACGAGTAGGAGTAAAACCCAAGATCTTTTCAAACAACGAGAACAAAGAAAATTTAAGATTATAAGGTGGACCGTTAACACTCGGTCCCGAAAGAATATAACGATTTTGAAACGGGTCACGAGTTCCGTAATTTTCCGGAATAAAACGGAAAGCAAAACCCAAACGGAATTTATGTGAAGATTTTATCACACACAATAAACGATTAGAAAAAAAAAAAACACTATTCAACCAATTCAATAATCACTATACTTATCTGGAATTTTGCTGCCAATTTTCCTCCTTTCTAGTATTTAATTTCCTCGTGAATAATTTCACGAAATCCCTTCCACAATTTTTCCTCCAACTTTTCACAATTTTTCTTCAATTTTCCTGTTTTCAATTTTCTTAATTTAAAACTCAAATCGACAAATTAAATCTCTCTCAAATTTTCCAAAATTTTCTTTTTCTCAAAATTTATTTTAAGCTCGTGAGCGTGAGCGCGCTAACGCAGTTGAAACCCAGCAGCCTTTCCTACTCGCACCTTCACACCCCAGCTTCATGCATCGCCATCATCATTGAATTCGCCGACCTCTGACATGACTTCCAGTGGTAAGCAATCCAATGAGCGCATTCAGCCACCTAATTTATCCAATTCAATATGAAAAAAAACTTTTAAAACCGAAAGAAACCTAATTGTTCACACGTGCAATTTTCCCCTGCAATACTAAGACAAAATAAAATTGTGAAAAGTTGGAACGAGTTAAATCAATTTTTCAAAAGTTAGAAAGGAGTTTGGCAGAAAATTTCCACAGCGCGAATTTAACCTACTTCGTTGGTGTTTTGCGCAGATTTGGGGGGAATGGGGTCCAGCTGTTAACGTTCCATCTTTTACAATTGTAAGTATAAATTAAAGCAAAAGTTTTACGTTGGGCCTGCAGCCATTCTCACAAGGAGTGACTTCAGTAATCGGGGACCAAGTGTCGCCCGTGCTTTATTTAAGATTTATTATGGCCAGACCGTCCGTCTGTCAATTTTATGATGAGTGGGCCAACTACCCACCGGAACTGTCAAGTTTGACAACTAAAATTATTGTTTCTTCACGATACTGAGAGAGTGAAAAAATATCTGATGGACCATTGCTGCCCTTCTCACTCTCAGAAAGTTGAAAAAGAAGCACCAGTTTTTTTTTTTGTTACGAATTTTCAAAGTTTTTTTCAATGACGATAGATTGTGACCATGAAAAAATCAGTAAAAAAACCTATGGCTGACCAATTTATGAAAAAAAGTAGCTTATTATTTTTTTTTTTTTTTTTTTTTGAGAATATCCGTCATAAGAGGTCCTAAGATCCCGCATGCCTAACAATTCCTGTGTGGGTTTTTTAAGTCAGCACGAATCCAAGGGACCTACAATTTTCGGGCGAAACGTTAAGAAGACTGGCACTTTTCTTGACAAGAGATAAGTTGCAGATAATTATAAAATCAGATCGAATATCCTGATCGAACTGAGTTAACTCTAGTATTTATAGGTTCAATACCGCCTATCCATATGCAAACTAAACAACTTAACAATAATCAAACCCTTGTGAAATAGCTATAACTCCAGCCTATAATGAATTGGTGGTAGCTCACTAAAGTGGTTGTTGTTTGATTCAAACCTTCAATAATAATCAAACAAATCAAGAACAAAATTACGAACAAAGATGTTTCCTTATTCGTTTTACTCGGGTTGTTATTTGATAACGAACTATGTACTTTTTCTTTGTGGTTTTTGTTTATAATTTTTCCTTAAGCTTCACTTCTTATCAAAATAAAAAATGTATGCAATCAGCAGCAAAAAAAAATATGGCTTTGTTTTTATTGACTCTATTTTACACAGATGGTTTAGTTACACAATCCAGAATGTTGCAAAGTTTACGGAAGTATTGTTGCAAGTATAGTTTGCTGACTCAGGGAAATCAGCTATACATACGGGGTGATTCGCATAAGATGTGCCACAACGCTAGAGCGTGTGGAAGGGGGGGGGGGGGGGTATATTCTTTCGTCTAACTAAAGTTGTTTTAGAGAAAAATTTTTGAAAAGTTAATTTTCAAACTTCAAATTTTGAAAAAAAAAAAATATTTAAAAATTTATAAGAGCATTAAATTTTGAAAACAAAAATGGTATTTAATTACGTAAAATTTTGAAAAAAAAAGTTAGTTTGAATTTTTTTCAAAATTTTTAGTTTGACTTTTTAAAAAAATAAAATTGCAAAAAAAAACAAGTTTTTCAACAAAATATATCTTCACTCTTAAAATGATGCATTGAAGCTTTTATATAAGTTTATGGGTATTTTGTTCAAATTTATAATCATATTTTGTATTTTTATTTAAGGGTCGGTTTATATGGAATCACCCTTATGTACAAGTACTTACATCCAATCTCGAAAACTGCTGTCGGCTGTTGGTCATATTATTTGTTCTATAATAATTATAAAACCTTAGAAGCCCTATTTATATAAAAAAAAAAAAAAAAAAAAACTATCCGCTCCTTAACACACTTATTAGCTTGCACACGGATAGAGAACTTTTCTTATTAATAAACACATTTGTGCTTTATGATATCTTTCAAGTCTTTATCAGTGACAGCACCAAATTCTCTTTGAATTCTTATACATATTTCTCATTCAACCAACTGACAGAGAGAGAGTAGTTAAAAAAAAACTTATTCATCATTTGATGTGTGTTAAGAAGTTATCCGTTCATTAAACGCCAAATTTGTCGAGTTAAAGTTATCCACTTTTTGATCACATTAACAAGGTCAAGAGACATTTATGAATATTAAAGACAAGTAAACATCAGTGCTAACTCGCCGTTATTCCTCGTTTATTAATTTGAAGTGAAATAACGACCTACATTCTCAGACCCCGTTATGTTACCTCGCTTCCAAGGCAAGATCTACAATAGAATATGCTGGTATATAAGGTACTTCAACAGCTGTGATAAATTATCGAATAAGAACTCAACAGAAACAGATTCAAGGTTCTTGAATTCTTCTCTCAGATAATTAGGCTGGAGAGCCCTTTAAATCCTCGTTCCTTTAGAAGCCGACTCAGACTTATAAATACCTACATATATCTGCCTAGCTTAAAGAATAGACTTCTTTTTTATATTTTTTGCTTTTATAGTTTAACTTATCGACAGCTATGTATGAATATCGATGTTTTCCTCCTTTTCTCGCACGTTAACTTAAATGTGCCAAAACGTATAATCCGAGAGGTCTCTTGTTTTTGTTTTTTTTGGTATTTAGGTTCTTTTTTTCTAAAGTTTTCGAAGGAAAGTTTGTGGATGAAATAAGATTTATTTTGATTTTGTTTTAATTAGGGGACTCGAAATGAATTTTAAAACATTCTTACCTCCTACCAAAATTATATATGTAAACTAAGCTGATTTCATTTGCCACCCCAGGCATTTCATTAAAACATTAAAAACAACACAAGCTTAATGAAACACCAACCATGCTGCTTTTAACTTTATAGTTCTTAAAAGCAAAACACTTTGACAAAACCACACACATCTCTTTGCCTCACCCAACATAAAACTAGTTGTTTTGTGTTGTGTTGTGTGCACCAAAGCATCAACCAAACAAACAAACAAACAAACAAACAAACAGGTTGATCCTCCAGAGAGCAGGAGAAGACAGAAAGGGGAGGCTATATGCACATACCGTACCTAAATTTTAGATGTTAGTTTACTTTTCTGAGTGTAATCGTTCCCTTAAGTCTTAAGGGCGTTCTTACTCCTTCTCGGGTTCTCCTCAAATGGGCGTTGACTTCATTATTATTTTGTTTATGTAATTCAGGCATTTTTTTGTTGTTGTTTCAGGGTGCGGCCGGAGCGGCCGGAGCGGCGGTGCGGTTGGAAAATATTATGTATTTTTTGTAGTTTTAATGAAATTAAAAGCAGTTTCCTTTTGAAAGCTAGGAGTGCTTCCTGTTATGGTTTTGGTTATTAAGTTTGTTTTTTTTTTTTTTTTTTTTTTTTTTTTTTGTCATTCAAGGAAAATGATGACAAATCTAGGTCAAACGGATTCGTTCTCAGTCTGAGTATAGTTTCAATTCAGTTTTTATTATAAATTGGAATTAAATTTTTACGGTTAGCTATATAGGTGGATTAATGACGTGTGTCAAGTTAGCACTACACTTGTAGAAATTAAATAAATTTAGTGCACAATTACTTGTAGTTTTTTAGTAGTAAATTAGTTGTGGGAAGTAAAAAATTTTATAAATTTTTGTTGGCCAAGTTTTTAAACAAAAACTGCGTAGGTAGTGCTAAGTTGATACTGTGTCTAATTTACAGCAAACAAACTACATTTAATGCCGTGTTTATATTTTCTAATTTCAGTTTTTAATGCCTGGGGCCTATTTCACCAAACACTTTTCACTTTGCAACTTTGCAAAAAAAATAATTTGCTGCAAAGTGTTTCACAAAATTTGTAATGCGAAAAGACTTTGCACTTTTCAATTAACCAGACTATTTTTAAAAAGTGACAACGTTTCACCAATGTAAAATAGAACTTTGCATTTGAATTCGTATTTTGCAAAGTAAAACTTCGATTGTATTAATTTGGACATAGGACAACAAAGTTGTAACTTACTGATAGAACTTTGTCTTATAGCTCAGATATATATATTTTCCATCGCACTTGATTCTAGTAATGGGATACTTTATAGCAAAAAGGTTCTGTCTACAACGTAACAATGTTCTATCTACTACTCTATTTGATTTCTTTTAGTACACAAGGTTCTATCTGGCTATATTTAAAACCTTGTGAACTTAGGATCGAATGGAATATTTGCAAATAAAGGGTGATTTTTTAAGAGGTTTAGAACTTTTTTTTTTAAAAAAACACAAAAAATTCGAAAAAATGAATGAAATATTTATTTGAATCGATAGTTTGAACCTTGCAATTTAATGTTTAAGGATAATTTCATGAAAATGTTGACCGCGGCTGCGTCTCAGGTAGCCCATCCGCTGAGTCCAATTTTGGCATACTCTTTCACACATATCGGCCGGTATCTCACGAATGAATGCATGGATGTTGGCTTCCAGTGCGTCAATCGAAGCGGGCTTGTCCCTATAGACATTAGCCTTGACATATCCCCACAAAAAATAATCTAATGGTGTCAAATCGCACGATCTAGGCGGCCAATTGACTGGCCCGAAACGTGAAATTAACTGTTCACCAAACTCGCCTCGCAATTGCGCCATTGTTTCGCGTGCTGTGTGGCATGTGGCACCGTCTTGTTGAAACCACATATCATGCAAGTCAAGAACTTCCATTTCGGGCAAAAAAAAGTTTGTTATCATCGCTCGGTAGCGTTCACCATTGACAGTAACGCTGCGATTCGCATCATCTTTGAAGAAATAGGCCCAATAATGCCGCCGGCCCACAAACCGAACCAAACAGTGGCTTTTTCGGGATGCATTGGTAGCTGTTGCAATGCTTCTGGCTGATCTTCACTCCAAATGCGGCAATTTTGCTTATTTACGTACCCATTCAACCAAAAATGAGCCTCATCGCTGAACACAAGCAGCGCGCGATGAACATTTCGAACCGAGCACGAATTTTGATAGTAAAATTCAATAATTTGCAAGCGTTGTTCATTTGTAAGACGATCCATGGTTAAATTGCAAACCAAACTGAAGCTGTTTGACAGTGACACAAGGTACTAAACACACGTCAGCTGTCAAAACCAGTGTTGCCAAAACCAAACCAGCTTAAAAATCACCCTTTAGAACCCTGTTCCCCACTTTTTCTTTAATTATTTTAGAAAGCTTAAGAGATACAAAGATACGGATAGTGGCAATCACAAAAAAGCCAGGCCTTTTTAGTACGATTCAATATATAACTCAATTTTGAAAAAAATTTTAGTTAGAACCTTGTTTTCTTAAGTTCCCGAAGTAAATATTCATTTAGAGTTTCAACTTAGCACTTCCTACACATTTTTTGTTTACAAACTTAGGCAGCTAAATTTTTAGAATTTTTTCTCTCTACAACTAATTTTCAACAAAAAACCTGCAATTAACTGAGTAGGTACTTAGTTTATTTTATTTCTAAAAGTGTAGTGCTAACTTGACACACGTGGATTAATGATAGAATGCAATAAAAAGTCATTGAAGAGGTTGGGATAAAAAATTCAACTTAAAGAAGTACAAAAAACTGCTTCAAAACCGAACTTCCTCTTATTATATTTCGCACAGAACACTTTTCTGAAACGAAACTTAAGAATTTATGTTCAACTTATGAGTTATGAGCTAATGTGACAGTTAACACTGAGGAAAAAGTAGAACATTAGCGCTTGAGTAAAACATAAATATTAATGTTTTGTATCAGCAAACGGCTCTTGGACCGGGAGGCGACCGTGTATACCTACCTATTCTAAAGGGTCTTCAAATAGGGACTTCCGAACTTTGACAGTTGATAGCGGCTATATTGTTGAAGCTACATTTGTCAAATTGGCTGTCATTTATTCAGTCTGTTTTTACCAAATCACCCTTAATGTTAAAATTTATTGTGTGTTCTGTTCGGGAAACGTTCCGCGCGCTTCGACCATTTACGGTCATCTTCAGCGATGAGGCCCATTTCAAAATAAAACAAAATTGTCGAATTGTGAGATCCAAGAGCGTCAAATGCATCCCGAAAAAGTCACTGTTTGGTTTGGATTTTGAGCTGGTGGCGGCCAGCGTCATCGGTCCATATTTCTTTGAGAACTACGTTTGCCACGTTTGAATTGGATGATATGGGCACCACAAACAGCTCACGTCACATTGGAAATTCTGCACTAGCACCTCGAGGCAAGGTTATCTCACGTGTATAGGTGATGTGAACTAGCCAGATCATGCGATTTGACCCCGTTAGACTTTTTCTTGTGGGGTTTTCTGAAGTCGCAGGTTTATACGAATAAGCCACAAACCACAGCGGCCCTCAAAGTCAACCTAACCGATGCCATCGGTCAAATTCAGCTTGATTTATGACCAGATTCATCGAAAATTGGACATTTCGGATGCGTGCCAATCAGACTCAGCTGCAGTGCTTAATGAAAGACCCTGTATTAAACGATATCATCGTGGCTTTTGAATTGGGCTTGCCACGAGACTTTGCTAAGTAGGTCTCGTTTTGGTGCAAACTGTCATAAGATCCGCATGGGAGATTTTCTAAAAGCCTCAAAACTAAACTTCCTTCCTTTTTATGGATAAATTAGACTGCAAAGCTTATTAAGCAATTTTCTTACTATTTTTTTCCTTGGAATTGAAAAAAAAAATTAATAAATGCACACCCAACGAGCATATCGCTTGTATTCGGTGTATTTTGAAGAAGCGTTTCAAATTTATTATTCAGTGAAACTCATCCGTTGAACGTGCATTATATGCACTTTTTTATGAGCTATCTAGCGATGATTGTTTTTTTTTTTTACACTCATTTTTCCTATAGTACCTACGTCCGAGCATACACATGCCGCTGTCCGCGTCGGCCGCCGCTTGCCGGTATGATTAATATGCTAATTTGCCGGCCTTAATTGAGTGAACGCAGTCAACATCATCAACAACATCATATACCTACTCATCGCATTGCATTGCCTGCAAGTGCATTCCAAAGCCGATTATTTTTTATTATCACAATCAAATGCGGCGATGAGAAACGATTAAGCGAATGAGATGATGAAGTTGATGAACCACATCACCGACAGCCACTTAGAGTATTATAGTCGAGAAGATAGAAGAGTGAAATACATAGTCAAACAAAAATGCATCCGAATCATCACCATCCACCACACACACACAAACTATACCTAACATAGACATCAGAGTCAGAGTTATAAAAAGTTTATAAATTGAATTGTTCAATGGATGGCATCAGTTAGATAAAATCTAATATACTCACTCGTATATGGCAATATGCAGTAAAGGAATGTCATTTTTTTATTGTCCATATTATAAGATACATTCCAATCTGCCTGGTGATACTTATATGAAGGTAAAACTACTTTTAGGGCAACTTGTGTAAGATGTTTGTTTAAAAAAAAAAAAATTAGCAATCGAACATGATACCTACTACAATAATTGACCAACGGTAGGTTAAGTAGATACTGCAGTGCTAGTCTAGCCGTTTATCTCCCAAACTTAGGCATTGCAATTACATTAAAAACTGGAATTCTAATTCAAAATCATAAACTGCTATATGAAAATTATACTGCGAAAACAGAAAAGGAAATAAAAACTAACCCTAAATTATTTTGGCAACTTGTGGATGCAAAAAGGAAAAATGGTGGCTATCCTAGCTCTATGACATATTTAAATTCTACCGGTCAAACGCCTGAAGATATTGCAAATATGTTTGCAGATTTTTTTAAAAAAGCATTCGAAGATACTTTTAACCATGAAACTGAAACCTTCTTCCTCTGTACAATTTACCCATCTGAGCTCAATAAATTTCCATATTACTGAGGATGATATCAGTGAAGGCATTTTTAAGCTTGATGACAACAATAGTCCGGGACCTGATGGTGTTCCTGCCTCTATCATGAAGAAGTGTGCCTCTCATTTGTGTTCTTTCTTTTCTCTTTAATGAATCTTTAAGTAGCTCAATTTTTCCCAATCTTTGGAAAAGTGCGTACATAACCCCAATACATAAGAAGGGGCTGAAAACTGAGATCATAAACTACCGGCCCATAGCCAAAATATCTGTAATTCCAAAACTATTTGAATCCATTGTTTGTAATGTTCGATCGTTTCAGTGTAATTCAATTTTGTGCAGTAGTCAACACGGTTTTGTCAAAAAAAAAGTCTACTATGACAAATTTATTTAACTTTTCATCCTTTTGCTTAGACGCTTTTGAAGATCGTGATCAAGTTGCCTCCATCTTCACCGATTTCAGTAAGGCATTTGACAAGTTGTGTCGCAAAACTCTTATAAGTAAATTAAATAACTGAGGATTTAATAATAATTTTCTTAAATGGATTACTTCGTATCCACTTAACAGAGATTATAGTGTAGCTTTTCGCAATGTATGTTCTAATCAATTTATTGTTAATTCAGGCGTACCTCAGGGTAGCCATTTAGGGGCTTTTTTGTTTATCCTTTTTATAAATGATATCGTTTCAATTGTCCAAACTTCTTGCATCCTTTTATGCTGATGACATTAAACTTTACAAAAGGATAAAATCTGAAACAGACACCTCACTACTCTATTCACAAATCGAGACTTAAAGCAGTTCAACGAAGGTGTTTGCGATTCTGCCTCCGTTTTCTTTCTTGGTCTCAGGAATCAGCACTTCCCTTGTATTCACATAGGTTGGTTTTGATAAATCTGCCTTCACTTGAAAACCATCGAAAATATATCCAATTCTGTTTCATTACTGGTTAAATAAATGGAAAGATCTCGTCTTCGTCAGTTCTTTGCAGACTGAATTTTAACTTTAGCTAAACAAGCTTACGATTGCGGCAACTTTTGAGCCAAATTTTTAGTAGGTCAAACTATGGTGCTAATAGTCTTTTGAACCAATCGCTTGCAATATATAATAAATTTTATTTTCTCATATGTTCTGTAAATGACAATTTGAAAAGTATACAATTCAAGACTGTATTTTTAAGAGCTTTAGATTATAACTAGATTTAAGAGATAATTTATTTAAAGTTAGCATTTAACGGTCTCCAATAAATAAATTAAGTTAAAAATAATATCTATTCTTTATAAAAATAATTAAATATTCTAAAAATTGTTCAACTTGTATGACAGCTCTTAATTGTCAAATCAGAAAATTTCTGGAATTAAGTTTCTCATTTAAGAGGTATCTGTGGCAATATTTAAAGTTTATTGGGAGTTGCTTATCATCCTAATAGGAGCTGCTCCCCTCTGAACCTTTTTTCAGTTATTCGATAATTATCGGCGAATTATGAAAACATCATTGTTTGTGGTGATTTTAACGCCGAACATTTTCTTAATGATACAAGAGCCAACCAATTTGCTGATGAGATTGCTGCTACTGGCCTCACCGTGACAAAATATCATGACACTCGTCATGGGCGACTTGTGTAATGTTCTTTTAGGGCGTTAGGCAATAACGCCCAAATCGATTTGTAAATATTTCCCGAAAAAATTTTGAACAATTGTTGTTGTTTTTTTCTCGATTTAAGCGTTATTTCCATTTTTTTTAAATGTTTTTAAAAAGGAAAAAACGCCCAAAATAAAAACTTTAAAAATTAAATGGGAAATAACTCCCAAAATTGAGGAAATAACGCAGGTTCGTCAAGCTGGGTCCGCCACAACAGAAATTCAAAATTCTAATAATGAAGGAATTTAGTTCCATTTAAGTGCAATCCCGACCTGTAACTAAAATCCCCTCTATCTCGAACCTGTGGCGGACCCAGCTTGACGTCAAGCTAGGACTTCCACACCTCCAAACACAAAAATTCAAAAAACTAATGATGAGGGGATTTAGCTCCGATTTTAGTGCTCCTAATTGGCGGAACTCCCAATTAAATACTCCACTATCTGACCTTGAAATGAAGTGTTGAAAATACAATATCGTGGAGACTTTCCATACTTGACCTTAAAAAAATAAAAATAAATTAATTAATTAATCAAAACCTACTGTGTGAACTGTATGAACAACATGTTCCATTAAAGACAATTTCAGTTCGCAGTGAGAATTGACCATGGTTTTCATCTGAAGTGCTTAATTCAATTAAAAAGCGAAGCATAACCCTTATAATCTGTTAATTGGGAGATTTTTTGTCGTGCTCATAACCATTCATCTTTCATTACTCGAAAAGCTAAAAAGAGATTGTCTAAACTAAGCACCAACCAGACTGTTTGTTAGATTTTTTCCAATTCGTTTGACAAAGTTAATTACGAAATTTTGTGTAAAAACCTGAAATCGTATTTTGGTTTCAGTAGAAGAACGTTACGATTTATTAAAAAAAAAAAACTACTTAGAATACCGTAGTCAAAGAGTAATAGTTGGTGATACTTTTCTGAGTCAATGAATTTGCTTGCTGGTGTGCCGCAAGGTTCAATCTTGGGCCCTATGTTATTTTGCATGTTTATCAATGATCTCCCAAAAGTGTGCCATAATGTCATATTGCATCTTTATGCCGATGATGTCGAAAAATACACATCTCTCTACACCATTTAACTTTTTAAAGGACCTTAACTGTATAGTAAATGAAGCTTTTTTTAGTATCTATACTATTGCCTAATAGTTTAAATCCTGCCAGTTCGTAAATGATTGCAATATCTAAAAATAAATTTGACTTGTCTAACCTTCCTCCTGTCTTTATATCGCGTCTTCGACTCAACTTGCTGACACTGTCTAATTATTTGCTAATGATCAATTCAATCTCTCTGTCGGCCGAATCTATGGTGGTCTCCGTTAGCTAAACCATTTATCTTCCTTGACTACTAAGATGAGGCTTATTAAATCTTTGTTACCACCTATCATTGATTATGCTGTAGTTGTTTACTGTAGACCAGATTCAAAACCTAGTCGTTACATTTAATGGTATCGTTAGAAACGTTTATGATTTGCTGAGGTTTGACGATATTTCCCAATACCATCGATCTGAGAAATCCCTTCCTCTAGAAATTCGGACTCATTTGTGGGAATTCATTGTTAATAAAATTTAACCCGGAAAAAATTATCAAAAAAAAATATAGCTACCTATATAAACACACCTAAAACAGTGACATTTCGTGCAAGAAACTAAGCAAACATATACCTGTTTCACATTTGTTATTTTCAAAGTGAAATAATTATTGATTTAGTATGATATTAAAAAGATAAAATATAAATTACTTAAATATTAATGAAAATGCAAAATTAAAAGGTAAACAAGAAAATATTTGTGGCAAAAAAAAAGGGAATTTCTCGCCTGGCTGAAGGGATTTTTTCTTAAAAATGCCTCCCAGCACTGATTCTGGCATTACTGATGCTGATAGTGCCTGTCATTCTTTTAAAAAAATCATTCATTATAGAAGTTCTTTAATTTCCTTATATTTAAATAAAAAGTTCTTATTTGAAAGGCTGATGTAAACAATTAGCTAGTACAGCTAGAATCCGATCATCTATTGCATCAGAAGGTTTGAATGAAAATATTTTTGAGCTCAATAATTAATTATTATAATAAAATTAGTATACAAATATTGTAAAAAATATATTTTCTTTATATTTTCAAGATTATACTATGCACATTTATTTTTTTTTTTTTTTGATTAAATATTCAAAATTATATTTTGGTACTTACGTCATTTTGTATAAAAAAAAAACAATATCAAATTTAATATGATATTCGTTGAATGTTTTTGAAGAAATGCTTTATTTGGTAAAAAAAATACGATTTTTTCCAAAAATCTTTCACATTCGATTGAAGTTTTTGAAGCTTAAGGGAAGAAATGTAGTGTTGGAAAGTTTCTGAAATAAAGAGAAGAAAAGAAAACGTTATTTTCACAAATATATTAATGCTTTATATAGTTAGGTTAAACGGGTTGGATTTTTTTTTTAAACAATAGTTTTTTTCTTAAAACGCCCATTCTCTCACACAAAACTTTAAACGTGCTCGTCCAAAAAAAACTTCATTTAAAGAAGAATCAGAGAGAGCAAAACGACAAAAACTGAAGAGTTGAGGAAATCCACGTCTCATGCGACTGAAATGACTTTGAGACCATCTGGACAATCGGGGAGTACAAAATTAATTCAAAAAGTAACCGCCATTCCAAGTCATGCTGTAGGAAGTGTAGGAAAGCTTTAAATGAGTCTATTGAACCTACTTCAATGACTGCGGAGAAGAAGCATTGGCAATGATTGTTGAAGCAAACCTGTCCCGATTTTTCATAATATCAAAAACTCCCAAAATATTCCCTTCTTACAAAATTTTTCGGGAATTTTAAAAAAATTACTTCTGTCAGTGTCAGTGAATACACCACCTAAAATTTCAACTCAACTGCTCGACCCTAAATGCAAAGGTGAAAAACAGCACAGATATCAGTCCAATTCAAGTAAACGTCAAACTATTTCTGCATTGATTTTGATTGCCACAGAGATGGAAAGAAAAAAATGTTGAAATTGATATCATGATGAAATTAGTTATTTCATGAAATGGGTATGCACTGCAAATTTTCATTATGCCCGATTTGATGAAATTAAATATTGCTTTTGGATGCCTAGGAGGGCAACGGATCGACCGATTTCTATCCATTTTTTTATGCTGGAGCTTCTTGACACTTGACAGCTCTATTAACAAGTGTTATTCTGTTAACGTCTCCACACGCAGAGATTCGAGTTTGTTTTCAGTGTTTTTTTTTTCCATTCAGAACTCACAACCAACTTACTAAGCAGTCCGAGTAAAAAGACGATCACACAAATGTTACACTTACCGATGGAGATATAAAATACCAAATAGATAAAAACAATGCCTAAGGGTTTGGCTTTTTTGAACAAATTTTTCGTACAAAATTATTAAAAACCTATAAAATAACCCTTGGACAAAGATTCCATTAGCCTTTTCTCGGAATATAATCCATTGTATATAGAATCATCGTCAATATCACTATCCGCAAGTCCCATTCCAACAATTGTTGGAATGGCAAAGTGGAAACTTGTTCAAAGCACCTCCAGAAGTCATGAACTCAAGAAGTCCACAAATATCTACAATAAACTTGCATTTTGTTTTTATTTTTTTTTTGCATTCTTATCTCGTCAATTCCATTTGTTTCCCATTTGTGGTTTAGTGGGAAGAAAGGACTGTTGTCATCGTCATTGTTGTCGTCGGCTTCAACATTTGCTCTTTCTGGTCATGCCTTTTTTGTCCTTTATCTCCTCCTCGTGTAGAAGATATTCTTGTAAATTTCATTTTTTGTTTCGTTTTTTACAAGAGATGCATTAAGGTAGGTTAAGGGGTCGGTAGAAAAATTTAACCATGGTAGGATTTGAAATCAAAATATACTCAATAAAATACAATATGACATTACGATGAAAGTGAAGTCGATATAAGGGTTTTAAGATTCTGCCAGTCTATGTCTATATCAGCTTTAAAACCTCAAGAAAATTCTTTGCATTGTTTCGAATTTAGCAGTGATTGTGTTTTATGACAAATATTGGCTACAAAATGAAAGCATTGAGCCAAACAAAATGGAAAATTTAGATAGTAACACGTATGAGCAATGTGACAGGTATCACGCGTGTGACACTTGTGAAGTATGTGACAAACAATTCAAAACAAATAGATAAACTTATTTTCTGATCTGACATGATCTGTCGCACGCCTGACAGGAGACACGTGACACAATGATTGAAATGCGATTATTTTTACAAAACCTGCACGTTTTGAATTCACGTCGACTGTTCTAAATGATCAAAGTAGTTCAAGACTTACTGTAACCAAAGCTTCATTATTGTAACATAAGAATGTCCGTTGCTAGCTCTAGGTCTATAGTCAGAGAGCTATAGCAACCGAATAACGTTCATACGTAGCCCATTTCATCCAAGGTTGAAACATTGTTCAGAGAAATATTTACATTTAATCCGGTTCGGTCGATTAGGTACTTATTTTTATTTTCTTTAAAAAATAAGACCTAAACCTCCGAACCGGAGTGTAGGACAACCATTTTTCTTTTAGATGGCCATAAATCTTGCTGTGAACAAAATCTTATCCATGTTCCGGTTTATTATAATCCCGCCATAAAATATATGTTGTTATTTAGGCTCAGTTTTTTCAGTGGTGAGTTAAACCAGAGTTAGCTAAGTCTAGAAGTAAATTATCCTACAGTTTACTGAGGAAGAAGTTTTTCGGTGGAGAACTACTATACAAACTCGGTGGATAAACATCAAAAGCATCCTGAGTTAACTCACCAAATATGATGACTTAACTCGGGTTTAACTTAAATCTCGCACTGAAAAATTGGACCTTAGTGTTTAAAAATGATTTCGGGAATGTAGGGCCTGAGCTGGATTGAATGTAGTGCCATCTGAAAGCCAAATATTCGATTACTTTACCGTGTGCGAAGAAGGATCTACTCCTCCTCGTTTAGCTGGAAGGCGAAATTTTATAAAAAATTGACTTAAAACAAAAATAAATCATTCAAAACAACGGCAACACTTACAATGCCATGCTATGCTTTTTTGTAAGGACCAGACTAGAGACATGCCAATTTATAACAGTTATTAAAAGTTTTCATCATTAAAAGTGGACTTGCGTTGACGCGCTTCGCGAGGCTTGAAAAAAAACTCTGGGTGCCTAAAGTATGCCCACCGGCGGAGGGCCCTGGCCCTGCGGGGCCGTATAAACAGTACTTTTATAAAGCAAAACTGTTATAATTGGCATGTCTAGAGTCACTTCCTTTTTGTAAAGCCAGTAATCTCCTTTTATTTTTTTATTAAGTTGTTTTAGTGAACAGTTTTTGAATAATTAATTTTCAACTAAAAATTTTGGAAAAAAAATAAAAAAAAATAAAAAAAAAAACAAAAAAACAAAAAAAAAAAACCAAAAAAACAAAAAAAAAACAAAAAAAATAAAAAAAAATAAAAAAAAAACAAAAAAAAAATAAAAAAAAAAAACAAAAAAAAAAATTAAAAAAAAAAAACAAAAAAAACAAAATACTATATGTATTTTCAAAATTCTGCTTTAGACAATTCGGCAATAGACTTTTCGATGTATACTGTTATCTCGTAAACACTAAGTTTTTACTGACCACAGTATTACATTTTTTTTTTCAAATGGCCGTGCCTGTGGGCGGAAGTTAATTTTTTTAATTTAAAATCGCATTCATTATCATGCATCGGTTAAGTGGTTAATTTTTTATGGAATTTATTCCGCTCTCTCATACAAAATGCACCACTGTGCGACGCAGGCCGCTATTACCACATTTATTCTCAAAGGTTTTAAAACGACACTTCAGGTCAGTGTGCAGAGAATTTTTTCTTACAAAACTGTAACGGTAAAATTTTTTGATGGTTCGGTAAGTATGGGTCGTCTCTAAATATTAAAAAACAAAAATGGCGCAGCTATATAAGTGTTGTGCTTTAGCAGACATTTTGAAATACTTATTTTAACCAATATCTCTAGAACGACTCATTGTAGAAAGAATTTGTATAGGTAACATTCTGATAGGAAATTAAATTATCGTTCTCTTTCATATACAACATTTTTGTATAGAGCTAAGGCGCAGAAAAGTATGCTTTCCTTTAGTTTTTGCCTTATAACTCCCAAACCGTTTAACAGTTATGCATCTTATTTAACATTAATTTTTCGCAATGCCATTATTCAAAAATCTGAGTCATTTATTAAATTGATATCTTAGAATTTCACGCCTCTTCCATTTAACTGTTGGCCATAAAGTCAAGTCTATACAACCCTGTTGGTATTAGTATTATTTTTTGTCTGCGACAAAAAGGCTAGCGAAGATTCGCATAATAGGAACAGCAACAACTACTGCGCGAAATAGCAAAGAGTGAATGAATGAGGTTAATGTCTTATGATAATAGAGACACACAGAGTTCGTCTTTTCTATACACAATCTTTTTACACCCTGAGTTCACATCCGAATGTGCTTCAACTTCAACGCCAACATCATTATTCGAATGGCAAACAAATTATATAATAAAAGAATAAAAAAGAAAATAATACAAAGACGGGGGCACGACGAACATAGCGACGGAGTGGCGGGCGGCGGCGGATGGAATAGTTAGTGGAGTGCCATAGTGATGGTGGAATGATGATGGTGCTGCTCTAGAAGAGGCACAGAAATCAGGTTATTGCCCCAAAACATATCGCTCGCTCGCACCACCATCATCATCATCAACACAAGGATTGAAAAGGAATATCTCTACGATGACAAATAATAATACCGAGCAAGGGTTGGAAATGGAGCGCGAGGCCCATCACAGCTGGAGATTAACCCCCCCCTTCCCCTATCACAATCCCCCAGCAGGATTTAGTGTTACGCCAACATATGTACAGTGCCGCCTGCCTTCTACTCTGATTATTGTTATTTATCGACTTTTCATCACCGCTCACAATGGACAAATAGTGGGTAGGATATGGATTTTGATATGGTAGCGGCGGAAAACAGTTTAGGCGTGTTGTTTGTCACTCATCCCGTTTAGATTCATATTTGGGATATTTCCAATTTCAAATTGGTTTTTGGGAATTAGCTCGTTTTTCATATATCAAAGGATTATTATATTTCAAAGAAACCTACGCTCTTTAGGCCTTTAGCCGAGCCGCTTTCTTCACCTTTCGCCTTTCACCATCACCATTCACTTTCAATGAAAATCAAATTGAGTGAAATCGATATTTTTTGGCAGAGGCGGCTGATGACGATGAGTGTGTGTGTGTGTTTGAGTTCGTGTTTATATAAATGACCTTAGGGGTGATAAAGAGAATCGTGTTTTCGAGAACTTTTCGATACCGGAAAAGTTAACAAAAAGAAAAATAAATATACCTCCCTGTCCGTACCTATGTATGTTTGTAGTAGGTATAGACGTGTCCGATAATTTATAAAGCAAAGAAGATAGGAAAATAAAAATGATGTTTTATGACACGGTGGCTCTTAAAGTTCGATAAATCTTCATTTTTATTTGAATATCTCGGATATAGGGGTTTTATAATGGATGACTTTAAATTTTGCAGAATGGAAGGTGCCTATATTTTTTAATACGAGCATGTATTTCGTTATTGCCTGGGCTGGGTGGTTTTTAATGTGGAAACAAGATCTAATGGTAGGCTTTTTCTTGTAAAGGGGTTTTCAATAAGGGCGGGTAGATGTTGAAATGGAACTAAGCAAGCTATGTGTGTGAGGTGTTAACAAAATGTTGGTGGTCCAATTTTCAATGATTCTTCCGCATAGATTCGGCTGAATTTGAGCGTTGGGCTGTCTTATGTCCACCTTAAGGGCATCGGTCGATTAAGATTTATTTGCATAGACCTGCGACTTAAGGAAACCTCACAAGAAAAAGTCAAACGGTGTCGATCTTGGTGAACAATTCAAGTCACCTCTGCAAGAGTTTGTCTAACTCTAACATCGTGCATCGTGAATGTCCATTGTGGCGTTCGCTGTGGGGCACGTAGAGCCTTTCTATTGGAACCACGTGTCCTTCACATCAATTTTATCCAGCAAAAATTGGTTATCATCGATCGGTAGCGCTATCCGTTGATGCTTATGGCAATGATTTCGTCCTTTTCGAAGAACTACGGATTCTCACAGACAATGACGATGTTTGAGGTTGTTCTTGCGTTTCGTTGACGCAATGGCGTTGGCTGAATGTTCACTCAATCGATCGACTCAAATTTCCACATCAAGCTTTGGAACGGCAACCATGTAAACCGTCAAACGGGCGCAACGCCCCAAAAGATTTTGATATTAAAGTTTTATCATTGGGACGTTGTGTTCAATTGTGTAACTTGTCATGGTGATTTGGCATCACTAACTGAATAATAAACAACAGATTTGACAGATGTCACCGAAACAACATGGCCGCCAAAATCTGCCCGAACTTTGACAAGGTGGCCGATACTTCAGTTAATAATATGTTAGTTCCTTGCTCTTGTTTTTTTTGTTGCTGTTGTCAAGTCCCTGTCTCAAATCAAAGTTGGCGATTATTTAAGGGATTCGCGACGGTTTTTTTTTTTTCAAAATGTTGGGTGTTGCGATTTTTGATTAAGAACCTTGGAAAATTTTAAAAAGAATTTTGCAGACACTTTTTGAGGAGTTTGTGACATTTTTTTTTGACGTTTTGGTTTATACCCCACACAAACCAGACAAAAAAGGATAACTTCCGACAAACTTGAATTTTGATGAAGAGCTTCATTTGAAGGTTGGGTTTAAGCATTTCCTTGACAATACCATTAAATTAGACATTCTCAAGACATTTGGCCTATGTTCGAGCCTCAGCTGGGCAGGTTTGAGGTTGTTATCAAAACTAACACTGTACGATGAGCCATTTTGTTGCGAGGCAAGAGGGGAGGAAGGCGTCGGTAAAGTGGAAGGGTAGGAAAAGGAAGGGTTAGGAAAGAGAGAAAGGAAATGTTTAGAGAGGGAAGGTGGAGTGTCAAGTTCAGGGGACGCGGCCTGCTTGCACATGCACGGCGTCAGTTCGTCGGACGTGGGGAATTTTTCCCCCGGAAACCTAACCTCGCCTGCAAACAAAAACACATATCATGCCTGAGGAAAAATAGGGAAAAAAAATCGTCCGACTAAAAGACTCACGGACGGACTATTGTCACACCAAGGCACTGCGGATGTTGTTGCAGTGAGGCCATTACCCACCCTACCATAGGAATCCTTGGCCATTTTTAGATTCCCCCAAAATGGTATGGATGATCGGTTTCAGATCACACCATCTTCACCGAAATTCAGTTGGGAAAAGTTATTTTGTCATACCGTCCGAGTCTGTTCGTCTACACGTCTGTGCGTCCGTGGATCCACCGTAATTTTATAGCTAGAGCCTTAATGGGTGTGGCGATTTATTTAAATTTTGGTACAGATCATTTTTTTTAATTCCCGAGAAAGAAAATTCGAGTTTTTTTTTTTAGCTTATCTAGAAGGGGTAGCTGCCACTGCCATACAACAAATTTCTGAATTCAAAAAACATTGTCAAAATCGTGAATTTTTCAAATTCCTTCAGCTACAAGTTTGTACAAGAATATTTTCTACAAAAACAAACCCTTTATTTTTATATTTAAGCTGCACGTAATCGGAGCAGCACCCAAGCTGCAAATCGCCGGGTGTACAGCAGTCTCAGTCACTAGGAGAACAGTTTTAAGTGTTTAATGTTTATTGGACATTTTAATGAAATGTCGGATTACTTGCAAAAAACATGTGTTGAAAATTTACAGTATTCTGTTCATAAAGAGAGAATCCCAAAAAACAACTAACAAAGCTTATGAATCAATAAATATCACTAAAACTCCCTCCAACAAATATTTAACAACCTTTTACAAAACTATACTACGTTCGTACGCCTTTAAAAAATAAACTTAAAAGTCTCCAATAATGAAAAACCTCTCAAAACGCCCACAAAAAAGGTTTATTCTAAAATTATCTGTGTATAAATTTCCCTTTCCATGTTTTGATAAGAAAAAAAGTACAAATGAGAGGCTATAAACTTCTTCGAACTTGAAGTTTGCAATGTGTTACCTCGATTAGAGGGCATTACTAAATAACTAAGCTGAGGTTCTTGACTAAAACAACAACAAAAATAAACACACTACAAAACTTTTCGTGTTAAAATTCTCAGCTCTTATCATTTTTTCATGGGCAAAATGAATTACTCCACATAGAAATAGGAGGTGGATTTAGGAATGTTCTATATGCATGCTGCCCCAATGGCTGGTGTTGAATAGAATATGGTATCACTATCATATATAGGATAGGACACATGCTATGCTCATTGTTCAGTGCTGGACTTAGGACAGTTTTAAAAACGGCGGGGCCAGCGTCGCACAGTGGGGCACTTTGTACTTATATGGTTGAGCGAAAAAAAAAAAACTGAACAACTCGACCGATTGATTCGAAACAAATTTTAATGTTTGTTGTTCATTTCATCCATCTTTCCCAGTGCGACAAAATGTGTTTGTTAATGTTTCATTTTAATAATTGATTAATAAAAGTTTATTTAAATGAAAAAAAAGGCTTTGTTTGTTTGTTGTAGGTGGTAATGTAGAACTCGATTGCAGAAGTAATTTTTTTTGTTTGTATTCGATTTGGATCCGTTTTGGTTTCAGCTTTCACTGAGTATGGTGAGCTCTCTTTCTCACAATATAAAGGGTTTTCCAATAAGAGGTGTTATTTTGATATTCAAAGAAAAATGGCATTTTTTGAGATAAATGATCGGATGTTTATTTCATTATAAAGAGGAAGGTATGCCGTTAATAATGAAACACAACATCAGCCAAATGGCCGCCACGACCACGCTTACAGGACCATATCCTTTTCATGAAATTTTCCATAACCAAATCGCAAAGTGGCTGCCCTATGTCCTCGATAGCCTCACGAATTCCATCTTTGAGGTCTTGAATCGACGCTGGGCTGTTGGCGTAGATCTTATCTTTCACGTGGCCCCAAAGGAAGAAGTCGCAAGGTGTTAAATCACAAGATCTCGGTGGCCAATTGTGATCACCTCTTCGAGAGATAACACGGTCCGGAAACTTTTCCCGTAAAAGATCGATGGTTTCATTGCTTGTGTGGCACGTAGCGCCGTCTTGTTGAAAGTAAACGTTGTCCAGATCAATACCATCCAATTCTGGCCATAAAAAATCATTAATCATCTCTCGATAGCGCAATCCATTGACCGTAACTGTTGCTCCAGCCTCATTTTCGAAAAAGTAAGGTCCAATGACCCCGCCGGACCATAAACCGCACCAAACAGTCACGCGTTGAGGATGGAGAGGCTTTTCAACAATAACTCTTGGGTTTTCCGAGCCCCAGATGCGACAGTTTTGCTTTTTGACGTAGCCTCCGAGGTGGAAATGGGCCTCATCAGTCAGATGATTTTTCGATGAAATTCCGGATCATTTTCATGCATTTCAAGGACCCAATCCGCAAAGGCACGACGTTGTTGATGATCAGCCGGCTTGAGTTCTTGTGTTAACTGAACTTTATAAGCCTTAAGACCCAAGTCTTTATGCAAAATACGGTGTAATGACGTTTGTGGAATGTCTAATTCCAAAGAACGACGAGGAATGGACAAACCTGGGTTTTCTTCAACACTTTGGGCTACAACAGCAATATTCTCAGTTGTTCTTGAGCGACGTGCACGGGTTTTATTCTTCACATCACTAACTAGTCCCAACAGCTCGAATTTGTCCACCAATTTCTGTATTGCGGTCCGACAAGGTGCTTCACGACGACCCAAAAATGTTTTAGTTTTACGAACCGTCTCTGCCAAATTTTCACCATTTTTATAGTGAATTTTAATAATTTCAATGCGTTGTTGAAGCGTGTATCGTTCCATTTTTATTAATGGCGTAGTTTCTACTTGTCAAATGTCAAAAAATGACAGCTTCAGAAGTGACAGCTACCGAAATAGCGGGCTATTCAAAATAACACATCTTATTGGAAAACCCTTTATTGTATACAAGTGGGTCCGTGTTGATTCTAATGTCCATACTAATTTGATCCGGCAACCACTGTCTTGAGGATCCATATTTGGATCCGCATGCGAAGTCGTCCATAAGTTGTTGACTACGTGCACGGATCCAAAACGAACTAATTTGGGTTTTCTGACAAATATCAAAATCATAAAAAAAAAAAACTATAAGATTGCTGACCAAAAATTCAAGAAAGTTTGTATTTATCCGGTGAAAAATTGTGCTGATATAATGAAAAATTCTGGTTAAGGTAAAAATCTCAAGAATAATACCATTTTTACGTTTTTGACTATTTTACTTTTACTGTGTTGCTGTTGTCTGATTTCTAGGTAAATCCAGCCCTGACTTATATTATCTTTTCGTGCTCACTGACCTATTTCTCCTTCGGTTGTCTTCGTCGACACCACAAACTAAAAACTATAAAACACTACAAAAAAAAAAAAAAAAAAAATAACAAGCTAAAATCCTAGATTATATAGCTGGGTTTCTCCATTAGAATACAATAATTCTCTATAAACACGCACTCACACTTTGATGATGGAATCTCTATGCGAATATGCTTCAGCAGAGCGGAAATTTAAGACATTGCACCATACCAGATTCCGGAAAAAGCCTCAAATGCTCCAATTTCGAATCCTTCCCTATATATATCTCTATTGTCTCTCTCTATGCGATGAAAGAAAAAATGGAAGAAATTCGCCCAAATGCAATACAAAAATGGAAAATATTTTAAATGGCTCAAAAGGCGGGGACGACGAGCGACCGTCGCGTCGCGACGACGACGATTTAGGGAGAAACAGAGAGGACATTGAATATCCGCATAAGGCATAGATATTTTATAAACGTTCTTAGTTTATAATTGAAATTTTCCACACCTACATAATTTATAATGTACTCATTCCTACCAGCAGTTTTAATATAGTTCATGATTTAAAGTTGTTATTAGAGAAGTTTTCTTATATACCGAGTGATTTGTGTGTTTTGGGTTGTAAATATTTAATAAGATTTGTAATTCAATTACTCATCATCGAATTTAATATTTAATATAATTGCTTATGGCCAATTTCATAAAGCCCTTTTAACTATTTAACAGGCTTTTAAATCTTAAAATGACGTTTGTTCCATAAAAATTCAAATTACGCATTACTGCTGATTGTAAGTAATTTTAAACAAATTGAAATATGTATGTTGAGCAAATTTAATAAGCAATTACTCTTGGTAAATAACAAAAATCTAAGTTCTCATTACTATTTGTAATTACAAAACTATAATTACCCATTATTTTTGGTATAATTTGTATTTATAAGAATATAATTACGCATTACTCTCCAAAATGTCTAATTGAATGAAGTTAATTACCTTGTTAATTACATTGTAATTTGTAGCTAAACTTTATTTAATTACCCATTACTTTGTGTAATTTGTAATTGAAAATAAAAATCCATTACAAATTACACAGAATAATGGGTAATTAGATTTTAATTACAGAGAGACTACATCGGTAATTCAAACTTCGTCACAGAGTTATGAATACTTTCGAAAGGACTGATTAAATACTATAAAACGTTGCTTAGAAAAACGAATACGAAAATAAAATAATGGCTTCATGGGAATCCCCCATTTTGAGGTTGATTTTCTTTTATGTAGGTAGATACTCACTCCCCAAACTGTAATTTCACAGACTATATTAAGCAGTTTGGATTGTTCTTTGTCGCATAAGAAAACAGGACAAATGTGTTCCCGATGCGATGGTGCGCATCGCGAGAATTAACTTGGCAAATCATACGACGTACTGAAGTTTGATTTCGTTCATTCATTTCAGTTTTTTGTGTGTTGTTTTTGGGTTAAACTCTTCAAATTTTGAGAAATCTAAAATTCACCCTTTGTAATCTGCACGTCTTGCCGTTGTCCCTCCATGGCATTTCGGATATGTTTGCAAAATATTTTAACCCTTCCCCCCCGGGCGAGGAAGGTAAAGAAAGGGAGAGAGTGGGCGTTGGCGAGGGCGAGGGAAAGAGAGACAAAAAAAAAATCGTGAGAGAGAGGGTGGTTTTCGCAATAATGAAAACATTTCATCGTCTTAATGAGATTTGTTTTGTTTGCTAGTTAACGCAGGAGTAAGCTTTATAGTCCGCATATTCTAGCTCTGTGCACATACTTACCAATACCTACACCTTCCGTTACACCATCATCATCATTATCAAGGACTTGCGTTGAATTGTGTGTGTATACCTATATTGAGTCGAGATAGAATTTCAGGAAATTTTTAATGATTCTAAGTATTGAACTCAAGAATGAAAAAAAAAAAAAAAAAAATTGGCAACCCCTCCCATCGATTTAAAGAGTCACACAGGTTGAGAGGGTGCTTGATATGGGCACAGGAAGTGTATTGTATGAAACAGTTCGTACTGGTGTTTAGCGAAAAAAAAAAAACAGAAACCAAATTGTCGTCGTTCGCTAGGTGAATAAAAATAAAAGTAATGTAAAATAAACAAGAAGCCTTAGGAGGTACGTATGTATTGATGTTAAAGTGAATTTGTCAACGACCGACACAGGGATAATTAACTCGGCTGTTTGCACAAGTAAATGTTGGAATGTTTTTTGTTCTGCTTTTTTTTTTCTAAAGTATCTATACTACATGTAGGTACTGCTTTAACTTGTATTATGCTGAATTCACTTATTTGAGTCATTAGATGGAAAGTTTAAATTGGTTGACACGATTATGTTGGAAGAAAAAAAAAAAAAAACAAAGACAAAACATTGGCAATTCAACACAAAAATAGCTCAGAACATTTATTTGAAACGCAAAGAGAAAAATAAAGGTAATCGTATGGGTAATGTTTTAGAATATTTTTGGTTTCTTCTATCCTCAATGGAGAAGTTTAATTAAAATTTTTTTCTTGTGTGGAACAACCAAGCTTCGTTTTTTTTTGGATTTTTTGTCATAGTTGCCAGTGCTGCCAAAAAAAGATTTTGTTTCTTTTTTTTCAATTTTTCTCAGAAATGGCTTTAACGATTTTGATTAAACTTTGTTAAGTGAGTTTTTTTTTTAGAAGCTCTATGAAATATATCCACGTGTTGGCATAGATGTGTAAGTTTTATTATGCCGTTATTCGACGTTCGATTAATTAGAGAAGAAAGTTTCCGAATTTACAAAGCCAACCCCACTGAGCAAAATCGGAATAAGTTCAAAGACCTGCAACGTTCATATTCGACGAATAAAATTTTTGCATGATCAAAAATTTAGGCAAAAAATCCTGCAATGTCGCAAAGGCAGTACAAATTTTTGGTCATTTGTAAAAAAAATATACGAAATACTACTTCGTCTTCGGTTCGAACGCTTGTCTTCAACGACACTCCTTTTGTCAGCTCACTAGATAAAGCCTATTTGCTTGCAGCACAGTTTGCTGTTAATTCGACGCTGCCAGAAAATGATTTGACTCCTCCTGTAATTGAGAAAGTAAATGTTTTCATGGGACCAAATTTCTTTCGTACCCGTTCAGTTGCAAGAGTGTTGAAGGATCTTGACATACACAAATCCGCTGGCCCGGATAGTATCCCTCCTATTGTTCTGAGGAGGTGTTCTTCTACGCAGGCAAAACCACTGCGTAAGCTTTTCCATCTGTCCTACTCTACTGGTCTCTTTCCGAGTGGATGGAAAACAGCTTTTGTTCAGCCTGTCCCTAAAACAGGCGAATCTTCTTCCCCCTCTAACTATCGCCCAATTGCACTTACTTCCCTTCTTTCCAAGGTCATGGAAACGCTGATTAGCAATCAGCTTAAGAAATATCTTGAGGAACGAAAGCTTCTTAATGACCGACAGTATGGCTTTCGTAGCAATAGGTCCACTGGTGATCTGATGGTATAACTCACCGAACAGTGGCACAAATCTTTACATCGTTTTGGCGAAAGTAAGATTATTGCACTTGATATTTCAAAAGCATTTGATAGAGTTTGGCATCAAGCTCTCTTATCGAAATTGCGTGCATTTGGTATCGATGGATTAGAAACTACCTTTGGGACCGATCAATACAAGTTGTATTGGACGGTTTCAAGTCTGATATCCACAATTAATTATTATATTAATGCTGGTGTGCCATAGGGCTCCGTTTTGTCTCCGACTCTCTTCCTAATATTCATTAAAGATCTCTTGTCTGAAACTTCTAATCCATTAAACTGTTTTGCTGACGACAGTACCCTCAGCTTTTCATATTCGTTTCTAGATTCACATCCATGTCCTTCGGATGTGGAACTTCACCGGCAGCGTATGATAAGCTCATTAAATTCTGATCTCGATAGCATTGTGCAATGGGGAAATAAAAATCGCGTAGAATTTAATGCTTCAAAAACACAATGCTGCCTTCTGTCGTTAAAGCGAAACCCACCCCAAATGCCGCTATCCATGAGCGACACTTGCGTCGAGGAAACTGAAAAACTTTCAGTTCTTGGTATGTGCATCACAGACAACCTTTTATGGACTGATCACATTTTTGATATCGCCAAAAACGCTGCTAAGTGTTTGGGTTTTCTCCGTCGATGCAAGAAATTTTTCTCCCCCTCTGATCTGGCTGTAATCTATCAAGCCTTCATTCATCCAAAAATGGAATACAATTCTCATATTTGGGCAGGTGCTCCAATAACCTACTTGAGTCTATTAGATAGAATTTAAAAGAGAGCTTTAAAAATGATAGGCGATAAAACTATAACGGAAGCAATTGAAACCGTCGAACACCGCCGTAAAGTTTTATGTCTGTCATTATATTATCGCTATTTTCATAAACATTGTTCTAGTGAAATAGCCAGTTGCATTCCTCCCCTTAAACAATTCAACATTAATACCTGTACTTCAAGGAACGCGCATCAGTTTACCCTTGAGCCCAACTTCGGACGTACTGTAAAGTACAGAGATTCTTTCTTTAGTCGTACTACAAGAATGTGGAATGATTTAACCGGCTCAATTTTTCCTTGCCATTTCGATGTTCAGACATTTAAAATCAATGTGCATCGGTATCTCCTTTCAAATCCTCTCCCACTTTAATAAACGCTCGCACTGTGTATTAACATTAAAAGGGTAGTCACAACCCCTTGAGGGCGCGCAAAATATAAAAAAAGGGGGTTAGAAACTATCTAAAATTTAAGTTGGCTCTCAATTTTTCTTGATCGACTTCTGTCAAAATTTTGCTCCTCGGAAATGTAGGCCTGGTAAAAATTTTGTAGGTTCAGAAAGGCGAATTGTCAATAGCGACATTGTCTGAGTAAAAATTAAAAAAAGAAAACGTATCTCTTTCTTATCTGAAGTGTGTTATTCTTAATTTTATGATGTTTTTTTTTTTGATGGATTCAAACTAACAGAGAAGCTAGTATTTCTTGAGTTATTTCCGTACAAACATCATAAAACATTCTCACACAATAACCTCTCTTGTGCCAAGTAGCCAACAAAAATAAAAATATCCCAAAAAAAAATTCAACAAAAAACCAAATTTCCAATATTTGCTTTGATAGACGAAAACTGATCGTTTCAATTTTTAAGAATTCTCATTCATATGCAGATAGGTGTCTTCTTTTTGCGATAAAATTACAAACTTATCGGCTAAACCAAAAAAAAAAAAAAAAAAAACAACAAACAGACAGAACATACTGTATAAATATTGGTCACTAACACAGGTAGTAAGTATAGTTCCTTTTAAATAATCAACTCTTTTTATGTCGATTCTGTGAAAGACAAACTCGCATGCTTCACAGCATAAACAGCCACGACACTATAAAACATTATACATATACATATGTAGGATATGAGTTGTCCAAGATAAACCAAGAACCAACAGAAGAATCAACAACAACAACAACAACATCTGTTCAAATATGGGCCTTTTTCAGATGTGCTAATCTTTTGAATTTCGCATCGTTCCTTTTGTTGGCCTTGCTGAAGGGTAAAGTTGGGTAAAAAGGTGCATCACCATTAAGATTTGATGAGTAGTTGAGGTAATTGTTGTGCGAGCTGAAATAATTTTAAAAAAGCAGCAATAAGTTATATGATCGTTCATTATTACTTTGAACTACTAAGAATATGGTTTCGGTTTGTAGACTTATATGAGTCCATTTGACTTCAGAATGCCTCCTGAATATTTACTTGAATTTTTTACAAGTTTTTTTTTTTTTGACTTTTCAACGTCCTCAAACAAATCGGGAAAATGAGACAGATAAAGGCCAAACTTCGAAAAATCCGGACAAAAATAAATTTTGGTGGAGATTTATTTGTACGTCCTAAGCTTTTCCGAAAAAAAGAACCATAATTTAATTTTCGTTAAAGCAATAGATTTTGAGAGCAACGTGCGTAAATGTCGTTTTTTTTTTTTTACTTTTTCCACCTGACCACGGTATGAGTTCCTGGCGTTTGCGAAAGTTCTTTCTCAAAATCTATTGGTCTAACGGAAAAAAATGTTGGAATCTTTTTTGTAGAGAATTATATTTATAAACTCAAATTTCGTTTTGACATTTCTTCCCAAATACTGACAGTGTTGTCGAGCAATTTAAAATACAAAAAAAAGGCCGAATTTTTTCGAAATGTTTATGCATTTTTTTGTTTTATTTTCCAAGCGCTGCACAACCGTCTGCACAGTGGTTCAAATTTAGGGTACTTTTTTAGAAAACGCATACAAAATAAGCTCTTCACCAGAAGTTGGTTTCATTGGATTTGAAGTGAAATACTAATTTCCGCGTTTTTCGGAGCAGTTAAAAAAATCTCCTATGGATTAACCAAACGAAAACTCCATAAAATCGATTAATTCCAGAGCAACAAATATAATGTCAGAATTCAGCATTTTTCTTTGAGCATTTCGATGACTATATTGTGTAGGAAAGATTCATTTGGATTATGGCAATGCCATGCGCTAGTCAAAGAATTTTCGTTGTTCTTCTTAACTCGGGGCGCGGCGGATCGAAAAACACAGTACGACGTTCTGGGTCCACTAAAACACTTTCTTTGACAAGTGTCAAAATATGCCAACATTTTTGGTATGGTGATTCGAGAAACGGAGTACGCCAATCGATTTAGGATGTGGAAATTACCCAAAGTCAAGTCCAGCTCTTTAGGTCCATTAGAACACTTTTAATTTGACAGGTGTCAAAATGTCAAATCATTTCCGAGAATACGCGCTACGTAACGTGGTTCATCTAAACGTCACACAGAGGAAAGTCCACGTTTTTACTTCACGGCGTCGGCATAGATGTTTACTCATCAGAAATCAAATCGGAAGACAGTATGAAATAATGAAATGAGAAGAATGAAAATGATCGAATGATCGATTGATTAAAATGATCGAATCATTTTGGTAATCGATTCTTGAACGATTCGATCATTTGAAATGAACGATTTAGTAAAGGGTCCGCCATCTAACGTTTTTTTTTCAACTAGTGCTTATTTCGTGAATGGTAACACTTAGCTCATGTCTGATTTGACAGATAATTAGTTTTATCCTTCCGCTGAATGAATATGGTTGTGTATACGCTTCGCTAAGTGGGCCTGCGATCGACTTAGAGAAGATGCCGATTTTGCCACAAAAATCATCTTTTCAGATGAAGCTCATTTTGATCTTGGCGGGTAGTAAACAAGCAAAATTGTCGCATTTGGGACACAGAAAACCCGCACGCATACATTGAAAAGCCGATACACCCAAAACGAGTCACTGTTTGGTGCGGATTTTGGTCCACAGGCATAATTGGGCCATTTTTCGAAAATGAGCAAGGAGTGGCCGTTACAGTCAATGGCGATCCTTATCGGGCTATGTTGAACGAATTTTTGTTCACAAAAATTGAAGAGGAGGATATTGGCAACATTTGGTTTCAACAGGACGGCGCTACATGCCACACAGCCGAAGTTACACTCGATGTTTTGCGCCTTTTTCAAAAAAAAAAAGAAGGTATTTGGCGGACCCTTTACTTCTGTGAAGAAATTGGGCGTTAACAATTTTAAGTCGAACACTCAGAACCAAATGGTTTTAGATCTTTCAATTTTTATAAAAATTGAAAATTACGAAAACTACTTTTTGTGAGGATAAACTTAAGCTAGGAGCAGACGGCATATGAAATGTCGCAAACGTTTGCGACTCTGACGTCACGTAAATAGTCGCAAATGTGTTGCAAATTCTATACCTACATCATTGCTCGCAAGCTTGCATATGGCGGTGTTCACACGATATGCAAAAACTGTCCCAAAAGTCGCAAATGCATTTGCGACCAAGGAACTCGCACATCATGTGTCCGCAAATGTGGTCGCAAATGTTGTGATGGATATGCGAGGTGTTCAGACGATGTGCTATAAAGTCCGCATATCACCCAAATCCAATCATATGCAGGTTTGCGAACATTTCATATTTTTTTGGAACTGACAAATTCTCATCTGAAAATTCATAACAAATGAATTGTGGTGGGGAAAATATTAAAAGCAGCCAGAATCGGAATATTGTGGAATACTTTTTTCTTTGAACTTTACATAGTTTTGCTGCATTTCGTCAATAAAAAGATTAAACAAAAATAGAAAAAAAATAATGTACTTCATATTATAAAAGCAAACAACTTTATTGAAATTTTTAAAATCCTGTTGCTGCTTTACATTATAATATCATCCCCAGAACTACCCACGCTTAATTTTAAATGTACGAATATAATAATTAAAGTTCCATTTTATTTCATTTAAATGTAAATAGTAAATCCTATAAGCTATAGCTATGTACATGCAAGATTTTAACACAACAACAACTCTACTAGTAAAATGAAGAATCACAGCAGCTGATATGCTGCATATGTGGAGATGTGCAATGTTCGGTTTTCGTGTCATCGCAAATGCTTGGGATGGTCGCATATGGCCGCACATGCTCGCAAACTGTCACAAATTATATGCGAGGGTGTTCACACGATATGCAAGAAAGTCGCAAACTTGTATGCAATTTGGGTGTCGCACATAATCCGCAAATGGTTTGCGAGCATATGCGGACTGTCCCAAAAGGGTGTTCAGACGATATACTCACAAAGTCGCAAATGATGACGTAGAAATGACGTCAGAGTCGCAAACGTTTGCGACTTTTATATGCCGTCTGCTCCTAGCTTTAGGCTTCTGACTTTAAAAAAAACGTAGAGCATGGTGTTGTAAGTGTTGCCGTTGTTTTTTTTATTTTATATCCCTTTTTTGTATCCCTTTTGGTTCTCCCACCTAAACGGGGATCCGTTCCGCGGTTATATATTTTCCTTCACCCTTTAAAAGAGCACTTATTATTTTAGTTTCAATAACTACAAAAAAAAAATTGAAAAATCTTAGGAACCCCCAGGTAACCCCAATTCACCCTACATCTGTATTTTTTTTTTATAATTTTTAATGGACAGTAGGTAGTTTGTAGTAGTGGTGGCTCCTCAGATTACTGGTTGTCATTGTGCACTGTGCAGTCACAGCTGGGTAAATGTTACAATGTTATTTAAGGCAAAGATAAGAACAAGAAAATATGAACTTATATATCTACATTGAATGTGTAGGTACAACTAAAAATAATAAAAAACCTAAATTTATGTAAAGGGTGTTTTTTTTTAGAGGTATAGAACATTGATTTTTTTTAAATTGACATGAAATTTACTTTATTCGAAAGATAATCTTCTGGCATTCTAATTTAAATATGATTTCTGACATATGACCGCCACGGCTGGCTCGGACGTAGTCTAATCCGGAGGTCCAATTTTCGATGACTTTTTGCAACATTTGTTGCCGTATATCGGCAATAACGCGGCGAATTTTGTCCTCGAAGTGGTCAATCGTTTCGGGTTTATCGGCTTAGACTAGACTAGACTTCACATATCCCCACAGAAAATAGTCAAGTGGCGTTAAATCGCACGATTTTGGAAGCCAATTCACGGATCCGTAACGTAAAACTATGCGGTTGCCAAACGTTTCCTTCAATAAATCAATTGTTGCACGAGCTGTGTGACATGTTGCGCCGTCTTGTTGAAACCACAGCTACTGCACATCATGGTCGTTCAATAATTGATGAACGAAAAAGTCAGTAATCGTGGCTCTATAGCGGTCACCATTCACTGTAACGTTCTGGCCAGCATCGTTTTTAAAGAAGTACGGACAAATTATTCCACCAAACCATAAAGCACACCTAACTGTCAGTTTTTGTGGATGCAACGGTGTCTCAACATACACTTGAGGCAATCTTGTTTTGGGCCCATTTTGGCACAATTTAGAAGCGTTGTTCAGGCCTCAGTCTATTCATGTTGAAATGCCAAACCAAACTAAAAATAAATCATTTGACAGCTGACAAAATGGACGCCGCTTAAAATAGTGTTGCCAACTTAAAGTTCTATACCTCTAAAAAAAAACACCCTTTACAATATAATATGAAATCCAAGTCTTAGAAAGTATTATTTTTTTATTAATTTCAACGTAGGCAGGGATGGGGTGTTAAGAAGAAAGCCCCCATAAGTAATTAGCTAGGGGGACTATAATAGGACTGTCTTCTTAGTTATATTGTGCATTGCAGTAAATCAGGTCACATTATGAGTTGACATTTTCTTTAAATGCAACTGCAATCTGCAACTGCAACTACAAAAGCACCAAAACAGGTTTGTTCCCGGTTTTTTGTGTAACTATAAGCTCATATACTTATACTATACAGGTTACCGGCCGGTTTTTTTTATACCTATTTGTTGTTGTCTTGTTTTGTTTTTTAACATTTTTTTTTTTTTTTTTTCAAGTCTTCATTTCATTGTATATCATCGCATCAGTGAATCATTTCTTTATTTTTATTTTGAATGCATGGCATGAGGCATGCATGACATAGTAATTTCCATCTATTGTTTCATTTAACTGCTGACTGATGGGGGAGTTTAGTTTTGGTTTTGGTTTTGGTTTTTGTTATTTTATTTTTTATCGACAGACTTTTGCCTGATATAGTAATTATTATTTATTTTTTTTTTTATGGTAAAATGGCTGTAAATGAGCTGATTAATTATATTTAAATTGAAAAACTTAAATACATTTGCATATATCAGAAAATAAGTCAAGGTCCAGTGGTAGAAAAAAAGCTGTTTTTTTTTTTTGTTTGTTGTTATTGTGTTCTGTTTTGAAACAAAAGCCAACACCCTATAATTATTATTTAATTAATTAGGGAAGGTTGTTCTTTTTAAGATAATTTTTGCTGCTTGTATGTTTTTAGGGAAATATAGAGAGCAGAACGGTTAAGGACATTTTGAAGTTTTAATTACAAATAACGGGTGATTTTTAAGCTGGTTTGGTTTTGGCAACACTGGTTTTGACAGCTGACGTGTGTTTAGTACCTTGTGTCACTGTCAAACAGCTTCAGTTTGGTTTGCAATTTAACCATGGATCGTCTTACAAATGAACAACGCTTGCAAATTATTGAATTTTACTATCAAAATTCGTGCTCGGTTCGAAATGTTCATCGCGCGCTGCTTGTGTTCAGCGATGAGGCTCATTTTTGGTTGAATGGGTACGTAAATAAGCAAAATTGCCGCATTTGGAGTGAAGATCAGCCAGAAGCATTGCAACAGCTACCAATGCATCCCGAAAAAGCCACTGTTTGGTGCGGTTTATGGGCCGGCGGCATTATTGGGCCATATTTCTTCAAAGATGATGCGAATCGCAGCGTTACTGTCAATGGTAAACGCTACCGAGCGATGATAACAAACTTTTTTTTTGCCCGAAATGGAAGTTCTTGACTTGCATGATATGTGGTTTCAACAAGACGGTGCCACATGCCACACAGCACGCGAAACAATGGCGCAATTGCGAGGCGAGTTTGGTGAACAGTTAATTTCACGTTTAGGGCCGGTCAATTGGCCGCCTAGATCGTGCGATTTGACACCATTAGATTATTTTTTGTGGGGGTATGTCAAGGCTAATGTCTATAGGGACAAGCCCGCTTCGATTGACGCACTGGAAGCCAACATCCATGCATTCATTCGTGGGATACCGGCCGATATGTGTGAAAGAGTATGCCAAAATTGGACTCAGCGGATGGGCTACCTGAGACGCAGCCGCGGTCAACATTTGCATGAAATTATCTTTAAACATTAAATTGCAAGGTTCAAACTATCGATTCAAATAAATATTTCATTCATTTTTTCGAATTTTGTGTGTTTTTTTTTTTAAAAAGTTCTAAACCTCTTAAAAAATCACCCATTATATGTGAACAAAAAAAATCTGTGCCAAATACCACTGCCTGGAACAGTCATCATCAGCAGTACAACAACACGTTTGGAAAAGTAGTTATGAAATTGCCATAGTTTTTGACACAAGAATTATTTGAAGTTGTAGCAGAAAAGGAAGAACAAAATTGTGATAAAAGTTTAATGTGACATGAAGAAGAGAATTTTGTTGGTTTAAAATTTAAGAAAAACATAACGTTCCTTTACACAAAAAATGATTTAAAAAAATATTAATTTATTGGCTTCCTTTTTGTTCAAAGACAGTACTGCGAATTCTATGTAGAAAAGATGCAGACGACAAATTGTCTGGATGGCGGGGGTACCATCGTGTAACAAACCGATAGTTTTTAACAACAAATTGCTAGGAAGGCGCCTAATCTCTGATGTATCCCCGTAGTTTTTCAATTATTTCAAAAACTGCCTCACTAAACAAGTCTTCTGGATGAGGAATGCTAGTTTTTTACTTGCTCAATAGGGCAAGTATTGGTTTCGTGTAAACAAAAAAAAAATGTTTGAGGCTGTAATCAAAACTAACGAGAAGTTCAAAAAAGTGGATTTCGCCATGCTTCGTCCACTGTAATTTCAGCTAGAGCCTAAACGGGTGGACCGATTTGCTTCAAATTTGGAACAGAGCATTTTTATGTGATTCCCTAGAGGGGAAATTCGAATTTTTGTTTTAGCTCATCTAGAACGGGTAGCTGCCATACAAATATTTTGGTTTTTCAAATTTTCTCAAAAACGGCTCTAATGATTTTGATTAAATTTCTTAGCTGCAATAACCAAGTGAATTATAAGAAAACTGCGTTTCAGGTTTTTCTCAAAAAATTCACATAACTCTGAATTAGGTATTCCACGTTTTTTGAGAAAATGGTCTTATTTTTGGGTTATTCGCCTATATATGTTAGGTATGTTATAATTTAGCAATCTGATGCTTTTCAATAGTTTAAACAATAAATGCTTTAAAAAATTTTAAAAACAGTTTTTTATAAACAAAAAAAAAATCAAATACAAAACCAATTTTGTAGTTTTTTTGACTTTTTTAATATTTCCTCGTTAAATATATAAATCATGCATCTTCAATGTGGGATTACACACAGTATTTAACCACAAGAGCAAGTTCGTGCGATCAAGTCGTGCATAATTACAGGGAAAATAGGACAAATAAAATCAAACGTTTCATTCACTATGATTGGGTAGATTGAGTCGGGTATCACCGCAGGTTGTAGGCAAGAGAAGTGTGGGGTGAAAGATCTCGTGAGGCACCAATGAGCATCATTTGTTGTTGTTTTAAAGAAGTGCGAAATGTTGAAATTAATGTTGTTTCAATGTATTTTGAGGGACCTCAAAGTTTCGAATTTAAACACGATGAGACTCACCGCAGTCCTTACTTAATCTTCCCAATCTAAATTGGGTTTATGAGATTGAAGAATCAAGAGTCTATTAAAATATCTATTAAGGAGGGGTGTTTTTTTAAGCTAAATGAAGACTATCAACGAATGAAACAGACGTATGAACCCACGCATCCCAAACCAGTTTTAGGGGGATTTCGTCTGCCGAAGAAGAACTACGCTCTTCGCACGTGTTTTTTGAGTACCAAAAGTAAAAAAAAACGAGTTAGTTTTTTTGGGATATTAAAGTGAAAACGTGCGAAATTTACGACAAGGTTCAGTATGCTCGTGATTCCCGTGATTTCATTTAAGTAAAACGGGTGTAAATGGAAGAGTTGTAAGTGTTTTTTTTTCTTTTCAAAAGCTTAATGTGGGGTAAGTTGGCCCAAGTCGACTAACTTGCTTTTGCTGAATTAAAAATACAAGTTTTATATTGGAATTCTTTCTTTTTTGTACTTCTAGTAAGCGTACGTACAACGGCAAAACTGGTAGAAGTGGGGTGTCTTAAGAACAACTAAATACAGCTGCATGAACTCTTTTATCTAACGAGAAATCTTATCTCATCTACTGGTCCTAACTTGCCCTGCTAGTGGGGCCAGTTATTGTGCTTCTTATGGACTTGGTGAATTCGAAACAATCGTATTCTCCTGCTATTACATACACTACGGTTCACTTGAATAAAGGCAACGTTTAAATTTCACTAAAAAGTGAGTCATGGTAAGGAAAATCGATACAAAACTATAATTATTGATTGTAAACAAAGTTTCGGAATCTATCCAAAGAATAAATTTACAAAAATAGTTTACCTGTACAAATAAACGGTATTTTCCCAAAGTTTGTAAAGAGATTCGGAAAAGCAAGCAATAACATCGGTTCACATGAATAAATGCAAAGGCAGTTAATTAAGGAAAATATTTACATTTTATTATTTTCTCTGTTATTTTGGTTATTATTAGGTAAGTAATAATTCAACAGAGCAGTTAGTAATGTGTATAACCAGCATTTTCTGAAATTAATTCAAATATGCGATCTGGAAGTGAGTCGTACAACATTTTATGTAATTAAGGGATATTTCGGCCAAAGCTGACTTAATACCCTGGAGAAGTGATTATTTACTATCGTACTGCTTCCCTCCTTCGTATACTTTTCTGGTAAGCCAACCCCAAACATTCTCTATAATGATCAAGTCAGGTGAATTTGGCGGCCAATTCAACAACTCCACTTTTTGGCTTGTAACAAACGATTTTACTACGCGCGCAGTATGAATTGGTGCGTTATCCTGTTGCAAAATCCAAGGCAAAGGTCCAAAAAACTCGTTCAACTTAGGAAAAGCTAACTCCAATATTAATTTGTAAGAACTTCCCGTCATTTTAGTGCTCTGAACATTAAGCTCAAGTGCTCCATAATACGTGATCAAACCCCAGACCATCACTCCCCCCTCTCGGCTATGATGACGCGTTAGAAAGCGTTGTTCTTTACGTAAATCGTGAAAATAGTAGTTATAGCCATCTGGCTATAACTACTATCCGTGAAGACAACCATACGCAAGTCGTTCTTAATTTGACTCTTTCCTATAGTCCAAGCCATGTGATTTTTCGCAAATTTAAGTCGAAGCTTCTTGCGCACGTCGTTTAGAGGGGGTTTTTTCGTCAACTTTAACCGCTTCAGATTCTTAGCACCAAGAATCACACGCCGAACATTCGACTTGCTGGCATTTACTACAGCCTCGAATTTGATTTTCGATATAGAATAGCTGGAATTTGAGGAACACCGAATGATTTTACGCCTATCAGCTGACGATATCACTGTAGATGTTCTTCCTTTGTATTGCTTTCCATAGGAATCAAGATTTTTTAGATAATTGTCAACAGAAGTTGCACTTCGCTCAATTTTTTTTGCCATTTTGCGGTTGGAATAACCTTCCGAGTGGTAAACGTCTATTTTTGCTTTCTCGGCTGCAGTTAAAATTTTTCCTTTGCCCATTTTTGGTCAAAATACATCTATTTTGTCTTGAACTTCACGAAACTATAATTTTTCAAGGACTTCCTTAACAAATATTCACGTATTCAATTAATTTCACAACTGCCTTTATTCAACTGAACCAATTTCATTGCTTGCTTTTCCGACTCTGTTTACAAACTTTGGAAAAATCCCTTTACCTTTGTAAAGCAAAGTGATTTTTGCACGTGCATTCTCTGGAAATATTTTGAAACTTTGTTTCCATTCAATAGTTAAAGTTGTGTATAGAATTAACGGGACATTACTCAATGTTTAGTAAAATAAAAGTGTTGCCTTTATTCAAGTAAACCGTAGTGTATTTTGAATTTTTTTAAGAAGCCGAATTCACCGTTTTTCAATGGATCCTAGTGTCATTTTTATGTTATGAATAGGTGAAAAGCTATTAGACGTCAAGTAAAAAGTTTCCCAACTAGCCCCGTCCTAACCTATAATTAATTTTTTAACATCCTTCCCTAATCTTCAAGATAATAAGCCTATTATGGAAGAAAACTCAGATGAGTTGAATTGTCTGCACAAAATGTTGACTTTAAATAAAGACTTATTCAGGGATTGTATGGAGACACTAGAGCGGCTTTGTGGAATGGCAGAGAAGTTTCCGAATGGTTTCAAACAAGGATGTGCTCTCAGTCCCAGCTTGTTTGCGCTATTTATAGAGGATTTAGTTGACAGTCTACCCGGAGGTATATTGAGTACGCTGGGACGCAGATTAAAGCCTTAATTTATGCAGAACATATAGTAATATTGGCATTTATTACAGCTTATGGTGAACAGGTTATTTGAATATTGTAGATTGTGGAACCTAAGTGTTAATCTTATCAAGTCAAAAGTATTGACATTTAAAAAAGTAGAAGGGAGCGCCTGCTCTAACGAAAGGCCCAATCATACAAACATTCCAAATCGTACCATCGCACCGCAATGACTTCGAATAAAGGAAAATAAAGTCATGCCGTGTCGTAAACAAAAACACTGCATATAGCAAACGATTAGAATTTTCAAACGATTATTATTACGAAAATAGCTTTGAGAAATAAAAGTCACATGCTTATATGTACATATACGTAACTAGTTATTTATTTAATATAAAAACTACAATAAAAGAGAATATTTGTTGGAAGAATTAAGAAAACAACAACAACCTCTGCCTGTCCCACCTGCATGGGTGGTAGCAATCTCCTCTTCAATAATTTACCTTCGTTCGTAAGTTCGAAATATTTACTCCCGACATTTAAATACAAATTCGTTTTGTGTCCTTTGGCCTTTGTCATGTGTGTCCCCAATCAAAATTCCGCTTGCATTACAACTATAAAAAAAAGAAGGGAAATCATCATATAAAAAGGACCTTCACGATTTTCACAACCCTCCCTCTCTCTCTCTCTCTTTCTCTATCTACCAAACAATGAAACCTACTATATGCAGCTTTTTCAGATCCACACATCCCGACAAAGTATCTAGGTCACTGCCGTTTTAGAAAATAATAATTCAAAGAAACAAGTAAAGGTAGGTAGGTTTATTTTTTTTTTGTGTTTGATGCTTTTACATTGTAAGCTTTACAACGAAAAGGAACGACAACGGACGGACGGATCAGAAGAACCACGTCCGTCGGCATGAGAAAAAAAAAAAAATAATCAAAAAGGAAACCTCTGTCAGTCACATCAGAAACTAAATTGAAGCATCCGCAACAGAGAGAGAGAGACACACACATTTTCCGTTTCCCTGGTGTGTTTCTTCTCATTCTCATTCTCATTCCCATTCCCATTTTTATATTATTTCTTTTGCATTTTATACTCATTTCCATTGTTCCTATTGCCATTCAAAAATTATTTCAAAACATTTTCCCATGTCCATTCGACACCACATACATGTACTAGGTAGGAGTATGTTCTACCAGAAGAAGGGTGGTTTTGAGTTTAAAGGAAACAAAAGGGGGAACAAAAATCGATATATGGATTTTTCTGATTTCGCTTTAGGAAAATGTAGGGAGAAAGTGGCAATCGGTTTTTAAAATTTGGTAAATTTTATAACTTAACCAAATTAACCGAAGTGTGCGTATTCTGTAAGTCCATAGGCAATACACATCCAGGATGATTGCAACCTGTATAGGCGTCACTCTCTTCGAAACAGCGAAGCTTACCTAAGCAACGAAGCACAGAAGTTGATAGGGCAAGAAGAGAACCCACCTCCAATCACTGAAGACCCAGTTCGTAGAGATAGACAGTCAAGAAGAGATAGACTCAGTTATAAAAAAGATTTGTTCTAAAGCATCAAATGCAACTGGGTCGGACAGATTATTACCAGGGGAGCTCTTCAAGTACGAAGGAGATGCATCAAATCATCAACTAAATATTTTTCTGGATGGAAGAATGCTGGATGACTGAACGATCAGCTCCATATGTCCAATGCGATCACGTGTTTACCCAAAACCCTGCTAGACATCACATAAACTATCCAAGCAAACGTACTGTGTGAATGTCTTAAGCTTTTAAAAAGCAACACTTTAGTCGACAGATATAAGTGTGGCTTTTGACCCGGCAGATCGATAGTACACCAAACTTTTACACATCTGGAAAAGAAAAACGAATGTCAAGGCGAGACTCACCATCTCTTCATCGACTTAAAACCTGCATATGATATCATCCACCGTCAGGAGTGCTATTTGGTGATGGGCGAACTCGGGATCCCGGGAACGTATGACTGGGGAATAGCTCTTTCGAAATATTCTAAACACAGCTGATACTGGGTTGTTTCGAAAGAAGAATTCTTCAATCAATATTTGGTGCCGTGTGCTGTACAAAGATGTATGTAGATGTAGTCTAAAAAGTCGAAACACTTCAACTATATTTACTAGCCAACATTGAAGGAATGGTAAATAATATTCCAGGAAGGAACCTTCGACACCGGTTCGAGGCGATAAGGCAGACAAAACCTTCATGCATGTTCGTTTTTTGAATTTAGCAAATAAATAAAATGGCAGAGCGCTTGGTTTGGATCACTGGAAACAGCATACTCGGGATTGGGGAGGAGAGAAAGCTGCTGTATTTCAGGACGGGACCCTTCATGGGTCTGGATCTGGATTATACGCTGAGTAAGTAATACAGAAGTATATGCGACACTGGTTAACAGGATAGCATCATACAAAGGTGGGAGTTCTACATAAAACTAACTGTCGAAGATGTAGGGACAAGCACAAAAGCAAAACTGCTGTCTATTTTCTTTCGGAACTGCCTGCTTAGCCAGGTTGAGAGTAAGACATTTTTTTTGACGAAATAATTTAGGAACGAAGATTCAGTTCTTTATATCTTTTGCACGATGAAATAGCTATAAGGGAAACTCCGTTATCAATATCATTCATGATCTCAGCCAAATTCATATACGTTTTGCTATCAAGCAGCAGAGTTACAGTAACCGTGGATCCTTAATCTGACAAAAAAATTTTCTGACGTTTTCTGCGGTAGAGGAAGGCCGCTACTCAGGTGGCACAGGACCAGCGGAAAATAACCTTAACCAACACTTGGCGTGTAAAATTGAAGACTACTAGTTAGAAACCGACCTGGATGGAAGGATTTTGCAAGTTGGTACCCTGGTTCACTACGCCACCTTAAGTAAGTATTCTACCGTTCGTCAGAAGCATATGGATACACTAAATGTGTTATGAACTTATCTGTCACTGTCATATGAATTCTTGCCAATTGCTGCTTCTGCGGGCTCAGAAGGCAATTGAGTAGCAAAGCCCTCTATCGAACAACTAAAGTGTCCCTGTACAAGACGCTGATCATTCCGGTCCTGCTATACTGTGCAGAGGCATGGACCTTATCGAAGGTGGATGAGAATACTAGGATGTTTTGAGAGGAAGATTCTCCGGGTGATTTTTGGTTCCGTCTGCTTAAACGGGGTGTGGAGGAGAAGGTAAAACAACAAACTGTACAGCGACACTACTGATCTGGCGGAAAAAGTAAAAAGACAACGACTGAGATGGTTGGGTTATTTAAAACGAATGGACACCAAAGCTCCAGCCCGATAAGTCTTTGAAAACAACTCTGAGGGACGGCGCAGAAGAGGAAGACCGCGACTCAGGTGGCACACGCAAGTGGAAGAGGACCTCAACCAACTTGTTGTGCGAAACTGGAGACAGCTAGCTAGCTACCGAGCTGGCTTGTTGGTATTGAGGCCCTGGTCTACTCCTTAAGTAAGTCCCTGTGCCCCAATAGTTCTGCCGAAATCAAGAACAAGATCAAATTTATTTGAATGATGGATCGGTTCCAACGAACTTTTGTATGGCTTCCCAAGAGGAAAACGCTTATAATGTTACCGTTTTTATAAGAACTCATAGTTTCGACATGTATGTTTGAACAATTTTGGGTTGCAATACTACCATAGCCTTATGTATTGTAGCCGGTATATTAAAAGCAGAGTTTTGATCTATTGCTGTGACAGTCGACTAGATTAATAATCTGGCAGACGGTGAATGTGGGCAAAGGTTGGCGTATCCTGACTTCTCGAATAAAATATGTATGATTCAAGGGAGAAGTACGGCTCCAAGGACAGATGGAAACGTCATCCGGAGACTTAACATTTCGCTGACAAGAGGCTTTTAAGCTCACCATACACGGTGGATGCAGTTTTGGCTCGGAACCAGCACAGTCACACAATGAAACTTTGTTCGCTCGTGTATGACCAGCTTTAGAGATTCAGATCAGACCATATAAGCCGACAAGCTGTTTGGATAGGCACAGTTAGATGGACACACTTTTAAACATAGCTGATAATCCGATCGTAGTGCGAGGGCCTACGGATCTTTAACCTCCAAGTTAACTTAAGTTTGGTGGGTTAACTCTAGACAAGCTGAGTATGGCACTTTGGAAAAAGCAATTTCCACATTGGCTTCATCTTAATTTCGACGCTTCCCTAGATAGATTCTTGACAACTCAATGGTAAAAGAATTAAATTTATTTACAGGATTAACTAATTCTGGTTTCACTCTGACCAACTGAAAAACTGACCCTAAAAGTTTTCGCTAAATAGACCTCGACTTTAAGTCCGATTATGTTCAATTTTATCCAAAATGAGATTTTAGAATTATAAGAGCTTTAGCAGAGTTATCCTTTAAATCTATTGTATTGTCAACAGCTCCCTATAAAACAGCACAAGGACGATACAATCAGTGAAAGGTTGACACATGTCTACCTAGACCATAAAGGGGGCGCGCAACGATTAATTCATTCGGACTGAGCACAGCAGGGGTGTTGCAACTATTCAGATGTAATTTTTTCTGAAATAATTGAATCTAATCAATAAAGTTTTTGTTAGGGAACTCTTTGCATTTGACCCTGGCTGAAGGTCAATTTACAGAGTCTACCTCCTGCCAATTGTGTTGGCGGTAATGGAATTTTTCATTTACTTATTGTTCTTGCACCATCCATTGTTGTAAATTCTAATATATAAGCGTTGGTTGACGAACGACAATGACGACGCCGACTTCGGTCGTTTGACTTAGGAGGGGTAATGAAAGTTTTGGATTTAATATTGTCGCACCATCAGCAAAATAGATTAATGGTGTTTTTCGCTTATAGCAATGAACTACAACTACACGAAGTACGAAGGTAAACTAATGTATAAGGGACTTCGTTCGTTTATATGAAAACAAAATTCAACGCACACGCCAACAAACTTGTTGTGAGTTTAATGATGGCAGACTTTTTTAATATCAGCGGAATTAGACTGTCGTATTTTGCTCGCTAATTATTGTACTGACACTAAAAGTAATGGTAATTGGAGATAGTTAAATGTAAAGGGCGTGGCTGGGTTTGTTATAAACTAAAGAAAAAAACTAGCATGTTGGCTTATTAAACATTTTATAGCAAGTTCACATCGCAAAAACTGAGTTCTTTACCTTACAATCAATGGTAATGCTGAGGTGAAGTACGAAAGTCAATGGATTCAACACGTAGGATTTTATTTTATCAGAATGAGAACACTGTAATTGTAAGAAATCATGTCTGTAGAATGAGTGTACTTAATTATGAAAAAGTGGAATTACACATTCCATCACATCACATCACATCACAGATCCCAGTCCAATCAAGATTCAGGAATTTATGAGTTCTGTCGTAATGAAAAAATGAAAATGCTTGGACTGGTGAAGGATTTGTAACTTGTTTTATTCTTGGCAAAAGCCAATTCTTAGTAAATGGTATGATCTTCATCATCATCGATAGATAGAAACCATACGTGACAAAATTACAGTCTGAGATAGCAAATGCTACTAAATTATATTCTGAGAGCAGACGTCACTAAATTGCAGTATAAGATAGCAGACGCTCTAAATTACAGCTTGAGATAGAAGACGTCACTAAATTACAGTCTGAGAGCAAACGTCACTAAATTACAGTGTAAGATAACAGACGCTGCTAAATTACAGTCTGAGATAGAAGACATCACTAAATTACAGTCTGAGAGCAAACGTCACTTAATTAAATTACAGTAAAAGATAGCAGACATTACTAGAAAACAGTCTGATAGCAGATATCACTAAATTACAGTCTAAGCTAGCAGACGCTACTAAATTATAGTCTGAGATAGTAGACGTCACTTTATTACAGTCTGGCAGCAGACATCACTAAATTACGGTATGAGATATCAGACGCTACTAAATTACAGTCTGAGATAGCAGGCGCTACTAAATTATAGTCTGAGATATTAGACGTCACTTTATTGAAGTCTGGCAGCAGACATCACTAAATTACGGTATGAGATATCAGACGCTACTAAATTACAGTCTGAGATAGGAGGCGCTACTAAATTACAGTCTGAGATAGTAGACGTCACTTTCTTACAGTCTTGCAACAGACATTACTAAACTACTATATGAGATATTAGACGCTACTAAATTACAGTCTGAGATAGCAGGTGCTACTAAATTACAGTCTGAGATAGTAGACGTCCCTTGATTACAGTCTGGCAACAGACATCACTAAACTTCTATATGAGATATTAGACGCTACTAAATTACAGTCTGAGATAGCAGGTGCTACTAAATTACAGTCTGAGATAATAGACGCTACTAAATTACAGTCTGAGAAGAGACGTCACTAAATTACAGTCTGAGATAGCAGACGTCACCAAATTACACTCTGATGCTACTAAATTTACAGCCTAAGAGCAGTCGTTACTAAGTAATGGTCTAAGACAGCAGACGCTACTCAGTTGCAGTGAGATAGCTGAGGTTCGTAATTTTATGAAAACCAAGTATTTCTCCGAAACGACACATAACGCCATCTGCTACGTACCTACATTCCACCACTAAAGAAAAGGAAAAAAAAAATTAGGACTCCAAATGTATGTCCCTTATTTAAAATTAGGACCAGAACCAAATTCTATTATTATCCGTGAAATAAGCTGAACTAGATAAGTTGAAAGGCAGCAAAAAGACAAACCGTCAGATTGCCAAACAAAAATGAGATGGAAAACTTTTCAAAGTACACAGCACATCAGGTTCACTGTTCACCACATGTTCATTACAAAAGTTATCCCTTTTATAATGTCTCTTTCACTAATCACTCTTCATCCTAGATTTTATTATGGGATAACTCTACCTCCAAAGCATACACTACTTACACATACTTCCCCCTTCCCCCTCGCCCTATTTTATTGTCAAATAAACACGAGTATATGTGTAGGTACACATTTTGTGGGAAATCATGACGTGTGCAATGCGCCGCTCGGATCTGGGAAAAGCTCAACGCTGTTGTTGTTATGCTTCTTTTTGGAATGATAGACCGAAATCATTCTTGTCGGGGGGAGGGGGTTGTTGTTAAACTAGGCCAAACTATATGATCAAGAAATAAGACCTTCTCAAGTAAACAAATCCCATCAGCGAGGAATCTCATTAAATTCAACATACAACAGCAGTAGAGCGGCAATGTAAACCAACGAACATGACTCCGACCGGCCGAAGGCAACGCACGCTGACGGTGGGCTATGAAGATGACAACCAAGTCGAAGAAGAAGAACTAGAAGCTGTGCTGTGATAATGGTCTTAGTTTTCCAAGGAGCGGATTTCAGTCGCAACCATCATTACTACCGGGAATTATTCCTTTTCTTATAGAGCCAGCCCTCCTCCCTGTGGTATCATCATAATCCTTCAACTTTCGTCCTTGAGTGAACGCGACACAAAGAACTTTTTTTTTTCTAGATCAAAGATACATCAACGCAACGGAATGGAACGGTTCGTGTGGTTGGTATAGGTAGAGTCAGTTCCTCCTGGATGGGATGCTCCTTAACGAATGCCAACAACAAAAAAAAAAAGATATCATTTTGCCAACATATTGCGGGAGATGCGGTGGCGGTGGCGGTGAGGTTCCAAGTCCCAATAGTGTAGACACAACTAAGGGATTGAGATAAGAAAACATTGCAGCACGCCGCACCATACATTATATCTAAATCCAGGACCATCATCATCAGGGGCGGGGTAAAGACTCTTTAGAGATAATGACAGCCCTGCTGAATGCTGATGATGACAAGGCACGGCAAACGGTAAGTGCGACGACGAAGACACAACACACAACCAACGACACAACGGTGAACAAAAAAAACTCACGCGGTTATGAATTTTGCCGAGATTATGCTCGAGAAAATGTGTCTGTGTAAGTGAAGGATGTTCTTTACATTATTGACAGGATGTTTGGAGATTTCCCATCTGTGAGTCAGGATTTTCAACAACACCGAAGAGAAAGGAAGTTGTAAAATTGATAATAAAAGTTGTATATTGGTTGTATAGCACTTACCAAGAATATGGATTTGTATAACTGCGGAGATGTGCAGCGTTTTGGAAGAATTTCTGAAAAAAAAATTAAGAAAAAAAAAATAGTTAATTACCTGCTGCAATTTTATTTAATATGGAATTTGATTCAATTATACTTTGTTGATGTAAAAAAAAAAGGGAATTTCTTAAACTGAAAAATACAACCTTGGATGATACAGTAAATGACTCTTATAAGAAACTCTAAAATGCCACAATTTTTGTTTTTTTATAAGCGTGTTTTTCTTATATCTTTTCAGGAAAAAACACATTTTTGACATTTCTTTGAGAGTTCAGAAATTCATGTGTTTACTGAGGACTTTTTTTGTGTCATACAAAAGTTTCTAATACACATCATATTTCAGAGGAGAACTGAGAATCGGTGTAGTAAAAAAAAATCCATTACATCAGTGTTTTTCTAATAAACGTGTTTCTTATATGGAAGTGCCAATTATAAAAGTTTTGATTTATAAAAGTACTGTTTATGCGGCAACCGAAGGGCCGGGGCCCGCCGCCGGTGGGCATACTTCAGGCACCCAGAGTTTTTTTCAAGTCGCATAAAGCACGTTAACGTACGCCTTATTTTAATGGCGATAAACTATTATAACTATAATAAATTGACAAGACTCTAGTCTCGTCCTTCTTATAAGCGTCATTTACTGTTATCTCTATTTTAGTGAGGAGCTTTATTTTTATGTGGTAAGCATTTCCTAAAAAAAAAGTAGCTACCCTTAATTTGAAGAAGGGCTTAAGTTTTTACAGGGAAGGTGAAAGAGGGTGGAATTCAGTGTTTTGTAAAATTGTCGAAAAAGATTACTTTGCTTGAATTAATGTCAAATTGTAGCACTTGAAGTTTTACACAAAAAAAATTATAACACTTTTTTTCGTTGGAACAAAAGATTTTGATAAAAAAGAGCGCAAACACTCCGTGCTTTACACTGCTGGCTGAAGGAACAAAAATTCATTAAAACAAAAAACTGATAATATACACATACAGGGTGTTCCGAAATCACCGCCACAGAAAAAAACATGAATTCCTGAAATTTAAATAAAAAAAAAATTCAAAACCCGTTTGTAGTTTGGCACAGTTGGAGTCATTCAAAGGAAAAATCATAAAAACTGTTCTTAGTCGATAACGAAGCGAAAACGAGAAAATTAACTCTGAAGTTTTTCGACTTGATATGACCTCAGGAACTCATGGTTTTCTTCTGTGGTGGTGATTTCTAGCACCCTGTATACTAAATTTCGCACACATTTTTCTCAAAACCCCTACTGCTCTGATACAGAAAAAATGTTTTAGTCTTTTTTGTGAAGAAGTTCACAAGCTACAATAATTGCCATGACTTTTTTTTCCAAAAAATTGATAGTTTTCGAGTAATTGATGATTTGCGTCTAGTTTAAGGCCTAGTGAGTTGCAGCTTTTAACCATTCCTGTGTCAGTTTTTTGTATAGGTAGGAATAGAGGAGACCTACAATTTTGTGCGGCTTCCGAACGACTAAGAGATGAGATGCACTTTGTTTGCTTGGAGGATTTGCCGATTTCTTGAACAAAAAACATTTCTGTTTTTAAGTGGCAGAGGCTGGGACTCGGTCCCAAGATCCTCGGCCGGCGTGACAGTTCTACGCACTAAACATTACCCCCGAGGCCACATAATAAAACCTCAGCCACATATCGTCGCTACAATACAGATATAGTCCAAGTCCAATATTTCTGAATATTCGATTTTTACGCCATAACGAAGCCAGTTTCATTCTGACTTATAATTTTTTGTTTCATACAAAGCAAGAAGCTTAAGTCCAAATAATGTTTTAAGTTTTCAATTTTTAAACATTTTAAAGTGCTCTTCTGGACAAATTGATCAGTGCTAGACTTACGACTAGTTTTGCATTCTTGCGACAATATATTATATACGTACATATAATGTGTATGAGGCAACTAAGAACGATCACAGGAAATAGATTATAAATAAATAAAATAAAAGGGGTCCAAGAACAGATTCTTGTGGAACACCACAGACTTGAAGTATATTGATCAGATGTAATCATTGGGCTCCGATTTACATAGAAGACAGCTTCGCAAAAAAATTAACAGCGCTTTTCTCAATTTTTCAAAATCAAAATTTTGTCTTAAACATACAGTAAAAAGCTTTGGAAAATTTTAAGAGAAACCAACTGATTTCTGCCAAGAGAACTATGAAAATTTGATTGAATTTAACAACAGCAGAGTCATCACTGTTTTTATTGCGAAAACGGAATAGCATAATAAATATTAAATAAGTAAATAAGCATTTAGATAATTTGTTACCTTTCATAATCTGTACCAAAAACTGTCAACAAACATAATTGGCCTTAAATCATATGTTGCTGAGTCGAAGTAGGATTGGTATGAGGTTCGTTTGCAAGCTGCGTGAAGCCAAAACCCCGAACTCAAAATTTTTGGGAGGGGTTAATCGGGTTCGTTTGTCCATCGTTTGTCCACGTTTGTCCAGGAAAAAAAATCGTTTGTCCACCCTCAGGTAAAAAATTATTAAGCTTTTTTGTTTTTATAGGAAACCCCAAAAATCAAAACACTTGTCCAAAAACCGCAATTTATAATTTAGGGGGATGGGACAAAGTGCATTCGTTTGTCCACCCGATAATTATAATTGTCCAACAAAAAAATTCGTTTGTCCACCCTCAGAAAAAAAAATATTCAACTTTTCAATTTTATAGCACCAAACGAAAAAATTTCAAAATTTACTTAGCAAAATCAAACTAATTGCATTCGTTTGTCCACCGTTTGTCCAGGCTAGTCCAGCAAGAAAAATAAATTTCCGACCTTTGGTTCAAAAATTATTCAACATTTCTTTTTTATAGCAACTTTCGCAAAACAAAACATATGTCCAAAAACCGCAATTTATAACTTAGGAGGATGAGACAAAGTGCATTCGTTTGTCCACCCGCCAATTATGATTGTCCAACAAAAAAATTCGTTTGTCCACCCTCAGAAAAAAAAATATTCAACTTTTCAATTTTATAGCACCAAACAAAAAAATTTCAAAATTTACTTAGCAAAATCAAACCAATTGCATTCGTTTGTCCACCGTTTGTCCAGGCTAGTCCAGCAAGAAAAATAAATTTCCGACCTTTGGTTCAAAAATTATTCAACATTTCTTTTTTATAGCAACTTTCGCAAAACAAAACATATGTCCAAAAACCGCAATTTATAACTTAGGAGGATGGGACAAAGTGCATTCGTTTGTCCACCCGCCAATTATGATTGTCCAACAAAAAAATTCGTTTGTCCACCCTCAGAAAAAAAAATATTCAACTTTTCAATTTTATAGCACCAAACGAAAAAATTTCAAAATTTACTTAGCAAAATCAAACCAATTGCATTCGTTTGTCCACCGTTTGTCCAGGCTAGTCCAGCAAGAAAAAAAATTTTCCGACCTTTGGTTCAAAAATTATTCAACATTTCTTTTTTATAGCAACTTTCGCAAAACAAAACATATGTCCAAAAACCGCAATTTATAACTTAGGAGGATGAGACAAAGTGCATTCGTTTGTCCACCCGCCAATTATGATTGTCCAACAAAAAAATTCGTTTGTCCACCCTCAGAAAAAAAAATATTCAACTTTTCAATTTTATAGCACCAAACAAAAAAATTTCAAAATTTACTTAGCAAAATCAAACCAATTGCATTCGTTTGTCCACCGTTTGTCCAGGCTAGTCCAGCAAGAAAAATAAATTTCCGACCTTTGGTTCAAAAATTATTCAACATTTCTTTTTTGTAGCAACTTTCGCAAAACAAAACATATGTCCAAAAACCGCAATTTATAACTTAGGAGGATGGGACAAAGTGCATTCGTTTGTCCACCCGCCAATTATGATTGTCCAACAAAAAAATTCGTTTGTCCACCCTCAGAAAAAAAAATATTCAACTTTTCAATTTTATAGCACTTTATTGTATTTTATTTTTTTTTATTATATTTTATTATATATTTGATTTGACTTTTATTTGATAACATAATACATATAATATAAACATTTTTTTCCTGGACAAAATTTCCTGGAAAAATTTCGTGTTTTAGTACTTTAATATTATATTACACTCATTTCAATACTATTAATATTTAAATTTTGATGTATTTTTTGTTAACATTGTAATAAATATTAAATAAAAAAATAAACGAATGCATTTGGTCCCATCCTCCTAAGTTATGAATTGCGGTTTTTGGACATATGTTTTGCGAAAGTTGCTATAAAATGTTGAATAATTTTTGAACCAAAGGTCGGAAATTTATTTTTCTTGCTGGACTAGCCTGGACAAACGGTGGACAAACGAATGCAATTGGTTTGATTTTGCTAAGTAAATTTTGAAATTTTTTCGTTTGGTGCTATAAAATTGAAAAGTTGAATATTTTTTTTTCTGAGGGTGGACAAACGAATTTTTTTGTTGGACAATCATAATTATCGGGTGGACAAACGAATGCACTTTGTCCCATCCCCCTAAATTATAAATTGCGGTTTTTGGACAAGTGTTTTGATTTTTGGGGTTTCCTATAAAAACAAAAAAGCTTAATAATTTTTTACCTGAGGGTGGACAAACGATTTTTTTTCCTGGACAAACGTGGACAAACGATGGACAAACGAACCCGATTAACCCCTCCCAAAAATTTTGAGTTCGGGGTTTTGGCTTCACGCAGCTTCGTTTGCACCCACCTACTCTCAAATACCTCGAACAAAAAGTAGAGTTTATAGAATTTCATACAAATTTGATATCCTCCAATTTAATAATTATTGATTTAGATGAGGTGAAGAAAATAACAAAATTGTCTGTCTTTCTCTTCCAAGTGTTGGTACCAATCAAGAGTGTAGACTAAAGAGAATCAAATATCGGGCCATAACAAACCCCTTTCATAAGGTGTTTCGGTGACAGATATAGGCATAGCTTAGCGGAGTTTACTCTCCATGAGACGCCAATCTAAAATGTTGGTATTTAATTGTAAGGGACATTAGCTAGAGTAGGGAAAACAATATTACTATTTTTTATTAATAAATACTACATAGTATTTAGCATTCATTTATAAGAACCCCCGACAATCTCGTTCCTCTGAGCTTCACTTCAAGTAGTTCATTGGACAAAGTTCTCCTCCAAGGATTCCGATTCCTACCATTTGGTTCCTCTAAGCTCCTCTTCACGTGGCTCATTGGACAAGGCGCTCCTCCGAGAGTTCCAACTGCTTTGTTCCTTAGTTTGAGTGCTAGAGACAAGGTTCTCTACACAGATTCCTGATCGTTTGGTTTCTTTGGGCTCCTCCTCAAGAAGTTCATTGGACAAGGATCTCCTCTGACTGTTTCGACAGGCTTGTTCCCTAGATTGCTTGCTATGGAAACGTAGGGTTTCCAATAAGGATCGCCAGACCCGTTTCTCTCCTCTGAGCTCTTTTTTAAGTAGCTCACTCGACAAAGCGCTCCTCCGAGAGTTCCAGCCACTTTGTTCCTTAGTTTGAATGCTAGGGACAAGGGTTCCTTTGAAATTTCGTTCACGCAAATGTACACACACTGCCGAACATCGCCACTTTAATAAAATTGTTTTTTTTTTCAAGCCTTTATCACGTTGAACAGCAATTCGACTAGAGACTTTTATATTTATATGAGTGTTCAGACTTCAGGTTCAGAGTGTACCTACTCCTGAATGAAATCATGAAGTCGACAACACTCCCACAACTTCACTTCGAACATCCAATCGAAGGCTTTTGGGGTGTTGGTAGTAGGACTAACGAGAACAGTTTCGGTCTTGTATCAAGAGGCTGAGACAATAATAACCGTCTCCATCAAAGCATCCGAGACCTATTAAGTTATTCGCCATAACAAAAAAAAAAAAAACAATTTTTGAGAAATTGAGTTGGACATTTTTCCAATTTCGTCGAAGGACCACCTTTTCTGGGAAATATATCATCAACATCTATGCTCAACAAGCAATTAAGAATTTAAAAAAAACAAGTACTAAATGTCATTGATTTATTTGTTCGTTCGATTTGATTCATAAATATTTTGATAGGCTGAAAACTCAATAAAACCATTAACCGTTGCATTAGAAATGTCAATCAAATTACAAAATGGCTTTGTAAAGGGTGTTTTTATAGAGGTATAGAACTTTAAGTTGGCAACACTATTTGAACTGGCGGCCATTTTGTTAGCTATCAATTGCTTTAATTTTTAGTTTGGTTTGGCATTTCAACATGAATAGACTGACGCCTGAACAACGCTTCCAAATTGTGCCCAAATGGGCCCAAAACAAGATTGCCGTTGATCCCAATTTTCATAAGCGAATTTTGTTGAGCGATGAAGCTCACTTTTGGTTGAATAAAAATGTCAATAAACAAAACCGCCGAACTTGGAGTAATGATAATCCTCAAGTGTATGTTGAGACACCGTTACATCCACAAAAACTGACAGTTAGGTGTGCTTTATGGTTTGGAGGAATAATTTGTCCGTACTTCTTTAAAAACGATGCTGGCCAGAACGTTACAGTGAATGGTGACCGCTATAGAGTCACGATTACTGACTTTTTCGTTCATCAATTGAACAACCATGATGTGCAGGAGCTGTGGTTTCAACAAGACGTCGCAACATGTCACACAGCTCGTGCCACGATTGATTTATTGAAGGAAACTATGGTAACCGCATAGTTTCATGTTACGAACCTGTGAATTGGCCTCCAAGATCGTGCGATATAACGCCGCTTGACTATTTTCTGAGGATATATGTGAAGTCGCTCGTCTACGCCGATAAGCCCGAAACGATTGACCACTTGGAGGACAACATTCGCCGCGTTATTGCCGATATTCGGCCACAAATGTTGGAAAAAGTCATCGAAATTCGGACCTCCAGATTAGACTACGTCCGAGCCAGCCGTGGCAGTCATATGCCAGAAATCATATTCTAATTATAATGCCAGAAAATTATCTTTCGAACAAAGCAAATTTCATGTCAATTTAATAAAATCATCTTTGTTTTATTCCATTTCAAAGTTCTATACCTCTAAAAAAAACACTCTTTATATTGAAAAAATATTTATATTCTCTCTCAAGTCGTCCCATTTCGAATGCCAATCACGTTCAATAAATTTATGAATGAAATTGCGTAGGCCGTATTGCTTCCGGATATGATGCGTAACTAAGTAGCGACGATGTTTTGTCCAAGAGTTTTTATGAGACATTAAGTGTGCCTACCTACTATATTTATTAGGCTTCCCACATACAATTCTGAAAAATTTTTCAATTGACCAATGTGGCAGGTATTGGTTTCGTGTAAACTTAAATCGAAATTTTGTGGAAAAAAAATCAAAAAATTGTTTATTAGGCACGTCGGACTGTCGCTGGAACGAACTTTTTTTTCAAATTTTGTAAGCACGCTGAATTTTGTAGCTGAATTAGTATATTATTTATAAAAAGACAAACAAAATCAATTGCTTTTGATTTTTATACACAGTTTCTCCTTAACCATGTCATTCTGATGTTGACATTCCCATGTCAATGCTAGGCCTACCTCATCGCTGAACAATAAAAACAAGCAAGTACGTGCGACTCACTCTTGGATTTTATTTTTGTTTTATATCCCAAATGCATTTTTGTTATCCAATTATTGATGAATGAACAAAATTCTGAAGACTTTTCCTTAATTTTCGTGGCAGGAAATCCGTTCGGTAAATATTTGTTTTGTTTATTTTATTCTTTCGTTTTTTTTTTCCAACATATGACCTTCATTCATTTACAGTCTTGACCTTATATTTATTTATTCGTCAGGGTCATGCCGTTACAAAATTTACACATTTTAAAATAAATTCCCCCATCAGAATCACGCACGAAATGCATTGTGACTTAAAACGTTGAATTCAATTAAATTAAATCGAAGGGCTCTCTCTTATCAATCTGATGGGACTCTGCTCTGCTCTGCTTTGAGACTCTGATATGTGATCTCTGACCTATCCTCGGCAATGATTGATTAGACATGCCTGACTTGCTTCAGCCGCACCGCGCGCCGCCGCCGCGCCACGTCGAACGCACATACACAATACGAGAAAACGACTATGATGATGCACCATCAGCATTCAGCATCACTCTTGGCCATTAATCTAATCAAGCAAAATGCATGACAATGATTCCAGAGAGATGCCACAGCAAAATATTAAAATACAAAATAAAAAAAAGTTGAATTGTTGAATTTCGAGATATGAAATAAACGAAAATGAAAACGAGGAAGAATAATTCGTAAACTGTGAAACCGTGAACAAGAAATTGATGATAATTGTCATCAGACAATTGAATCGTTTAAGATCACTGTAATCATGTAATTAAGGCCTTTATGGTTGTTTATAAAGGTTTTCTGCTTTTCTTTTTATGTTTTCATCTTAAAGATGCGCTGGGATTTGTTGTTTGATTTTTATTTCTTGTTATTGTAAGAGGATTTGATGCGGGGGCTTAATGTTGTTTAATTGTGGGACTTGTGGGACTTGTGGGTTATGTAATCTTGAAATTTGGGGATTTTTTGAATGTGGGTTTGTGTTACTATGGCTTTTGAAGAAAAGATAATACCAAAAAAAATAAATAAGGGTCAAACTTTCTAAAAAAAAGAACACAAATATTTGTAATCATAAGTTATTTAATCGGAACTTGTTAATTAAGAAAATGGAAAATTATGACATTGACAAGGAAAGCTTATAACATAAAAAAATAAATAATTTATGTTCCGCTAGGTTGACGATATTTTAACGAAACAATTCATTCAAATTTATATTGATAAACGATCCAAGTACCTATAGAATGATACTTGTAAGCTTGTAATTACAGCGGTTGCTACATAAGTCTTGAGATAATGGCAACACTAGTGTGAATATGTCAAATTTGACATTTTCATCGTACAGTTTGACATTTTTAATGGTAATCGTACTCAGATTTGTCTTTCGCACAAACGAAAACGTTTGATCGCTTTGCCCATACAGAATGTCACCCGAGAACTTTTTGTCATACGGGTTCTAGGTGTGCTGTTTTCAGTTATTTGAAAAATTCATCTTGGTCAAAAAATGGAATCGAATCGTGAAAATGTTTGTTCAATGATTTTTGACCTGAATTAAACCAACAACAATTTGCCCATCAACTCGCTTCGACTTTTTTGTAATGAAGCATCATCTCGAGCCATCGTGTTTAGATGGTTTTCGGAATTCAATCTTGGTCGCACTTCGCTACAGGACGAATTTAGCGAAGGTCGTCAAAAATCGGTTGTTGTGCTGATGTTTCAAGATCGTCATGTTACATGCCATGAGATTGAGGAACAAATACATTCAATATTGCATAAACATTTGGCCGTCAAAAATATTTGTTTGCATTGGGTACTGCATAATTTGAAAATGACTCAAAAAAAGGTTCGTATCGATTGGTGCCAAGAAATGTTGACGTCTATAAAACGTGACAGATGACGAATCATGGATCTATGCATATTATATGAACCCGAAACTAGACAACAATCGTCGGTATAGGGGTCTTTAAAGACAAGCCAAATCCAACAAAAAATTGTTCGCGCACGACGCCCTTCGAACCGTGCCATTATTGAGCAACGTAAAACGGTTAATTCTGAATGGTAAACCACCATTTTTTGCCAGAAGTTTTTAGAAAAATAAGGGAAATCAATCGCAGAAGACGAATCATTCTCACACATCGGCTCAAACAAGTGCATTTTTGAGCATTCAAAACATCGAATTGATGGGCCATCCGCCGGCCAGTCCTGATTTGGCATTCAATGACTTCTTCTCATTCCCGCAGATCAAATATAAAAAGCGATGTAAACGTTTTTCGACGCCTTAAAAATCGGTTGATGCAATCAAAATGCAAATTTTTTGAAGGTACCTCAATCAGAGTGTAAAAAATGCTTCGAGAATTGGTTCCAACGCATGAAAAGCAATAAAGCCATTTTCGATAATGAATATTATGAAATTTTCAAGGCTGCTATTCATTTTTTTGGTCAATTTTGAGAAAAATACTTTACAGTCTGTTTCTGAATATTTTTCTGAACTTAGAATTTTGCTAAAGATTGAAAAAAATGCATGCATTCCCAAAATATTGCATTCAATTGATTGCTATAAAATGAATGAGGGAAACAAAATTATTGCAATCTTTTCGATGCCGAATGAATGGTCACTGTAAAATTTCAAGTCAAAGACTGAAAGTGAATGAATGCAATCTTTTAATTGAATTCAATGAATGATTTTTAAAGACTGCATTCACAAAAGATTGTATTCTTTTGAAACAGGTACAAAGGACGAATGGTGGTGCGCGGTTCTTAGTTAGAATATGCAATTTACTATTGAGAAATGTATAGTACTGTTTGGAAGATTTCTGGAAGAATATACATAAATGTACAGTACATGTGCATGAGGCTGCCAATTGGATATGAAGATTGCAGTGAACGAGTTTGCAAACTATCCAAAAGCTTGTAAAATTTGAAACAGCCATAACATTGTTGAAAACAGAATTTTCACAACTGTTTTTTTTTATTACCTAACAAATTTTTTTTCATGATATGGCATGTTTTATTAGTGGAAAAATGCAACAAATTCATTTTTTTTTTTTCAAAATTTTGATTTTGAAAATTAATTTCTCAAAAACTGTTCACTAAAACAACTTTATTTAAAAATAAAATAAACGAAGAGGTTTCAGGCTTTACAAAAAGAGCTATATCATGGATTTGTTAATGTTACCGTTGATTTTTAATATTTTTTTTTCTGTTTTAAGTCAATTTTTTTTTAGAAAACGATTTTTTCTTGTTTCGACCCAACCTACACGCTCTAGCTTTTTGTCACATCTTATGCGAATCACACTGTATAGCAAAAGGTGTCGAAACAGCTGTAAGCAATAAAGGAAATCACATAAAATGGTGTTGTTTCGATGCCCATAACTTTATACTCAAACTGTGAAATGTTGTGGTGAAACATCAATTATATTCAAAAACCACAACTAGTATATAAAAAATTGAACAAAGAAAAAAGTCTATTTCGTTTTCAACAATTTTTATAAATTACAATTTATTTATCAACAAAAAAAAACCACTCAAAGTGGTTAAGTTTTATCTTTCAAAAACAGATTGAAATCCATACCTCTAACTGCGTTGTATGTGGACATCGCAAAACAGTCAATTAAGAGAGAATGTCGCATTAAAACCGAAAATAAAAATAACGGGTGTTTTTTTTATACGTGTGGTTTTCAATCTGGCAATACTTTTTTCGGAAAAGGTCTTTTTGACAGGTGTCACTTGATTTATGCTCAGTTTGGTTTGCCATTTCATAAAGAATAGACTGACGCCTGAACAACGCATGCAAATTGTGCAAAATGGGCTCGAAACGAGATCGTTGTTGAGCTCGATTTTCACAAGAAATTTTTTTTCATTTTTGGTTGAATGGCTACGTCAATAAGCAAAACTACCGCATTTGGAATGTAGATAATCCATAAGCCGTTGTTGAGACGCCGTTACATCCTCAATTGTTTGGTGTGCTCTATGGGCAGAGGGAATCATTGGTCCATATTTCTTCAAAAATAAAGCCGACCATAATGTTACAGTCAATGGGGAACGCTATAGAGCCATGATTAATGAATTTTTCGTGCCTGAATTGGAGGAGGTTGATGTGGACGAACTTTGGTTCCAACAAGACGGCGCTGCATGCCATAGAGCCAACAGAACAATCAAATTATTAAAGGAAACTTTTGGAGAGCTCATTATCTTGCATTCATGGGCCTGTGGCGTGGCCTTCAAGATCGTGCGATTTAACACCCCTGGACTATTTTTTGTGGGGTTATGTGAAGTCGCTTGTCAACGCAGCTAAGCCCGAGACGATTGACGCCTTGGAAGAGAATATTCGGCGCGTTATTGCTGACATACGGCCCCAATTGCTGCGAAAACTGGTCGAAAATTTGGCCTCTCGGCCACTTGCCCGAAATCATTTTTAAAACATAACGGCAAACCCTTATCCTTATAATAAAGCTAAATACTTGGCCATAAAATTAAATTATATGGGCTTTTTGTTTCTTCTTGAAAACAACACGTCTAAAAAAAACACACTTTACAAACCCTTTTACTTTATTAATCTAATTCAATCAACAATTGATTATGTTCACCATTCGTCGACCTTTTCTTCATATAATTTTTTTTTTTTTTTGATAAATTGATAAACTAAAAACAAAAATAAACTTCTCCCTCCTTCACGCGAACGTGCGTGCAATTCAATTATTCGATCAATCAAAATTAAGACGAATACATTTTTGTTTACACAATATCTTGATGCTTTGCCACTCGTGCGCCGCACAGCATTCTTCTCCAACATTATAATGAAGTGTTTCAATAAAAAAAAAATTTGCTCAACCACTTAGCTCATATCTCATCAATTGTAAGAAATTGTTTAAACGGAAACTCAGTTCAAACAAACATCACCAGAAAACCGGAAACACTTGAAGTACCTACACGACACAATAAATATACAATAACAGATTTCACTTGACAGACGAAGACGGGTGACGACGACTGACACCGAAGCGACGCGCCGACCAACGGACTTTCCCAATAAGACAAATAATTGTATCCCGAATCCCTATATTCAATCAATGTCCTCTTTTCTTTCGTTTGCCACCATCACCATCGCATCGGCCCTGTCTCTACACAGAGGCAATCATATGAAACGTCTTTATGCAGCAAAATCTATACCCAATGCTGGAGATGTGCTCTCTACATATCGAGTTCCACTCGAATGGGCTTGAAAATCGAAATTGCGAAAAAGCATCTAAAATAACAAATACGTGTTGTTGGTGTTTAGAAAAGCAAAAAAAGGTCAAGAAACGGAAATTACATCCAAAATTGTTTGCACAGAAGATTTGAATACTTTTCTACATGATTGCACCACACGGCGGCCGGCGTTAGCAGCATTATGGTTCCGCTGATGGTTCCACCCAAATGCACTCTTCTCAACTTAAATGAAATCTGACCTACATTTTCAGGGCTCTATGGTATTTGCTTTTTTTTTTTTTTTTTTTTTTTTTTTTTTTTTTTTTTTGAGGGAGGGGGGGGTGTAATTTTTTGTTCTCCAAACAATTTGAGACTTAAGTGGGTCAATTTGTGTATCTGTTTGGGATTTCGGAACACACGAATTATATAGGATTAAAGGAGTATGCTAGTATGCAAGAAACAAAGAGGGAGGAGGAAAATTCGGGATACCTAAATTATTGTGATTGAAAAATGGGTGCCTAATGGAGAAGGGATAACCTTGCTCCAGATAATAAGCTGTGAACCATGCTGAAGGCGAATCTTTTTTTTTTGTTTTTAATTTTTTGATGCGAAAATAAGTTGTGATTAAATTCTACCCACAACATCCGTTCAAAAGATCCCAAATTAGCGTTTAATTGCGACGATAAGAGAAGAGAATGTGATAAATTGAAATTTATCAAGCTTTTGACAGAAATGCAATCAGAATTTTATTTTGTGCAGAGATAATTGCTAATTAATCAGACTTTAATTTTATTGGTAAATTTATCTTTTCGCAGGGGGTAATAGCCTACAATTTAATCTACTAGAGGTTTGAGAAATGACACTTCACCCTCTATTTATATTTATACATATATATATAATAGAGCTGTGTAAATCGTTCATTTCAATTGATCGAATGATTCGAGCATTACCTATAATCAATCGATCATTCGTTCATTTTCTTCCACTCAAAATTCATTATTTCATACTGTTCCGATTCGATTTCTGATGTTGTAACATCTATGTCGGCGGTAGAAGGAAATAAAAACGTGGACTTTTCTCTGTGCGACGCTACGATGCACCGCGTTACGTAGCGCGTATTCTCGGAAATGATTTGACATTTTGACACCTGTCAAATTAAGTGTTCTAATAGACCTAGAGAACTGATGTGACTACTTTAGGTAATTTCCACCTCCTTAATCGATTGGCATATTTTGACACCTGTCAAACTGAGACAATTTTTTTTATTTCGATTTCGATGAAATTCAATCTCCGAACTTAACGAATACTGTACCGATTTTGATCGAATTCAATCTGACCCGTATTTCTTTTCTCCGATAAAATATATTAATAATTCAATAGAGATTGATATCAAAAATCGAGATTCATTGAAATGATTCGAGTTTGGGATGGAAAATCGAGAATAATCGAAATGATTGAGATTGCGATCGATTGAAATTAAAATTTGTGATTTCAATCATCAATACTTTTTGATGATCGGATCAAAAGAATCGAATCGTTCCTGATTGACACAGCACTAATAAATAAATATATATTTCGTGTTGCCGTATTTCAAGTGGTATACAATGGAAAGAAACCACAAAGCTAAAATATGTTTTTTCATAAGTAAAATGTATCGAGGAGCGGATAGTGTTTATAAAGGGTTTTCCAATAAGAGGTGTTATTTTGATATTCAAAGAAAAATGGCATTTTTTGAGATAAATGATCGGATGTTTATTTCATTATAAAGAGGAAGGCATGCCGTTAATAATGGAACACAACATCAGCCAAATGGCCGCCACGACCACGCTTACAGGACCATATCCTTTTCATGAAATTTTCCATAACCAAATCGCAATGTGGCTGCCCTATGTCCTCGATAGCCTCACGAATTCCATCTTTGAGGTCTTGAATCGACGCTGGGCTGTTGGCGTAGACCTTATCTTTCACGTGGCCCCAAAGGAAGAAGTCGCAAGGTGTTAAATCACAAGATCTCGGTGGCCAATTGTGATCACCTCTTCGAGAGATAACACGGTCCGGAAACTTTTCCCGTAAAAGATCGATGGTTTCATTGCTTGTGTGGCAAGTAGCGCCGTCTTGTTGAAAGTAAACGTTATCCAGATCAATACCATCCAATTCCGGCCATAAAAATCATTAATCATCTCTCGATAGCGCAATTCATTGACCGTAACTGTTGCTCCAGCCTCATTTTCGAAAAAGTAAGGTCCAATGACCCCGCCGGACCATAAACCGCACCAAACAGTTACGCGTTGAGGATGGAGAGGCTTTTCAACAATAACTCTTGGGTTTTCCGAGCCCCAGATGCGACAGTTTTGCTTGTTGACGTAGCCTCCGAGGTGGAAATGGGCCTCATGAGTCAAGATGATTTTTCGATGAAATTCCGGATCATTTTCATGCTTTTCAAGGACCCAATCAGCAAAGACACGACGTTGTTGATGATCAGCCGGCTTGAGTTCTTGTGTTAACTGAACTTTATAAGCCTTAAGACCCAAGTCTTTATGCAAAATACGGTGTAATGACGTTTGTGGAATGTCTAATTCCAAAGAACGACGAGGAATGGACAAACCTGGGTTTTCTTCAACACTTTGGGCTACAACAGCAATATTCTCAGTTGTTCTTGAGCGACGTGCACGGGTTTTATTCTTCACATCACTAACTTGTCCCAACAGCTCGAATTTGTCCACCAATTTCTGTATTGCGGTCCGACAAGGTGCTTCACGACGATCCAAAAATGTTTTAGTTTTACGAACCGTCTCTGCCAAATTTTCACCATTTTTATAGTGAATTTTAATAATTTCAATGCGTTGTTGAAGCGTGTATCGTTCCATTTTTATTAATGGCGTAGTTTCTACCTGTCAAATGTCAAAAAATTACACCTTCAAAAGTGACAGCTACCGAAATAGCGGGCTATTCAAAATAACACCTCTTATTGGAAAACCCTTTATTAATAGAACTGAATGAGTTTAGTTTTTAACGAAGGTTTAAACAGGTAGATGTAATAATAAAACAAACATATCCCAAATCCAGCAGTGTCAATATATGAAATCTTCGACCGTTTTCCCCATCACGGTTTTCGCCTTGACAGTGGCGAGGGGGCTTACGTTTAACCCTAGAGCAATAGAACTAAGCCAAACCAACAAAAAACAGGGACGTTCATCCAAACAAATAAATATGGACAAAATTTTACAAAAAAAAAAATAAAATTGAAGTAGGGTATTCACTCTCAAGTGTCGGCAGTAGACACGGCTGTCAGCGAGGGCTTGCTTTGCAGCGGCTCTTCTGAGTCGCCAGTGACTGAAATATATGTAAAGAAAGAATCAAATAAGCCCGTCTTTACAAGACAACCCAACGCACCCAACCTTACAGCGGCTCTTCTTCCTGCTCTAGATAGCTTGGCTGTTGACGGTAGGGAGGCCTTGGGTAGACCTCCTTCTATAGGAAGTTAAACCTAGGACGAGTTGCTGGAAGACTCGACCCCCGAAGAGACTACGCTGAAGCCTACTGCGCAGCTCAAAGCTTCGTGGATCCTTTAAAAGATTCGTGAGTGCTACGGAGAAAAAGGACCCAACTACTCTCAGTTCGGGAGACAAGAACCCTTTGAAAAAACATAGGAAGTTGGTGAAAACTAGGAACGTCAATTGGCAATAACTGCTACTGTAGCCATTGTTAATCCCCCCCCCCCCAACAGTTGAACGCTAAAAAGCCATAATAAGTCTAGACGCCCCGGATGGGAAAATCACGGCAAAAAATTGGTTACGAAATCCTCAAAGCCATGATGGCAACATCTGAAAATGATAGTTCTGATGACTATACTTTCAATGGAGCTTGATGGCGCAAAGGAGTGAAAGTGGTTTGCTGTGGGGACCAGAAATCCTCACTCACACAATCACCAATATTGGTGAACTATAGGAGGGTGCTTCTCCCGGGGTTCTTCCCGTTACAGCCATACAACTTCGCCAACAAGTCAAAATGAAGATTCCTCCTCCTGCTACGGACGATTATGCATCCATAATCAAACTACTGGCGAAGCAGAATAAGGAGCTTCTTATACTAGAATGGAAGCTCATGTATTCCAAGAAGAGCCTCAGCGGGGAAGGGAAGGACCTCTTGTTCGTAATTGACAAGAAATCTGACCTTCTCTTGAAAGAGAAGAAAGCGGACGTGTTGAGATACGGTCTCGGAACCGTAAAGGTAAGGAGGCATGATGGCAAAGGGGAGTCAAAAGCTGCTGGTGGTGCAAATTAATTTGCAGGGATAAGGGACACATCCAATACCCGACATGAAAGGTTTCGCAGATACGATGATATGGCAGCAAAAAATGTACATCTTGAAGCCTTGTCAGTGAAAAGAAAATAGAAAATTTTATGAGAAAGCAAGAATAGCTCAGAGTTCTGGAACTTAGCTCAAAAACATACTATCGAAACATATATTTTTCATTTCATTTATTTAAGGAATAGAATCCTATTTAGGATAGGAAAGAATTTTTGCTGGAATAGAGGACTGAGAAATAAGGAATAATGAAATCCCACGGGTGGCGTCTAGTTGTAACTCGGAAAATATAGGAGTTTGTAAATTGATTTTAAAAAAAAACTGTTCACTAAAACAACTTTATTTAAAAATATAATAAAGGAAGAGATTTCTGGCTTTACAAAAATGTATAGCATGGCATTGCAAGTGTTGCCGTTGTTTTTTAATAATTTGTCTTCTGTTTCAATTCATTTTTTTTTTCTAGAAAAAGCTAAACGGGGGGAATAGGACACCCTTTTTTATACGATTTTTACTGGTCTCGACCCAACCTACAGGATCTAGCTTTAAGTCACACCTTATGCGAATCACACCGTATATTTTAACGTTTATCCACTTTGAAAGCTAGACTTTAGGACCATAGAATATAAAGAAATAATTTTTTTTCGTTTTGGATTTATTTTGTTGCGAATTGAGCTCAATTTTCATTACTTTGTATACAATTTATTCTGAGATCACCTCAAAAACTAAATTATTCTTAAATCCGGCTTGGAAAAGAAGAAAGTAATGCCATTAACTTTATGAACGAGTAAACATTGTTCTCTAAACTTTTTCTTTCTTTCTTTATTTTTTTTTTAATGAAAATTATTATTATATTAGTACATCCCTCTTATCAAGTAAACCATGATGATTTTGATCTGAAATCAAACACCACCGCTTGGTTGCGCATCGCGAAAGAAGTGCAACACAAAACCTATGAACAGAAAAAAAAAAAAAAAAAAAAAAAACTAGGTGCATCTTTACGGACTCAAAACTTTATTCACAACTCACCAGAACCACACACGATCATACAATGTAAAGGTAAGTAGGTGTAAGTAGCTACTGCAAAATGAAAAATCAAATAGATGAAAATAAGACAGACAAATAAATGTTTATAAATGCAAACAAACACAAAGTGGTGGCAAAGTAAATAAGAAACTTTAAGAGATACTTTGGAGGAATGTTGTTCAATTTAATTAGGCTATGCAGTACGTACATACAATAGACTATCATCTATCATTAAATATTGCACAGAACACTCTTCTATATTATTTGTATATTAATAGTCCAAGAGGTATTGTTGCAAAGTCGAAAGACGTCAGTTTTTATTCAAACCAACAATACAGAGTTTGACAAAGAAAAAATGAAGGACTGGTTCGAAGGAATCCAAAGAACTAAAAATGGATGCCTTCTTAAGTTGTTGTTTGCTTATGAAGGGTGTTTTTTTTAGACGTGTGGTTTTTAATCTGGCAATACTTTTTTCAGAGTTGGTCTTTTTGACAGCTGTCACTTGATTTATGCTCAGTTTGGTTTGCCATTTCATAAAGAATAGACTGACGCCTGAACAACGCATGCAAATTATGCAAAATGGGCTCGAAACGAGATCGTTGTTGAGCTCGATTTTCATAAGAATTTTTTTTTTTTTGGTTGAATGGCTACGTCAATAAGCAAAACTACCGCATTTGGAATGTAGATAATCTACAAGCTATTATTGAGACGCCGTTACATCCTCAAAAAGTCATTGTTTGGTGTGCTCTATGGGCAGAGGGAATCATTGTTCCATATTTCTTCAAAAATGAAGCCGACCATAATGTTACAGTCAATGGGGAACGCTATAGAGCCATGATTAATGAATTTTTCGTGCCTGAATTGGAGGATGTTGATGTGGACGAACTTTGGTTTCAACAAGACGGCGCTACATGCCATACAGCGAAAACCAAACAATCAATTTATTAAAGGAAACTTTTGGAGAGCGCATTATCTCTCGTCATGGGCCTGTGGCGTGGCTTCCAAGATCGTGCGATTTAACACCGCTGGACTATTTTTTGTGGGGTTATGTGTCGCTTGTATAAGCCCGAGACGATTGATGCCTTGGAAGAGAATATTCGACGCGTTATTGCTGATATACGGCCCCAATTGCTGCAAAAAGTGGTCGAAAATTGGGCCTCTCGGCTGGAATTTATTCCCGCCAGCCGCGGCGGCCACTTGCCCGAAATCATTTTTAAAACATAATGGCAAACCCTTATCTTTATAATAAAGCTAAATTCTTGGCCATGGCATCAAATTATATGCGTTTTATTTCTTCTTGAAACCCACACGTCTAAAAAAAAAAAAACACCCTTTACATACTTACGTAAAAAACAAATTGTAAAATTTTAGCATGCAATTTTATTTGAACTATATACTTAGAAGTGCCTATTTCTTGAATTTCAACAAAATCGGTTGAGCCATTAACGAGATAAATGGGAATAACCTTAACAAAACCATATTTGATTCAGAATAACTTTTAACGATCTCTAATCTATACAATATTGGCGTTTCGACTCGGCGATCTGACTTAAACTCATAAGTTGCCTAGTAAGGGCCTTGTCAATACGCAATTTTTATTAAGTTCAGTTTGACAAAAATCCTATGTGAACTATATTTCTGTTATGCGAATTTTTCATTAAAAAAAGGTCTTTACAACCGGAAGGAAACCAAAAAAGAAAAACAAGGAATTAAATCCGAAACCCATAGGCAAGAGCTCGTATTATTGAACCGTTACTTCCAAAGCTGCTTCCATATTTAGAAAAACTAGACCGCATTTACCTTACAAAAATTATGTATATAGTTGTTTGCGAATCATCAGCGATATATTGCGGCTCACTCGAGTAATTCAGCAACTTAATTCTTGCGTCGCTTTCCCTCGCTCTCTTTTCTGCTTCGCGATATCTTCCTAACTCTAGTTGAACCAGGATTTGTAAGTTCTAATTTATCTCACATAATTTTAATAAAAATAAATCAACTAAGGAGTAGTTTTGAAAATATTTCAACTTTTAAGCATTTTCAACGCTATCCCCCAGACTATACAGCAATTATGATTAACACAAATGTTCCCACAAAACTGTTTAATTTAAAAACAACAACTAAATATAAGTAATGTTGTTTTGAATTATGTAAACAGTTAACACACCCCCGAAATTATGTAGATATTTACACATTCTGGTCGAATTAATTAAAAATTCTGAATCGGAATTCGAATCTCACCTTTCATCATTTGTATATTTCAATTGATTTTTTGCGAACATTCAAAACAAAACAAAAAAAAAAAACTTACAGATTCGCAATAAACAATATCTGGTCTTGGGAATTTCGAAATGTGCTCCAATTAGGATTTAATTGTTTTGTTAATTATTATTGTGTTAAACAATTTGATATTTAATAAAATGATATATTTAGTGGTAATTTGCTTAGAACTGAAGTGGGATTTCATATTTTAATACAGTATTTAAGTTGCGTGAGTCATTTTTTTTTTTTTTTTACAACAGGAGCTGAAGTTTACCTCTTTATTGGCGGTGAAAAAGGAAAAAGACATGACTCAGTTTTATTTTGATTTTCTTTTCTTGGCAAGGATGAGCAGATGTTATGAGACACGCCAGTTATTAGGGGAAAGTCTTTGAACAAAGGATATTTTCAGAAAACTTGAGTAGATAAATAATAAATTATTGATTTTGCAAAAAAAAAATTTTTGTGAATCACGTTGCGTGTCCTTGGCAGGAAATTGACAAGATTAAAAAAAAATGTATTTATTCCAGTTGGAATTTTACTGAACAAGCTTTGAGAAATGGCAAATTATACAAGAAAAGAATTAGAAGGGCTAATAAAAATAACTACAGGGTTTTTCAATCAGGGCTGGTAGATTTTGAAATGGAATAAAGCAAGCTGTGTGTGAAATAAAGGGTGTTTTTTTTAGACATGTGGTTTTCAAGAAGAAATAAAACGCATATAATTTAATGTTATGACCAAGAATTAAGCTTTGTTATAAAGATAAGAGTTTTCCATTATGTTTCAAAAATGTTTTCGGGCAAGTGGCCTGCTCGAATAAATTCCAGACGAGAGGCACAATTTTCGACCACTTTTTGCAGCATTTAGGGCCGTATGTCAGCAGTAACGCGCCGAATATTCCCTTCCATGGCGTCAGTCGTCTCGGGCTTATCTGCGTTGACAAGCGACTTCACATAATCCCACAAAAAATAGTCCAGCGGTGTTAAATGGCACGATCTTGGAGGCCACGCCACAGGCCCACGACGGGAGATAATGCGCTCTCCAAAAGTTTGCTTCAATAAATCGATTGTTTCGTTGGCTGTATGGCATGTAGCGGCGTCTTGTTGGAACCAAAGGTCGTCCACATCAACATCCTCCAATTTAGGCACGAAAAAGTCATTAATCATGGCTCTATACCGTTCTGCAACATTATGGCCGGCTTCATTTTTGAAGAAATATGGACCAATGATTCCCTTTGCCCATAGAGCCACACCAAACAATGACTTTTTGAGGATGTAAAGGCGTCTCAATACTAGCTTGTGGATTATCTACACTCCAAATGCGGTATTTTTTGTTATTGAAAAAAATTTTCTTCTGAAAATCGAGCTCAACAACGATCTCGTTTCGAGCCCATTTTGCACAATTTGCATGCGTTGTTCAGGCGTCAGTCTATTCATTATGAAGTGGCAAACCAAACTGAGCATAAATCAAGTGACAGCTGTCAAAAAGACCAACTCCGAAAAAAGTATTGCCAGATCGAAAACCACACGTCTAAAAAAAAACAACCGTTATTAACAAAATTCTTGTTTATTTGAAAGGTCAATTTATGCCATTATGTATGGAATATGACATCGTTCAAATGACCGCCCAGGCTTATTATCTCGGCACGGATCCGGTTGGTCCAATTTTCAATGACTTTTCCGCATAGATCCGGCTGGGTTGGAGCGATGGCGGGTCGACTGTGGTTTATTCGCATAGACCTGCGACTTCAGAAAACCCCATAAGAAATAGTCAAACGGTGTCAAATCGAACAATCTTGGTGGCCAATTCACGTTAAGCAAGAGTTAGCCTTATTCTCAAATCGTTCATGCAGAATGTCCATTGTTGCGTTCGACTTGTGGCACGTAGCGCCGTTTTATTGGAACCACTTTTCGTTCACATCCATTTTATCCAATTGGAGCCAGCAAAAATTGGTTATCATCGATCAGTAGCGCTATCCGTGGATGCTGATGGCAATGACATCGTCGTTTTCGAAGGACTACGGACTCTCACAAACAGCGTCGATGTTTTCGGTTGATCTTGCGTTTCGTTGACGCGAGGGCGTTGGCTTATTGTTCATTGAATCGCTCAACTCAAATTTGGCCTCCAAAATCCTAAATGGGCACAACGCAAAGTTTTATAAATTGAACGTGCTGTTCAATCGTGTAACTTGCCATAGTGATTTGGCATCAGTAACTGAATAATAAACAACAGATTTGACACATGTCACCAAAACAACATGGCCGCCACAGGCAGCCAAAATCACAGACAAATACACAAATGTGTTTATTTTAAAATAATTTTAAGCTAGTATCATTCCTTCCCCATTTTCTTAATAAACTACAGCTGAACACGCCTAAAACAGTGACAGTTCGTGCGAAAAAGTGAACAAACATAACTTTTTTACATTTGTTACTGTCAAAGTGACATAATTATTATGGAGCTGATTTATATGTGTACTGTGGTCTTGAACAGCCTCATTGAATAGAACAATCTGAAAATTTTGATAATTAACACAATATGCCAAGCAATTTCTAGCACAGATCTATCAGTTTACTGTTATTGTAAGCCATTTTACGAATGAAATGAATTCCGTAAAAGCATAGAGATATCGATAGCATCTTAATAACTGAATTTCTTTTTTTTCTCTTTTATATTTATTTTGAACAAAGCTTCAATCTGCATAAAACCATTCCCTATTTTTATCTATCAAATTGGGAAATAACTATGTAAAGAATAATGAAGAATAAGAAGAAGAAAACTCTTCAAAAACCAATTGAATGCTATCGATAATTATAATCGATTTTACCTGATTATTTTTCTTAAATAATCAAAAAAATGATAAAAGTTACAAAGGTTTCGCTGTAGAGCGGAACGGAAAAACCAATATAATTAAGTTTTTTTTTTGTTGATGCTGTTGTATCTATTCTATACACTATCAAGTACATTGAACCTTTTGAGTGGTGCGAGGACTGAGAGGAAACAACAAAAGCTATTGATACTTTTACCCACAGACACTCATTATAAATGCGTTAAAAACAGTAGGTAATATACATATGTGTGGTTAGTAAATGAGGAAAAAAAAATAAAAGAAAAATACAAAATTAAAAAAAAAAAAATTTAAACAGGTTTGGAGTCGAGCCGGTGCGTATTTTTGCTGTTTGTTCCTGATGTAGTCTAGAGAAGACCTTGAAATGTTTTATTTCTGCTTTTATTTTTTGCAATTTTTAAATCACACAAACCAATGCAATCTACGTATATACCTATACCTAGAGCCTATATGTGTATCCCAATGGATGGAATGGAAGCCTAAAGAGTGATATTTTGCATGCTCATCATAATCACGTCCAATTGAGATTGATATGATTGAAATACATGGATGCAAAAAGGCAATTTACGGTCTATTTATTTAAATGATATTGAAATAATTTGACTTGCGTGTAGTGACATATACGTTTTGGGTCATTTAAAAGGAAAGTTAAATAATTTTCGGTGTTTTTTTTTGCGATTCGATATTTGATTATAATGGGTGATTTTTTAAGAGGTTTAGAACTTTTTAAAAAAAAAAAAACAAAAAATTCGAAAAAATGAATGAAATATTTATTTGAATCGATAGTTTGAACCTTGCAATTTAATGTTTAAAGATAATTTCATGCAAATGTTGACCGCGGCTGCGTCTCAGGTAGCCCATCCGCTGAGTCCAATTTTGGCATACTCTTTCACACATATCGGCCGGTATCTCACGAATGAATGCATGGATGTTGGCTTCCAGTGCGTCAATCGAAGCGGGCTTGTCCCTATAGACATTAGCCTTGACATACCCCCACAAAAAATAATCTAATGGTGTCAAATCGCACGATCTAGGCGGCCAATTGACCGGCCCGAAACGTGAAATTAACTGTTCACCAAACTCGCCTCGCAATTGCGCCATTGTTTCGCGTGCTGTGTGGCATGTGGCACCGTCTTGTTGAAACCACATATCATGCAAGTCAAGAACTTCCATTTCGGGCAAAAAAAAGTTTGTTATCATCGCTCGGTAGCGTTCACCATTGACAGTAACGCTGCGATTCGCATCATCTTTGAAGAAATATGGCCCAATAATGCCGCCGGCCCATAAACCGCACCAAACAGTGGCTTTTTCGGGATGCATTGGTAGCTGTTGCAATGCTTCTAGCTGATCTTCACTCCAAATGCGGCAATTTTGCTTATTTACGTACCCATTCAACCAAAAATGAGCCTCATCGCTGAACACAATTTTTCGATAAAAAAGCGGATCCTCGGCCAGCTTTCCAAGAGCCCATTCACCAAAAATTCGGCGTTGTGGTAGGTCGGCTGGCTTTAGTTCTTGCACCAGCTGTATCTTAAAAGGCTTTACGCCCAAATCCTTCCGCAAAATTTTCCACGTAGTGCTGTAACAAAGGCCTAACTGCTGGGAACGGCGCCGAATCGACATTTCGCGGTCTTCTGTCACACTAGCTGATACGGCCGCAATATTTTCTTCACTACGCACAGTACGTAAACGTGTTGGTGGTTTAATGTCCAACAAAGTAAATTTGGTGCGAAATTTGGTCACAATCTTCCGAATAGACTGCTCAGAAGGTCGAGAATGCCGATCATAAAATGGAAGCAGCGCGCGATGAACATTTCGAACCGAGCACGAATTTTGATAGTAAAATTCAATAATTTGCAAGCGTTGTTCATTTGTAAGACGATCCATGGTTAAATTGCAAACCAAACTGAAGCTGTTTGACAGTGACACAAGGTACTAAACACACGTCAGCTGTCAAAACCAGTGTTGCCAAAACCAAACCAGCTATACCGGTTTATCTGAAGTAAAAAGGAAAAGCGCAATGACATCTAGCCGAAATGCACATCAAAGCCAAGAACAAAACGAAAGCAAAACTGCGGAAAAAATCGAAGTCAAGATTTTTATAGAAACACTCATCTCAAAAATATCGGTTTTTTGCATATATCTCTTAAACAGTGAGTAGTTTCGAAAATATGTTCTTACAAAGTTTGTACATTATGTTTCCGCCTAAAAGAAAAGAAAATATTAGAATTTATTCTTTATTTAAAAAAAAAAACAGGTCAAATTCAAAAATACTGGTTTTTCAATATTTTCTCTTAAATAGCGAAATTATCGCAAAATAGTTTATTCTCACTTTAAACATTAAACTATTTTCTGCACAAAATATTATGACACTTTATTTCATACGAGCGATCGGCTATAAGATTTTGCTCCCTCAAAAGGAGAAGTTTCGAGAATATCGGTTTTTCTTACACGGTTATTAAAAAGTAAATTTGGGATTTTTTGGTTTTACAAAATTTAAAGATTATGTTTCCTTCTTTAAAAAGGCATATGAATACATTTTTCCCTATAGCGATCATATAAAAGATAGAATTGTATATTAAAAAAAAAATCAGGTCAAAAGTCAAAAATACTGATTTTTTTTGTTTTTAACTGTCAAATGGCAAAGTTTTCAAAAAAATAATTTATTTTCACTTTTTAGATTTTATAATATTTTCTTCAAAAAACAATATGATTATATTATATACCATTATTATCCCATACGATCGATTAGTTGCAAGATATTGCTCCCTCAAAAAAGCGAAGTTTCGAAAATGTCGGTTTTCAAATACAATTCTGAAACAGCTCTACAAGAAACTATCAACATATTTTCCCTATAGCCACCTTTTAAGAGATAGCATTATTAAACAAAAATTGGTCAAAAGTCAAAAACACTGTTTTTTTTTGCTTCTAACTCTCAAATGGCAGTTTTCGAAATTTAATTTATGCTCACTTCATACGTAATAAATAATGTTTTTTTTTTTATGAAATATTATGATACTTTTTTCCATATACGAGCTTACAAGACATTGCGATTTCAAAAATACGGGAAAAATCGGTATTTTTTGAGATTTGACTTTGAAAATTTTGTGTGCGCTCATCATGATTTCGCAATGAATTTTGTAGACCGTATTTCTTATGCGTTTAAAAATCTTCACTTGGATTTTGTTCGCAGTGGAAGTAAATTTTGCCTGGACTAATGAAACAGACGCCACTTTGAGTTGAATGCTGGTGGTGTTAGATCCTTTACGTTTTTTTGTCTTGCAGGTATGCAACTTTAATTTATTTTGCATCCGGAAACTTTCCGATCTTTACATAATTTCTACTCCGTTCAGATGTGAATTTCTTTTAATTCAATTTTTTTATGGCCAATTCGGATTGGTCAGCGGAAGATCCAAAGGTCGATTGTCAAACAAACCACTTTTCTTTTTTTGTTTGTTTCTCGACGGTTGCGCCTAGCGAATCTCGGTAGTTGCCCTTATTTGAAACTTTTTAGTATCTACATCAATTTTTTCACAACGTGGGACCCACGCCCCATAGGGGATAATGAGTTTATAGGGAGTAACTTAAAATTATGCTGCATTACACTTCTCTCTCTCTCTTGTGTTTCCACCCTTGGATATATGTTTCTGAACGCATCCAGCATCTATCATTCATCAATTGTGTCTACTGTTACCAACTTCACTTTACTTAATAACACTTGAAGTTTTCTTAATTTGAACCTGATATAAAATCTATTTACAGGACGCATCAAGCCCAAGGATCTCACTAATTGGGTTTTCCATTGGTAAAATAAATCAATTTATTTTTGATTTGGATCTGTCAAACAGCCGATTGTGACCATCTTTGATTTCCATTGGGCGAAATAAATTGATTTGAAATCAATTTTGCAGATCTAAATTTTTCGGCAGATTAACCCCTCCCTGTACTACCACCAACATAATTTTCAGCTGTCAGTTTGCAAATGTGTTTTTTGAATTGATTAATTTATTTCAGGTGTGAAAATTGTATTCGAAATATATGAGAAAAATTCGCTCATAATAAATGGGACCAGTTTAAAGTTAAAAAATTAACACAGAAACGAAACTACATGAATACAATGACAAAAATAAATCAATTTGAAATCGTGTTCCATTCGCCAAGAAAAAAATTAATTTTTTAAATTGAAATCTGAATTTACCAATGGAAAACCCCATAAATTTAAATAATACATATGTACCTACATACATATTACGTACACAATTATGAAATTACTTTCTGTTCTACATTATAATTATGTTTTGAAAACAAACTTACTGTTTACTTATTTTCTATGAATTTCTTCCAAATAATTATCAATCATTAAATATTTTTATTGGACATTTAAGATTTTTGATGTAAAAATTGCTTAGGTATATCTACATTTATAATGCTAGAGCGACATGAGGATTTTGGGAGATAGAACAAAAAAAGGTTGGGAAACACTGATCTATACATATACATAAATATGTACGTTGATAAAATAAATTTTCTAGTGCTTCATTAAAACCGAGCTCTGTTTATCCAGACGGGTATCACTCTGCTGATAGTGCTGTCAAATGCCAATTTTAAGTTGGTAACCCTTCATCTGTCGGACACACTGATTGTGTATATTTTGTATATCCTCTTTATGGGTTATGTTTAAAGTCCAAAGTTATGCAAACGTAACTGTAACTCATCAAACGTAACTGTTATACAAAAGGAAACAAGTATTAAAACAAAAGTTAAATAAAACATAAAGCTTCAAAATATAAATAGCTACTCGTACAGTTATTTAGCTAAAAAGGAAAAACTCCTAAAGTTTCAGTCTTTAATAACACCAACAAAAACTGAGTCATCATCACAAGAAAACGCCTCGGGGCTGTGAATTTAAAAAAAAAAATAAAAAAAAAAACTGTGATACAGCCTGAGACATCCTGCCATGAATTAGACCAAAGGTGAGCGAGATACCATATCTGTATGCGAAACAACCCGCCCGCCACACACATCCGCAAACACACACCAAAACAACAACAACAAAAAAACAAACGAGTATCCAAATTCAGAAACTGACTCATTTCCTTGTGTAAATTTATTCGCACGAAAAGTTAAATGAGAAAAAAGTTTTTTTATTTTTATGTTTATTCTTTTTTTTTCATTTGGCAAAACTTCTAGGAGCATGGAAAAGGAAAACATATGGATTTACCTACTTAAATCCATCAAAGTCAAAATGTGAATGTGTGTTTATCTGTGTACACGTACTTTTTTGTTTGTGTTTGTATCTACCCTCATATACATATGTATAGCAAAGTGCCAGCTAGAGTCGCGCCGGCCCGGAACAGCCCGGCCAACCAACCAACCGGCCGGCCGGTGGAATTCTTGATGCAGATTTCTTTGTTTATACAGGTCGTTGGTCGGTTTGTCTCTTTTAGCCATTTTCACAACCATCAACATCCAGTTGTTTTTTTTTTTTTTTTTTTTGAGAAGTTGAAAGATTTTGTATGCAAATTAAAATAGTCACTCCCTGTGTTCTCGGATGAAGTTGGCCCGGTTTTGTCTTTTTCGCAGATTTACATTATCTCTCCTCTGGTTTGCTTTAAACATTTTACACCATTATTCAATTTTGTATACCTGCTCTATGGGTCAAGTATTGGTTTTGTGTAAACAAAACAATATTTTCGTCCATCGTCGACAAGAAAAAAATCAGATGGTGTGCCTATTTCCCCCCGTTAAGGCAGGAGTTGCTTTTTTTTTACAAAAAAATTACTTAAAGGCCCAGTTTTTCAGGGGAGAGTTAACCCAGAGTTAGCTAACTCTAGAAGAAAATTAACTCACAATTAACTGAGGAAGCAGTTTTTTTAGTGGAGAATGCATGCGATGGATAAATGATCAAAAGCTGCTGTCCAGTTATTCCCGAGTTAACTCACCAAATTCGATGTGTTAACTTGGGTTTAACTTTAATCTCCCACTGAAAAACTGGGCCTAAGTGTACACGATTGGTAGATCTTACAATATTCTGTATCTGTAAGTGAAAAACATGCTTACAATGCCTAACAACCGTGTAATCATGCAATTAATTGTCAGAAAAGGTATCTGTCAACTAGTTGTAAGGTATTTGATAATCGTGTAAACACACAATTTATTTTCAAATCTCCCAATTTTTATCGTTGTTTGACTTTTGTGACAATGAAGAAATTGGCAGATGCACTTTTTTAAAATCATAACATTTTTTGTTGTCAGTTAATTTTCTGTTTTTCTCTTTCAATGTCTGACAATTATCTACCAATGAGCTGACAATTACTTATGTGTTTACACGGTTGGGAGAAAATTTACCAATCTCTTAAATTTCTGACAGTAAATTGTCAGCCAGCTTCTGACAATATATTATAAGATATTGGTAGGTTTTCTCCCAGCCGTGTAAACATGCAACTTTATTGTCAGCTCATTGGTAGATAATTGTCAGGTCGGATACTATGGTAAGATCTACCCATGGTGTACACTTAGCTAAAGTAGGTAACTTTTTATAGTTGACAATTATTGTGACAGTCAATTTAGGTGAGGTACAATTTTGCCAGTGACAAGTTAACAAGTTTTTCAAGCAAAAGTTATGACGATTCTCTGTTGGAATTTCGTGTAATGCGCACTAAAAACAGAGAAAAAATAATGATTTGTTTGAATTTAAATTTGCAAAAACAGCCCCGGAATATGTTTAGTCGAAAATTAAAGGACATTTACAGCATCCCAAAAAAAAAATTGTGCGAGTGCCGGGACTCACGGTTAATATGTGTAAACATCAACGTGCGCGGATCCAAAACGGACTTGTTTTTGCTTGAAGGGGATCTTAAGATTTTTTTCACTGAACGCACCCATCCTAGTAACGTTGCACACCGTAACGTTGCACACCGTAACGTTGCACAAGAAAGTTCACATTTTTTTTTTCACTCTACCGCCAGCATAGATGTTACACATCAAAAAAGAATCGATCTCAAGGTGCTAAACTCAAACTTCTTCGTGCATTATTCTGGCTTGAAAGTGGAGATCATGTTGTTACATGTGTATTTCAAAAAAAATCGATTCTCAGTTCCGTTAGCAGTTTGTGCAATCTGATGTTGATAGAACACCTCTTGAAAGAAGAAGAAATTCGCTGACCTGCTGAAAATACAGTTGCCTTACCACAGCGTTTCAGTCGTTTTAAAGTTTTTTCTTGTGCTGATTCTCTAAAAAAAAAAATGAATCCTTCGAAGAAAAATAAATCAGCATTTGTGGATAGAAATGGTGATCACTGATCATTCAATTAATGACATCTCCGAAATAGTTTTGCTCTCTAGCCTGGATCCGCTCACGATGCAAGCGTTATCAGAAATTGTTCTTTAGCTAGAAGATGTGGAAAATGAATGGAGGCCATTTCCTCTGATGTAAATATCACAACAACTTTGATATTTCAAATTTGATATAAAATTGTCACAATTGTAAAAATTGTCACAATTGTAAAAATTGTAAAAATCTGACAATTACAAATTTGTCATAGTTTTACAGTAAAGAAATTATTAAGTTTTTCCGGATTTTTTTGGGCAAAAATGGGCAGTCTGTCAAATTTTGCGGAGTAAACTGGCAACAAAGTTTGGAACTCTTTGGGCAATAATTGTTAACACTTTTTAAACGTCAAAACAAGAATTAGATCACAATCAAAATGTTCAATAAATCATAACCAAAGCAAAAAAAAGTTTCTAAATTTTCACGTATACATTTTATTGTAATAGAAACACAATTTTCTTTAATTTACCATTCAATTATAAAACATAATAATTATTCTGGTGTCAAAAGGCACTAAATTATACAAGAAATTCATAAGTTATAATATAGCTAGTTTTCTTTTTCACAAAAACGTTTGCTAAACGAAAGATAAATGTTATAAAAATAAATTTATTTACTAATAGATTGAAAAAAAATATAACCTAGCACAACTTCCAAAATAAATATAAAAGTAACTCTTGGGCAACCCTCAGTCAACTGCTTTATTTTCATTTTTTTTTGTTATTTGAATTTTGTATGGGAATCACCAGGAAAGGTTTCTCCACACACTCAGAACAGTCTGATTAAGAAAGAACAACTTGATTTATAAAAAGTTGTAAACAAAAATGTCTTTATTTAATTGCAAACTTATTTAATTGAAAACTACGTTTTAGATTATTAATGCACGACCAAAGCCACAGATATCAAAAAACATAATAATAGAATTTGAACCAAAAGAATCGTTGTTAGAAAAAGGAGAGAGAAAACCTTATTCTCGTTGAGCAGGACAGTTGTCTTTCGTTGGGTCTGTTCGATCTGTTGAGGAACCTGGTTCCTTTAAGTCATGAACATCTTCCCCGGCTGCACGGGTACGTACAGGATCCTCCAGTATCTTGCACAGTTTCTGTATCGGTCTGAGGCACTCACCTTTCTGATGCTTGATTGTGACGACTCTAGTAAGGCCATCCTTACCTGGGTGAAGCTTCAGAACCCGACCAAGTGGCCATTGTGTAGCTGGTAGATTTTCGTTTTTGATGATAACGACGTCGCCTACGTTGATGTCGTCAGTTGCTTCATGCCATTTTGAACGTTGTTGTATAGATTGTAAATATTCATCGTGCCATCGCCTCCAAAAGTGTTGTTGCATCTGCCTTAGTTGTCGCCAGTAGCTAAGTCGCTGTGTAGGAATCTCTGAAACAGGTTTGTCTGGTACAGCAATGAGAGATCTGCCAATGAGGAAGTCAGCTGGTGTGAGAGCCAATCGATCGTCTATGTCATCATGCAAAGCCACTAAGGGACGGGAGTTTAAACAGGCCTCAATATGCACAAGTAGTGTGTGTAACTGATCATAGTAGATGGACTGAGTCCCAATGACCTTTCGTAAATGTTTCTTGGCAGATTTGACTGCCGCTTCCCACAGGCCACCTTGGTGTGGTGCGCTCGGTGTTATGAAATGCCACTGGCCGCCATGGTTTGCCAAATGTTGAAGCGTGTAAGTTCCTTGCCATTCCTTCAGGTCTTCTTTCAAAATTCGATTTGCGCCAACAAAAGCTGTTCCATTGTCACTGAATAGATGATGACATGGTCCACGGCGATTCACAAATCTAGTGAAAACGTTGATGAATGCCTCGGCAGATAAGTCTTCTGCCAACTCAATATGTACAGCCTTTGAAGCCATGCAGACAAAAACAGCAGCGTAAGTTTTCTTCACTGTACGGACGGTTTTCGAACCTATGCGAATACTGTATGGGCCAAAGTAGTCCACACCAGCATTTGAAAATGGTGGGGAAGCAATCACTCGAGAAGAGGGTAACGATGCCATTCGTTGTTTAGCCATTGTATGTCGATGCCTTCTGCAAATAAGACAATAATGAATTACATGTTTTACAAGTATACGTACATGGAGAATCCAATATTTCTCTCGAATTGTCTGTAACATTAGTTGTATGCCACCATGTAAAGTTTCACTGTGTATCTTTTCCACAATAAGCCTGGATAATGTGCCTTCCTTTGGAAGGATGATTGGGTGCCGACGGTAGTCACTCAGTCTTGCATTTTCTAATCTGCCAGATGAACGGATAATGTTTTGCATTGTGTTATCCAGATATGGATTTAGTGCAACCAGTTTGCTTGATCCAACCACGCTGCTGCCTTTGTGAAGCTGCCTGATCTCCGACGCAAAGTATGTGTGTTGTACCGCCTTTATGTGCCAGCATAGAGCTTCTTCCAATTCCTCGACTGTGATGAAGGTTTGTGTTCTATATTTCCAATGTGTCTTTCTCCAACGCCATATGTAAGCTGTTGTGCGAAGCATCTTTCCAAAGTTGCTGAAGCGCTCGAGCAGAGGAATTACAATAGTTTCCTTGCCTTTCTTGTAATGAGTTTCAATTATAAGACCTCTTGATGGACAAGCTATATTTGCCTTGATTGGTTTTAGTTCTGTCTCCATTGCCAGTGCGTCATCCTCTGTGAGTTTAATATCGTTGACAGAAGATAGTTCGATGTCTATTGCTGGGCCATGCCACCAAAGCGGGTGAGATAAAAGTGTGTCAACGCTAATGCCTCGGCTTGCACAATCTGCTGGATTAAAGTGCGTACGGATGTGATGCCAGGTTCCAATTTCCGAATTCTCTTGTATATAGCTGATGCGATTTGCCACATATGGTTTCATTTGTGTTGGTGGTTTGTGAAGCCAGTTGAGAACGATGCTTGAATCGCTCCACATCGAGTATGGAACGGTGTTAAGATCTAAAGCTTGCCTGAGAGTTGCCATTGTTGAAGTAAGAAGTTGGGCAGCACATAGCTCCAACCTTGGAATTGTTACTGCCTTGCTAGGTGCCACCTTCGTCTTGGATGTGATGAGCTCTGATTTTCGATAACCGTCATTATCGACTGTAGTCAAATAAATTACAGCTGCATATGCCTTCATGCTTGCATCGCAGTAGCCATGGAGATGTAGAATCGTGTCAACTTGTATACCCATCCATCTTGGTATACGAATCTTCTCTAGCAGTGGTAAATCAACACGAAAGGCATGCCATTCTGTGAGCAAATCTGCTGGGAGTGGTGTATCCCATGCCAATCCAGCCTGCCAAAGTCGTTGAATAAAAAGCTTCGCTACTATAATAACTGGTGCCAATATGCCAAGTGGGTCGTACAGCCGTGTTATATCGCATAAAACTTGGCGTTTTGTTGCATATGCTGATGCAAGTGGTAATTTAACCTTGTAGAATAACTCGTCTGCTATGGGATCCCAATTCAATCCAAGGACAGTCGTTTCCGCTGTTTGCAACTCAATCTCATCAGTAAATGGTGTGTCTGTCAGATGAGCCAGAACGTCCACGTCATTAGACCGCCATTTTCGCAAACAAAAGTGGCCTTGTTTTAGGACGAAGTCAACATCTTTTGCCAATTTGACTGCTGCCTGTGCTGACGGAGTGCTAGAGAGATAATCGTCGACGTAGAAATCACGTAATATACTTGTCCGAGCAGCCATTGCCCGATCACTGTCAGGTATTGTGGAAGAGTTGTCCACGCCACATTGTTGCATTGCACGAACTGCCAAATATGGTCCGCTCGCAGTGCCATACGTAATGGTATTTAACTCAAAAGTGCGCAATGGTTCAGCAGGAGATTCACGCCATAAGATCTTTTGCCATCGTCTATGTCGTTTATCAATGAGTACTTGCCTAAACATCTTCTCTACATCAGCAGAGAGAGCAACTGCAAAACGGCGAAATCGATGGATTATATTTATCAACAACTCTTGTATGAGTGGGCCAGCCAGTTGGGTATCGTTGAGTGAGGTTCCTGTTGATGTCTGCGCTGAGGCATTAAAAACCACACGAAATTTGACGGTAACTGCATGATGAGGGATATAATATGATTGCGATGGATCGCCAGGTTGATCCAGAACCGCAGTCATGTGGTCAAGTTGTAGATATTCCCTCATAAAGGATGCGTATTTCTTGTGTAGATCCGGGTTAATAGTTAGTCTGCGCTCAAGTTGATAAAATTGCCTCAATGCCAAGTTGTGTGAGTTACCAAGTGGTAATGCATTCATTTTAAATGGTATCTGCACGCTGTAACGGCCATCTGATTCTCGATTATACGTGGCCATAAATAGGTGTTCACATAAATCAGCTTCCAAAGTAGTAGTAGATGTAGTGCTATCGTTATCTGCCTCAAAGAATGTGCATAACAAATCATCGATTTCTTGATCATGTCTAGAAGTGACGGCCAAAGATCTGACTGTAGGCACAGCATGAGATTCAATTGTTGCAGGCCCAAATACAACCCAGCCAAGATGAGTTGATTGTGCGAATGGTTCACCATCACTTCCACGAATGATGCCATCTGTGATAAGTTGACCCCAAACGTCTGCGCCAAGTAATGCATCGATTCGTCCAGTAGTGCCAAATGAAGGGTCTGCCAATTGAAGATCACGTAGATGTTGCCAGCAATCCTCCGAAATTCTAGATGCAGGTGTGTGCGAAGTGATAGCCTCAATTAGGTAGACGTCAACTGTTATACCAAAGCCATAATTAAAGTTGGAAGACAATTGTACATTTGCTCGGCCACGTGTGTATGTTGATAAAGAGTTGCCTATACCTTCTACTTGTATTTCACATTTATGCCTGCGAAGAGCCAAATTGTTAAAAAAACGTAAAGTCATAAAACTAACCTGAGAGCCAGGATCGCATAGTAAACGACACTGCTGGGTCTCGCCAAGGCCATCGGTAATTTTTGCAAAAGCTGTTGCCAAAAGAATGAGATGATCATTGAAAACTGCAAATGTTTTAATGGAGCCATCTAGTCAGATATAATTGCGGGGAGCTTGACTTGTCGTCGTTGAAGCAGCTGGTAGTACAGATGTAGCAGAAGTACTAGTCTCAGGTTGTGTCGGTGCCATATGTGATGTAGAACGACAAAGCAATGTGTGATGCCTACCATTACACTGAAAACAATTTCTCGAACCACACTGCTTGGTTGCATGACCAGGTTTTAAGCAATTAAAACACAGGTTAGAACCTTTGAGCTTCTGGAAGCGTTCGGCCACTGGTAGCGCCAAAAGTTTAGAACATCGGCCGATTCGGTGAGATTGTTCATTGCAAAATTCGCATCTTCCAGCTATAGTGGCAGCCAAGTTTGTTTTCACCAGTCGATGCGCCTGCCTAGTAATGCTTGCATTTGTCTTTTCACTATGTTTGTCGTTTCGTTCCATTGTGTTCCATTGGAGCAGCTCAGATGCCAAACTATGAGCTCTCTTCTCGACAAATGCAAGCAATTCTTCCAGTTTGGGGATGTCCTTCGAGGTTCGGCTCATACCCCATGCCTGTTGTGTCGCTGTAGGAAGCTTCGATGTGATAATAGGTACAGCCAACGCATCCCATTTGTCCACAGGTAAGTTCATCACTGTTAATGCACGAAATGCCTCCCTCACCGTGTCTACCACAGAAAGTAATGCTGATGTCGTTTCAGTTTGTTCTCGTTTCAAACCAATAAATCGCGAGACATGAATGTCTGCCAACTGTTTCTTGTTGTCGTAGCGAGCGTTCAATGCCTTCCATACGTCTTCATATCCACCCGTGTACATACCCCCAACCAATGCAATCGCATCACCTTTCACCGCTGCACGGAGCTTTCCAAGCTTGTATGCCTCTGGGAAGTCTTGCAAATGTACAAGGGTTTCAAAGGCATCCTTGAATGCCAACCAGTTCTGCAATGTGCCATCAAAAGTTGGAATTGGCAAAGGATCCAACTTCAAATCTGTGGATGAGGGTTGTGTGGCCACACCCTCATTTGCTCGCTTCGGTACTGTTAGCTGAAGGGAAATTAAACGTCGAAGTTTAGCATTTGCTACATTATACACCTCTTCAGTGTCTTCCCAAAGTCTGGTATGTGCATCAACCTCAGTCGCTTTGGCTTCATTCATTAGTGCGTCATGAGCAGCCACAAAACGCTCGAAATGCAATTGTAGTGAACTCATTACCTGGCGAAGACTGAATTCGTCGCCTGAAAAATCATCTGCATCGAGTTTGGTAGCAATCCGCTTGATTGCAGTAACTGCAGCGGAACGCTTTTTCAGCTCAGCCATCCTAATCGAAAATATAGAACTCCAAGGGTGTTCTAGACAAATGCGTCGTTATGACGCCAAAACCAAAAATGTCGTATGACGCCAAAACCAAAATGTCGTCAATTCCTCACAGGAGGCACCAAAAAATGTATGGGAATCACCAGGAAAGGTTTCTCCACACACTCAGAACAGTCTGATTAAGAAAGAACAACTTGATTTATAAAAAGTTGTAAACAAAAATGTCTTTATTTAATTGCAAACTTATTTAATTGAAAACTACGTTTTAGATTATTAATGCACGACCAAAGCCACAGATATCAAAAAACATAATAATAGAATTTGAACCAAAAGAATCGTTGTTAGAAAAAGGAGAGAGAAAACCTTATTCTCGTTGAGCAGGACAGTTGTCTTTCGTTGGGTCTGTTCGATCTGTTGAGGAACCTGGTTCCTTTAAGTCATGAACAAATTTCAACGGACATTTTTTGAAAGAACAAAAAGCTGCCGAAAAAAAACACCTGGCAACCATGTTAACTGAAAATTTTCAACATGACAACGTTCTCGTGGACTAAATTGATCAGGTGTTACGCAAAGCGTCAGTTGGGCCAAAAGGGCACCGCCCGCTCCATTACTAACAATTTACATCCGCTTAATTTTTAAATTTTAGGAGAGGCATCTTATAAATTATGATGGATTTACATGTATCTGCATCTGGAAATTTGAAGAAAAGTAGAGCGGGATGGATTTATGCCAAAAACCATATGAGTGAAAGAGTATACCATGAAGATGAACATGTACGTCTTCAGATCTGCATTATGGCGCTTCCTACAATCTTCATCTATGAAGATCTCTGCATGTTGGTCTTCTCTCTCTATTCAACAAATGTAACTTTTATATCTAACATCCCTGTTTTTTTTTTTGCAAAGCTGGCATGAAGATCAATGTAAATCCACCATTAAACTCCGTACGGTTTATTTACTAACCAGTCTTATTATGATAAATAAGAAGCCTCTTATGTTTAAAAGGCGTCTTAAGGAGAATGTCTTTTATCAAAGGAATTTTACGCAAGTCCATGCGACCCAACAGGATACTTCAGATTTTTTTCGGGTGGAGTTTTGTTTGAAGTCCTCTTACCTCAATAGCCTGCGACGGCGCTTTGCGGCGCGGAGCGGCGCTTCAAATACATTTGCATAACGCAGATTTGTTGTTTCTATATACAGATACTTGCGAATGATGTGAGTAGAGACAATAAACAAAATCAGATAATATGGCCTCGGCGCGGTGTGTTCTTATGTTTCTTTTTTTTTTTTGTATTGTTTTTCAGTGTGCAGACAAAAGGATTTTAAATGTTGCAAGTTGCAAAACTCAAATTCAATACATATCAGACAGGTATTTCTTTTTTTGTTGTTGTTGATGATTGAGATAGCAGATTTCGGATTGCTGGATTTTGACTTGGGTGTGTTTATGGCATATACCTTCTTTTTAAGGCACAAACGGTAAAAGGCATAAAATGGTAAAAGATACGAACAAAAAGGTTAAAAGCCACAAATGAGGTTGTCTAATCAAACATAGGAGACATACTTTAACTTAAAGAGACGACAATATACCTAAGAGTAGAAACTAAATAGTACTTGTTGTTTGCAACTTATGTGACAAGATGATAATTGCTTGTGTTTCAGTTTTAGTTTTGTGATGATGAAAAGTTTGTACAAGACTCTTCTTTCTAAAGGATTCATAAAATCTAAAGCATGAGGTATAACTTTTTATTAAGAAGCTAATTTAAAATATTTTGCCATCATCATAAGGACTTATTGTCGGTTTTTTTTTTTTTTTTTGTTTGTTTAAGTCGTGTGAATGAATAGAAATGTCTTTTCTTTTCTCTTTCTCTTTGGTTAAATGGCAATTACATACCGTCTCATTATTTTGAAACTTTTTTAGATGTATGTATGTATGTAGGTACATAATTAGATGAGGACGAGAAGGATGTGCCGTCTTTTAAAATGATTTGATATTAAATACCCTTAGGGAAATACCTACAAATATTTTTTTAATTAAAAGACAGATTTTTGAGAGGATTGAAGTAGGTATCGCCCTACTAACTTTCAAGATGAAAAATATTAAATTGAAAAGCCTTTTCAGGTTGCTTCGGTAACAAAAGGCACTTTTCTGGTTATATTTTGGGCTAAGAATAAATATCCGTTTAGGTATCAAATTAAATCTTAGGCTATCCTCTTGACGAAACCAGTTTCGGGGAGACTTTTGTTGGTTGTTGGTTGTTGATGGCAGATCCAACCACCAGCACGACAAATGTTTTTCTTTCATGACAAATTTACTAGAAATTCACCACATTTAATCCGAAATTTTGAAAGCTAAAAATTTTGAAGTTATAATGCTAACTTCGTGGACATGATGGAATCCCAGATAAACTGACTTTTATTTTGAGGAAAAAGGTTACAAGCCCTGGTGAGGCCCTAGAAAATTTCCCCAGGCCCTTCTTAATATTTGTTAAAAACTAAATTGTTTATCCAGGCCGATATACAATTCGTCAATTTCCATTCGTTTTATCACTTTTTACTTTATGGAAAATTACATTACAACCAAATGATGGGTTGATTTTTATCTCTCTTCGGATACCTCAATGATAAAATCAAAAGTTAAAAGTAATATAGTGAGAGAGTCCACCGATATTTTATTATAAAGGGTTTTCCAATAAGAGGTGTTATTTTGATATTCAAAAAAAAATGGAATTTTTTGAGATAAATGATCGGATGTTTATTTCATTATAAAGAGGAAGGTATGCCGTTAATAATGGAACACAACATCAGCCAAATGGCCGCCACGACCACGCTTACAGGACCATATCCTTTTCATGAAATTTTCCATAACCAAATCGCAAAGTGGCTGCCCTATGTCCTCGATAGCCTCACGAATTCCATCTTTGAGGTCTTGAATCGACGCTGGGCTGTTGGCGTAGACCTTATCTTTCACGTGGCCTCAAAGGAAGAAGTCGCAAGGTGTTAAATCACAAGATCTCGGTAGCCAATTGTGATCACCTCTTCGAGAGATAACACGGTTCGGAAACTTTTCCCGTAAAAGATCGATGGTTTCATTGCTTGTGTGGCACGTAGCGCCGTCTTGTTGAAAGTAAACGTTGTCCAGATCAATACCATCTGATTCCGGCCATAAAAAATCATTAATCATCTCTCGATAGCGCAATCCATTGACCGTAACTGTTGCTCCAGCCTCATTTTCGAAAAAGTAAGGTCCAATGACCCCGCCGGACCATAAACCGCACCAAACAGTCACGCGTTGAGGATGGAGAGGCTTTTCAACAATAACTCTTGGGTTTTCCGAGCCCCAGATGCGACAGTTTTGCTTGTTGACGTAGCCTCCGAGGTGGAAATGGGCGTCATGAAATTCCGGATCATTTTCATGCATTTCAAGGACCCAATCAGCAAAGACACGACGTTGTTGATGATCAGCCGGCTTGAGTTCTTGTGTTAACTGAACTTTATAAGCCTTAAGACCCAAGTCTTTATGCAAAATACGGTGTAATGACGTTTGTGGAATGCCTAATTCCAAAGAACGACGAGGAATGGACAAACCTGGGTTTTCTTCAACACTTTGGGCTACAACAGCAATATTCTCAGTTGTTCTTGAGCGACGTGCACGGGTTTTATTCTTCACATCACTAACTTGTCCCAACAGCTCGAATTTGTCCACCAATTTCTGTGTTGCGGTCCGACAAGGCTTCACGACGACCCAAAAATGTTTTAGTTTTACGAACCGTCTCTGCCGAATTTTCACCATTTTTATAGTGAATTTTAATAATTTCAATGCGTTGTTGAAGCGTGTATCGTTCGATTTTTATTAATGGCGTAGTTTCTTCTTGTCAAATGTCAAAAAATGACAGCTTCAAAAGTGACTGCTACCGAAATAGCGGGCTATTCAAAATAATACCTCTTATTGGAAAACCCTTTATTATCAAAAACCCGCCAATCGCCTCGAAAAATTGCAAGTTTTTGCTCAGTTAAGTCAAAGTCCTTGAAAGTTTTTACGATCAGTAGGGAAAATCTGGAAGAGGAAAACATGTTAAATAATAAAAACTTGAGGGTGTTTAGAAATATCTCGACCTTTCCTCTACAGGCAAATCTAATTTAGGCTCTCTAGTTAAGAAGCGTTTGAGTTTGAAATTGTTACAGTCGTCGTGCCCGGTTAGCATGGAGATTTTCACCGACCATGAAGTTGGTGGTCAGTGGTGTTCTGTTCTGGATCAGCTTTATCTATTCTTTTGATTTAAATAAAACAATGAGTGTTATTTTTGTCTTGGAGTTTTTCATAATTTTCTGTGTACGCACTTACATATGTGTGTGACAGGCTTGGAGAATTATTATCCTTTATTCATGCAATTGTTTAATCCCGTTCGAGAAACTATCCAAAGAGACATTTTTTCTCGATATAATCTTCGAAAACCATGGGAAATTTGTGCTTTTACGGCAGCATTAACGTCCATGATGGACAACGTATCCATTGTATACATATAAAAGGAACACTTATAATAGAATATAAAAATATATAGAAAACCACCAACAAAGAAACTATCGATATTGAGCAACAAATTCTTTGAAGAAAGTTATATAAATTTCTCAAGTTCAGGTATACCGAGTCCTAAATAGTACTCGGTACCAACTTGACAGAACTAGGGCTTAGTACTTATGTGAATAAATCATTTGGTACCGATTTGAGTACTTACAACTGGTATAATAACCAGGCACTAGCTGATTTTGAGGAGTCAGCTAGTACCGAGTCCTAACTAATACTCGGTATCAAATTGACAGGACTAGGGTCTAGAACTTGTGTGAAGAAATGAGTTGATAACGATTTGAGTACTAATTTTAAGACTAGTACCGGTACTAGCATTAGGACTCTGTAAAGAAATTGGCCGTTAAATACTAATACAATTTTATATTAATAATAGCTATAACGTAATATAAAGACAAGCGGAAGAGAATAAATTATGGCCATTTAGTAACAATAATGTTAGTGTTAAATGACTGACTGAAAAATTTTCAAGCTATAAGAATAACTGATGTGGGGAACTTTCAGCTGCCCTTGTGATTAAATTTACCTTTTCAATTCAATAGATTTTTTTTCTGTTTGTAGCAAACCAACAAAAAAAACAAAAAGTAACGTTTTTAATATATAACTTTAAAAAACTAATTCTATTTCAAGCAAGTTCATAGTACCGCAAGTATGGAAAGGTAGAACAAACTAACGGCAGTCATACGAGTGGTAAAACAACTCAAAATCCATGGAAAAAACATTTGATAGCTTAAAGCACATAATCTCAGTTTTATCGCTAATTATTAGTCTATGGTGCGCAAACCAAGCTCTTAGCAAATGTAAATCCTTATTAATGTTAACAATACATTTGAAAAATGAAGGTTCATTATAGGTGAAGGCTATGTCATCTGCGAAAGCTCTTCGAATTCCAGAAAAAGTTCTGGTGGAATAGTGAATTAATGTAAATTAAAAATAGTATTGGACCCAGAACAGAACCCTGAGGAACACCATTTTTTAATTTGATTGCACTACTTAAGATCCCATTTACTAATACTTTTTGTTCCCTTCCAATCAAATACGATTTTAACCAATTACATATGAAACCCCTCACACAGCATCATAAAGCTTGCTTAAGAGAATTTCATCAAACGCCTTAGTCATGTCAATAAACATTGCCATCGTAGATTGACTTTCATTAATACCCTTATATAGATCACAACACACTTTTAAGATTGCAACTTCGGTAGATCTACATGATCTGAAACCAAATTGGTCATCGGAAAAAAAAGTTCTGCTTTTCAAGAAATAAAAGTTTTTCAAAAATTTTAGAAAAAGTAGGAACCAACGAGGTAGGCCGGTAATCACCTATATTTTTTTACGGGTACTTTTTTCAAAAAGTGGGATGACTTCAGCAATTTTCAGTGAACTAGGGAACTTACCAAGATTAACACTTAAGTTGAAAATATAACATTAGACATCCACAATTTTCCAAGATATTTTTTTTAGCATTAAAGCAGATAAGCCATCACTGGTACAAGAGTTCTTATTTTGCATACTATGAATTAAACTATTGATTTCTCCGGAAGAAAACTCTTTAAAACAAAAACTATTTCCTTCAGTCTTATCTTTTATTAAACTATCTGCAACAATGCAGATACAGCTATCACAAAATTCTTTTAACTTCTCCCAAAGTATCACTTTATCACATATTTTATTTATGCTTTATAATTAAACATCGACATATTTTTGTTACGAGCGTGACATTAACCACTTTATGAATCAACTGTCGAAAGACTCAATTTATATTTCCTACTATAATGAATAGTCAAAATATGTAATATCAAAACGTACTTTAAGTTACGATTAAAGAAAATGGTTAGGTAACGGCTCACAAATTGGCAAACAATAAAATTACATAAACAAGTTTTTCAACTTACATAATATTATGCTAACAAAAAATTACCTAAGGACAATAAACTGCCTTCGGAATGCGAAATATGTACATATGTACATAAGTAATAATGATATTTTTGCTTTGGAAATGAAACATTGAAGCTTTTTTAAGTTTTTATCTTTTTTTTAATTTCAAGGAATTAATTGATTATTATTTATAATTGGATGGCTAGTGGTGATGATGATTAGTGGTCCAGATATGTCATCCGTGTTTCAATCACTTACGTCAAACCGAACTGTCATCTGAGACTGTCAATGTAGGATGTGCAATTTGGTTTTGTTTTATCGGTCTTGGTACATGCTTCGTCGTAAAAGAAGAAGGTATAACCTTCACCGTTAATTCTCATCGCTATAGACAAATGCTTCAACAAGACTGTGTCACATATCACAAAACGACCCGATTTGGCTTCATTCATTGCAAGACAAATTTCATGAATAGGAAATACTTAATTTGATCTAAAGCATAAATGTGTCTTTTTTTAAATTAACTTTCGAAAAGGAAAACACATAGATAGCCCTGTAGTATATGGAATCTCGCAAATACGAAATTTATAAACAATTTTATAAAAATGTTTACTTTTATTCTACCACTTACTCACTTAGCATGATGATAACGTTTCGTCTTCTTTTCACTAAAATTCGACATTGAAATTTTACTCTCATCGTAACCAAAAAAGTTTCCTTTCCGAATGGAAATACATAAATGTAGGAATGAATGTCAAGACAAGTAAATGGCCTTAGGGATTCTCTACTGACGATATGATAAAAGAGAATATCAATAAATCCTTCCACTCTTTTATATTAAATTCTAGAGAATTAACCGGGATTTAATAAACAAAAGTCGACACTACCCTTTAATTCCATTTTTATCAAAAAATCTCCTGATTGTTTGACGACCGAAAGTTCTTCAAATGACAAAAAAAGTCCCAAAATCTTCGAAAAAGTCGTTAAGTTTCTCTTTGGAAGCCTAGGTACTACCTGAGTTCTAATGGTCGGTCGCATTTTCAAGGTTAAGAGGGTTTATGTTGAGCTCCTTGTATCAACACATTTAACCTTCACATTATCTTATTGTTCTCAACATAAATAATAAAGAGAAAGTATGATGTAGGTAATACATATTTTAATATTTCCAACCCCTATGTCCTTGTACCAAGGAAATCGTCTCATTTCCCATTTAGAAAATGTACGTCAGCCTAATATAAATGGTCCTTCGTTTCCTTCTTGGTCATCTCGATCTCTCTCAGTCATGAGAAATGACCGACGAAACACAAATTATTTTCTCCATGAAAAAATAACAAAAATGTCCAGAAAACATTTTAAAATAATACAAACGATTTGAGCTGCTGCTATGTCGCGTTCATGTTAATTGCAAAAACAAATGACCTACTCTATTCTTTTAATTAAAATAAATTGACAAACAACAACAGCTCATGGAATGGAATATGATTTTGTTTTTTTATGATTATGCTGCTATGCCTAGGCCTATGCCTCTGTAGGCTGTTGCTGTGTTAATATTTACATTAAATTTTCGAGTTCATCTCACGCAGCCCACGATGGAATTCTTTTCAAACAAAAATGTGGTCCAGTGACCCTAATCAAGGTCTAACAAATTACAACAACAATAACAATTGTCGAAACAAATACAAAAACCCGAATCATATGCATAAATGAGCATTACGCCTCGCGTACAATGTAGGTACTATTATCATTTCCGGATCTTGATTAATTTAAAAAGATATAAAATTGTTACAAAAGGATACCATAATATACTCAAAAAAGCACAGTGGTGAATCTGAAAGGAAATTAATTTCGAAATGAATTGTTTAATGCTAACAAACGAGCAGTGAAGGCTGCAAAGTATTCACTCAATCAAAGATTTGAGTAAAACAATAACAACTTGAGGGTGTTTGAAATATGTAGGTACTAAATTTTTTTAGAAATTGAACAAATTACCAGTCTCTCTCATAGCTACTTCGGGCTCAAAACTCTATTCAACATCATTCGTGTAATGAATATGAAAATTCAAAAACAAAATAAGTCGTATGGTTTCCCGCCTCTTAATTGAGTGTCAAAAGATTCTGCGACCACACTTTCCGGGACCTAAATAAAACTTTAAAAAATACTTGCAAGTTTTATGATAGATTGATATAATAAAAAAAAACACCAAGTAAAAGTGTTAAACATAAAAATGACGTTAAGGTACGTTTAAAAGCACGAGCTATCAAAGTTCAGCACAAGCCATCACAGTGGTACAATGCGTTCGTTTGTATGTTTACACATTTATTTGATGGTTTGTAATCATGACTTAAAAAACTAAACTGATAAGATAAAGTTTTCATGTTGGAAGAACTTCACGAAAAAAAATGACAAGCATACAAGTTATTCAGAATGTTGAAATGACGTTTAGTAAATGAGGTGTACTGAAAAATGATGTCAGTGAATACTTTTCATTGTTGGAATTTTATCAAATAATATTGTATGACTTTAAGTCTATTTAGGAACTATTAAATACGAACAACTGAAGTGAATGATGATTATTGCTCTTTTCTTTGAATTATTATTTTTGTAATATTTTCTATTTAATAACCTTTATTCAGCTGCGAGTGACTGATTTTTGCTTCTGTAAAAAAGGAAGTTGTTCATAATAAATGTTTAGTTTTTGAATATAGTAACTAAAGCAACGACGGACGTAAAGAATATCTTTATTACAATAAACGAAACCGTTATATAAGCGCTCAGACAAAATCTTTGAACGACACAGACACGAAAGCAAAATGTACGCAAACCATAATGTTCTCAGCGGCACATGCACGAAATACAAAAGTAATCAATGACTGATGAAGAAGGGCAAACACAGATGGAAATCCAGCTTTTGTTCAAATATCCAAAGGTTTTTTGTATACCCAAGGACTAAGGTGCATTTCTGGGAAGAATATCTCCCGGGAAAGTGAAAGATGTGTCCAAAGCAAAAGAAAGTGTCGTAAATGGCAAGACAGCACCATCTGACAATGGCTTGGACCCATCGAAAAGACCACCTTAGAAAGATTTCCGAAACTTAGTGAACCATGCCAAAAAGGACTTAGTTCCTGAAAAGGGTAGTAGGTACGCACATGAAGCCAGGAACAAGGTGGGCGTGAGCAGTTAGAAAATAATGGTCTCTCGCAGATCCAAGCTCAAATTAAAAGTAAAAGTCACCGCATTACTCCTCTCCACAGGCAAGAGGTAAAAAACCCAATACAATACAAGACAAATTAATGGTCCTCGAACTTGCCAATTTAGAGAAAATCTGCAGGGAAAGGGAAACCAAGCTTAAGTTTAACGGCATTCACTTTAGAATCGTTCGGCTTATGGTTGACTATGGTGATCAAAAAACAGCGCATCGGCTGAAGGGAAAAGCATCGATGCTAAGCACTTGAAAGGTCATTGAATTGGTTCCATGCTTGGAAGATGACATTCACAAGATGCGTATTATAACACCATTCCTTTCAAGAAGTAGGTATGTGTCAGGAACACAGCTAATTCTTAGCACTAATCCAGATCCAGAGCTGTATGTCCGGACTTGTAAAATTGCGAAAAGCGAAATTATTAGTGGTCAACATTGACGCCAGGTCCAGCAGACGCCATTGTGAAGGCAGACCACGACTTTCACTATAAAAACCGGACTATCCAAATATCGCGCTTATAAAATATTTCGCCTGAAGGTTCTTCTACCAGCCCAAGGAAGACAGACACTTCATAGGGTACCGTTTCAAGTAACAGAATTAGCAGGTTAGGTTAGGTTAAGTTGGCTGCCAACAGCAATGCTTGACATACTTATACCATGGTTTGTTCTTTTGTGATACCACAAGAATATAGGAAATTTTCTTCCTTCTCGTTGAACCACGAAGCATGCGAATTTGAATTTGTAATCAATGTGAGCAGTTTAATGATTTGGAAAAAGTTCCAAAACGATAATTTCAATTACTCAGCAAAAGTAATCAAAAAGCAAACCAACTCAAAAAAAAAGCGTCTACCTACTTCCTTTGTTTTGATAAAGAAAAAAAAATAGTTTGAGTCATCTGAAAAACATACCACATATTTTTAAAAGAATACGCCTCCATAACATATTAGGTATGTAAATATAAATACATATGTATGTATGTACAAATTGTCATGGTTGATATTTTTGTATCCTGACTCCTAAATTCCCTGCTTATAACGGTTATGGTTTTGAAAAGCACACGATGGATATTCATCTGTATCATGTATTCTTCTTTGAGAGCATTTTTAATTCGTGATGATTCACTCCCAAAATATTCCCATTAACTAGCAGATTATTAAAAGTCCACTGGAATAAATTTGTGAAGAACAGAAGTAGGTAGTATCTCTATCCGTTTTGCATAATATACATATACATATACATATGTATTATTAATAACTTTGCAACCAACCCAAATATATGTTTGATTTACTTCATTTTAAATGCAACTCGGATGACAATCATGATTTAATTACATGGATTTCGTTTTACCAACACACATTCCAGCATGCTGAATCCGACGACTACAACGGTGACGACAGACAATTGTATGCTTCTACACATCGTCTGCGTGAACCGTTAATGGTCTTTACATTTGTTATTCGAGTACGTACATACATATAGATTCTTTGTTAAACATTTAACTGTCCGCCTTGGCGTGATAAGTGTGTACGCCATTATAAAATTGATCATTAAAAACATGTTAGTCATTTTCTATTGATATTTCTTTGACGGGCAGTTTTGAAATTCTTAACGACCTTGATGGTAATCCGATTGATTCGTCTCGTCGTCATGGAGATTTGGTTTTACCTCCGATTTCCATGTGAATATAATTTTTTTTAACATGTAGCTACAATGCTTTCGCAGGCAATATTAATGTTTTATAAACAAAGAAAAGCAGATTGAAGTTGACAAGTTAAACATTTGTAATGTCTCAAGTAGGTACGTACGTTTAACAATCTAAAACGTTAGGTGAATATTAATTTAAAAATAAGACATCTATACCTACCAGTATTACAACTGTATATGTAGGTATATATGTCTTATGTTATTGCACATGATAGTTATTTGTGCAAAATTCAATTCAAAAAAGACCATTTACGGAATTGCATGTCTATGACAACTGAAATTTGTAACTTACTATCTTTTTGGCTGAAAGAGTTACTGGGTGGTATGAATAAAATGGAGCAGCTGCTCAATAGCCTAGAGCGATACCAGATGATTGATATTTTTTACATAAAATATAACCTAAGGCCGTTTTTTTTAATTGATTCAAAGATTTGATCTTGTTTAAAGCAAAACATATACAAATCACCCAAACTTATTAAAATTACATTTTGGGTTTGCCCCTTGCCAATGGATATACCTATGTACATAACTGAATGTATGTAGAACTAGGGCTTTAGAAACCTAGGAACGACAACGATATACAATTTTTCTTTCAAATTTAATGATTCTTTCTTATCATCAAAACCAAATACCTAGCTTGTTTACCTACTTGGGGTTGTGATCAGACATTTTTCTGGTCCTACCTACAAATATGTAGGTACAAACCTTCACACTAGACTAGAATCTAATTCAACTTTCTCTTCCCACTTTGAAAAAAATCTTATTAGAACAAGATTCTAGGCTACCTACATTAATGTCTACCGGTCCAATCAATGGTAGGCAGAACCAGAACGAGAAAACCGAAAGTGTTTATATAAAAGCAATAGGAACCTTGCAAAGCAAAAAAGGATTTTTTTTCTGAAATCAATAGATGCTACATAATATCTACCTACACATTTTCAAGAAAAAAAAAAAGATATACAAAAATCGAGACCAATAAGAATATTCTTTTAACTTACCCAGGTGGTATGTGTAGGTAGGTATGTACCTACTTGCTTTAGAAATGAAAACCCCCTTGTTCAGTTTTAAATGGTTCAAAAGTCAAATCGGGTTGTTTGCTAGATTGTAAGTTGTATACCTACCTAAGTATAAAGAGGGGCAGATATACCCCACAGTATTCAAACCAGATGTCCACCAAAAACGACAAAAACAACAAAAAAAAACAGAGTAATTAAAGGCAAAGGTAAAGAATAAAACAAACAAACTAAGAATTGACTGAGCGAGTGAGTGAGTGAAAATGCAAAGTGCGCAAAAAACATAAAGGAGGAAACCCATAAAATGCCAAAACAGCCCCGAGTTTGAAAACGCAGGAGTGTTAAACCCGATAACAAGCAAATTCAGGCAACAAAAAAAAAAAAAAAATCTAGTAGAGATATGTTTCCTGCACTTTTTTGTACCTATGTCGTAGCGAATTCCCTTCTTTTCTGCATTTTTCAGTATCCCAATCCGAAAATGGGATCGATGATGATTGTGGATGGGCTGGTTTGGTTCTGTTTCGGTTCTCTGTTGTATGGCTAGTGGATTTTGGACTTTGGGTAAGGGAAACAGCAGCAGCAGCTAGTTGCAAAATTAAGAAACATTGCATTGGGTACACACAGAAGGAAAATATAGTAAAATAGATGAGCAAAAAATATAAAATAAAATAAATTTCTAGCATCAACGCGCAGCAGGAACAAGCTGACTCAGAGAGTAGAGCAGCACCAACAGAGAGAAGGCACAGCACAAGCACAGAGACAGACAGGCAAACCGATAGAGTCGGTGTGCTGCTGCTGCTGCTGGTGAGCTGGTGCTGCTTCTGCTGAGATGAGATGATGATGGTTGGTTTGGTACACAGAGAGCCAGAGCACAACCCCACCCGTCTTTTGCAATGATGATAACTTTTTCACACTTCCTTCTTCCCTGTTCCCACTGTCTGCTCCCGTTTTTGTTACAAAATTTTGCAGTTCTTTTGTTCTTCTTGAAATGGAATTCCTGTCAATAGCAGGTGAATTCTATGAATCCAATTGCAAGGTACTCAGGGCTTAATCCAACAAGAATTATTTTTGCAATCGGTTTTTTATTTCAATCTATTCTCAATTTGTATTGCCATTGGATGAAAATAAAGTCTAGTTCTAAGCTGAGGAGTGATAATACAGAACTGAATGCATTTCAAACCAAATGTGTTTCTTCCAACCAACTTTTGGCAATTTACTTATATGTATTTTAAAGCTAACAGATCTTTGCCATAAAGTGAGCTTACAGCAATCTGCAGCCTTTGCAAACCTACATAATCCCTTTTGGCATCTGTTGTTGGGTTTGGTTTTTACAGGTAGTCAAGGAATCTTTAATTGGAGATGAATTGAAATGCTCATGCATTAAAAAACTATACTTACTTATTTTCGCAATGATTTGCTTCCTTGTCGATGTCCTTTTTTTTTCTTGCCTTGAGGGGGGTAATCCACGGGGCGAAAATTTGTTTTATATTTATACTAAAGGTATTGAATTTGTATTCACTAAAATTTTTTCACTTCAACTTTCTTATCGCTTATAACAAATTTATCGATGCAATTTTATTTTATTTAACACTTTTCCTGATTTTTTTTCTTTATTTTATTTTTATTCTTCGTTGCACAAAGCAGCAGCAGCAGCAGAGCAGCGCACACCCTTCTGTATGGATAATGGATATATCTTGCAAAAGAGAGTAGGAATGAATTTATATGGAAAAGCAAGAAAAAAAGACAAAGAAGAACTTAAAGGGAATCCGGAATCACAGAATTAAAATGTAGGGAATATCCGAAACAAGGGAGACTGACTATTTTTTTTTTTTTTTTGTAAATGCAAAGAATTTCTATTATTTTATTTTTGTTGTTTTTTTATATAAAAAAGGTATTAGGAACTTTTGTTTGATGATCAATAATAAATTTTAAGTTCAACGGGAATGTAGGTATGATGTTTTTTATACTTTCAACTATTTCTTTCACACAATGAGATATATAAAGCAATAAAAGTTGAAATCCGGAAGAACACTTTATCCACATAAACTGTATTTTCTGTCAGCCATATTTGATTCGTAGTGTTTTTCTTTTTCACTGTTTTTTGTCTTCTTGTTGAAAGAACAGTCAGTAAAATAAAGAAAAAGGGAGTTTTTTTTTTGATTCGAGACAGGAGCTCACCGAGGTTTTGTATGATGGAACAACGCGCTATGGAGAGTGAACAACGAATGAAAATGAATGTTGTGTAAAAATTTTACCTAGGCGAGAGAAACTTCATTTTCGTTAAAATTTTTGTGTATGGGTATGGGTTTTTGGATGAACTCTGTTAATGTTTGTAGAGATAATAATACTTTTTTTCGTTTCTTCTTGTTCTGCGACTTGTAGAGATTGAGAGAGAGGAGAGCAGCAGTAGTGCGGTATCCTGAATTATTTTGTTATTTTTATTTTGCTGATTTTCTTGTTGTCTCTTTTTTATATTTAATTGGTGTGTTGTTTTGTGTTTGTGTTGCTGAACCCGGTGCCGAATTTGTTTGTTTATTACATTGCCAGAAGGAGATGGATTGATGATAGATTTATTTGCAACAACAAGATATGTCAGGTGTGCCAGTGTGGGTGTGAAAATGAATTTATAATATTGATGGTTGATGATTTTGAAAATGAACTTTGTACACTTGGAAATGAAAATTTATTAAATGGGCAACTTTCAAATTTGAACTAATGGTTGTTAAAAGGATATGAATCAGTAACGTTTGAAATTAAAATTTTGATCGAGAATAGTGTTAGATCGTATGCTGGGTTTCCGCTTGTCCTTTGGAACTGACGAAAGATATTTTGTATTCATTTATAATTCAATAAAACAACTGTGCATTGTGCTCTCTAATTTTAGTAATTTTTCTTCTTAAATTTAAAATGTGTACCTACGACTGAGAACGAAACTTATATCATTTTCCATTGGCCCTACTACCTACAGAAGCTTTAAGTATCATTCGGAATCATGAGAATTGTCTTAAAATATTCTGTTTCAAGCGTCCCAGGTTGATTCAGTTTTATCTAACGTTTAAAATAGATATTTATGTACCTACCTAATCCTTTGATTGTGATTTTTCAGTATTCTTAATTTTAGGAGCTTCTTATTGGGCAGCTGTCATAAAAAGTAATGGCCTTTTCGATTGGTAATCCGGGAGAACGATTTGATACGTGTGAACCCTTTTGGAACGATTCTGAAAACAAAATCAGAAGCAAATTTCTCTTCTTTTCAGAAGAAGAACTGTCATTCTGACTCCAATCGAAAAGGCCATAAGATGTCATCTGAATTCCAATCCAATCAGAAGCTTCAAAAATTCAGAATTCTGAACATTCAGATATGCGTTGAACGGCCGTTCATAGATCTTCGATTTTGCTTCACTATACACAGGTTGCTAAAAGTGAACGTGCACAAGTAATCCATAAGAAGGTAATTTGGTGCATTTATTTTTATTCAGAATTTTTTAAGGAATGTGAATTTCCTCTTTAACGGGACCTACAGCCCTATTCTGCTAAACGTTCGCGTGGACGTTTGTATTCTGCTATCCGCCGCAGGGAAATGATTTTTCTAATACCGCGTTTTACTTTGTTATTACTTCAAACCGACAAAATTGAAAGTACATACATTTTTAATTATTTTGTAAAGTGAAATTTAATTACGCATGAAAATGGGTGCAATATTATTGGCATTTTTAAGGGAAAAAAGGATGCAGAACTTGAAAGAAAAAGTTAGACGAATAATTTTGCGAAAAAAATAAAAATATGTATATTAGGTAGTGGATTCAATTCGTTCAGAAAATGGAGCTAACCGAAATGAAAAACAACAATTTATATTTTCGAAATTTCAATCCAAAATAAATTCGAATTTGGAACCAATTGTGGAACAACTAGTAGTTTACATTCAAATCGATTCAAAATCGAAGGTTTTGTTCACTTATGTTAATCATTTATGATACAGTTCAAAAGGGGAATATTTGTTGGTTAGAAAGTTGGCGCCTATCCTGAACTTCAAATTCACGTTTATATGTATTCCTTATCCATCACCAGGTACCATGTATAGTTGTTCACTTTAATTTAACGGTTTTTTTTTTGGTTTGATTCTAATAGTTTGGGTATACATATTTTTGCAACTGTATACCGCAAGTAAAAATTTATTTACAAAACATGAAGAAGAGAGAACATCTTTTACAATTTTGCATATTAGATTTGTATATTGTGTAAAAATAATTTGTTTAGTTTTATAAACCTTCACCTCCCATCCTCTTCCCCTCAAAAAACACCCTTTCATCATAGATCATTTGATTTTTCATTCCCATGCTAAATGATGATAGGATTTTTTTTTTTATTTTTCAAAGGATTTGAGTTCCTTCAATATTTTCAAGAAAAAGTAAAATTTTTACACGAAATTAATTTTTATTTGCTGAGTCCTGAGATAATTAAAACAAAAAATATTACTGTTACATAGAAGCTTAAATACTTATGTACATTATGTAGGAATAGACTCTTTTTGTAATTAAATTAAATTAATTGTACAAATACAATAGTCAGTCTAGAAATGTAATATCTTTTTCTAGAAATGTCAATAAATAATAATAATAATAAAAATTATATTATTTAATATCACTATAATATTTATGTTCATTTATGATTACGTTGTCATTAAATATGTTCTTTTTCTACTTGCTCTGACATTTTATTACATTCTGCATTCACATTTTTGTCTTGTATCACTTACTACAAATCTATTACTATTATGATGTTGAATTTTTGAACAGATAAAGAGAGGAGAGATCACTTCTTTTTATAAATTTAAATTCACTTAGTAAATCTCGTTTCTATAAGTGTCAACGAATTTCTTAATTATTTCTGGGAGATTAGGTGCGGTACACAAGAATTTGTGTCCATAATGCAATGAGGCATCAAATCGATGGAATTCCACAGGGCCCCACGATTTGCCGCGTGTATCCAAGGCGGTTCGATACAATTTGTAGCCTAACTGGAATGGTACAACGTAATCATCTTCGGCATGCAATATCAGCACTGGCTGGCGGAATTCGCTTATGTGTTGATCCGATTCGAATCGTAGAGAGTTGGAGTACATGGGGTTAGCTATTGTCATGTCGAACCAAGGTAGATTCTTGAAAGGCTGCATGGAAATTTACAAAAGAAAATTTTAGACTTTCATTTGAGAAATAATTTTTTCAATCATTTACCCTAGCAAATGGATGCTTCCTTATTTCGTCTTTAATATTAGTAAACGGACTTTCTAATATCAGTGCGCGCGGTCCTGGTATGTTCATATTAGTTAGCAATGCCATCAAATGTGTTCCAACGGCTGTTCCCAATGAATGACCCCAAATGATGACTGGATTATTGGTTCGATTTGCTATGTAATTATATACAGTCATTGCATCACGAACAACACCTTCCTCAGTTGGCGCAATCTTATCAGAATCGCCATATCCGCGATAGTCCAACGACAGCACATGATAGCCCAATTTTCTGAAGACCTTATACATATCAATACGATGTCCAGAGCCCCGTGATGCTGTATTCCCGTGTAGATAAAGCATAATTGTTCCCGGATGTTTGAGCATTTGCTCATAGAACGATCGTTCGTTCTGATCATTTATTACGGGAAACTCCGATTTGTATATTGGTTCCATTTTATTTAAATAAGGATCTTCGATATCGGTGCTGTTTTGAATTTCATCGAGAGATTTCTGATGATAAGATTAAGTTTAAGGATACAAACATTTGGTTTAAAAACGAATTTTATCTTACCTCATTAAGATTCAGCTCTTTAGCAAATCGCTTAACCAAATGTATTGGCAGAACATGCCACACGCCAATTTTAACACCGTCCTCCTTATCAACATCTGGATCTTTGACATTTAAATAGAAATTTCTCGTCGCACAGAGATTAACACTGTTGGGATCCTTTAGATCTAAATTCTTTGGGTATTTTACTGTAAACAGATTTAAAATGTAGATACAAACAATTGAATTTAATATTTACCGCCATATTATTCACTAGATACATCCAGATTAAAACTTAAATCCAGATGTATTTACATTGAATTTGCATGCTTTACATCTGGATTTCAATTTTTAATCTGGATGAATCGAGTGAATAATATGGCTGTTAGAGAATGCGTCTATTATATTTACTTACTGAAGGTCAAAAAGAGTATGCCCCTTTGCAGTGTATATGAATATCTGAATATAAGCGGGAATACTACAAATATTATAAAAAATGACAGCAAACATAGTTGTACTGTTACAACGGATATCCTGAAAATATAAAATTGAAATGAGTATAATATAGACTTATTGTAAGGTTCTTGAGGCAAATTAGTTTTGATATGCGTAAAACGTGTGATTTGTTTATCATTTTTCTGTTTTCAATTTTTTGTGAATAATAATTGTCGATTACTCATTAATCATATTACTAATTCTCTGTACTACTTCACATTTCGGTTTAATTGTGATTATTATTTTGGACTTTGAGCGAGTGAGGTTTTCATGCTTTAAAAAAAATAAATAAATTGGTACCACGATAAGAATTATGTGATTGAATTGGTTCAAGATAAAGTGATTTGTTAAGACCTAATCCGGCAGTTTTCGGTGTTGAAGTCATGAAGTGAGGGTTTCGGGGTCCATGTCAAGTTAATATAGCGACAAATACTGGAGAGAGTAAAATATGGACATTGTTGATAAATAACACGTCAACAGCAGATTTTTTATTGTGAAATTTAACTAAAAAATAGGTATGTATTGTATATGTATCAAAAGCTGTAGTAAAGTCTTGTAGTGCTTGTGCGTAATGTTATGGTCAAAACCCATAAAAATCTTCTTTGGCCATAATTGTATGAACCAAAATTCGTTTTTACCTTTCCCTAGATAATATTCCCCCATTTACAGGCTTATTCAGTTTTAAGACGGTCTAGAAGGGTAGGGTGAAAACGAATTTCGGTTCATACAATTAATCCCAAAGTTGATTTTTATGGGATTTCACCACACAAAATTTTGATTTATCTCATGAGCTCATAAGCATTACCACAACTTTCGGCTCACATTCTTATATTTTCCTTAACTTTAACACCCAAAATTTGCTCTGGGATGTTGGTCTAAAAGATCAAAAGCGGATAGAAAATTGCTAACGTGGATTTATAGGTACAAGCATCGTGATATCGAATACAAAATTCTGTCATGTTTTTTTCTCAGCTTGTGGTGGGAGTGAGGAGTTAAAAATAGCGATCAAATGATGGCTTTAAAAAACCACTGGCGCTGGTCGGATAAGCTTTCTCAGGTTACTGTGGTTACAAAATGCATTTTGGGCTAATTATACCTTGCCAATAAGGGAGTTCAATAATTGGGTTATCGAATTAAAGCTAAACGTGTTTGTTCTCTTTACGAAACCAGTGCTCGGACAGACTTTTGTAGGTTGTTGACAAGAGCCCGATCACTTTTATAACAAAAAACTGGATTAAAATGTTATGATAAACAAATCATAGTTTTTTTGTTTTATGGTGAAATGAACTTAAAAAAAAAGTGTTAAAAATATGTCATCACCACCTAAGTTTGTTTGTTGATAAAAATAACAAATAGATTTATGTAGATTTTTGTAAAGGTAAAATAAAACACATAGATACACTAATACAAAATAAAACAAGTGTAGGAATGTACAAACAAAGAAAGTGGAACATATGATGAAAAATAGTTATTCTTGTAAAATATACCCATATACATAGTTAAATTAATAGTTTCGTAAATAAAATAGGTAAACATATAACATTTGAAAATTTAAAACAAAAATATTAATTAAGTTTTAAAATACATTACATACCAAACAGAAAATAGATACTATTCTCAAGTTATGCTTTGACAGGAAAACCTTTAATGCGCTTTAGTGAAGTCGGGTGTACAGCAAAAAAAAAGAAGAGCTAAATCAAAGATTTCTCAAGATAAATTTTTTTTAATAATATGAACATTTAAATATTTGTCCAGTTTGTTATTCTAGGCAGGCACTCATTCATTTTGATATATCGGGTTTTGGTTTAGTACCGTTCCTGAATATAGGATCTATACGATGGAAATTATAAGACTCTACATATCATTTCTCTTAATTTTAGTAAGTGGGACAGAAAATCATTAAGAACCGTTTGCTAATATGAAACTTAAATTTATATGTTCAAGTTAAACGCGTATGTTCTCCTTTTTTCTGAGCGTAAAAAACACATAAGCTCTTATGTTGAACTTAAGTATTTAAGATTTTAAGCTTATATACTAGCGATTGTTATACATTTTATTTATTTTGTTTATTTTTTTCGGACTTACAGCGTTTATTTAAATTCAAATACATGAATAAAAAGGTCTCCCAACGTTTCGACAAGATTCCACTTGTCGTGGTCACGGTTCAACTGATGGTGTAGGTTGTAGTACATTATACTTTTTTTCTTTTTAATCTCTTCTACGAAGATTATACCGGTTTGTTGGCGGTTGCATTTGTTGTTGTTGTGTTTGGTCTGATTGATGTTGTTGTTGCTGTAAGTTTACAAAAACTTGCGAACAAGCAAAACTAACAGCATCAGCTGGTGCATATATTTGATTTTTGTTTTTGGATAACTTTAATTTTCTTATCACCGGGGATCCCGTTGACCAGACAAGTTAAAGCTTTCGTCACGATTGAAATTTCTCTGAAGTTTCATTTCAATCGCTTTCCTTACCAATCTTGGTACATAGAATCTCTCCGTTGCAAGTGATTTCGCCTTATCAAATCTTATAAAATGATCTTCATTGTATGCTAAATGTTCACAGATTGCGGATTTAGTTACTTGATTTTTTTGTATGGCTTTTATGTGTTCCTTTAGTCGTGTTTGAATTCCTCGTTTTGTTTCCCCAATATAGGAAGAAACATAACTGTATGGGACAGAATATACACCTGGATTCTGTAGAGCTATTTTTTATTTTGGAGAACGTAGAATTTGGCGAATCTTTGCTGGTGGTTTAAAAACGCATTTTATGCTATGTTTGGATAAAATTCTCTCAATTCCTTCAGAAACTCCTTTTCTATATGGCAGGAAAGCTCGTTTTTCCTTGAGATCCACCGAATTGTTTCCACTTTTTTGTTTTGGTTTCCAAGATCTTTGCTTGGAACTTGAATTTAAATAAACGCGGTAGGTCCGAAAAAATAAACAAAATAAATTAAGTATTTGAGTTTCGTTTCAAAAAAACGAATCCATCGCACTAATTTACACTTCTTGACAACTACTGTTATTTCCTAAAGTAATATAGCCGCTTTAATTATGGAGTTTTCCATTAGTGAAATAAATTAATTTATTTTTGATTTGGATGTGTCAAAATCTTAAAAAGACGATTTTGACCATTTTTGCGTTCCATTGGGCAAAATAAATTACACTTATACTTACACTAACATAATTAATAGCGGTCAGTTCCCAAACGTGTTTTTTTTTAATTATTTAATTTATTTCGTGTGTGAAAATTGTGTTCAAAATATGTGATAAATAATCACTCATAATAAATAGAAGTAGTATTTGCATTTGCACACAAGCCAAAGTAAAGCGACATTTCTGAACGTCGCGTCGCGTCGTTTAGTTTGAATTCTTATACCGTAGCATTTCTTTTATTTTGATAAGCCATTTTTTTAATAAAATTAATAAAAATATTAAAGTAACATGGATTCGAGGTTGATTGGTTCAATTAGTGAAATTTTATTGTCTTTATCGTCCTCATCACCATCAGCTTCTTAAATTCGGAAGAAAACAGTCATTAAAGTTAGACAAATATTTTATATGGAATGCAAGGCATTGTGGAAAAGCGTGGGTTGGTCGGTTGTGTTTTATGAAAATAAAATTATTTTTTTATTGATATTCGTTTATAAAATAATGCGTGCTTTTGTAAGTGAAATTATTTCGTGTTCATCAACGATCGATAGCTTCTCCTCCGATTTGGATGGCCGGGATTCCTGTGCATTTATGAATGCGACCGGTGGCCAAATCATATCATTGTGCAGTAATAGCATGTCAACGAAATAAAATTACTGCTAGGGATACAAAAATCCATAAATTGTATTTCGTTTTCGATTTGATTTTGGTTGAACAAAATAATTTACAATATCACATTCATTTAAATGAAGTCAAGAAAAGAATGAGTAAATCGTTTCTTTCTTATATTTGGTCATAATTTGCAAAATGGTCTCAGCATAGTAATAATGATAAGATTAAAAGTCAGTTCCTTTTATAAGTTTTTTTTTTTTATTATGAAACAAAGGAATAAATAATGGCAATTTGTCAATCTTGTTAGCCACCCCACAGACCTTACTTTGTGCAAGTAATCTATCGCTTGGTACCTGCTATTTGTCTTTGCTTTTTTATACAAATGTAAATTGCAAAAATAAAAAAAACAATGTAAACTGTCGGCAAATAAAAAATGTATTATAGTTGAAAATAATTAGAATTTAAACACAAAAATATTATTTTATAATTTATTTGAAAATACCGTTTTGGAAGAATTTTTTCTTAAAGCGATATTATATTGTCGTATATATACATATGCGCCATTATGCCATATAATATATGACAACATATTTGTTGTATGTCAAAGTAGTATTAAGCTCCATGTATTTTGAGTCATATAAATTTGACTATCACACTTATATGACACTTCTGAGGCATATTTATTTGGCAAACTTGTCATATTTATATGATAATGTAATACTCCCTATATGCATATTTTCAGTAGCTTCACCAAGAGCAAAAAACAAATATAATTCATTTTTGTATTAAATAAAAAACTGTTGTCCCTAGGAAATGTTTACTTGTAAGAATTTTTCCCTACATATACTATCACTAGTTACGTCAGTAAAAGAGACAAATCATCTACACATTTACAAAAAGAAACAATCGCGTCTCGTTCTAGTTACTACGATTGATCTGAAATCTGACCCTCAAATCTGAAATGGTTGACTGGAAACCCAAAGAACTTTAACTGCTAGTTAGACTTATGCAGATTTTGTGAAACGTTACTTTATTATAACTTCAAAGTAGCTTAATTGAAGGTTTACTTTGATTATGTGGAACAAGCCCTAAATAATTTAATTACCCAAGTCTAATACTCGCAGTTTTATTTTCTTATTTTTTGATCTATTCACACATATCCATAAACTCTTCCCATATAATATAACGATAAATAAATTTTACATTAAAAACAAAACTAAAATAAAAAAGACCTAATGTTTAGCAGTCATATGCCTATGTGGTTTGAATTATTTTAATAAAAATCATAATTTATCAAAAGAACAAGATTTACTAGCCAATAACAAAAAAAATATAATCTATGTACTCAGAAATATCAAAAAGGATTTTTACGTACCTTGAACAAAAAACGCTGTAATCGGGAATCATATTTATCATTAAGATAAAAACAAAAGGAATGAAGAGACGTTTATTACTTAATAATGGCGTTTTTTTTCAAATTATTCACCGCTTATGCACACTAAATTTTGAAAAAAAAAATAAAATAAACAATTTTATTTAAAATGCCTTAGAATGAGGCTATTTTTTTTTTTTGCATTACACTACTAGTTTTTGGTTAAAGGGATCAAGACTCAATTTTTCAGTGCGAGAGGATTAATTCCTGAAACAAATTAATTTAAATCTCTGGTTAACTAGGAACTAACCCACCAAATTTAGTGAGTTAACTCTGGATTAACTGAAGAGATATTTTTGACATGATGCTGAAATAGCAGTTAATAATTAGGTAGGTAGCAATCAATTCATATGCTGGGTAAGCCAAATCGGGTTTAATTCTGAGTTAACTCAGTACTTACTGAAAAATTGGGTCTTAGAGTGGAAATTATCTAACATGATTTTTAGCAAAACATTGTAGACTACAAACTTATTATTTTGAAAATATCTACACATAGTTACGTATTAAATAAGAAGGTACATTGTTTTTTTTGTATACAAATAATAAGGTTTTTGTTATTTTTCATACATGTTTGTACATATTCAGTAATTAAATTATATCTTTTGTACCCTTATAAGAAAATTTTATAATAAAATAAGTACAATTAATTTTTCAGTCTTATACGAATTCCTAAGGGGAGAGTCACATTTTCATGACAAGCGATATTTTTGGAGGCAATCCCCATGAACAAAAAACACTTTAACTTCTAGGTGGTTGAGGCTAGGATTCAATCCTCAGACCTTCGCCGTGACAGTATTACTTACTAACCATTGCACCGCGAGCTACTGCTATTTTTTTTTTTTTTTAGAACTGCGATGTAAAAATTAAATTAAACATTACACATAAAATTCAAATTTTTCGAACTAATTTTTATAAAATACCCTTTAACGTCATTCTCGGACGTCATTACCGTTCGTCATTACTGGCATCGTTTTAATGTATTTATATTAAAATGTACTACTTCTGATGGTTATTCTCCAAGCTGCGATAACAAATATCGAGATTTGGATAAAAATAGCTATCCATTCTCAGAACCCACTTTTAAAAACAATTTGACTTGTCATCGTTGAGCTATTTAATGCCCAATTATAGTAAACGCACGGCATCGAGAATTGACATATGTGGCTTCAGCAATTAAACCAACTGGACCTTATAAACCGCAAATCGAGATTTGTCCGCAAAGTGGACGGACAAAGTTAAATTTTTTGCGCGGGGCTATCTTGGGTTCTAGGTCACACCTACACCAACAACAGCCAGTTTCCGGTGTAGGCATAGTATGACCACATTGTGGGTAAATATTTTTCGAAAAGTAGTTAGTAGACATGAATCGATCCATAGTTCTGCGTATAAACTGCTCAGAAACACAACTAGCCACACCGTATATAAAGCGCAGCGCTCTTTCGGTTTTGCGCACATACCACCATTTTCAGAAATAAATGTCCACGATTTATAATCGTTGTAAGGGTGTTACTCTGTGGATGGCAACTTGCTAATGCGTACTGAACAAAAAAGTCAGAAACATCATGCCAGTTTGTAAGCTGGTCTGACAGTTATCCCTGTCGGAAGTTCTATCATTCGCTTAAAAAAAAAAACTTGGCTTGTGTCATTTTTGGGAGTTCATTACAGATTTTTAGTCTTTTTGCCTCGTCTTCTGTTTTGATTTTGTTCTTAATGATGTTTTCTCCTATTCTGCAGTAGGGTTTTGGCCCCATGAGGGATTTTGCTGCCCATATTTTAGCTAAGGAGTCTGCCTCTTCATTGCCCTAAATGCCAACGTGGCCCGGTACCCAATGAAGTGTGACATTGTTATTCTTGCCCAATTCGTTAAGCCAGCCAACACACTCCCATATACTAGTTTAGAACTGATGGCAAAAGAGTTTATTGCTTTATGACAAGATGGCAATGTTTTGGTTTTTTTAGTTTCTTTCGAGGTTACATTCAACAAACTTTACAATGGCGTTTACTTCTGCCTGGAAGATGCTAGCAGACTGTCCCATCGGCAAGGAGAGGTTGGTTCTAGGCCAAAAGATTCCTGCACCAGTTACTTCGGTTGTTCTCGATCCATCAGTGTACCACTTGATGGCGTTTGCTTTAAGAGTTACGTTACCGTTACGCCTCTTTCACTCTTTCTTGTTACTTAACTCTGTTTGGAAATTCTTTTCAAAGTTTAATGTCTTAGAAATCTAGAAAATCCTGTAATTTGTATTCTTAACTAAACGAATAAAATAGTTTGTGAGTTTTTTGACAACCTGCACTAAATGGTTTAAATTTCTTTTATTTCATAATTTAGTTCTCTAACAATTTTGTTCAGTATTTTAGCGCGTCGTGGCTGGACCATCCAGCGCGTCCCGTCCGCAACAACTCAACGGACATTCTTCGACTTACGAGGTCATTAACTCATTCCTCGACTCAAAATCCTTTTCTTATACAAATAATTGCATGGGGATTTTTCAACTTCTATTGTCTCTATTCCTACACCAGATAGCCTTGCATTATTATTAGATCCGAAAATGAAAAACAAATAAAATAACAATTGGTCTGTATGAAAATGGACGTATTTATGTATGTACGTAATTACATACAAAGATTTGAATTCTAAAAAAACGTTGTTAGTATCTCGGAAAGGAAGTTTCAATTTTGAAGAGGGTTCCGCGAGCAACACCATTTCTTTTTAAGTCTAATGAATCTCTACTAGTTAGGAGAAAAACAAATTAAAACGAAAGCTATAACATTATTCGGAGAAACAGACAGAACCCACACTTAATTTGTGCTAAGTGAATTCTATTAATTTACATTTCAAAAAAAAAAAAAATATAAATACTACTAACCAATTAATAATATAACAACGACAACAATATTGAGTGTTAACATTATGAAAGAGGCAACAAAGTTTACATACAAATTACATCAAAAAAATTAAAATAAAAACTAACTCCAAATAATATTGAAAACAAACATATTCATAAATGAAAGGCGATACTTACAACCCAGTTAGCCATGGTACTATAATAACTCCAGGAATGATTGTTGCACGGAATAGCAAATTAAAAAACTTATTTGTTTCATACATTTTTTTTTTTTTTGGTTTTGTTTACAATTATCAATATTCACTTTAATTTTGTTTTGATTCTCTTTGTTTGTTTGTTTTTTTTTTTTTTTTGTTAGAATTTCCTTCTTTTGGGTAAATAGATTGAAACAAAATAAAATTTAATATAAATTTGTTTTCAAAATCAATCACTCCTCAAGCGCTAAGGTGGAAATTGTGAAATTGTCAAATAAAAACCGGAAAACAAAATTAAACCGCTGCACAACAAAACATGAGAAACCAAAATTTAATTAAAGAACAAAAAAGTGTAGGCTAAACACAAAACAAAATAAACAGCAAATATGAATTTGAACTTGAATGATGGTTTAGATCATTTAAAAAATTTCGATGCACCACACTTGGACTTGAGATCGTATCCGACTTGGTTGACAAACATTAGACTACTGGATACTGACACTCAGCCAACACTAGACTTGAAGTTAATTTATTTATTATAAAATATTTTTTTTTTTTTGCAATATTAAATTTAATGTGATAAAACTCTCTTTGTTGTCATTGTTACTCAATTCCTTGTCGCTTTCTGAATGAAATGATTAACCCCACAGTCTGGTTGGTTACTTTTTACTTTACTTTGCTTACTCTCGCACAGCTCAGAAGCTCAATTAAATAATAAAAATTATACATTACTAACTACAATATTATTGTTTGTACATATTTGCATACACAGGCATGGATAATGTGTACCTTTTAAGCACACTGTTTCTCTGGGAAGTTAGTAGGTAGTATTTTAATCAGTAGCCAGTACAACTGCACGTATTAACGATTCTAGAGCTTATACCCGTCACGTTAATTACAAATAATGTTTTCTTTTAAATGATTCGTAGTACATAAATAAAAACAAACAACAACAAAAAATTGTAACTAAATGATATGAAAATGATTAATAATTAAATGTATAGGTACAACGCAATAATTAGTATGGGAAAGTGTGATAAGTTAAATATTAAAAAACAATAATCTTTGTCACCTTTTGATAAATTTTCGTCTACGCGGAAATAGCATAACTAGAAAAACACAAATTCAATTCCACGATAAAGAAGTCTCCACGGAAAGTTTATTTTTTTTTTTTTTTGGAAAAAAATACTTTTAAAACAGCAACCTTTTTGTTTGAGAGAATTTAAGTAAAATACAAATCAATAAAGAGAAACAGAGAAAGAGAGCTAGGTGGATTTTGTTTAAGTACGAACGGCAATGATAACCATGCTGCAATTTGTGTTCATAATTAATTAGTGGACCCCTGTGTTTGGCATGAAAAAAAAATATAATAAAAAAGATTTAATGAAAGTTCTCTCAGTCTCGATCTCTTAAATGACAATAATTATGTTTTGTTTTAAACAAAATTGTATGCAACATTAAACAAATAAATTTTAAATGATCAAAATTTCATAAACAAACAAAAACAAATTAAATAAACTAAAGATCCCTATCACATTTACTAAAGCTGTTTTGAATTATTTGTTCTTTTTTTTTAATAGCTTCCGAGATGGCACGATAGTTGAGTTTTTTTTTTTTTTTATTTTTATTTAGTTACTTGTTATGCGGATTTATCTGTTATTCGTTATGGCTGAAGAATTCTTTTTTTTTCTAGTTATACATAATTTACGTAGATGAAAATTTATTTGTTTAGATTTGTGTGTTTGTCCAAGCGATGCGATAGGTTTCGATGAATGTATGCAATTTTTAGCCACATTTAGGGGTAAGTTATTTGGAAATCTGGAAGTAAAGGAAATTAATTAGACAGGAGTTAAGGCAAATAGAGAAAGGTAAAGAAAGGAGGGCATCTAACCTATGGTGAATAGAAACCCGTACAAGTGATATAGCAGGGGACTTGTAAATGCAGAAAATAAGACTAATTGGTTCGCTATTCGTACAATATATAATTAAAGATTCAATAGATAAGTAGTCATTCAATTTGTCTATCTTATCTTTATTACTTGAGGAACAAATATACATTAATTACTTGTCTTGGAAAACAGTGATGTTATACCTACTAGTTTTTCTTGCTTATATTTTTAGGACGAGGCTAGAGAAATGCCAATGTATGACAGTTATAACACTTTATAGGCATTTAAATTAATTGTGTATAACACGCGCATTGAAAAAACACACTGGATGCCCGAAATATTGAATGCCAACCGGACAAGTTCACTCTATGAATAGCTAAATTCTGAAAAAATACTTAGCCCTAAGATTATCCTCAGATCTCTGCATATTACCTTAAAAATACATAAGTTTTGTTCTTTTAAACCGGAAAGGTAAAGTAATTGTCCCAAATATGGCCCACCCTTACCTTTTTTGTAATTGAAATAGTCAGTTTTTCGGTAATTTATATACTTAATAATTTTAGTAATTTTAATACTTAAAAAATAAAATATAAAAACAATTTAACTAAAAACAAATAAATACAAAACTTAAAAAAACGCATTTTAATACTTTTAAAAAGATGCTGCTAATATCGTCCGTCTTGTGTTAAATATATGGACCAGGGTGGTGTATGTGATACATGTGGTGGGCTTTATTACCCGCACATAGCCACTTCGTTGTGTTTTAAATTTTAACCCACTTTAAAAATATATTTAAAATTTTGGTTTCACATAAAGAAATCTTAATCTACGCACAACAAATTCTTGGAATTAATTATTTTTCCCTATAAAATATGTACATATGTACATTGTACATACATAGGTACATTTTAAAATATTTTTGTTGTGATCCTCGTAGTGCGTAGTCCATCCATTAAATATTACGCTTTGCAAACACAAAAAGAATTTTTTAAAATTGGATCAATTTTTGCTTACCCCATTTCACCCTATAAGTAGCTAAAATTAAAATATCTAATCCTTAAGAGATCTTCGAAGTGCTTCCTCAAAATATTAGACCTTTTAAAAAAAAGAATTTTTAAAATCGGTTACAGAATTTTTAAAATGTAAGAAAATTTTTTGTTTACCTCATTTCACCCTATGAATGGTAAATTTCGAAAAATATCGAAATATCCCAAGTGGAATCCGAATTCGAACACAAAATTTCTCCATCACGTATGGCTTTTAGGCTTAATCTTAAAGACACCATTACCTTAAAAGTGATTTTATTTAAAACGAATAAATTTTGAATGGAGAGTGAATTATCTCAGTTATCTCAGAAATATTAGGATTCCTGAGAAAATTAATTAAAATTGAAATTTTCAGACGTGTACGTCGGTCGTTAGCGTGAACTCGCTGAATATTTTTTTTTTTTTTTCAAACCTAGACATTTTTTTTTCTTTTATTTATGGGCCTATTAGGGATGACAACTCAACTAAGTTTAGTTGTCTCTGCAAAAATTCAGTCTTAATTTTGTTGTTTCTGCGAGAGCTGAAGCAAAGCTTTAAGCAAACCACACAAACTTGTTCGTATTATGGAAGACACCTTATTTCAGTTGAAATGAAAAGACGCATACCATCCTAATTCAAAATAGCTTATAACGGCCTTTAGTCCATAAAAATTGGCGTTTCGTCCCGGCGATCTCAGTTGGACTCATCAGTTGACTAGTGAGGGCCTTGTCAATACGCAATTCTTATTAAGTTCAGTCCAACTTACATGAACTTTTTGACAAAAATCCAATGTGAACTATGTATATCCAACAAGATTAAAATTCTTAATCATTAAGCTGGAAACTTTTGCCCAGGGCCAGGCTTTGTTTTTATATGAAGGTTTTTATAATACAAATTCTATACACTACTGAAATACATCAGCTAAGTAGAAGACCTACCATCCTAATAGGCATTTATTTTAAGACAAGCTTTCGTAGAGACAACCCAACTTAGTGGAGTTGTCATCCGTAATTATTACTTACTTAACCATATATGTATGCACACATGTATGTTCATATAAAAAAGAAAGCTCTTTTAAGGTAGGTATACAATTTGATGTTATACTATGAAGTAGTAAATAAATTAACATCAATTTGGCGATGAGAGTTAAAACAGACCCAAAATAATACGAGATATGTATACATATTTACATACATATATGTATGTATATGGACGTATAAGACGTTAAATTTACATTAATAATAAAGTTCTTTAAAATTAAAATTCAAAATTGTGGTGATTAATAACCATCATCAATTTCAATGTTTTGGCTTAAATTTTTAATGCCGGAATCACCACATTGCGTGCGTGATCGTTAGTTTTGTTTAAAAAATAGAGATTATAAAGCAACCTTTAAAATTTAAGGTCCTAAGCCGAATGAAATTTCACAAAACTATAGTTTTCATCTACTTAAATGAGCAGTCTCATCCTGCTTAAGATGGAAATACAGTAGATTTTAAAGTCGCAATGCATAAGTTGAGATATCTGGTAGAAGTAATATTTACCCAAAGCGCACTTGGATTTGTTAGTCATACCGACCGCCCCTGGCTTAAGGCTTTTTATTTCGTTAAATAGCAACCAATTAAATAACGTAATCTCATAATGAACATAGAAAAACTGTTCCGACAATTCTAATCGATTTTTGCTAAATGTTTTAACAAGAAAACAATGTATTGCTATTGCTATACTTATCGAATCGACAAATTGGGCAGTGAACTCAAAGCAAGCTGCATCTCCCCAAACAACATTTTCCTCCTCGACCCAACATTTAAGAGAATAATTTTTGTTAACATTTTTCTTTTCAAAAAAAAAACATCTTTTTTTAGGATTATCAGATAGGTTGTCAATTAAGAAATAGTTTATTGTGATGTAAGTTTACAAATCGAATTATTTGTCGGGTTGGAAAATCTTTTAGTTTTAGCAAATACTTACGAAAAGTTTAGAGAAGTTCACATTCACGAAGTCTTGGAGTGCATTTACATATAAATCGATTATTTTAATTAAACAAATCCTATTCAATTCACTGTGTATTTATTTATTGAATGATTTGTAGGAAAAACTAGATTTGGTGGATAAAGAAATCACTGGTAGTAGTTGTCAACATTTTTGTTTTACTTTTTTTTGGTGATTGGTTCTAAAAAAAACGGAAAAACTCGCAGTTGGCAGTTGGCAGATGATTACGTATACCGCCACGGATTCAAATGACGTTCGATTACTTAGTACAGAACTGCCAGGTATTTGATTTAGTAAATATACAGCGGATATTAAAGGTAGCGCCTAAGCCGGCTGCTGTGACATGCCGTCTCCACTCGCTAGACATGAACTGTATACTCAAATTGAGACAAAATTTATCTCCCATATAAAATTTTTCCCAGTTCAAATTTTATCTCAGATTTTCGTCCAAGAAGTTTGACAGTTGTACCCGCTGTACGTAAAAATGTAAACAAAAGTCACCACTTCATTTTGCCCGGAAAAACAATGTGCGAAGCATTGCGGGTATTCATGCAACCACGGAAAACCCTGATAAACCTGACAATAAACCAGATAATTTTATCTCCGCAGAAACGAACTGTCAAAAGTTGTATGGGAATATTTTTCTGCAGATCTGATAAATTTATCTCATCAATTTAATGCTGAAAGCGTAAAGATAAACCTGATAAATGTAGAAATGACAGTTGTGGTGTGTTTGGTGTGACACTTCACAAGTATTTCTGAGGGGTGTTCATGCAAACGTCCTGCGGAAAGTTATATTTTTCTGCATAGCGAAAATTTATCTCTTTGCATGAATACCCTTATTATTTAGCTGGATATTTATCTTCGGAGCAAAAAATGAGATAATTTTGTTGAAAATTTCATTTCCCCAATGAGGTAATTTTAACCAAATTTGCACGAAATTAGGCTGAAAATTACGTGCCAGTCATTTGGTTTTCCGAACCCAAATAGAATTCATTTAAAAAGCTTTTTGTCTTGAAATGTCAACATTCGATGTATGAAAAACACATATATACAGAGAAAACAACAAAATTAGTGAAAATAACAGCCAAATTAAATTTAAAAGTAAATGAGCTGTCAAACGAAACTAACACCACAATTGAGATGAAAACAGTTTGTTTGTAATTTTCGAAATTACATTATTTCAACTCTTTTAAAAACGTAATATAAAAATATGAATTACCATACGTTTATGGTACTCCGTAAACTCCATTTGTCCATCTTTTCCAAGATGGCAGCCAAATTTGGGCTTTCACACTGATCTTTACATCCTGCTCATCAAATAAGTAAAATGATCTCATTAAGGCTGTTCCAAACCAACGCGAAACATTCGCGCGAATATGCGACGACTGAATAATGTTCGAAGATTCGCATCGCACAAGTGTGGGTGCTCCCATTAATCTCCATGTAAATAAATTAAGACAGGCGGAAGTTTCGTTGTCGCGCCGAATGTTTCGCGTTGGTTTGGGAGAGCCTTTATCCTGAACGTACGAAATGTACAGCGGCTTCACAATTAGACCTCCTTACGACCCTGTTTTTTTTTTTTTTTGATTGACATGACAGATGCAACCGTAGCAGCAGCTGAAATTCTACGTTTGGGAAGATAGGACCAAAAAGAAAGAAAAATCGAAAAGTATTTCGACGAAAAAAAGAGATTTCAATTTTTTCCAAATAAATCGACTTATATGTAAGTTTGCCCTATTTATCTACAACATTTACCAAAAATCCACGCATTTCTTTATTATATAATTGTTTTTTTCTTGATTTAGTAAAACTCGGGGAGTGACAAAATTCGTGGAAATAAAAACCCCAAAGACAAAAACACCACAACCACCACCCCGCACTTCAGTCGAAATTTACCTAATGATGGCTACACCCCAGAGCCCCACAAGAATGTTTAACGGTCTAAGCGAGGACGATGCCCTGTATTCTGAAGCCAAGTATGCCCACGAAATCAATGATAAGATGCGTGTCCCCAAGCGCATCAGAGCAACTGGCGAATTCTCCGACGAGGATTTACTTCTCTCAAACCAGAATGGCATGATGAACTCTTGGAATTACCATGACAAAATCGATATGAACGTTCCCGATAGAATTGTTGTCTTAGGACATGAAGAGCATTTGGGCACTCGATCCGCTCCGCGCGAAATTCTCCTCGAGAATTCAATTCTGCCGAAAGATCCGGGCTTCGTGAGAGTCGCCACTCCTCCACGAGTTATCACTTTAAACGATCATCACTTCCCATCCGCCTCCGATCATAACTCGCCCAACAACAACGGCAATTTTCACAATGACTCAGAATCCCCGCCTCCCTACGTTAGAGCAGATGCTTCCGCATCCACCATGGGCTTTCATCCGAATCGCACTAGTTCCCGGGCCGAATCCGATTCGGAGGCGGTTACTACATCGACATCTGGAGTCGGAGGCAAGAGGGCCCTGAGCCAATATAACAATGACACTTCTCTGGTCAATCACAGAGATGGAACGCCTATCATGGGCGAATTGACACCTCCCGAAGAGATTCTATACTTGCGTCGGCAGCTGGCAAAGCTCAATCGAAGAGTCCTGTCGATAGAAATCGACAACGTGCAGAGATCGCAACGGGAGAAGATTATCTATTGCATGGGCCTGGCCTACTTCCTCCTAAAGACCATTTTCTGGCTAAATCGTAACTAAGCTAGTACAGGCTCCTCTCCATGTTCACACACACTATCCACTACAAAGAGAAATAATTGTTATTAGCATTTAGTACCCTTACCCACTCGGAGAACTTATATAGGAACTGGGATGATCGTTAGCGACAAACAAAGATCGAGGACGAGAATCGGACGAACGAAGCATCATCTCAGGAACATTTTAAAATGCCCGGCCAGTCATTTGGTTTCCCTTTCCCATATCGAACCTCAACCTTCATTTTATCTTAAGCGACAAAGACCCAATTGGTGCTAATGCTCAGAAAAAACCTACAAAAATGTGTTTTTCTGCGAATTTTCATTTTGTTGCTTACGATAAAATGGCAGTTAGGGCTCAATGTTTTAGTTTTCCTTTCTAGAACGAAAATGTTGTAAGTGTCGCACTTGTCGAGAGTGGGGCACATCGTAAATTCACTTTAGCCAGTAAGATTGAAGATTTAAATGTGCGGACAAACCCAGAGCAAATATTGGCAAAAATATAAAAAATATTCTTGTTGAAAATATTAACTTAGATAAATTAACTCATTTAATTTTGATTTACCTTTTTTTCGTGTTTTTTATCATCATTTTTTAAAAAAAATTACAAGTTTTTTGTTTTTAAACAGAAAATAAGGTATGGCGCCATACACATACATGCATACATACATATGTACTAACATTAAATACATTTTTAAATTATACAAATTTTCCTGAGAACATAAAAAAAATTATTATAGAATATAAATAGCGGAATAATAATAAAGTCTTGAATTTTAGTCACAATAAAATAATATTAATTGATAAAATTTGAACTTTTTTGAAATAACATATCAATGAATCATAGTCTGTTTAAATGTTGTTATAGTTGTTATAGGCTCTTATTGAAAGGTTATTTAAACGGTCGATGCGGAAAAAGTGGATCGTATCAAAAAGCTGGGCGCGAAAAAACTGTTATCCAAAGATATCAATGGTAAATTCAGTTTTCAATTAAAAAATTGATTTTTTTCATGCCGAATGGAACATGATTTCAAATTGATTTATTTTTGTCATTGGATTTATGTAGTTTCGTTTCTGTGTCAATATTTCAATACAAATTTCGTCACTTTTAGAAGAGAAAGATGAGCTTGCTGGAGTTACCGATACATTTTAAACTTTTGCATTTATAATGAGCGATTATTTCTCACATATTTTGAACACAAATTTCATTCCTGAAACACCTACATCAATCCAATCAAACAACACATTTGAGAACTGAGAGCTATACAGGGAGGGGTAAATCTGCCAAAAAAATTTAGATCTGCAAAATTGATTTTTGACCAAAAATAAAACAATTTATTTTGCCCAATGGAAAGCAAAACTGGCTTTTTGACAGATCCACATCAAATATAAATTGATTTATTTTATCAATGGAAAACCCCATAAGAAATCTTGTTCATGTAACTGAGGTCGCTGAGATTTCCTAGATCTAATGCCTAATTCCTTTTAACAAAAGAATCGATTCTATTCCGAATTGTTTCTAAACAAAATCGATGCTTGTCTATCAAAACAAATCTTGCATTTTTAAGGAAGCTTTCACACGTCAAATTGAAAGTCGGGAAGGAAAATTATTTGTCTTTGATGCAACGGATTCTACATATTCAACAATATTTGAATCAATATAACAACAAAAATAAGTAATTGCGGGTGTCTTTTAACACATACACAAAAAAAATCTATTCTTTTACGAATTCCTTTCAATTCAAAAAATTCAATTTCTAGGAAAGGAATTCGACATATTTTTCTGAACGTACCTAATGAAAACGACTTTGATTTGACATCTGCATTTGACGTTTCACTAATAGAACGAAATACAAACTCTAGAATCAATAACAGCTATAATAGCCGTATTTTATTATCGCTGATGTTCCATATAGATCATCTCATGAAAATAAAACAATACACTTCTTAGTGACAACTGTGTTGTATAGCTTTCTCTTTTTTCCTTACGTTAATTTATTTTTCATTTATTGGTTTTCTTTTTTCTTTACACTATACAAATTCACAATTCCTAACAATTCGCAAAACTGAGAAGCAATAGCAAAAACGAAACTTTTGGTTCATGAAACGTGACACCGATAGAGAGCAGGATCACGTGTTGTTGTTGTAATGCATATATTTTGATGATCTATATGGATCATCTCTGATAATAGGGGGGTTCACATGGGTACCGTTCAACGCATTACGTTTTACATCTGAATTTTCAGATTTCTGAATTTTTGGAGCTTGTGATTGGCCAGCTGCCATAAAAAGTTAGATGACTATTAGTGACTTTAAGTTACGTTTGCTTACGTTTCATCTGAATTTTCAGTTAAAAATTCTAATATGAAAATTCAGAAATTTTGGTGGGGGAAATGTTGAAGTACTATACATAGGAGTTGAACTTTATGATTTTCGCTCTGGTTAGTGGTTGATTTGTGATAATTAATTTTCATTGCGAACAAATTAAGGGCCCTATTATGACCCGCTAGTCACATTTAAAAATTGGCGAATGTGACTGTTTGGCATTACTGTTTGCGAATCGCCAAGTTGAAGTTCGCCTTTAATGTCAAAATGTTGGCAGTTTTGTCTTCAAATGCGAACTTCGAAGTTCGCTATTCGTAATACCACGGAACTGATAATTCGCCAAATCGTTCGACCTGAGTCGAACGTTCGACTCGCGAGTCATAATAGGGCCCTAATACTTTCTTACATAGAGGAACTTATTGTTTATTGATAAGAGAGTTTTTAAATTTAAAGATTGTCTATTCTTAGAAAAATGTTCCCAGAATTTTCCATCGCAATATTGTGGAATTATTTTTTCATTGAACTTTGCATAGTCTTGCTGTATTTTGTTGTTGGTTTAAGTTACATATATCATCACCAGAACAACGGAAGCTTAATTTTCAGTTTAAGAACATAATTAAAGTTCTTAGGTAAATTCTAGCATTTGACACAACAACTTTCAACTGAAAATTCAAATATTTTGTGCGTTCAACATAAATTCAGATCTGAATTTTAAGATTTTGTGATTGAACGTGTCCATTCTCAAATATGTTTGAGCCTGTTTAGATTGGGAAGATTGAGTACGGACTGGTGAGTCTCATCGTGCTTACATTATAAACTGTGAGGCGCCTCAAAATACATTGAAACAAAAACAATTTCAACATTTCCCACATTGAAACAACAACAAATGACACTCATGAGTCCTCAAGATCCCTCACCCCACACTTCTCTTGCCTACAAATTGCCGTGATACCGGACTCAATCTTCCCAATCTAAACAGCGTCTTTGACAAACACGGTTTGATTTACTCAAATTTGAAAATGTGAACGCTCCATCAAACGGATTGTCAAACAAGCTTGATGAATATCAAAATATTTTGATATTATGCTTGCTTGACAAACATATTTGAGAATATGAACGCATTCTCGTCAAACCAAGAGGAAATTTCATTTTAGAAAGTCTTCATAGTATGCGCATCAAAAGAAAAGAAAAAAAAATGGCTGTAACAGGAAATTGCAATTATTGGAGAGAATTTTTTGAAATATATAGAAGTTTACCAGATATATGGCAGATTAAAAGCGAAGAATATAAAAACAAAACAAATATTAAAAACGCTATTTTAGCCGTTCCTAAGTCCAAATTTGGTTCGTCTTATTTTGTTTTCTTTTTTTTCTTCTTGTTTTTCATTTTCTTAAATTTGATCTATTACGAGAGCTGCTATCAAAACGTTCGCCATGGTTAAAATTTCAAAAGAGAACTGATGTTTGACAAATGTGAACGCAAATGGTTTCAATCCATCAAAAATTCATCAAGCCATATTTGTCAAACATATTTGAGAATGTGAACCCCCCTAATAAAAAACGGCTATTAGCCCAGTTCCTTTTGATCTACTCATGACTCATGAGTACTTGACCACCTCCAAAGGGCCTTGTAAGGGCTTTATTGCGCAATAATTTTGGTCTGCCCAATATATTCTGGAATATTAAAAAATTTAATATTTTTTGGAACTTCTTCAATATTCAGCAACAATATTTCAGCAACGAACCGATACAGATTAAACTGCGAAGGAGCGTGTAAGGACGACGCATTTTCACGCAAATTATTGGCAAATATCTTGCGCAAATATTGCGTGGTGTAAGGGCCGCATTATGCATGTAATTTGATGATCTATATGCATCATCTCTGATAATAAAAAACGGCTTGTTGCAGTTTGTTCTTCTTGGATTCCGGATCAATGAGTTCCAGAGTTCTTCAGTACATAATATTACCTAGCAAAAAGAGACTGTTTTCGTTTGAGTTGAGTGACTAGAAATTTTTAAATTCAATTCTGAAAAGTAACTTCAACTGCTTTCAGTTGAGTTTAATAAAAACGTTGCCTATTTATAGGAGTTTATTTTATGTCAAAACCAGCTGGTGAGTGTTTGGTTTTTTTTTCTCTGCACGTTGAAGTTTTTATTTGGTAATCCGGACCACAGATTAGCCACTCATCATCTCATCTGTGATCCGGACGGTCAGAATCTCTTCGATTCCGGATCGAAACGAACAAGTTTGCAAACTTTTTTTGATTCTGAAGTTTTTATGTCGTTGTATATTTGTAACAAAAAAGAACAGATGAATGAAAGTTGTTTTCATTTTTTTATTGTTTGTAAACATGGTGAAAATTAACTTCCGAAGAAAATGGTGAGTTTGAATTTTAATAATAAACTATGCTTTTAAATAGAAAGAAAATACAATAGGTCAAATTTATCCAGGGGTGGAATCGGCTAAGGTGATAGTTGATTACCAACTTTTTTGATTGTCGCTTTGACGGTATAGCTGTATCTATCCTATCTAGAGGGAAAGATAGAGAGCGATCGCTTTAGTCTAACGCAATACGGGCCCAGAAACTCAGTCGCAATTCCAAAATTAAATTAAAAACGAAAATTCACGATTTCAACGTTGAAAGTGTGCGCACGTGTGTGTGTTTCTGGTTTTGATTATTTCTTCAAATCCACAATCGATTTTCTCATCGTTTCAAAATCCAGAGGAAGAACTGTCATCGATTGCCAAACGAACTCATTCAGAATCAGAAACATCCGCCGGACTAGCAAATGAAAGCGTTATAAGGCACTCTTGGCAGTGCCCTTTTATATTTATCTATTTGTCAGCGGCCAAATTACCGCATCAGTGGCTGATCGAGTGAGTGCCATCAGTGATCGAATGAACGAGTAAAACCTATGGGGATGAGGACTTTATAAGGTGAGCGGTAATGCCAAACTCACATAATTCAGTCACGTATTACTCGATAACTGATGCGTAATTCGGCCCCTGGTCTATCTATTTTTGCGGATCCAGATTGCGAGTTCCATAACCGGCATGATTATAATTTAAAATCGCATTGAAGGAAATGTAAATTGTTAATGCGTTCTAGGTAAGATTTCAATATCAACACGAAAGCTACAATCTTACTAGTTTGATTTGTCTCATTCAGTTCGATATATTATTGCTAAGTCCAATCCCTTACTATATGTACGGCATTTTATAATTTGTGTGCAGCCTTCGCAATGCTTTTTTCAGTATCATCTACAGGGTTGATTGTAGGACACTTCCTCGTGGTACACTGGCTTTAATTTTCTTATGTTCTGAACATTCCTGGCTAGTACCATACTCAGATCCGGTCTGCCATAAATGTATGTTTTCAGTATTTCGTAGTGCTTGGAATCTACCCAGGTAGATTCCAATGCAGTTTTTACTCGAGACCCGAATGCTAAACCCTGTCTAAGGGTTAATCTATAAATAGAGCCGAACATGCTTGTTTCTCTTCGACTAGTGGTAGTTAAGAACTTTTTTCTAGCTGATATTTTGGACGATGAAAGCTTACTTACTTTTGCACGCATTTCAAATAATGTCAATCCAAAATTCAGTCCATTGTGACTTCCCTGTTTGTTGAAATAAGTGTGTTTGAGGAACGTATCTGTCTTAAAAGTATTAAAGCTTAACTAATTAATGAAAATCAAAGCCACCTCCATGTCCAGAAATGTATGTAGGTATTTATATTCAAGGACAGGATATGCGACGAAAAGTTTATAGCCATTAAAAGAGCGCTTCGCGCGGATTAAAAAATTTAACACCACATGCTCGAGTCAGAGGATCCAAAATAAAATGCCATGCCATTCCAGGCGATTTGCTGAAACGAAACTTAGGAATTTATTTAGAAAAGGACGAGACTAGACATGCATGTTTATAGCTTATCGCCATTCAAAAAAGTGTGTGCTTCAACATGCTTCGCGTGGCTTAGCCAAAAATGTGGGTGGTGTCATATGATCACCGCACCGACGGGAAGAATGGCCCTTTCTTCAGCCCTATTCTGCTAAACGTTCGCGTGAAAATTAGTTTTCTGCTATCCGCGGGAAGGAAATGATTGTTCCATATTGCGTATAAATTGCGATAAAAATATAATGGCCCTTATATGCGAGTGTCGTTTATTTATCGATAATCGGATTTTGTCCAAAATCAGACAGCGAAAATCTGAAGTTTTTGTTGCATTAGATGCCATCAGTTGCGTTTTCATAAGTGGTTACAAACACATAAAGCTATCCAGAGCTTTGGATACAAATTTTAACGCGCCCAACGTTTTGGTACGATCGACTTTTATCGAATCGAACGTTGAACGACACTCGCAATAAGGGCCAGGGCCACTAAGACAATAAGATCCGTTTTACAATTTCAAAAACAAGTACTGGTTAAGATTTGCATTGAAAACACATAAGTTTTAAATACATAATTTAAGGCAAATTGAATGAATCACATGAATCGAAAGATTCGATCGAATCGGGTAGCAGAATAGGGCTGCTTTACAGTAAATTAACATGTCTTTGGTTGCTTCCTTAAAATAAACCCAGGGGGGTTATTGAACCTAATAAGGAACTGCCTATGCTCGTTTGTATCAAGTTACGTGCTGGCACCCACTTCCAGAGTAATACGATGTGCCGATGGTCTGAATAATAGCGCCATCAAAAATCTTAGGTTAAACTCGAAATCGTTCTTGAGTTGTACTCGTACACATCCCACACGAACTTTTTTAATGACCAAGAATCAACACCTTTCGATTCATGTGTTATCAAATTAAAACTGTTACTCAGAGAAAAATATCTGCCACGCTCGCTACTTTGTTGTTGTCCTCATCTTCTAATCTACGAATTGAACCAGATTTTGTCCCCAGTAATTCCATTCGAGTTATAAATGTATGTATAAATGAAGGCTGTCCCAAAACGGCTCGAAGCATTCGGAGCAAATATTCAACGACAAAAGCATGTCCGAAGATTCGCATCGCGAAAGTATGGTTATAGGTTAGTAAATGTCTTATGCTCAGAAATAAAATAGCTAAACGTATCTACATGATCAAGTAGGATCCTAAAGGCTTCATCGACTGAGTTTCAATTAATGGAAAAATCCAACCAACGAAGAAGAAAACAATGAGATTTGTCTTTTTTGTTTTTATTATTTTTTTTTTATATAAACTTACTAATTTTTTTTTCTACAAAAAAGAAAAGCATATTTATCATTTTTTTCTCTTTAGTTTTTATATAATACATACACTAAAAGAAAAAGAGATAATCGGTATTTTTTTTTTTAATAATTATAAAACGTTTTTTTAATATTTTCTTCTTTATTTTATTTTAAATTTATTTTATATGTCTTATAATACAATGTTTAGCAGAAGAAAACTTTTTTTTTTAAATATTTTTGTTTTAGCAACTAATGTTGGTGTTTCGAACAATGTAAAAATATAAAGGAAAAAATTCAAGAACTAAAATTAAACAGGGTTTGTTGTCTGCAATAAATGTGGTTAATGTTTCGTCTTGTTTTTTTTAATTTCTTTTATATATTTATTTCTTTTTTTTTTAACTAGAGAATACAGAGATAAATGATCCTGAGTTGAGCGGTTTTGTACTTCAGGCTGTTGTCGCTTTTTTATTTTTTTTTTTTGTTTTATTTTCATGTTAATACATTTTTGTTTTCAAATATTGATAATTTTCTAGTTTACGAGTAAATGCATTTTTCTTTTTTTTTTGGGTATGCGGAATGATAAACAAAACAAAGTTCAATTATTTTAATTAAATTTCGTTGGAGCACTAGATGAAATGCCCAGCAACAACTTATCATCGACATTTATATAAAAAATTTTTTGTATTATTTTATGCATCATTATCAAACAGTCAAACAGTTAAAAACATAAATGTTCAGTTTCCTTCCTGCATTTTTCGTCTTTTATATTTGTTGGGAGATAGAAGAAACACAACACATACATCGTACCGCTTTTCTCTTTTTCTCTTTAAATTAATAATTAATTATATTAATATTATTATAAAATTAATTAAACAATCGTGTTTGTTTTAAAGAGTTTTTTTTTAAGTATTTTATGATTTTTTTGTAACTTTTTATTTATGTAATATTTTTTTTTTTTTTTTACTTTTTGGAGTGTTTTATATTTTTTTTATTTGCTTTATTTAAATGATGATGGAGGGGAGGATGAGAGATAAGGCAAGAGATGTCTATTCGCTCTCATCATCATCATCGTCATCGGACGCATCCTTCTTGCTCTTCTTTGGCGGTGCTTTTTTTGTGACCTTGCCGCGCTTCTTAGTCGCTGCACCATTTGACTTGGAACCACCGTTGGCTTCGAATTCGCGGACTGCTTCTTCGTAATCTTCCTTGCATTTAGCTGCCTTTGCCTCCCATTCCTTTTCAAATACAAATTATGTTTTGTTAATAAAAAGAGAAAAAAAAAAAAAAACACGGGGGAGGAGTATTGATTTTTGTCGTTGTTTAACTTACAGACTTGTCCTTCATGCCCCTCCAGAGTTCACCTCCCTTCTTTGCGACTTCTGTCACTTTAATACCGGGATTTTCCTGCTTGATACCTTCGCGGGCGCTGTTGAGCCAAAGCATGTATGCGGAAAGAGGACGTTTTGGTCTGTCACCCATATTTGTAATTTTGTGTGTTGTTTTTTTACTGCTTTTAAAACTGAAATTTTACAAGGGCAATAATGAGATGTTAAAAAATTATGTAAACACAATTTATTGATTAATTTAAAAGTTTGCAAAATATTAAAAAAAATTATCATATACGCTTTTGGGATTCGTAACGAAACGTACATTTATAAGTCTGGATTATTGTTATGGGCTAGTGTACAGATTTGACGGTGGGTGTGTCAAAACTATGGAACAAAAAAAAAAAAAAAAATTGGGACTGATTTTCGTAATTTGTTGGTTCCTCCTACTATTTTATTCGGCTTGAAAACATAAATATTGAGCCCTATTCTGCTATACGATTCGATCACGGGATTGTTTCATTAAATTTGCCTTAAATTACTTATTTAAAACTTATGTATTTCGAATGCAAATCTTAACCAGTACTTGTTTTTGAAACTCTAAAGAGAATCTTATTGTCTTAATTTTATTTGTTTCGCAATTTAAACGCATTATGGAACCATCATTTGCTTCCCGTGGATAGCAGAATGCAAATATTCACTCGAACGTTTAGCAGAATAGGGCTGATTATCGCAACTTTTTATATCAATTTAATGTAATGACAACTATCAGCGATAAAAAAAGAAAAATATAAAAAAATTCGAAGTATGTAGGATCGATTTTCACCAAAATCCTATCCTCGCGCATTTATGACTGCTGGGCATAGTTTTGTTTGTAATTTTTCCTTTTTCAATTGGGAATGTGTGAAAATCATATCAAAAGTTGTTATAATAATTATTTTAATATTTTTTTAAAGAAGAAAAGCTAAAGAAAATGGTCTATTGCAACAACAAATAACGAAAAATCAGTTATTATAATGTGATTCCAAAATTAAGACTGGCGGGGGCTAACAAAACTGAGGCTGTGAAATCGCGAAATTGTGATATTTCATTTTAGTTTAGTGCGTTTTTTAATTGAAAATTTGTACTAATTCATAAATATTTTCAAAATTCAGTTTATACTTCTTCCTGAGAAGACCTTTATAATTTGTGTTTAAATTTAAACCTGATTCCTATCAATAAATAGATTTTGCTGAATTAATTTTAAAGAAAAATGGCCGCTTTAAGCTTGAAACACTCCGAGAAGTGATTGGGAATGCCGAAAAACGATTATTTTTTGCAATTCGCTCTGGCGGCGATATCTTATTCAAACAGTTATCAGAACAAATTTGCAACGTCCAAAATAAACGAAAAAAAAAAAAAATCACTTCATAGCAAATAATAATTGTTAGCACACCGAACATCTCGTTTAAATTTATGGTTTGTAAACTAGGCAAAGGCATCTCAAAATTTTTGAATTTCAAGAAGTGGACTTTTTAAAAGTATCCCAAACTGTGGCAAGTTGGTTAACAAAAATCAATAAAGTTTGAAATCAAATGACCAAAGTAAAAAAAGTGGGCTTCAAATACACAAAATGACACAAATAAAAATAGACCTAAATGTACAAAGTAATTGACATGTTCTGGAACATGAGAGATCTCGTAGACCTCAGCAATCTCAGTTACATGAAATTTCTCAGTTTTACTTTCCAAATCCCGAGGAAGAAAATTTCGTATCTATTCGCTTGCCCACTTCTTGACGGAGTTAAATCTCTGAGGTCTCACTTTCCTAAACGCGCCTAATGTTTTGATCTGAGAAACTGTAGGCAGATCATTTAATTTGTTCACAGAAACATAACTAACAACTGTTAAATTTGAGAAAAACGAAGATGGGATTCGCTCAAATATTTTGAAACAACTTGGTGTCGTTTTTCATTGTAGAAAAGATTTCACATTTTTGCAAAAATAGGTATTTCTTTTATTAAAAAAAGATGCGTTGTAGATGAGATCTCAAGACGAAAAATGCGATCTTCCTAGTTTCGGAGATTTGATCTGCGTTCAAACCACCCGTGTTAACAGTACTGTTACTATATGGGCCTACATGTTTATCAAATGTTTAGAAGATGAAGGATTTCTTTGCTCAAAATGTTTTTTTTCAAAAAAGAGCAGAAAAATATTTTACAGAAGGCTCCCTTTTGTGAAAACAAAGAATATTTTTTAAGTACGGAAACGGTTTTTGATTGAAATTGAAACAATGCACAAAAAACTTTTTGTATGGAAAAGGCTTTTGATTGAAATTGAAACAATGCACAGAAAATCAATCAGATTAAGGAAACGGTTATAGAGTTCGTCAATTCAAGACAAAAAAAAAAAAAACAATTTGACAAACGAAATGTCAGTGTCGTCTTAATTGACACACAAAATACTTATCCATCTTGTTTTAACTTTTGAGAATGAAAAAAAAACTAGACTGTAAAGGGCTCCCCTTTCAAATAATTTAAATTCAAAATTACACCTAATATATCAGAGGTGGTGAAGAATATCAAAATTCAGAAGTATCCTTCGCATTTGAAACGCATATAAACTATAGGTACCTACTTCTTTAACATTCTCTCTGGCATTAGTGTCAATGTATTGTCATTATTTGCGAAATGCTGTAAGAAAAATATTTGCACCATGCCAGTATACCTATAATGCGAGTAATGCTGGATTTACACGAGTGACAAATTGGCATTTTTTTGTCACTATACTGCCAAAAGAATCGATTTTTCCATTGTTCTGTCATTTTTTGACAGTTAAATGCCAGAATACTGCCAATTCGTCAGTCGTGTAAATGCAGCATTAAATTAAACATCACTTGTCACTATTTGTATGACAGAAATAATGGTTTTGAACCACTTATGCTGGATTTACACGACTGACAAATTGTCAGTATTCTGGCATCTAACTGTCAAAAAAATGACAGAACAACGGAAAAATTCATTCTTTTGACAGTATAGTGACAGAAAAATGCCAATTTGCCAGTCGTGTAAATGCAGCATTATGTTGGATTTACACAACTGACAAAATTGGCAGTTTTGGGGTCAGGTTTCCATTAGACATATACGCGAAAAAAGAAATTTTTTTTTGTCAATTGTTGTAAAATAGCGTAGAAAACAAGAATAAAATATTTATTTTTTTTTGCACGGAAATTGTTATTGACAAAGTTATAAACAATTAAAGTTTGCACTGCAGGTCCATGGAAACTATTTAATTTACGGAATATATGCATTGCAAAATAGTTATTTCGGCGTATTCTTATAAAATAATATCCAGTGTCAAAATTAAGTATAAAACGCTTTAAGAAGTTAAACCAATAATCAATTTTAATGAATTAAAAGTAGATGTAATTGACTGACTAAAAATAATAACCAAAAAGCATTAACTAGAGCAAATGTGCTGTTCACGTAAAAGTATACAACACTTCTAATATAATTGTGTCAGAAAAAGTTATTTTTTTTTTGTCGTCAGTTGGTTTGGTATAAAGTTTTTTGTAATAAACAGTACGGTAGGTGGCCCGCTTCGCGGGTTGAAAGGATTTTAACTCCCTTTTTCGGGGGCACACCCGCTCACGCAACTCCGTTGCTCCGCTTAGGGTATGTCCAGTCGCCAGGCAGGCGCCTATGTCGTCAGTTGGTTTGGTATCAAGTTTTATGAATAAATTCAATAGAATTTGAATCTTAGCCTGCTAGGTAATTTTAATCGCAACGGTTTTTCGGACATAATCATAATGATATCAAAAGAAGATTTAGGAAAACAGCATTGAACACATTTTTAATATTTTTTTTTGGAATAGGTGAGTAGTTTCATAGGAAGGTACTATGCAAACTTAAATTGTTTATAACTTTGTTAATAATAGTTTCCGTGCAAAATAATTATTATTTTCGTGTTTTGTAGCTCAGCTGACATCTAAAAATCATTTTTTCATATTTATTTGTGTATGTGCCTAATGGAAACCTGAGCCGCAGAATTTGTCAGTCTTGTAAATCCAGCATAACTCGTGTAAATGTAGCATTAAAAAGAGAAGTTGGATGTCAATGTCATGCATTAGTGTTATCTCACATTAAGTTTTGTGTTAACACTCATTACACTGAGGGGGCGATATGTAACTGAAACAACACATTTCTTGCCACACTTTTGCCTTTGTAGTGCAAAATGCAATATTTAACGTAACTTGAACTAGAATCACTGTGCCTGTTTGATGTTTGAATTTATTGAAGAAGATATTATGAGCTAATTATGAATGTTACTTTATTTTTCAGTTAAAATTAAACAATACCAAGATTACAAAATAAATAGTAAAAGTACCTTTATCAGTTATCTGAAAGTTTGTTGGAAACTCTACTAGGAACAAGAAAAATATGAACCTAAATACATTTTTGTTTAAAAATAAATATGTTATAGATATAGCTTATTATTGTTTTGTATACAGATGTATGTATGTACATACCTACAGAGTTAAAACATTGTTAAAAAACAATTTATTTATTTTACTTGGTTATTAAAAAAAAAAAAAAACATTTATGGATTTGATTATATTGAAACAATCAAAACTTGGCGACATAATTTTTAAGGTTTGATATTAGATAGAATGAAGCAATGTAGTTTTTTATCAATCTCGTTGTGTTTAACCAAATTAAGCAAACAATTAGGTAGGTATACCATATATTTTGGCGCCAAATAATAAGAAAAAATAGAAATTTATTAATTAAACCAAGTTGGTTCCGCTACTATTAAACATCTAATAATGATTTTGTTTTCAATATGTCAACATCTTTTTTTTTTATAGGTGGTAGGTACCCGTACCAGTCATCTATAAAATAATGTGCCTACATAAAAAGAAAGAAAGAAAAATACTTAATTTCCTTTGTCCTAATCTATTTTTTGTGTATGCAAAAATATCTTGTTTGTGAATACAAAACTCATAATAATATGGTTAGATAGATAGATTTGAAAAATTCTTTTATTCTTTCTTTGTAGAAATAAATCCAGTCATCACCATGTTTGAAAATTTCTTGTTAGAAGTACCCAAGCGTTTCTCTATGGGGTCGACGCAGCATACATCCATCACTTTTTCACTTTTTCATTGTAGCATAGCAGTGTAGCAGCCCAAGCAAATACACACCGCCAACGAAAATTACTACCGCAGAATAGAGCATACAAAAATGGCGCCAAATTCAATTTTCTAATATTTTACTTGCAACGCCTTTTTGTTATAAAATAAAACAAATGCTTGCGAAATATTAAAAAAAAAAAAATATCATAAAATTACAATTCGTGAATCGAAAAAAATTGATTAAAAAAAATCGAATTTTTTCCATCACATTTTGTATGAACTACTGGTACTGTACCTCGAATATGAGAAAAAATACGAATATACGAACGAAGCCAAGCTGCCACCATCAGCAAACTCTCGAACGATTATATTTTATATGAGAGAGAAGACAACACACAAAATGACCGCAGTAGAGTCGAGAAAAATGTGGAAAAAACTGGATAATTTCTATGAAAAGTAATCAAGCGATGTTTGAAACATAATTTCCAAAATTAATTTTCTATCAGAAAAATCCATTTGCCCCAAAAAATTCCAAATAGTTAAGAAATTATTTAATAAAATCTAAAATATGTATGCGATGCGTTGTATGAAAATTTGTTCGACCATTTTGGTTCCTACCCAATATGTACTCGTTATACCGGAGCTACACCACTACTTGGCTTGTATTTTTTATATAGAGAAAGCTGAAGGAAAAATGTATACGACGACGAGTTTTGCGCAATTTTTTTCCAATTAAAACGATAGATAATTTATGATTTTCAATCGAAATATGTTATTTTCGAGTAAAATCTAATGGATTTTGATGGTTTTTTGATAATTCAAGACGTACTTTAATAGATATTGATGGGAAAATCAAAGTAATTTTCACGTGAAAAACAAAACAAGTCTATCTCGAGGCAAAGATGGAGGAAAATATATAAGTAAATTTGATAAGGTAAAAATGACATTATAAAAGAATGTAATGAATAAAAATAATCTTACATTGATTTAGCGCTACTTTTACTTGTAGCTTATTTCACTTTTTTATATTTTTTCACTTTAAATTGAACTTTTTTTTTATAAGTTTTTGTTAAATTTTTGTAAACAGGACTTCCTTCGCCGGCAATGAACAAAATTGAACTCTAGTCAACGAATGTGGAATAACCGTTGGCAAAGTATCGAAGAACAAAATCTTCTTGGCTTGCTTGGTGTTTTTTTTTTGTCTCAACAGAGGTTATCTCATGTGGGTCTGTCTCTTTTGCATGTTGTTTTATTTGGCTGAATATATGTATAAGGGAGAGATAGATGTACATTTTTATTAATGGCAGCTGCACTCAGGTGTGTTTGTGATATTATGAAGTTGAGTGTGTGAGTTGATGTGATATGACCCACAATGGTATGTGTTAGCACCGCAGTGAAATCACTTCCCGCTTTGCCGCTCAATTTATGAACGAAAATTATTTGACTACAGGCGGCGCGCGTTAAAATTTTCAGTGGTGCGTGGTTGCGATGGCTTCAGTGTGCGTCGGAAATTGGTGTAGGATAAAGTGAGGTGAAATAAGAATATCAAATAGGATGTGTTCGATTGAAGTTAAAAACAGTGATGCGTTCTTTTTCAAACTCACATTAAAAGTGTTTTTGTTTTCATTTAACTTTTACTGAGTTAGTTTTGCCATCCCACTCAATTTCCTATTTGACTTCACTGTTTGTTTTTGGTTTGTTTTTCGTTTGTGTCAAATCAAATTCGGGAGTGTTTGTTTTTTTTCACCTTCTCATTTTGAAACGTATTTTTTTTTCAAATAGGTAAGTAACAATTTTAACTTGACATTTTGCTGAAAACTTCAACTGATGATTTTTCGTAAGGTTTTTCAACACGAAATTAATTTAAACTATGTATTAATACTATTTGTAGGTAAAGTTTTCACTATTGCAAATGATGTTTTCATGCATCGAGCTGATGTAGATAGGGTATGTGTGTATTTGTTCATTGTTATATTTTTCGTAAAAAAATTGGAATAGGTATATATTTAAGCCTTAATTTATTCTTTTCTTGACGTTTCTCCTGTTGCTGACAGGCCTATACAGAGGGTTAAATTTTAACTATAAAGGCAAATGCAGTGCAAATTTAACCTGTGGTTCAGCTACATTTAGCTGTGGTTCAGCTAGCGATTTCCATCATTAACAACTCAAATTATAGATTCATTTATAAATATTTTGGATAACATGCACGTTCCCTGATTTATCTACCAGTTGCATTTATCCTTGATTGAAGACGATTTGCTGTGAACAAACTAGAGGGATCGCTTCACACACCTGTTTCAATTGTTCTTGCCATTCACATCTTTTCATCGACGCGGGATGAAATTATAAATACAACAATGCAAACAAATGGATTTTGGAGAGTGAAAGGTACGAAACATTATCTCATATCTTCATATGGCTAATCTGTGATATGTGATTTGTGTTTTAACCTCTCAGCAACTCATCAGCATAAATCTATGTGACGTTGCAGAACCTTTTGCTTATGCTTACACCGCGCAAACACTTTACTCTACATACTTTATAAGCGAGGTTATACTTTAAAGATACCAACAAATAAACACATTTTTTATTTAACTAATAAAAAGTCAGTGTTATAATATAAACTACTGTAGACTGGGGGAGTTACGGGTTTCAAATCAAAAGGTGGAAATATAGAGACAAACAATTTTATGTTTTCCCTCATTCTTCAGATTTTTCAATAAATGGATTTTTTTTTTCTAAAACGAATCGATTTCTTTCTGTAATTTTAAAGGAATTTGTAAAAACAATTCTTTAACTTCTATAGAAAAACAGAAAATATTATTCATCCTCGCGAATTGTATTTTTGTTAAGGCTCTCCCAAACCAACGCGAAACATTCGCGCGAATATGCGACGACTGAATAATGTTCGAAGATTCGCATCGCGCCAGTTTGGGTGCTCCCATTAATCTCCATGTAAATAAATTAAGACGGGCGAAAGTTTCGTCGTCGTTCTGAAGTATTCGTGTTGGTTTGGGAGAGCCTTTATTCTCTTTTCGTTTAGAATTTGTATTTATATTCACTTTTTGTTTTTGAAATGTCAAATCTGGAAAGATGTTTCTGTTTTTTGTACGAAACAATGTCGTGACATGCGAAAAAAATTGCGGTGAGTATAAGTATATTTCTTCGGGTTGATTCATAATTAGTAGTTGAAAAACGAAAGCTTCTTATTCTCATACAAAATTATTTTCTTTATTTGCTTAACAATCGTTTTCGAGCAATATGCTTTTCTCATCTTCAGGTTTATAGCAAAAAAGAAATTAATTTTGTATGAGAATAAGGAGTTTTCTTTTTAAACTACAACTCATATAGTTACGTTCCGCAAGTTATTTATTATTGATTCACAATTCGATAAAAATTTAAATTATTGTAGCTGATGATTATGGATGTGTCGTAACAATTCAAAAATCACATTAATTGTCAAGCTGACAGCTGAAAATTGTATTGGTTTTGGTAAAAACGGGATAAATCTGCCGAAAAATATTGATTTGGAAATTTGTTTGAAAATCAATTTATTTGTAGTTATTATTTGTAGTTGTTCGCTGCCAGCAACTTACTTTCGAAATAGCAATTTAAATGTTCTTGATTCATCGATACTTGGAGGCCATCATGTAAATAGGACTTCAATTAATATTTTATCGAGGCTTGGGCTTATATAAGGAAGCTCTTTGGAGTTCTCAAAAGAAAAAGTATGATCAAGTTCTTGCATCTTCCGAATTATATCTAAGATGGTGCAGTGGCTAAAGCGATGGACTTTTATACAGGAGGTTCCGAGTTCGATCCCTACAGATGTAAGAAAAATGTTTGTGTTTTGTAATTATTTCCAATACATTAATTAATAAATAATCCTATGTGATATATACTTCAGGTAAAAAATAGATTAAATACAGAAAAAACCACTTCGAAAAAATTGGAAATATATTAAATATTTTTTTTTTATTTGTATACCTACCTCGTTAAGAGCTGTATTATCTATGCTTCTAATAGGTATATTAAAACCACTAAAATAACAACTAACACCTCTATTAAACTTGCGTTTTTACCTTTATAGAATCATTTACGAGACTATCTGTCAAAACATAAGTTTCTTTAAAACTGTGCATAGCGCTCTATAAGACTTTGTTCAGATCTTACGAACACTTGTTAGAATCTCAAATTTTATAAGAACTGCGCATGGCACCTGCACGAAGATGTACCGAAGTCACTTTAGAAGATTAAAAAAGGTTATTTGAGCCTCTATAATGTTCTCCTTTTTATGTTTAACGAAATTTTACAGATTTCTTATGGAAGTTAGAAAGCATTTTCAGTTAAACCTAACCGAAGCTGAAATGTTAGTTGGGTGGCCTTAACTGTGGTTCAACGATGGTTTTAGCATGCAATTGGCTATTATCACATACTTGATCTAAGAACCATTGTTGAACCTGAGTTAATCCGCCGAAGTCGGTGATTTAAAAAAGCCACGGTATAATATTAAACAACGATTACACCAATGTCCCTCAAAAACACTTTAAAAAAAACAAATAATTTAGAATTAAACACTCTCAAAGAAATCAATTGTTTTAAACCCACGATAAGTCAGTGTTATGCTACGTTTTCATAAGAGCAAATGAGCAGGTAATTTCGTTGAAAATTTCCAAATTCGATTCCAAATTACCTCATTTCCCAAACAAATTCACATTTCGAAATGAGGTAATTTCAACCAAAAATGCACGAAATTTGGTAGGAAATTACATGAACACTTTATGAACACACCCAAGTGGAATCCATTCAATGTGGAATTCATTGAAAACAACAAAAACAAGCCAGATCAAAGTCAAAATGAAACGAGGTGTCAAACGAAATCAGCAAATTTGAGATGAAAACACTTTTTCTGTAATTTGCGAAATTACCTCATTTCGGCTCTAATGAGAACGTAGTATTACGCCCATAAAACTTCAGTTCACGATTCGAAATTAGGTAATTTCAACCAAATTTGCAAGAAATTCGGTAGGAAATTACGTAAACAATTGATGAACACACCCAAAAGTGGAATCCATTCAAAACAAAAACAAGAAAGTCAAAATATAACGAGCTGTCAAACGATATTAGCAAATTTGAAATGAAAACACCTTTTCTGTAATGTGGGAAATTACCTCATTTCAGCTGTTATGAAAACGTTGTAGGTACCTACCTATTACTCTAAGAAATAATTATTTTCAAAAAAGGCATCCCGCTATTTAAATTTGAAAGGCTTTTTGACTGTTCGAACTTTGAAATGAAAAAGAATGTCCGGAGTGACAAAAATAAATTTAAAATTGGTACGTTTTTTAAACTGCCTGGCCTTCTGGTTCCTCTCTTTCAAGTTCCTGTTTCCACGGAAACACAGGGATGATGGATAAGGCACTGTCCACGAACGCTGCCTTTTTCACCTCATTTTTTTAGAGTATGTATTTCTCTTGTGTTTGGATTTAAGGGGAATATGCATACAAAATATAAACAGATTTTAGCTGAATGTGTGTTTGTGTGTAGATTTCTTTCTCTTTTTCTCCTCTCGATAATTATTTGACGAATAAATTATTTTCCTGTCTGAATGCGATGAATTGCGCCAAAATCGTATGAAAAGATGCGTCGAATAGCGTCGGATATTCAGCCGTTATAAAATGTGTTTCAATAAAATGCAAAACCGAAGTATTGTTTGTTTTCTTTTTTCTGTTTTGGTTTTGTCATTCGTTATATTCGTGATAATTTCGAAATCAAGATTCTAGTTGAATTTTACTTCTGAAAGAAGCTGATATTAAAATACCTGGTACTAGTAGGTAGGTACACCTAGATGATTTGTTTTGATATTGAATTGAAATGTTTTCAACTGTTTTTTGTTGGTAGGTATGGTGCTTTGTCCTAGTAATTTTTTTTAAGTAGGTATAGGTATATATATATACAAGGGTAGGTAGATTCTATAAAGTTAATTTTTATAATAATTTACAGGTATATAATAAATACAAATACTAACTATACCTTCCTACCTACGACAAAAAAGACAGGGTTTCATAATAATCTTTTTTTAATGAAATGATTTATAGGTATAAATACAAGTAGGTACCTACCTACCTATTTGTACAATCGTTTTTCCATCAAATTAAAAAATAAATTGGAATAAATATTTCTAAATAGGCAGAGGTATGTAGGTAGGTAGTTAGGTACCTACCTAACTTATTTAGAACATTGGAATATGTATAGGTATATAAATCTGTTCAGAGACTTAGACCCAGTTTTTTAGTGGTGAGTTAAACCAGAGTTAGCTAACTTAACCCACAGTGAACTGAGGAAGCAGTTTTTCGGTGGCGAATACATGCGGAACGACTAAACAAACTCGGTGGATAAAATATAAAAAGCATCTGTTCAGTTACTACCTACTGAGTTAACTCACCAAATTTGATGAGCTAACTCGGGTTTAATTTTAATCTCGGAAATGAAAAATGGTTACAAAAATTGGTTTGAAACCAAACAAAAATTATTGAACATTTTTGGGCGGATTTCTACAATTCGGCGTTATACCCTACCTACCAACCTATTTACATGGGGCAATAGATACTTCGTTAGATATATTCATCAGGAAATTTGCTGCAAATGTAAAAGAAAAACCTAATTTTTTAATTTTGAATCGTACCTAATCTTTTTCTATACCGATTTCCCAACAAACATATTCAGTTTTTTGTACCTTTGTCCTATTGTAACCTTAGTTAAAGTAGGTATACCTACATATGTACATATACTTACAAACATAAATTGTTTCTTTGCAGATCATAAGGATTAAGATCTCCCTGGATATCATAAATCAGCACCAAATATGAAGAGGTAATTATTATGTGTACAATTATTAAGGAAAACCATCTACATACATATACAGGGTGATTCGCATAAGGTGTGACGAAAAGCTAGAGCGTGTGTGTCGGATTGAAAGAAGAAAAAATCATATTCGAGAGGGGTCTATTACCCCGCCAGGAAAGGCAATTTTCTAAAAAAAAATGACTTAAAACACAAAAAAAATATTAAAAATCAACAGTTACACATACAATGCCATGATACACCTTTTTGTAAAGCCAGAAAATTCTTCTTTTATTTTGTTTTTAAATAAAGTTGTTTTAGAGAATAGTTTTCATAAATTAATTTTCAAACTCAAAATTGAAAAAAAAAATTGAAAAAATTTTGTTCAAACTAATTTTGTTCAAAATTTTACGTTATTAAGTAGTATTTTTGTTTTAAAGATTCAATGCTCTTATTAATTTTTAGTCAAACACCAAAAATTGGTATCCTTAAATCTCTTTTAATTCTTTAGAAAATTCAAATAATAGAAATAAAATTTCATTAATTTGACTCCAATCCGTTGCTTAAGTTGCGCTAAAGATCCTTATTTATCCTTAGTTATTTTCAATACATTTTTTTTTAGTTTTGGAGTTGAACCGCGTGAAATCCGTAAATATCAAATGATTTTTTTAATAAATTACACCTTTTTTATTTTACCAAAATTCACTTGAAAAATGAATTAACATATATATATCACAATAATTACTATACGATAAAATATGATTTTTAACATTTCTTTTCAATTTTCTCGAAAAGTAAAAGACATTTAAGCATCCGGTTTTCTGTTTTTGACTCAAAACTAATAATCGCATTGAATTTTGAAAACAAAATTAGTATCTAATTAATTACGTAAAATTTTGAAAAAAATTAGTTTGATATTTTTTTTTTCTTCAAAATTTTAAGTTTGAAAATTTACTTTTCAAAAACTATTCTTTACGTACGATTTTTTTAGATAGTGTGGTGTGTTCGGATGCTTAAAACTTGAAAACGACTGGACAAAATTGGATACTTTCTTCTGCGGGCCTGTTCGACTGTTCCTAATTGCTACGCGAATGTTTAGGGAAAAAGAAAAGTCGGAAAATTCTTAACAGGTGGCGCTGCAGGCGCACATTTCGTTTTTCAGTTCAATTAAATTACCGTTCAACAGGTGGCGCTGTAGGCGGTTAGGAAATTGCTTTTTGGATATTCTTTATCAAATTTTATTTTTTGTAGGGTAAAATTGGGAAACAAATAAAAAATTGTTCGATTTAAGAAATTGTATTTTGCCTTCAAAGGTTTTTTTTAGGAAATGGCTTAAGGGATATTCTTTATCAAATTGTGTTGTATGAAGGGTCAAATGGGGTACAAATAAAAAAATATCCGTTGTTAGAAATTATTTTGGTGTTTGAAATGTTGTTTTTTTTAGTGGATGGCGTTAGGAATTTTTTTCAGGACATTGGCATTTATAGAGTGAAATGAAGCAAAAACGAAAAATGGCACCTGATTTCAAAAGTTCGTTTTATGTTTTAAAGGTTATTTTTAATAAATATAAAACGAAGTCGGTTTAGTTACACCATTTATAACTCAAGAACGGCTGGACCGATTTTAATAATCTCTGATTTTTTGGCTTCGTCTCCGCCCCGAATAGCAGAATATTGAATATTGAAAAAACACACTTTGTAGGGTGAAATGGGGTAAAATAAAAAAAAAACGTGTCCGATTGAAAAAGTTCTACCTGCGTTTGAAATGTTGTTCCTTGAAAACGGCTTCGAGGATAGTTTTTTTTTTTAAATTTTGCTATTTGTCGTATGAAATGGGGTAAAAATAAGAAAAAATTGTCCGATTTAAGAAATTATTTTTTTAAGAAGTTTTTTTCCAGGAAATGTATTTAGGGTTAAAATAAGAAAAAATTGTCCGATTTAAGAAATTATTTTTTTAAGAAGTTTTTTTCCAGGAAATGTATTTAGGGTTATTTTGCTAGTAAATATAATATATTTATTCGTATGACAAAATGGAAAAGTAGCTTGAAACTCGTTATTTATTGCTAAAACAACTCCTAAAATTGTTTTTATTTTAAATTAATGAAAACCATCTGAATCCCTGAAAAAATATAAATTTATGAAAAAAAAGTTCAAAAATCGTTGGAGCGGTTTTCTTAAAAATATATTTTTTTATATAAAGAACTTGGGATGCCATTTTTAAGTATTTTATAATATACACCTTAAAGCCTTATTTTTAAAAAAAATCACTTATTCATAAACAAAACTGTTATAAATAGGCATGTCTAGAATTACTTCCTTAGAAGTAGGTATATGCGCTAATGTATGCCTGCCGGTGGATGGTCCTCTGGTACTTTGGGCCGCATAAAAATTGACATTTCTTAGTCATTTCCTTAAGAAAAACAATCAACAATCGTACAAACTATCTGCTTGATCGTTTGTAAACGTAGAGATTCATTGGAGAAAGATCGTTGCCTATGCAAAATCTCCGAAAACTTTCCATGCGATTGACTTACGAAGTCTATTACTTAACTTCTTACTGTCGGATCTTCAAGCATAAGGTCAAGGTCAAAAAGCAAAAAGCATCCAAGCATTTTCTAAAAACATCAATAGATGATTCAGCGATTTTTCAACATGATTGAGATGCTAGGGTTTGGTTTAAAGAATTTTTCACAAACTTCTACTAATAAATCTGTAACTTAGAAAATCCTTTATACGGATGTTCAGGATTACGGTCTTTAAATACATTCATTAGAAGAGGTACCTATAAGATTTAAAAAAAAAATAGGTGACTCCACAAAGCCAACTGTATGGGTACGTTCAGCAGATACAAGGGACTACATTATGTAGTCAAAACTGCATTCATTGAACTCAAATTTTACAAAGGAAACTAGTTATTTTTTGAGCTGTCATTAATGTCAAAATTGGAACTTAACTTCCAACCTTTACCTTCCAACTGTATGGGTACGTTCAGCAGATACAAGGGACTACATTATGTAGTCAAAACTGCATTCATTGAACTCAAATTTTACAAAGGAAACTAGTTATTTTTTGAGCTGTCATTAATGTCAAAATTGGAACTTAACTTCCAACCTTTACCTTCCGTTTATAGTTAAAAAATTATAGTAATATTTATATCTCAGACACACCTTACTTAAAAAAAAACAAACATCAATTACGAGTTGTTGTAAATTATAATTCTTCAATACTTCTGCATTTTTAATTACATCGTTCCCATAGTTTTGATAAAGAAACGCCTTCACCGAAAACATAATTTAAACAAACTTAGAAAAAGAACAAGTCACAGAACAGTGAAGTTCAGCTTGCTGTTTAGTGATAAAATGATATTTTGTCTTGAAATGAAGGGAGATATTTCTTGACAAGCTTTCCAATCAGTTTCCAATAAAAGTGGCCTTAATTGGAAGGCAATTTTTTGATAGCTGGCCAATCAGAGTCGAGAAACTTGCCTTGCCTTCAAGCCCCTACGTCTCCTGAACGTGCCCATAGCCGATTCTGGGTGCTTGGACACTTTAATAAAGTGACATAAGGCCAAATAGTAAAACCAAAACGTCACCTGCTTCAAAAACGCGGTGCAGCTGTGCAGTAAACAAATAGAAGTGTCAAAAGAGACAGCTTTTGTTCGAAAACGTCAAATGCGCTTGAAAAAAAAAATGATATGAAGTTCATCAAAAGACATGTGTGCAAGCAGGATGATTTCTTATTTGACGATTGCCATTTCTGCGTCATAAATGACGATTATTTGCCTGTTAAATTGACTTTGATTTGACGTTTTCGAAAATGGCCAAAAACTCGCATTTTTCTTTTCGTAAGAAGCTTCACTTCCACTTGCTAACACACAACTTGTTTGTTTTAAAATTGAAATGAAAAGTTGGTTATTTTTTAAACTTGTTTCGTTTATCTTATATTTTAATCGTGAATTATTGTACTGGTTAAGGTTGAGTGAAAATGAACACACATTATATTTAAATTCTATTTTTATTTAATACACAGAAAATGTTGTGTTGACAAGGTTTTTTTTTTAAACATAAACTTCAATGGAAATATAACTCTGCATAGCATACCATATTTAAGTTCAATTAAAATTTTTCATTGAATAAGAAAATTCAAGAAAACAGAACATATTATGTTTGTTTTTTTTTTTTTTGTTTCTTGTAATCATATACATTCATTCACTTGAAATATTTTTTTTAATTTTTTCATTGCATTGCATTTTGTATTTCAATGAAAAACAAAACAAAAAAATAATTATCAAACATCACATCTAATTTTATTTCTCTAGATATAAATATTTTCCTTTTAATTTCGGCAGAAAACTGTTTTTTTTTTCAGATTATAGTAAAATAGGGTTTTTAATTTGGTATTTCTTTCAAATATTGTAATGTTTAGTTATGTTGTTTTTGTTATTAATGGTTTTTATTTTTGTTTTCTTTGAATAAATCTATATAAGCAATATGCTTAGCTTTATAATTTTCTTTTCTTTACTTAATTGTACGGGTTCTTACGGACATTTAAGATGCTTATTTTACTCAAAAAATCTGTTTTTGCTAAAATGGTTTTTTTTTTTATTTTTATGTTTTATTTTACATTTAGTGATTTTTATTTAATTTCTGCCCAAAATTCCATTTCAAGTTAAGAAATAATAAGAAATATGTTTTTTTTTGTAGTTTAAAATTTTCATTTATTTACGTTTAAATACACATAAAATATTTAATATACTTATTTAGCTTAACAAACTAAGGGGAAAAAATATTTGTAGGTTCTATAATTTCGTTATTTTGTTTTTAATATTCAATACAATTATTTGTTTTCCGCATAATATTGGATCTTTTGTATTTTGCTTTGCAAAACTATGCGAAACACAATTAATAAGATACTACCTATAGATAAATAAGTTTTGTATTGATATATTTTATTTTCCACCGACAAAATATGGAAAATTTAAAAAAAAGTACAAATTATGAAATCAAAGTTAAAACAATGAAAAAAATAATAATCAGTTAGAAAAATGAAATCTTAGACGATCTAATCGCTTTCATCCTCGCCACTCTCTTCCTCGGACGTCTCTTTCTTTTTGATTTTCTTGGCGGGTTTAGTTGCTTTTGTCTTTCGCTTCTTGGCACCTGTGTCAGTTCCACCGTTTGCCTCGTATTCCTTGATATCTTTTGTGTATTTTTCTTTCATCGCAATGGCTTTTGCTTCCCATTCCTATATTGATTTGAAATTTGTATTTTTTTTTAATAAATTTAAATTTTTTTTGTTAAAATGAAAAAAAAAAAACTTACAGATTTGTCCTTCATTGCACGCCATAATTCACCGCCACGCTTTGCAATGTCGGTTACTTTGCTGCCAGGATTATCTTTTTTGATCTCTTCACGGGTCTCGTTCAGCCACAACATGTAGGCGGAAAGTGGACGTTTTGGCCTTTCAGCAGTCATTTTTATGATTTATGTTTGTAGTTTGGAGTGAACTGCAAAAAAATTGAAACAAAAACAAATTTTTTAGAAAATAGAAAAATATTTTAGCTTAAATTGAGTGCTCAAAATTAGTTACACGAACTGTTTAAAATTTCAATATAAGTAGTTATGAGCATTATTTAACAGAATAATTTGCATCCTTAAAGCTAGATACATAGAAACTGAATAAAAATGGCGCCCAACCGAGCTTAAAACCATAGAACTGATTACAAGAAATACATGCTTTATGGTGAAAGTTTTAAACCATACACTTCTCTTTTTCCGGGCGCCAAACGAATGAATTTATTGTAAATAAATTATTGTAAATTTAAACTATAATTCAAATTGAGAAAATAAAGTGCAACTGAAAAAAGTATAACTGAACAAAGAGAGACTTTTCAGGAGGCGGAAAAGACAAATTAAAAAAACTGTAATCTCCTAAAATATCAAAACACCACAAGTGCCCTCTGATTTCAAAAAAATTATCTGTGTAAAACCTTTTACTTTTACTTTTACTAATGAATATCTTTTTTTTATCTGCTGTATATTGGGTTTTATCTCGAAGCAGGCATTTGTAAGCTTGATAGTTTTCTTACGGACTGTCGAAAAATATGTATTGAATATGTAATGAACCTACAGTGTAAATTGAGAAAATTCTCCTCAATTTAAAGAAGAAATTTGTGTATAAAGTGGCGCCCAAAAGATTTTTCAGACAATAAGTAATTATATCCAATATTAAACAAACTGTATGTTTACCCGGGCGCTATTTAAAAGAGTCATTTTTTCAAATAAGATTTAAATTGAATATTTTGAAGAAATCTAAAATCGGCCAACACCAGAGGTATAATATTTCAAGAATCCGTCAAATTTCTTGCTACGATATTCGAATAATAGGAAGATTACTCCAATATCGTCAATAACGGCAAGCCCAAATGGCAAAACCTCAAATATCATAGCCAATTTTAGCCTGGAGGTAGTTACGTTAGTTTTCCTCTACATGAAGTAGGTTGCTTAAGGAGGAAAATCCCACACGTAATAATGGTTTCACTCTTTTATGGCTACCTGATCTGACAGTGTCCCACAGGAACAAAGCTTATAGTTGTCTTTACAAGTTATCAATCGAGAGATGTTAAAACAAAATCAATAATAAATACTCAGTCTTCTGGGCTTTGCCCGGGCGCCAATTTAAAAAAAAAAAAAATAATATTTTTATTTAACGCCATGTAAATCAATAATTTGATGGATGACATGATTGCAACTAAGAAACACAAAGTTCAACTGTACCTCCTCCAATTTTCCCTGATTAACCGGTGAAGAGTGTGAGTGCAGTGGACTCTTGCAAGAAAACCGCTCACAACACCACCCGCATCCATCCTCCTGAGCATCGCCAAACAACTGATTAATGCATCACATTAAAATTAAAGCCATCAACATTAAGTAGATAGTGATATGTCTATATATATGATATGTTATTTCATCCTTCCGTTGGCAGGTAAATAGTCCACAATTTACTATAAATACATGGAGCTTTATCTATACCGCACAAAACAATACAATCACATTACACACACCTTTTTATGCTGCACTTACATTATAAAGATATATTATACAATATATATAGCAAAACAATCTGTGTTCGTGCAATTAATGCAGCATTAATTAATAATTAACAATTATGTATTTATTGTGTATAGGTACATGCGTAATTAAATTGTATAAATGTTGTTGTTGCGGGAATCCTTAGTTTATATAAACCAACATACCTAGTTATGATGGAGGACGAGTTTGAATAATTTCTATAAGCTCTTAACAAATTGTCCTCCACCACCCCATACTCCCCCTCCAACCTTTGGTTACCCAAATCAATTCTAAAAAGGACGAATGGGTATGGCAGTGTAGGGGAGTACATCGAGAAACTTCGGACAATCTTTTATCCAGCCCGGGATTTTGTATTATTAATAGCATCACACATACGATAAACATTTAATATCTGTTTACCTGCTTTTCGAGAGTGAGAGATAGATACAATTCAATCTCTACTCATTGTAACTAAAAGTAGCAATAGCCCCAAATAGTTGAGTGTTTAACCCACTTCAAGGGGGCGCTGCGCTGATGGCAGAATTCAGCAGTTATGAGAATGGGAACTAGACACCAATGACGGTTGGAGAGAAAAACAACAACAACAACAACTACAAAAAAGTTCACCCCCTTTTGGCATACAAGGAGCGAAACGTGAATGGAGCATGACTCCAAAAACTGTAGCAAACTCAACAGCTACAACAACAACTGAAACTGAAACACCGTGTATTAATGCTACAAGTATGATGAGATGAAAATAAATGTTGTGGGTGGAAAGCCAGATAACCGTGTAGGGCATGGCTATTGATGTGGGTGTGTGTGGGGCAGAGGTTGGTAGGTAGTTATGGAGTGAATAATTTGTCCAGGGGTTGCTCGCTGATGGCTATATGCATACTCGTACAACATTTTCTCTATGACACCGCAATGCTTTTTAACGGTAGGTACCTTTATGCTTGCCATCAAAGCTTATGCTGCATGTAACTATGAAAAAGTTCCAAGCAAAAGTAATTTCATTTATTATTTTTTTGTCTATTGATTTTGTTTGCATTTTATTCTCCTCCATTCTCAAACTGTGGGATCTCAAATTCCAAGAAACTTAACTATGGCTGCCAACAAAATAACCGTTATAAAAAAGGACACATTTTTGTGTCGAGGGAAAAATCGAGAAAAACCCAGAGTTGAAAAAGTTTTTTTTTTTTTTGGTATTTTATACTACATCTCATCTATACACTCACGGGAAGGAAAAAAATCATCATCATATGAAAATCTATAGTTGAATCAGCAGTATCTATGTATCTATAGATACTTTGGTGGTAGTTGTAGATTTGTTCCTTGTTACAAGAGAGCAACAGGGGTTTAACGATTCCACAGAGCAAATAATTATACCTAGGTAGGTGAATTGTTTTCAACTGAGAATTTCTATGAAAAATGTATGCGCAGTAGCTACGTCGCACTATAAAATGGCTTCATATAGAAACATAGAACAATTTTTTCAGTACTCTACTCATGTTAGGTATATTAATCCTGCATTCATTTTTGTTTGATGTAATGTTTTTAAGGGTGATTCAATTTTGTAAAATTCTTTTGTTAAATAAAATCAAGCTGATTTTTAAGAAGCATAAGAAAATCGTAAATTTTGTTTGGTAGGACTTAGTATATCCAAACTTTTCAGTAACTGCTTTTTTCAGGGAACACATATACAACCCGTAAGCATTTGGCGATAGTTTTCTGTTGGGTTGTTTTGAAAGAGAGCAACGGGGATTTAACGACTTCACAGAGGAAATTCTACGTGTATTGTTTTCAACTGAGAATTCGTATGGAAAATGTATGCGCAGTAGCTAGGCCGCACTACAAAATAGCTTCATAGAAACATAGAGCACGAAGTTTTAGTTTTAGAGACAATTATGGTGTCATATTTTTTTTTATACTTTTAGGTGAAAAATTCCTGCGGAATAATGATAACTTTGCCTGGGAATATTTCATAAAGTAATGGAGATCATCTCATCTAACGACAAAAATATCATTGTTATTGATTTTACTACGAGCTTTTGAACTACTTTGTTGTAAACGTTAAAAAGGAAGCTTTATTATCTGCGTGACTGGTTCGATATTTTGTGTGACACTGCCTACAGTGTGTGTTGAAAGTTTGAAAAAATATACCTACCGAATATCCATTTACAAATTTGAAACAAAATAAATTACGTATATGTAGGTATTGCAATTAAATTGAATAAGGCTGTTTTTGTTTAAATTAATGTTTATGTTTTTGTTTCTATAGAAATGGAATTAATATACCTTAAAAACGACCGTATTATTTACTTTTGATTTAAATGATTTAAACCTATAGCCCACTAACTATTAAGAATTAAGAAAAAGGTCACTAAAACAAATTATATACTTTTAATCCAGATTTATTAAATCTATGTTCAAATTATCCTTATCCAAAATATTATGGATGTAGGTGCTTAAATTGGTCACTTGTGAGCTGTTTCAATTCATTTGGATTTTTCTAGGTATATTAATTTAAATCCGGATTTAATTTTTAATCTGGATTAAGCGAGTGTATAATATGGGCACTGCAGTTAATATGTCATTTTATATTTAAGAAAAATTTAACGGGCTGGATTTTGTGATTTCTAATGTTATTTTTGTTTTTACATAGCTCAGATTTTAATCTGAAATTTGTTTTCGTGGGGGTTGGAATACGATTTCAAATTGATTTGTTTTGCTATGGTAATAGTGTAAGTAGGCGTTTTTCTTTTTTAATTCAGAGTTGGTTCAGAGCAGAGCATTGAGCGAGCGGAGTAAACTCTGAGCAGAATGTGTTCGGAGCACTCCGATTTAATTATGAAACACACCTGAGCACTGAATTGTCATATCTGTCAAATTGCATGAAAACTGAACGATCAGAGCTAAAAAAGAAACACAATTATTGTTCTGACAGTTCAGGCTCTGCTCTGAACTAAAAAAGAAAAACGCCTATTATGTGTATCTGTGGTGTTGAAAGCTGTCAAACTGATGGCTGTCAGTTTTCTTGGTGTATGATCGTTTTCGTGTTACTTAAAAGAGTGGTTAATCTGCCGAAAAATTCAGATCTGCAGAATTGATTTCTGGCAATATAGAGGCGACAAAGTTAGCAAAAATAATATAGGTTCTCCCAAACCAACGAAACGAATATGCGACGACTAAATAATGTTCAAAGATTCGCGTCACGCCAGGGTGGTTGCTCCTATTAATCTCCATGTAAATAAATTAAGACAGGCGAAAGTGTCGCCGAAGTTCGTAAGTATTCGCATTGGTTTGGGAGAGCCTTAAATTTGTCTTTGTTCAAATTTAAAAAACGAAAAAAATTATCAGAAGGTAGACAGATATCTATGTAAGTTGGTGGTTCTTAAATGTTTTTTTTTTTTTCCTTTACTACCCACTTAATAAGTTCCAAATATTTTTTAAAATCCAGAGAGATATTTTTTTAACTTGCTTTAACTGCCTATTTGTGGCTTATTAGCGTATATTTAATTAATATTAAAAAAAATATTATTTTATAATAAAAAAAAATGAAAAAAATGTTAGGTTTTTAACACTTTTTTTCAAATTAAAAAAAAAAAAACTTTTTAAAAATTTTATAATTTTAATAATTTTATCGAAATCGGTGACGCTCTTTACGAGAAAATCGAAATAAAAAAAAAAAATAGTCAGTTGTTCTATAAAAGATGCTATTTATATCAGTTTTTAGGAATTTTTTTTTTACTTCGTCTTAAGTCAGCGAAAAGAAATTAATTTGATTTCATAGGAAAGTATCTCAAAAGGGAAATCTTATTGTGTTTGTATTAGTTTTTTTTTTCTGTGTAGGCTAACTAAACAATGTTTTTCCTTTCGTAAACTATCATGCTTCGGAAAAATTATTCCCGGGGAGTTGAATTCATTTCAATTGTTATATAGAATTCGTCCAATAGAATATGCTATCGATTTCTGAACCACTCTCTTTGAATAATTACATATTGTAAAGTGGTCTGAGAATCGAAAAAAATAGTTCATTCGATGAATTCAATAAATCAAATAAAATTAATTAAACTAATCGTGAATAAAATCGTCGAATATACATATGTTAAGATTATACAACCAAAGAGAATAATTGATGGACTACACTTTTGTTTGGAGATTTCATTTAATACAACCAAATTATAGAGTGGTAATGTCAAAGAAAAATTTAACCAGGAATAACCGTTAAGAATCGATATGATTTTTTTAACGTTTGACGAAAGTGATTGTAAATTATTTCTTAACACATAATCTTATATTTAAACAAAATAAAGTTTAATTCACTGATATCATTTTTAATTAATTTAATTTTTTATTTATAGTATGTGGAGCACCCTAGCTGTATTCTGTATTGTTGCCTCAGTTATTTTTTTTAACTAAGCGGAATTTATAGTCAAGCGGATTTCAGTTAAATGAAAGTTATTTTTAACCGAATTATAAAAAAAAGATACTTGATAAAAAAACTTGTGTTACAGTTAAGTCATTTTTGTAGCTAAGCGTAATTCAAAATAATTAGATTTGACTTTTTGTGAGTGTTCTCAAGTTATTTAAACTTTTTCTTTTATCAGTGCCGAATTGAGGGTATTTTGCGTTCAAACGTTTTCCGGCGGTCCTCCCACCACTATTTGGCAATTTAAATCAGGCTTTAAAACCTTTTACAAAACAAATGTGTTTTCAGCTTAAGATTAAACGAAGTTAACCTTGTGGCGACAGTCTATATATTTAAGCAAAATTAAACCATAGTTTTAAAAATTTGTCAAAAAACATTCAGTTAATCTTACTTTTAACTTAGCAGCAGTTTAAAAATTACTATGAATACTCCCAAATGGTTTGTTTTCTGCAGTAAAAGTATATATTGTTGATACTATACGGAGGGATAATGCAGATCAAGTTGTTTGAGTTAATAAAAATGTATTTCAGAATACGAGCACAGGGCAAAAATTCAAGTTTTTTTTTTTTTTAAATTCCTGTGCCCTCCAGATAAGAGTGCCAGTTAAAAACCTTGACATTTTCTTGAAAGTAGACTAATTTAGAGACTTTGCTACCTCTTAAAATAGGCGCCCTGTTCGATTGAACGGCCCTCTATCCGACACTGTCTTTTATTTAATTTATTAAAAAAAAATCCTTGGATAATAATAAATTATATTTATCTTAGCAGTGGATTTTTGTCAAAAAGTTCATATAAGTTGAACTGAACTTAAAAAAAATTGCGTATTGACAAGGCCCTCACTAGTCAACTGATGAGTCCAAGTGAGATCGTCGGGACGAAACGCCAATTTTTATGGACTAAAGGCCGTTAAAAGCTATTTCGAATCAATAATTCAACAAGTCCAATTAAATAGTGCTAGGCTGATGTATTTCAGTAGTATATAGAATTTGTATTATAAAAAACCTTCACATTTATCTTAATTTAGTTCAGTTTTGCTGCATGATATTGAAGAACAATAAAAATTAAATTTAAACTTGTAAATTTCTGTATCTTGATATTAAATCCTTGTTGGATTGAAATACATAGGTATAAGAATAAAATATCTATCTTTTATATGAGTTAAATTCACAAAATGTCTTTTTTGACTATTTAGTATCATGCGAACTTCATTTTCCACAAAAAGGTATGTTTGCTAAGCTTTTTGCACAAACTGTCACTGTTTTAGGTCGGTATATGTTTAAAAAGAGATTATTATTTTTTAGTAGGTTTAAGTATGATACTAGTTAAAAAATATTTAAAACTAAGAAAATATTGTTATATGTGGTTACTGGGTCGTTTCGTATCAAACCTAGATAAAGCAAAAGTGGTTGAATACTAGATTTAGGATGTTAAGGAATATGGAATACTACATATATGTTATTTATGTACATTGTTGCGTTACTAATAATACGATAAAAAAAGCATTAGTTGGCCGAATACTAGTAAATTTAAACTATTAGCTTAGAGAAGTTAAAAAAAAATAATTACTTTATATTAAATATTTTTGTTTTTAATTATGTACCTAGTACTAAACAAAAACATTTTTATATTACTCTGAACATCCCAATACTTTTAACCCCTACTGTATTCAAAATATATTCAGCTCGTCCTTTAACATTCAGCATCTTTTTAAAATTTCAAACCAAACAAAATGGCGTCCTTTCAGTTATTATTACTTTAATTTAAGTAGGTATAGGTACTTAATTATGTATCATAGGTGTGTATATTTCTATATATATTTCAAATACCATTTTTGTTTATCTGTTTCTGTTTTCATACAAAAATAAAAAGACTTACTTTACCTACCTACTTCCGCCAAGAAAAAATGTGAAAAATGTTGACAGACATAAGAAACAAGAAGATAAAAATACTAATAACGATAACCCCGCATATATATATGCAAAGAAAAAAATATATACCCAGGTGCCTAACTACATAATGTATATAGAATAAAAAAAAGCACGCAATGATATTCAGCGGCCATTGATGAAATTAATTTTAACTAAAATAAAAAGATAAATTCGTAAATTAATTATTTGCTTAGTGTCCTATCTCTTTTTTCTTCTTCTCTGTTTGTCTATCAACTAAGTTAAAATACAATAGGAATCAACATGAACCGAAAAAAAGGAAATAATGGCCGCTTTTCCTTTCCACTTCAAATATTTGAATTCTGTAAAGGTATATGTAGGTATATTCTAAGTTTTTGCAAATGGCTACTCCTTGTCAACGAAAACGAATTAAAATAACGAACAAAACATAATTCACACTCAATGGAAACGAGACAAAAATGCGCTCTTTTTATTTTGTGATTATTTCCACCGATTATGTTGGCGGGTGACGGCGGCGGCGTTTATGATGATATCAAATTGAAGAAAACAACAAGAAAAAATGATTTTTAACCTAAAAAATTATAATACCTATCTTCGGTGCTGTTGAGAGTTTTAAGTACTTCTATACTAATATACACTCTGTGACTGTAAAAAGTCTTGGATAGTAAATTTCTTTCCCTCCCCTGCCCTGGATTTTATGTATGTAGTTTGAACGAGCCCCCCTCTGTATCGGGCATGAAGTTAGGTAGTTAATGCGCCTTTTTCCTCCCCGATTATGCCCATAGCCCATCATCCGTCGTTTTCGTTGTCGTTGTCGCTGTCACTGTCGCCTTCACCAATCACTCCCCTCACATACGAGTATGGCTCCCCTATTTGCTCCACAAACAAAGAGCAGCAAACCCGCCCGCCGCTGCTTCTACCGCCGCCGCCGCCACCACAACGCCTATAAAATGAAGCACCACCAGAGCAAACCAACCAAACCAATATACACTACACATATACACCAGCAGGCAGCAAAGTGTTCGAGTTTTTTCCTCGAATTTTTTTTTGAGATTTTTTTTTTATGATGACGAAAACGTTTTCAAGACGTAATTTTTTATCAATTCAATTATTAAATAACCATATTTCTAAATATTCATCTAATTTGCCTCATTCGTCGTTGAAAAATTAAGTTATTCACAAGAAAACACACTTTAAATAAAGAAAAACTGAATAGCGACGTCCATTTTCAGTACAAATTATATGAAATCGCCATGGAATTGTTGGAAAAGAAATTTTCATACAAAACCCACGCCAAAATGGGTCGATGATTTTTACAAATTTTATATAATAAATGGCAATTAATTTTTGTGGATTTTGGAAAATAAAATACCCCCAGGGTTTGTCGATAAATTGTAGAAGAACAAATTTCACTCACCTGTGTAATTTAAATTAGTAATTTATATTTGAATATGGCCACTAAAAAATTATTTTGACCGAGAACCAAATAATGTATGTGGAATAAAACTCTTCACTATAATACTCAGCAGATCTGATGTAGAAGCAAAGGAAAGCCAAAGCCAAACGCCAAAGCAACGAACCAAGCAAAGCTGAAAGCAGTACAAGTATCTACCAGATACGATGAACGAAACGAACGAATATACCTACACCGATTTCGATATGAGAAAAAAAATGTATTGCTGCTTCTATACTTCACTTCCACCACACACAGTGTTTCCAACGAGCACTCAGTATATTCAGTAGGTACAGTATCAGTAGTAGGTATACTCTATACTATACTATACTATACCTTATGCCTTGCCTTTGCGTTTGGTTGAGAAAATTTTACTTGAAAATTTTGTATCTTACTTTCTGTATACTGTTGCTGGTAGAAATCCAATGGATTGGATTTTGTAGGTAGCCGTATTGCCGTATGCCGTCCGTATGCTCTACGTAGAGCGTTCTTCTTTCGTTGAATATAAAATTTTTGTTCGTATTCGTGGGGTTCTTCGCTCAACGCTCACTATCACTAGGTATACACAGAACACAGCACAAAAGTATCTTCAGCCAGTGACGATGACGGTAGTAGAGTTTATTGTATGGGAAAGCCAAAGCCAGCAAAGGCAAACTATATGAACGTACGAACAACAAACGACGACGCGAACGAAAACGAACCAAGCACAAAGCAGGGTGAACAGGGAACAGGGAACAAACAGCCAACTACACCACAGTATAAAATTCAATATGTGTATCTCGAAATCTCTATGCTGCTATGGCAGGGTAGGTAAAGGCAAAAGGCAAAGCCAAAGCCATCAGGCAGCAGTACAAAATGTGTTTCTCTCTTTCCCTTTCACCCCCTCGGGTATAGATATGCGAGTATCTCTACTTTTAACCATGAAGTGGTTGTTGGTTGAATTGTTGTTGAATGGTGAGGAGAAATATGATGTTTAGGGCGTTTTGGGGGAAGTGTCGACGCGCAGGGGGAAAATGGTGATGGCAAACGCACACAAGCAATCCTACCCGAATAAAATTTTTATATGAAAACGAACAGAAGCATATCACTGCGTGCAAATATGGCAGATATTCAGCTCGAATATAACGTAGGTACGCAGCGTATGAACTATTGAATAAAAAAAAAAAAATGCTACTCTGTTGTATCGCTCTGGGGTGAAAACATGGAAGTAAAATGTTTACGTTTTTTTTTGTAAAATAAAATTTTACATAATTTTTTTTTAATATTTTTATTTTTTAAATGTTTTTTTTTTTTTTTTAACATTAATTTGATTCACTGATTTTTATATGTGGATGTTGGTAATCTAATCACATCGACTAATTTCATATTAGATTGGATATGATGGCATATATCTAACTGTTGAGTCCACTAGTTTACCAGGGCGAAACGCAAACAAAAATGGTGTACAGGCCGCAAAACCTTTTTATCAAGTTTTATTTATAAGATACACTTAGAGAAAGCAAAATAAAAGATATAAATTGATCTTTAAGTCTGTCTTAATATTCTTTCAACTAAAAATACCTTTTAAGCTACACCAATCCAGTAATTTTTTTTAAATTAAAAAAAAAAATTGTTTGTTTTACATTTTTTTTTTAATAAATTTTATTTAAATAAGAGAAGTGACTAAACAAGCCAAGTTTAACAGTTTTGGTTTATAAAAGTGACGGTGGGCATACTTTGGGCCCCCAATTCGTCCGAAGCGTGTTAAGGCATGAACACTTTTAATGGTATTTCTCTAGTCTCGTCCTTAAATAAAATACACGACTTGATCACATGTACTTTCTCTTAGTGTACAAACTGCTTTAAGGATTTAATATACGCACAAATATGTTCGAATAAGATAACATTTTTGAAATTTTTAATAGGTACATTTGTTTTTGTAATATTTTTTAAGACATGTTATTTTTGAAAATTTATTGGCAAGAAATATTAAGTATTTGATCAAATCCACCTAAGATAACGTTTAAGAAAAAAAACGGTAAATATCTACAGCTCTTTTGTAAAATTATGTTCTAACATATGATGTATTCTATTCTATACCCACAAATAAGAAGGTATAGATACATATAAACAAAGTTTACAAAGTCAATGTGTAGAACATTCGTCAGAAAGGCAAACACAATATCGAGATAAGCTTTAATGTTTTATTGCCTCTCTTTTATCGCAAAAGGGTGTGTTTTTATAGTTTTGAATTGGCAACAATGTTGAAATTGTGACAGTTAATTTGTCAGCTGTCAGATGATTTGTTCTGCTCGATAAAGTAGTTGAAAATTTATGACTTTCAAATTGCGCTACATTAAATCCGGCCCCGGCTCTAAAAGCACAATGTTATCTTTTCAATAAAACCAATACCATGGCTAACATTTTCTTCTCATTTTATTAAATTAAAAAAAATGGAAAATGTGACTTTGTAGTCCTTCTAAAATGCACGTAAGTGTTTGTAGGTGAGTTTAACTTCTTTTTTTTTTTCATAGAGTTTTTTGGCCCAAACAATAAAAATCCCTACCTGACTTATCTACCATACTTACATTTTACACACTTATGTACATATAAACACATGCTTACATCTACATCAACTAATTACAGATATTAAAGTTGAAGAATTTAGTAAAATCATAATTAAATTACTTTCGAAAAAAATAGTACGTATACGACACCGAGTCCCAGTTGCAAAGGAATATCTATAATTATAATAATTACAATTTTAATATTATTTGAATTAACGTCCTATTTTATAAACATCAAACATAAACAGGGCCGGATTTGGTGAGTGGTAATTCCAGAAAAGGGCCCACACCGAAGGCTTTGGCAAATAATTTTTTTTTTTTCCGAAAACAAATATTTTTATAAACAATCTACAATGATGTCAATGATGAGATTCAATCATATTAATCATTCCTATAAATTTTTGAACGGAAAAGAAAGCAAGAAAATGAAATAAAGTTTTTCAAAATAAATTTTATTGTTGAAAAAATTCAATTTAAATTTTTATTTAGAAGCTGATTAAAGCTATACAAAAAATATTTTTTTTGAAAACTCACTATCTCAAAAAAGATGATTATTTTTTAGTTTAATTGATAACTGGACGTAAAATGTTTAAAAAAAATTGTACACAGAAAATTATGCTACTCTCTTTTTTAGGTGAATTAAGATTTCTTAAACAAAAATCTGGTTAAGGTGGGGCTTCAGTCCGGCCTCTGCCAACAAGCTTCTTCCAGCCAGAGCTCAGTCCCTATAGCTACATAGCTGTCTCCAGTTTTGTTCGCTAAGTTATTTAAGGTCCTCTTATTCGAATTGCGTGCGCCGCGCGGTCTTCCTCAACTTCCCTCGATGATGGTTGTGTATTTGATGTTCCTATAACGCAGCACACACGTTGGCTGGTGTTTTAAAGATTTTTCATTTGTAAACCCTCCCCGAACACAAAGCAATAAATCAGTTGGATTTCCATTTCGTTTAATCTTCAATGTGTACCTATACATGCATCCATATTAGTACATTCAGAACATCCACCCGTGTTGCGATCGGAGAGGGTTTATATCGTCGCTGATACATACTGCAAAAAAGTCGTAGGTAGATATGTGCATATGTCATAAATTTCAATTAATTTAATTTTTATTTTATTTATGTATTTTTGTTTGTAAGAATTAAATGTCCTTTTAAAATTTAAAAACAAAATTTCTGAAATAAAATTGAGCTAGTTTTTGGACTGCATTTCGAGCAGAGATCTTTTGGGCTACAAAAATTCCGAAATTAAGCTATTGAATTGCTTCGATACCTGTTGAAACGAAATCTAAATATTTATGTTCAACCTAAGAGCTGATTTGACAGTTAACGCTTAGTAAATAAGCGTTTAAGTTTAACATAAATATTTATTTTAAATGAATCACCCATCATATATCTGCCTAACTACCATATGTACCTAATTTACCTAAAAATTACAAATATTCAAATATGGCGCGCAATTTATTCTCATACAAACTTCCGAGCCAAAAATATAATTTCTATCAACAACCCTAAATGCTTCTTCAATCTACCTACAATCCATGACGAAAATTTTTGATACCGAGCAACATTACTTTTTCTTTAATCATTATAATAAATACAGCGACCTAATCCCAAGCAAATTCAGCACATCAGAGTAGAGCTGCAGAGCTGGCTGAACCCAAAGCGGTACGGCAATACTACCACCATTCGAAAAGAAGCATTTTTTCACACGATGACGATGACACACAAGATGATGCCTGGCCCGATGCGATGCTATCTCCAATCAAAAAAGGTACACCATATATTTACAACAAAGCGGCAAGCAGGCAGGGCAGGCCAGTGTCAGGCATAATGAAACACACATTATTCCCTTCTTTGCTTCTTCTTTATTTGATCGTTGTTGTTGGTTTTTTGCCTTGCCGAAGCCGATTACTCTACCAAGCAAATAATATACATGATAGAAAAAACTCATTGAATGAGGTCTATAAACGCACAAAAGCAGAGCGATTCAACGCACTCCATCGCATATGAGTACGTGAAATTCTTCGAAAGCAAAATGCCCAGCCAAAGCGGATGTATGCCAGCCATAGCCATTTCATATTATAACTAAACGATATGATGGCGATGGTGAGTGAGTTGAGTACACTTGCACCAAAATTTCAATATGGCTTGGCATTATATTGATGTTGGGTGATTTTTCAACGCGTCGAATCGCATTTTGTAATTGAAGAAATAAAATTGTACCTAAATTTAATGATAAAATATTAATTTATTGAGAAATTTAAGGTTTTTTTTTTAAATGGTAATTTATGGGATAAGGTTTTTTTGAGACAAATATAATTTTCATTTATTCGAGAAAGCTCCATAGTGAGGTGAAATTGGATTTTAATTATGTCCGGCGCAGTTGTGTGGATAAATGCTCTGGGTAATTCAGAGGTATGTTTTTATGGTTTCATGCGTTCATGGACGGTATGTTTGTATGGTTTCATGCGTTGATGGACGGCTGGCGTTACACTTTGAATTGAGGTTTGAAATTTGAGTTGACAAGAGCTGTATTTTTTAATGAACTATTTTTATCATTTTTTGTATTGGTATAGAATAGATAATTTGGTTTCTTTTTTGCGAAAAGATTTGACCTTATTCTATCTTCCATGTTTTATTCAAAAAAAGATTAATTTTATAGATGAGATATCTTTCTCTGTTCAACAACATTTTGGTGTTCCACAATATACTAATTGTGCTGTTCAATGACTATCGTCTAACAATTAAGAGAAGATTTATTGCATTAGTTTTTATTCAAAATATGATAGGCCACGCACCCGCCAACAACAATTACTATCATATTTGATTGAGTTATTTTCTTTTTAAGCTTTAATTAATCGCATTCAATTCTTAAAAAAAAAACCCATTTTAATTAATTGACTGACCTTCTACTCACTCAACAAACTTTTTAGTTGCTGGAAGTCTGTGTTTAAATTGTATCATCAAGGATTCTAAATAAAAATGGGCTGAGAAATTTTATTAAAAAGAGAAATTACTGATTTTGAGAGCACAACTTTCATATTTCAATTGAGTTTCTTGATAGTAAGTAAAAAAAATCCATTGAAAGAACTTTCAATATTTACGGGCTGACTGTTTTTTTTTTTTTCATCGGTAAGATTTAGAGATACCTAAATGCTATATTTTCCACCGAAAGTTAAGCCCAGTTTAGATTGGATACAGCTATGCAGTGTGCCCACCGTACAAAAAAAAAATTAAAAAGTAGATTAACTTTGAAAAAAAAAAAAAAAAAATATTGATTCATTTGTTTTTATGGAGTTGAAGTGACTTGAAGTGAGTATAGAAAATTTCATGTATTGGCATTTTCGAATGGTGGTGTCAGAAATGACAGTTCTTGTTCTGAATTATCGAAATGAATCTGAAGTATCGAATTGTTACTACGGATTATTATTACCATCATATGAATCATATGTCCAATCATGACATATGTCAAAAGAAGCAAAAATATGTCCGATTTCTCAATGAATGTGTTCAGCGCGACATTATAAGTAAATTCAATTTTTTAAAGTATTGGCCCTTTATGAAGATTAAACGAAAATAATTAAAAATATAGGAACTTGAATAACAAAATAAATTTGTATTGTATGTAAATCTTAGAGATTTAAAGAAGATTAAGGGTAAATCTATTTAAATTTCGATTTAGTTATCGTTATAGAAACGTAATATTTCAGCACTCCCTCCCATTTTCTTTTACCATTATATACTTACTTCAATTGACATTTTTATTTAAAGGGATTGACGAAACAAGTTTCTAGTACGCAGATTTGTGCATCATTTTAGTCAGTTTAGAGCGCGGTGTTAAAACTTTCCCAAAAAAAAATTGCAATAATATCGAGTATAAAACCCTTACGCTCATGCCAAAAATGTGTATACAAAAAACATGTATATGTATATATTTTACATACGAGACTATACTCTGTCCAACAAAAATAGGCAGTACACGTCTTATGGGAAAGCTTTTTTAAAATCAGTAGCGTGTTATATTTTTGCACCATATTAAATTGAAATAACTCCTCCACAAAAATTGTTTGCCGCCCGTGAATTTCCGATAACATCTGACACAGGCCCAACGTCCTATTCAAGGCACATCTGAGTGTGCATGTGCACTGAATTGCTGTGGCCAATAGCGATTCGCTGCTGCTTGATGTATATTCAGAGTTACCCGTGTCCATTTGGTAATTCGTTCAGATTTGTTTCCTTGAGTTTCTGTTAAGGTGCTTTTGATTTTCGAGCCTTAAGATAAAGCTTTTAATGATGAGTGTATCGTGTACACTACGACAACCCCGTGAAAGCTTTAATGAAGGACAGATTTATGCAATCCACTGTAGCCAGATGAGAGGCAAACATCCTATCTTGCCTACACTGCCAATTTTTGTTGGAAAGAGTAAAGAGATATGCCAATTTATAACAGTTATAACAGTTTTTCGACATTAAAAGTGGTGTGCGTTAACGCGCTTCGCGCGACTAAAAAAAACACTGGATACCTGAAGTATGCCCACTGGCGTAGAGCCCTGGCCCTGCGGGGCCGCATAAACAGGTCTTTTATAAACCAAAACTAATACAGTTGGCATATTCTTAGAGTCACTTCCATGTTTTACATGTATACAAAAAACATTGAAAATAAAGCGAAATTTGAAAGCTCCTCACACACAATCTCGTAGCCCATCTCACAGCATTTATGGTGGTCAAAAACACGATCTTGTACATAAACATTTTTAGGATTCATTCTAAAACCATCATACAGTCAAGATACATAAATACAATTTGAGTGTTTGGAAAAAACTAAATTTAATAGCGTTTATGTCACTTAGGTCCAGTTTTTCTTAGTGGATGAGTTAACTCCGAGTTAAATAAGAGTTCGTTTATCCAGCAAATACTTTAATCCCGAGTTAACTCAAAAGTAGTTTTTCGGTGGAGAATTTAATTAAACTCCTAGTAGTCGAAAATCTATTAAAATCAATGTCTTACTATCGGATTCGAGATAGCGCCCCCACTATGAAAATCACCCTTTCCATAGTGTCGTACCTCGATTTGAATGGATTTTTGAAATGCATCTTTCAGATATATCTACCTTTTCAGCTAATCAAGAGTTAACTCACCGTTATTTGTTGAGTTAACTTGGGATCTAAATTGACTAAAAACATATTGTCTCAGGAGTTGACTCAGGTTTAAACCAGAAATTAAGATAATCTCGAACTGAAAAACTGGGCCTTAGAAGTACCAATTCGACAGGTTTTAACAAAATCAGTAAACGCAGAAACGCAGTTTTGTTGCAACCGTTAAAAAAGTTCTCGAGAAAACTTAAAAAAAAAAAAAACAAAATCATTGTAAACCAGCTATCCGACCTATGATCTAATAAAAAAATTCGAATCTCTCCTGAAGTGAATCACATAGAAAAGCTGTGTACCAAATTTGAAGCAAATCGGTCAACGCGTTTAGGTTTTAGCTCTATGTACAGTGGACGTAGTGAAGTACAGACGCATGTATTTAGTTTGACTAAAAGCACTTTTTTGGACTTCTTTATCTTTATTGTTAATTTTGATTAAAACCTTTACATTCTATAGATTCAAGTAAAAAATAAATTATTAAATTTGTAAAAGTTGTCAGTTTTGGAAAGTAAATAAATAAACAGACCAAACAGACCTATCGTCAACGCTCAGTTCGAAAAAGTATGTACTGTCTGAAATTTCAAATTTCTATGAATTTTTTTTGTGTATGAACTTTGAAGAATTTTGAACTAAAGTTCGTAGAAATTCACAGTTTTGGACAGTTCGCGAACAGACATAATATTTCATTGAAATTGACAGATGAAGAACATTCGAATTCAGGTAAATTTTCGTTTTGAATTCGTATTCACAATTTGAACTCCCAGATTAACTGAATCAATGCTCAAATTATTTCTTTGGATAACTTTGCAAATAACCACCACTTGAAATAATACCAAAAATTCTATCCTGCAGTTTATTCCAAAAACTACATATATGTACATATGTACATACATATGCCAATTAAGAACCTTTTGAAAATAGAAAATAATAATAATCCAGAAATGTTGTCCTCTTTTTTAGTAAGATTTTCTTGGGATGCTTAGCTTATATTTCATACCTAACACATATTCTCCCTTTGAATATCTATAAAGGACGCTCATGGTGATATAAATAATGTTTGCTACGTCGCATCAGGAGCCTAGGTGGGACCGTTTATAAAGTGTGTCAAACTGGAATATTTCATAGTTGATTAGTTTGGAACCCAGTAAAGGTTACCGATCTATGTACATATATTTAACGTTATTGTACCTTTCTTCGAATGGATTTTTGGCGGCAAAAAAAGCAATGCATTAGGTATAGGATTTCTTGCAGCAGATTTTTCCTTTTGGTTCTATTTGAGTTTCAGAGGACACGGTGTCTTTTGTTTATTTTCTTAATCAGCAAGAAAGAGAAGGGATTCAGTACAGTGAATGAATTTTGAAGGGACCTAGTTAACGGGATGTATGTACGTAAAGAAAAGCATTCAGGTAAAAACTGCATCATTGACTATTTAAGGTCACAAAAAAACTCAGAACTACTCGTTCATAATTTTGTATACCTTATCTAGGCATCTTCGAATTTAATTTGATTTTTGTCTTTAAATGTTCCTACATTTTTCTTGACTTGCCACTTAAGCGATGGCTTGGTGAAAGCTCTCATCATAACATCCATTCATTAATACGCGTGGTGGCCAAACTTTGTCGTTATAATTAGTTCTTACCTGATTTAAATGCAACGAATAGACAAGTGTTCGAAGGCGCGTCTATTGTGTTCAGCCTGTAAAAATCAAGTTCGAATTACGACAACAATAACACACTTTTTGGTCATGTGCCAATTGAATGGAAATTGCGTTAAATTTTCATTTTTCAAAGTTTAATTTTCGATTGTGGAAACGTCAAAATTAGAACTGTTAAGCACTCCATGCACGTTTCAACTTTGTTGTCAATTAAATGTCAAGTTCATCAAATCAACTCGTGTGTGGGCTTGTCATTTGATTTATTTGAAGGTTGACGATTGAGTTGGAAGAAAATCAAATGATTTTGAATTTTTTCAAGTTGATATGAATTTTATCAACTTTGTTGACCTGTGTGTAGACAAATCATTTTATTTACTGTCAAGCCAAAACTCAACGCCAAATTTACAAGGCGATTGATATGTAGTTGAACCTAACTTCAAACCTCATTCAATGTGAGGAAGTTAGTAGGTCTGTTTGGCTTAACGTGAAATTTCTTGCGAATTTGCAGTAATTTTCACAAAGTTGCACAAATTGTTACCAATTCCTGTTTGTTAACTCGAAAAAGTTGCAACGAGAGGGCACATCGTAGAGGAAATAATTTCCCCTCCATTGGATAACTTGCGAATTTTGCTACATACATTTCTGTGTGCAATAAAAGTAAAGACTGTCAAAACACCCAGCTATTTTATTTGAAATTATGATTTCTGATTATGTGAAAATTAACTACATACATATATAAACAATAGATAACTTGGGAAATGTATTATTTATTTAATGTTTTTTAAATTCAACGCAAATTGCTTACAAAACCAGACTTTTGGCATGTGATTGTTGATGTGAGGAGTGAAATTTTGAGGTTTTTTTTACACAAAATTGGTTCCATGCGCTTGTTAACTTTCCTTTAAGTTTCTCCATTTTTGAGAAATTCCTTCTCACTCTGGTGTTTCGGCAGCTTTTACACATTTTATTGAAAAAATATACCAAACAGACCTAATAGTCTCAATTACTTGTAGGGTTGTCTGTGATCATGTCTCGTCGGTCGGCCGCTGTCGTTTATTTTTTTTGACAGTTGAAGCAGAAGTCTTTCAACTAAATTTATGTAGTGTGTGGCGAGGCATCAATTCAGTTGACAATTGAGTTTAATGTGGTTTTCCAAACAACCAAAAAAATTGATTTTTTTCGTGGTCTGTTTTTTTTCTCGATTGATCTTTCAAATCTCGATTTATTGTCGGATTTACACATATACTTTCACACACACTTGCACACAAACCAAATTGACATTTCTAAACGTCGTCCTTTCTTCGTCAGTTTAATTTCGTTTTGGCCATTCGCTAGCATTGTTTACTTTTGATAAGGCATTTGTTTAGTAAAATAAATACAAATAATGAAGTTTAATTAGTGAAATTTTTGTCTTTATTGTCCTCATTACCGTCAACCATTGACTTCTTGAGTTCGGAGTCAATCAGTGATTAAATTGGACAAATGTTTCATATGGAATGAAAGGCATTGTGGAAACATGTGGGTTAGTCCATTGTTTTTTGTGAAAATAAAATTATTTTTATTAAAATTCCATAGTAATCCTTTTGTAGTGACCTTGTTTCATGTTCATTGTCTTCTTCCTCACCATCAACCGATAACTTCTCCTTTGATTTGGATTTTGGATGGACGGGATTCCTGTGGATATATGGATCCGACCGATGGCCAAATCATGTTATAAAGCAGTGATAGTATACCAACAAAATAAAATTCCTGCTAGGGAACAAAAAATTCCCTAATTTGTATTCTATTTTTTTATTTCAATTTGATTGGACAAAATATTGTACAATATCACATTCATTTAAACGAAGTCAAGAAAAGAATGCGTAAATCGTTTCTTTCTTATATTTTGCCATAATTTCAAAATGGTCTCAGGATATTTATAATTTCAAGATTAAAAGTCAGTCCCACTTTTGAGTTTTTTCTTATGAAACAAATCAATAAAGGCTCCCAAACTGGCGCTAAACCTTCACGCGAATATGCGACGACTGAAGAATGTTCAAAGATTTGCATAGCGCCAGTGTGGGTTCTCTCATTAATCTCCATTTCAATAAATTGAGACAGGTGAAAGTATTCGCGTAGTTGAAATTAATTATAATTTAAACACAAAAATGTTCTTTTATAATTTGAAAAAAAAAACCTTTTGTAAGAATTTTTTCTTACGCATTTTTTCACCAGTTTCATCAAGAAAATTAAGCCAAATATATAATATTTTTCTATTAAAGAAAAAACTGTTCCCTAGGAAAAAAAATACTTGTAGGAATTTTTCCCTACATATACTATCACTACTTACATCAGTAAACACAGACAAATCACCTACACCTTTACAAAAAAAAGGATCAATCGCGATTCGTTCTAGTTACCACGATTGATCTGGAATCTGACCCCCAAATCTGAAATGGTTGACTGGAAAACCACATAAAACAAAATTGAACCGTATATGAAGTGCTTTAGGAATCAAATTTATGTCAAATTCCTGCAAACAAGGAAATCGATTTTTTTCTGAACCGAATCGATTTTTTTTCTACACCGAATCGATTTTTTTCTGTCAATTGAAAGGAATTCGTAAAAGAATATAAGTTTTTTTTTGTGTGTGATTGTGTGTGTGTTACTTGACAGCTGCAATGAATTATTTTTATAGCTATATTTACTGAGTAAGAATATTTTGTTAAATGATGCAGAATTTTTTGAACAAAAAAAACAAACTCATTCTTTTTCGTATTTTGTCCTAATTAGAAAAATGTAGTCAATACTATATTTACACGATGCCAGTATAATGTTTAAATAAAACGTCAATTGCACTTGTCAAACTTGACAGAGATTTAAGACCATTTACACGATGAGAAAAAAAATGACTTGAATTTGGCAAACATTTAATTTTGTCAGTCGTGTAAATCCAGCAAACATTTAATTCATATATGTATTTAAAAAAAATTCTAAGAAAACGAATTTACATACATACCTACATATAGGTATAAATGTAATTGTGCTTGTGCAGATTCCCTTGCATTTGTCATAAACACGCAATGGGAGTTTATATTTTATGTTAGATTGTATACCTTCGAATAAAAGAATTGTAGCGAACATTCATTTCAAGGAAAACGGATCCTCTGACGACATTGTTACTGTTGGCAAATTCTACCTTTTCATATTTCAGTAAAGGTATAAGGGTAGTTGGATTTATACCGTTTTATATGAAGGATAGTTTAAGGTAGGTACATTTTTTCTTGTTTAACTATATTCACGCTATGACTGGTGCAACTTCCAAATATTGATGACTGTCGTGTAATTATATTTAGGGTAGGTTTTAAGTTTCAAGGAAGTATATGTTCAACGATTGTTTGTTGTATTTCTTTCAATTCTATGCAAGCAACCCCTTTTGTCCTTAAAAAGTGTTGTAGCGTCGGGTGAAGCGTAAAGAGTTATGTGTTCGATTTGAATTTAATGTTGGTCTACAGGATGAGTTATGGAGGGTTGAGTGACAAATATGCGATCGTGTTAAATTGTTTTTAAAAAATAAGAACTCAATCGAAGGTCATACATATTTGTTTTTTTTTTTTTTTAATTACACAATACATACACTTTAACAATTACAAACAGATAGTAATGTTAATTCAATGTGATTTTTGTTTGAAGACTGCAGTAGATTTTGGTAAAGTCGATAAATGTTGTCTAAGGACTATAATAATTCTTAACTCTATATAGATCTAATTATTGAGTATAGTTATTCAAGAAATCAACCGACTGATATGGACAGCATAAGCCATCTTTGTGATACAAAATAATTTAAAGCTAATTTGTAAAACTTTTATTAGTAAGAAAATAATTTTGCGTTTTAACCATTTTGTTATATTTATTTTTTTTTTATTGAGTTCTTCTCAATGTATACTTGTGTTCTAAAACAATACTGACAGCTCAAATGTCAAATAACAACACATACTTTTTGAATTCACTGGGTCATAATTGTATTAGGTACGGAAATTAAATTTTTCTTTTCGTCTGACACGTGACATTACTCCAAACTGCTATCAACTTCAACCTTTAGTTTTAAATCGTCTGGTAGATCATTGTAAGCCTTAACTGGGACACGAGCTATAATGGTTATAAATAAGACACAAAATAGTAAATTAAGAAAATTATAAACGACGAAACAAGACAATTACAATTGCACTTAAACACCAAATTTGACCAAGTAACCATCTCTTGTGAAAAACAATATACTCCCAAACGTCCTCCCTTAAGGGTAGAGTCATAGATGTTTTTCGAATCCGCAACCAATTTATCCCCTTCATAGATTCTAAAAGATACAAGATTTTTAAATTGTTTTTTAAATGAAAAAAAAGACCAACCCCATTCGGATTAGACCAATATTCGGCCGATGAGTTAGGGTCCATCTGTAAGCTGTATCAAATTTCCATCCTTCATTTAACGGATTTCGCCAAAGAATTTTAACTTGCCCGGGAGTATCTTCGCTATGCCAAAGGCTGTTCTGCAGCCATTTTCCAGGCCCAGTTGTGCTGTTGACCAATTTTATAGTTATTCCTGGCTCACCGATTGCTGTAAATGGGTCGTATTCCCAAAATTCTTGTTTCTCTCGTTTCCACGTAACGACGTAAAATTTTCTGTTACTTTGATAGCTAAAAACAAAACCTACAAAATCATCATCCATGATACCAACACTCTGAATGTAAAAGGTTCCTCGATAATCGACATCGCCAAAGGCCGAATAGCCCAGTGCTGCTGCTGGATCACTGTTAATTTTTTGCAATATTTCTGTACCATTTGCTATTGGTTCCCAAAAAGTGAGACGAACTTCTATACTGGTAGTACCAAATAATACCTGTTGCAATGCTCCAAAATCAGTTGCATGTAAGTTGGGGTTAATAGGACAATTGTCAAGCGAATTTGGGATGCCATCGAAATCGTCGTCGTTTTCACAAATATCTCCTTTTCCACTGTCTATCGGGTGTGAATAAAGACAAAACTATAGAAAGCAAAAACATCAAAAACAAACAAAAAATTACCATCAAGATCCTTTTGATTCGGATTGGAGACTAATGGACAGTTGTCCTTCAAATTAATGATACCATCGTTGTCAATGTCACTGTCACATGCATCTCCCCTTCACAATTCATGAAAAACAAAGAATTTCACAAAGAATGAAAAACCAAACACATCAATTCATTCGTGTCATTCATAATCGGTAATACAGAATACTTTGAATAGGTATGCGTTCCCGTATTTTTTCGCATCTTCGAAATTTTTGAGAGAATTGCATCCGTTATATACTCTTCAAAATTCTAGGGTTTGTAATTATACGTTTTGAAAGCAAGTTGTGAACATTTGTGACATTCTTACTTCTTGAAAACTATAAAGGGCTGGCCAAACAGAACTTGATCGGACACTGCGGGCGGTCAACAATCCACAAGCAAGAAAAGAAAGCGACAATCCATTTTGGGTTGTAATTTCTTAAAAAAGAGCGCTAGACCACACTCTGTTTGGTCAGCCCTTAAGGATTTAATACTTAGGTCCAGTTTTTCAGTGCGAGATCAAAGTTAAACCCGAGTTAACTCATCAAATTTGGTGAGTTAACTCAGGATTAACTGAACAGATGCCTTAGATGTTTTATCCACAGAGTTTGTTTAGTCATTCTACATGCATTCTCCACCAAAAAAAACTGCTTCCTCATTTAACTGTGGGTTAATTTACTTCTAGAGTTAACTAACTCCGGTTTAACTCACTACTGAAAAACTGGCTCTTAAAAGTAGAATTTTAATTGAATATCAAGGTTTCCATATATAACCGCCCCTAACTTGTTTGATTCGGCCCACTCTTAAGGATATCGACTTTTGTATTACTTACATTTTATCTCCATCCGTGTCCAATTGATCTGGATTGGCAATAGTCGGACAATTATCCAAGTCATCTTGAACGCCATCGCGATCTCCATCCATCTCATTGTCACACCTGTCTCCAACTAAGTCATCATCTGTATCTTCCTGATTTGGATTAGATATTTGCGGACAATTGTCACAATCATCGCCAACTTTATCACTATCAACATCCGATTGATTGCGATTTGGAATTCTTGGGCAGTTATCTAATTTATTGACAATCCCATCATTATCGATATCATCATCGCAATCGTCCCCTATTCCATCCCCATCAGTATCAAGTTGAAGTTTGTTTGCAATCAACCGACAATTATCACAAACATCTCCAAGACCATCGGAGTCTGCATCAGTTTGATCGTTATTTTTTACGAATGGACAATTGTCATTTCCATTTAATAAAGAATCTCCATCTGCATCATCATCACATGAATCACCGATACCGTCATTATCGGTATCTTCCTGACCGGCGTTTGGTATATTACGGCAGTTGTCCATTTTGCACCGCATTCCCGAGCAATTCAAATTTGTATCGGGCCATCCATCAATATCGCTGTCAAGGCCACATGCAAAACCATCACCTGCCCAACCAACCCCACACTGGCATCCATAGCTGAAGCTATCAATTGCCATACATATGGCATTATTGTGACAGATTGTGCCATCAGGGCACATGTCATCCGTCAGAGGTGCGCACGTTCCGTTCCTTATAAAACCATTTTGGCATTTGCGGCAGTAGTACGATCCCTAAAGTATTTGCAACAAGTTTTAAATGTATATAAATTATTTGAATGAATAATGTTTAGTCTTACTATTGTATTCACGCATTCTGTATTTGGTTTACAGTGTGCAAGTCCGAATTTACACTCATCAATGTCTGTGTCACAAGTCTGATGTTGATAGTCGGACGACAAATAAGTTGAAGAGTATCCTTCAGATATAAGTTAAGGTATTATTTTTATATATTAATAATTTATTTCTCTTGATTTAATTTTTAAATACTCAGTTTTTATTGTATTTTAAAAAAAATGCGAATTGACAGCATTGACAGAAAAAAATCGAAAGTTCGAACACTTTCACACGAATACATCACAATTTGATGGAGATTTGTTTTGTTTGGCGTTTTATGTTAATTTCTTGTAAAATCTCTTAGGTCCAGTTTTTCAGTGCGAGATTAAAGTTAAACCGGAGTTAACTCATCAAATTTGGTCAGTTAGCTCAGAATTAACGGAACAGATGCTTTTAATGTTTAATCCACGTAGTTTGTTTACTCATTTCGCATTAATTCTCCACCGAAAAACTGCTTCCATAGTTAGCTGTGGGTTAGTTTACTTCTGGAGTTAGCTAATTCCGGTTTAACTCACCACTGGAAAAACTAGACCTTAATCTTTTCACAAGAGGTAACAAAATCGAAAGAGATTTCTTGTTGTTTCCTTTTAAAGTGTCAAGCCAGATCCAAAATGTGACGAAGAAACGCGACGTGAGCGTGACGAGAAACGCTTTCTTCTTTTTCTCGTTATAAAATTGTTCTCCAATTCACAATGTGGCCGGCGTTTTTACGACAAAAAACTCATTTTTGTAAAAAAAAAATCAATAAATACAAACAAAATAACATACAAAACAATAGATTTATCAATAACTTTTTTTTTCAATTTTTCGAATTCTTGGCGTGACTTGACGAAGAGAATCCAGATATGTCTCGTGTGTTGCTATCGCTCTAATGTATTTCATATGCGTAGAGCCACATTTGTATCGTGCAATGTATAAAATACATTGGAATGACAGCGACACACTACTCCCCAACACACCACACAAGATTATTGTGGTTCCGGTTTTATTGTGTATATCCAGGAAACCAGGTAATTGTTTTCATTGTTTGAAATTGGTTTGACAACTACAACGAGTTCTCGTCACGCTCACGTCCCGTTTCCTCGTCGCATTGTAAATCAGGCACGAATGTCAAAAAAAGTATATCTGCAAATCGTTAAGTGATTTTTTTCCTGGAAACAATGTTTGCTCGTGTGAAAGGGATCTTAAAAAAAGCCCAGCTCTGATTTGTACTAATTTTCAGTTATTTCATACTACGTTTTAATTAAGCCCGAACCACACTACTCTCGTGTGGTGTGTTGTGGAGTAGTGTGTCGCTGTCATTCCAATGTATTTCATATATTTCGACACAACACATCACGACACACTACTCCCCAACACACCACACGAGAGTAGTGTGGTTCGGGCTTTAGTTAATTTCGTTTAAAATTTCCAAAGTGACAACTGTTGCACGCGCCATTTTGTCAAAACTCTGGCATTTAAGAAAACTTTCATATTCACCAACACACGGATTAGTTATATAAAATTAAAATTGAATAAAACGAAGAAAAAATATTCATTATCCTTCAGACATTATAACTACTAAGTATGTATACTTACCCTTAGCATGATTACCATCGAATCCAGCTGGACAAGGTTTACATTTAAATCCTGGATTAAGATTGACACAACCACTTTTTGAATCGCATGGTTTATTCAGTTTACATTCATTTATATCATCACAGAAGTTACCATTTGGTACTGTTCCTCGAGGACACGAAATGCATTTAAAAAAAGGCATTTTAACTGTTTGTATACATTCAGATCCTAAAAAAAGAAAGAAAATGTTAAAAGTTAAACCCAAAAAAGGACAAATAAGTCTCATATATGCAGAATATATTAATAGTAAAATTCGTCTCAAGTGTAAAGTGGGCTTTAATGACAAATGTACACGAGACACGACTGACAATTTGTTGTACACTCATAGGCGCGTATTCGTTGTCGATTGCTTAACTCATTTTTTTTTTACTAAACTGCAGTTTAAGATCTATTGGAACAATAGGTTTGTTCGTTGAGCCCTGAAGTCACCCTGGGGTCACCCCAAAGCGTTTTTTGAAAAACCTGAAGTCACCCTGGTGAAAAAATTCTGTGTTTTTTGAGACCTGGGGTCGCCCTGAACTCGCCCTGAAGTAGAACTAGGTATTTTGCTGTGGCGAGTTGAGGTAAAGCAAATGCTGCCAAAGTGACGTGAGCTGTTATGCGTATGTTTTGTTGTGGATTCACGTGCTACAGGTTATTTGTTTATTTTTTGGAAAACAAATTGTGAGAATATACAAATTTAATTTAATGCTAATAAATAGCAATACAAAATGGAAACGGTTGAAGTAGTTTTTATTCATTTCTAGGACATATTTGAAACAAGTTTTAAGTTTTAATTATCTAAGCACAGAACTTTTGTTTCTTGCTTTAAATGTCAACAGCTCTTGAGCGTTTTTTGAGAACTGGAAAACCCAGGTTTTTTTGACAATTCTTGGGGTTGTCAAGAAAACCTGGGTAAACCCTGGGTAAAGTTCAACGAACGAAGCTAATGATTGTTATAGGTCCTATCTATAACAGTTTCCGTATGAGTGGTTCATGCAAAAAAAATACCCATTAAGCTGGATTTAGACCTTCGGTTTTATCGTCCGTGTACGTTGTTCGTTGTTAGTCGTACGCGGAACAACGAAGGTCTAAATGCTAACACCGAACAACGAATGAACACCGAACGAAGAACGAATAAATTCAAAGTGGCTTTGAATTTTCGGTGTTCGATGTTACCCGAACAACGAACAACGTGAGTGTAAATGCGAACATTTTTTAATCGAACATTCTTTTTCAGTGCCGTGCAATGAATTGGGACACTCTCCACGTTTATCTTATTATTACTTTATAATTTTACAGATAGAAAATTGTGAAACAATTTAAGAAATATTACTCTCCGTAGCTAAGTTACGAAAAATTAATTCTAGTGTACATTTAAGTAGCCAACTCTTCGTCCAGCAGGATCTTTTCTTTTTTGTTCAATGTTAAAAGCGCCGCCACTGCCAACAATGTGTTGTTATCCATTTTGCTGTAAAGAACGAACTGAATATAAAAACGGAATAATCTAGATGCTTCTTCGTTGTTCGTTGTTTTTAGGAAGAACGAACAGCGAACAACGTTCACTGAATGAAGAACGAAGATGTAAATCCAGCTTTACTGTCATGGAATGTCAATTCCATATTAGGCGCGTTCAGGAAAATGAGATCTCAGATTTTTCGCTGCGTCAAAAAGAGAGCATGTAATGGGTGATTTTTTAAGAGGTTTAGAACTTTTTTTTAAAAAAAAACACAAAAAAATCGAAAAAATGAATGAAATATTTATTTGAATCGATAGTTTGAACCTTGCAATTTAATGTTTAAAGATAATTTCATGCAAATGTTGACCGCGGCTGCGTCTCAGGTAGCCCATCCGCTGAGTCCAATTTTGGCATACTCTTTCACACATATCGGCCGGTATCTCACGAATGAATGCATGGATGTTGGCTTCCAGTGCGTCAATCGAAGCGGGCTTGTCCCTATAGACATAAGCCTTGACATACCCCCACAAAAAATAATCTAATGGTGTCAAATCGCACGATCTAGGCGGCCAATTGACCGGCCCGAAACGTGAAATTAACTGTTCACCAAACTCGCCTCGCAATTGCGCCATTGTTTCGCGTGCTGTGTGGCATGTGGCACCGTCTTGTTGAAACCACATATCATGCAAGTCAAGAACTTCCATTTCGGGCAAAAAAAAGTTTGTTATCATCGCTCGGTAGCGTTCACCATTGACAGTAACGCTGCGATTCACATCATCTTTGAAGAAATAGGCCCAATAATGCCGCCGGCCCATAAACCGCACCAAACAGTGGCTTTTTCGGGATGCATTGGTAGCTGTTGGAATGCTTCTGGCTGATCTTCACTCCAAATGCGGCAATTTTGCTTATTTACGTACCCATTCAACCAAAAATGAGCCTCATCGCTGAACACAAGCAGCGCGCGATGAACATTTCGAACCGAGCACGAATTTTGATAGTAAAATTCAATAATTTGCAACGTTGTTCATTTGTAAGACGATCCATGGTTAAATTGCAAACTAAACTGAAGCTGTTTGACAGTGACACAAGGTACTAAACACACGTCAGCTGTCAAAACCAGTATTGCCAAAACCAAACCAGCTAAAAAATCACCCGTTACATACATCCAAAATTTGTTCTTGTAACTGAGATAATTGAGCCCTCTGAGACCTGACTTTCCTGAACATGCCTCTTCAATGTCAAAGACAATTTTTTTTTTAATTTATGTCTTTATTTTATTATATTTTATTTTATTTTATTTTTTTCACTCGCAAGCACGAACCGAAAAAATGTATATATCTGAAAATCTATCTGTCAAAATAATTGTAAACTCATCATTACATGCCGCCTCAACTGGGCATGAGCAATGCTCGGATTATGAACATGTCTAAAAAAAAAACCAATGGAGGCACAAAAATCCATGTAGCCATGCAGCCAACATGTCGACGAACAGTACTTTTTAACCACAACATGACCGGTGTGCAAAGCTCGGCCATGAGATTTGACGTTTCACGTGGGTGAGAGATTTTTTCTGGTTCTCAATGAATGTGGCGGTAAATGTTGAGGGAAAAGGTAGAAGTAGTGGTGAAAGAAATGGTACTTGCGAAAAAATAGTGTTTGTATTTAATTCATATTTCGAATCATTTTTGTAAATTGTATAGGTACTTACTCAAATTTTTTTTTAGTTGAAAGACTTCGATATTATTGAAAAATTTTTTACCACCGCTTTTTAAAACATAGAGTTTGTCCAAATTTTGAACTTTTCCAACAGCAAGTGTCCCATTAGTCATTGATCGGCCAAAAAATAATTGTTCCCTATTTCTATTTATTCCAGTTGGAAATACATTTGGTGGAAAGTATTTTGATTTGGATACTTTAATCCATTGTCCATCACAAAAATTCAATGCTTCATACAAGCTTTCGGTGAAATTTGTTTTTGATTCCACGACAGGCTGTAGTACACCAGGTTTGAAAACATCTTCATAAAATGCACTTTTAACCACGTTCAAATTGCTCCAAAAATATTCAGAATTACTATTGGAAACGACATTATCAACAGCTGGAACCCAGCAGCACAGTCCGCTTTTGATGGGTAGCTTGGTGCATACAACTGGAATCTTACAAATTCCTAAAGAAAAAAACACAAAATTGCAGCTGTCATGAGTTGATTTATGTAAAAAATTTGAAAAATCACCTTCATCGATTAACCATTTGCCCTTGCCATATGGAGTTCCTATACTAAGCTGTTTGATATCAGAAAAATGTTCATCTTCCCATGCCAGAAAAGCATCCGTTTGTGTAGAACGTCCAATTCTGATCAAATTTTCTTCCCGATAAATCCAAAAGCCACGGGCTTCCTTATCGTTCAAAATATCGCGCATTCGTGTATCGGACAATGTTTTTTGACTTTTGTCGACAAATTTTGCATCTTCTCCCTGGGAGTAGCCAATTTGAATCTCGAAACGGGCCGATTTTCTACCCCTTCTTACAATCATTCCTAGATGCACTGATTGATTAGCAATGACTCTGAATGTGAAACAGTTCTTAAGGCCTCGTGTAAACCGGTATTCAACGGTGGGGTTTGTAGCAAATTCTGCGAAAGTATAAGATATGTACATAAATGTAAATATACAAGTCAACATCCTCAACAAAAGGTTAAACTCAAACCTCTTGGGGCAGTAGCTGTCTTGTCAGAAACTGGTATCCACATTGGAGTTTTCCCGGGAATTATTGAAGGTTGAAAAATCATTCCTGCAGTTGTACATTGACCTAGAATAGAATAGAGGCTTCATATTAAAATTATTCTACAAACATAAACAAACCAAATACTCACCTGTTTCCATTGACCAGTTGCCAGTTACATAAACACTTCCAGTAACAAAATCAATCGGAGGCCAGTCAAATTCATTCTCCCACGACAATAAAGCTTTATTTTCACCATCTTGCCCGATTCTAATAAAGTTGTTTTGCCAACGAATCCAAAAACCATTGAACTCACTTCCATTCAATATATTTGGTGTATATGTGGAAACCATTCCATGTAGATGTTTGCTATTTTCAATTCTTGAATATGCATTTTGAAGAATGATTTCAAAATGTTTAGCATTTGTTTTTGGTTTTCGATTAGCATTGAGTTTTATTATGACTTTTTCTTCAGATTGTATTCTTAATTTTAAGCATCCATTTGGGGCTGCATAGTTTTTCAAACGCACAATATCTCCTGAAACTTTCCGCTCTGAGCGGATGAAAAATTATAATTAATTTTATTAAATAAATGACTGTTATTATTTCAGTAGTTATGAATTTTAGTTTATAATTATTAAGCCCGAGAGCATAAAAACGTTTTGTTAAAATAATATTAAAAATGTCACCATCAGGGCCCTATTGCACCAACAAACTTATCACTAATCATGAATCTTCATACGATTTTCTGGCATCAGGATGCCATTATTTCTCCGCACATACTGTGCATGCATCGCATGTCCGACTTAAGGCCCATGGACATTATATCCTTAGACATTATTTCATCCCACTGGAATCAGTGACACTATTGAAACAGAGAGGGTGACACTATACCACACTATGCGATACTATGCGACATGTTTTATTTTTTTTTACAAGTAATACGAAAACAACACGAGCACCTGAGGCCGAAATACCGCATCAGTTATCGAGTAATACGTGACTGAATTTAAGTTTGGCATTATCGCTCACGTTATGGAGCCATCATCCCTATAAGTTCTACTCGTTCATTCGATCACAGATGGCACTCACAAGATCAGTCACTAATGCGGTAATTTAGCCCCAGGTCCTACTGGACCTCTCTTAGTAAATGTATTGGTCTATTTCTTCTAAGCTTAGTTAATTCTGAGTTTGTTAGGATCAGCTGTGTAGTAAACGTCGTTCATCCTAAGATCAAGTTTTTAACACAATGATTTTGGTGGGTTTCTAAAACCGATAATTCTAAAGATATCAATGTTTTAAAAGTTTGGTCAAAAATACCGGTTTTTACTTTTTACACTTGTGTAAATGTCGAAGTTTTAGAAAAAAAAATGTATATATCTATTCATGTAGATGATAAGATTATCGTCCATTTTGAAGTATTGATCTTTTTCCTAAAAAAATTGATCGTTCTTCATTTTGCATGTTTCATTCAAGAATTTATTGGTCTATTCATTTATATCCCAAAACTGCCAATTTCTACCTCTGTAGAGATGTTTACATGTTTATGTAAGATGTGATAAATGTGCGTAGTAGAAAAACAAACTATAGATTTGACAGAGATGTCACCAAAACAACATGCCCGCCACAAAACCACCAAAATCTATCTGCGCCAAATTCAAAACCCTATATAAATTTTAATGACATGTTTAGGTATAGTTCGCTGATATACAACTACAGCATATTAAACTAAAGCTTATTTTGATAAATCATACTTAACTACCTACATAGGGACTTATGTATATACACAACGTGAAGTCTTAACGTACCGTTTTCCAAAAGAAATGCAAGCAAATTAATTAATGAGTTACCAACTGAAGTAGAATTTATTCGTAGAAAGAACAATAATTCTACAAATTCTACATTTTGAAATTTGGTGATTTTACTCAGGACTAACTGAAAAGATTCTTTTGATGTTCGTTTAGGCGTTCTGCATGCGTTCTCCACCGAAATACTGCTTACGCAGTTCAATGTGGGTTAATTTACTTCTAGAGTTAGCTAACTGTACTTACTTAACACCGCGCCACCATCCCACCCGCACTCTCCTTCAAAGTAGGATGAATATGGTAAAATGTGTTGCAAGATTCTTTAAAAACCTTATAGAAAGCTTGGTCACTATTAATTCTCACTTAAGAGTCACTTAAAACGCACCCACATCGATTCTTTTATGAAACCTTAAACTTCGAATTTGCACTTTGTATGTAACAACTTAGCCAACTTTTTATACTTACCCTTTTTATCATTTTCTTTAACATGACTCCACGCATCTGCAGCGAGTAAAAAAGATATGAAAAGTACCAAATGCAGTACAAGCTTCATTTTTTTAGAAAAAAAAAAAAAGTTTCTTTAAACACAAAAAAGTTTTATTAAATAATTAATTATAACACTTTAACACGACGCTTGTCTACAAACGAACAACTTTAGAAGACTATAATAATGAACTGAACTAGTTAAAATAAAATGAATTATTTTAAGCGCGAAGTCTGCATTTTGCATTTTCAAAACAATATCTGTCATTTCTAAGAAATAACTTGAGAACTTTGTTTATATTATTCTTCTTTAAATTGCAATATATGCAGAGATAATAATATGTGCTGTGCTTGTGGGTACATTGGCCAGTACTTTGAGAGCAAGTTATTATGTATATGGATCGTTAAAAGAATTAAATTCGGATCAAATATATATACTGGGTGTTTTGCGCATAAGACGGATCAAAGCGACAAAAAAAAAAATCGTATGTGAGGAGAGTTCGAACTTTATCCATTTTTTTTACATCAAGTTTTATGATGAATAGCCTTGAAAAATATGCAATTACAAAAAAATCAAAATTTGACTTTGGATAGAGTGCTATTCTATTTTTAACATCAATGCTCCTATTACGTTTTACATAGTCAAACAATAATGGCAAAACTATAAAGTCAGAAGGCCTCACATAAAGGTAGAACTAAAATAGTCGAAACGCCACGCAAGTGGACGTACGAAACCGAGCGAATACAAAGTGCCCGATTACATGGGTCTTTTTACTGAAAGTCGTTTTACTGAACACTTGATTACATGGCAAAGAAAAATCCTTTCATTTCAATCTACCCTTCCCTATCTCACACCCTTAAAATCCATATATATCTCACTCACACGTTTCATGCTGAATCCGAAAAAATTAAATGAAACTGGCGCATCGGTGAAATTTGGATGGAATCTACCTTCTCTTTTTTACGCACATGAAATCTACCTTTCTCACCGATGCGCTCTTCAGTAAAACAACCCATGTAATCAGGCACAAAGAATTCATATGTTGATGTGCCCATAATTGGGATTTGGTACTGTTCGTCTAGTTTTCGTTAACTTTTTCCGTCGGACCAGAAGAGCGCTCATCGACCGCTCATTCGTAAGTGGATGGATGCAAAAATCAAAATGGTGAAAGCAAACTAAAAAGAATTTCTGATTGATGAATGAGTGACAGTGAAGTGAAATCTCAAGTTTTCTTTTAATTAATTTATATCAAATCGAATTTAAGTGGTTTCGCAAAGTAAATAAATAAAAGCCTATCACTCTGTGCTGTGAAAATTGACATTGAATTACAAACAATTACATATTTAATATGTTTTCTCACTTTCAACCACTTAAGTGCATTATGGGTGACTTGTGAAATTGACGTTTCGGAAAGCTACTTTTCGGTCGGTTTTGACATAAGCTTCCGACAGCTTCTGCCTATTCTAGTTCTACCTTGTCATCGTACAAAACTAATCAAATAAAACGAAGAGCATTTCATCCAGTTTTCGTTAAATTTTGCTTTCGGTAAATAATACTTATCGACTGCACCTCACTTAAGTGGGGTGCTCTAACTATATTTAACCGTTTGAAAGAATTTGTTTTCATTATTTCAAGTGAATTTAATCAAATAAAATGGATTCTTTTCTTTGACTGAGATAAACCCTTTGCCTCGAAATATTCCTCCATTTTGATATTATAGAATTATATGTAGAATCTGTCAAAATTTACCTATAGAATTATAATGCCTCGAGCAATTATTTCGTGGGCTAAATTTTGACAGAAAGTGATGTGCAGTAAGAAACAAAAATTGATTTTCAACTGGATCTGCGTACCACTCGGCTAATTTTTGGCTCCGCTTAATTTTGGAGAGAATTTTGTATGATTTGCATACTTGGCTTGAATATACAAATTGAAATGAATGGATAGCCAAGAAAAATAATCCATTCTATTTGATTATAATTCCCTTGAAATAATGAAAACAAATTGATTGAAATGTTTGAATATAATTTCTTCTAAGAGAACAGCACTGGTTTCTGTGTATGAACGTTTTAGAGCCGATTTTTCATCATCATCAGTTAAAGAGTCTGTTAACTGTCAGAGGAATAAAGTTATTAGACTCTTAAATCGTCAGATAACAGCATTGGACGGTGTTCACATTGGACTCACTCCGCGCGACTCATATTGACATTTCTTTGTTTTATCTCACACCACCTTAGATGAGAAAGAGATAGTCTAGTGAGGCAGGATTTTTTCAAAAAAAATCAAAAAATCCT